>OX638383.1:52213413-52867849 GCA_951813785.1 Criorhina ranunculi
AGTTCGAACTCCACCTAACACCTATCTTCTTAATATAACGCACCTAAAGCCTACCTAACGAATCGGGCGAAACTTAATCTAAGACCTATTTTCTATATCTAACGAAATGCTCATCAGTATCCGGATACTGAACTCACCTACCGTCCGTAGGGAGTATTCCCACCCTCCCTCCCAGTATCACCGGATACTGCTCACCTACTGTCCGTAGGGAGAAATTCCTCGCCTACCGTCCGTAGGCGAGTGCCTAAACCGAAAGAGTTCGAACTCCACCTAACACCTATCTTCTTAATATAACGCACCTAAACCTAAACCTAAAGCCTACCTAACGAATCGGGCGAAACTTAATCTAAGACCTATTTTCTATATCTAACGAAATGCTCATCAGTATCCGGATACTGAACTCACCTACCGTCCGTAGGGAGTATTCCCACCCTCCCTCCCAGTATCACCGGATACTGCTCACCTACTGTCCGTAGGGAGAAATTCCTCGCCTACCGTCCGTAGGCGAGTGCCTAAACCGAAAGAGTTCGAACTCCACCTAACACCTATCTTCTTAATATAACGCACCTAAACCTAAACCTAAAGCCTACCTAACGAATCGGGCGAAACTTAATCTAAGACCTATTTTCTATATCTAACGAAATGCTCATCAGTATCCGGATACTGAACTCACCTACCGTCCGTAGGGAGTATTCCCACCCTCCCTCCCAGTATCACCGGATACTGCTCACCTACTGTCCGTAGGGAGAAATTCCTCGCCTACCGTCCGTAGGCGAGTGCCTAAACCGAAAGAGTTCGAACTCCACCTAACACCTATCTTCTTAATATAACGCACCTAAACCTAAACCTAAAGCCTACCTAACGAATCGGGCGAAACTTAATCTAAGACCTATTTTCTATATCTAACGAAATGCTCATCAGTATCCGGATACTGAACTCACCTACCGTCCGTAGGGAGTATTCCCACCCTCCCTCCCAGTATCACCGGATACTGCTCACCTACTGTCCGTAGGGAGAAATTCCTCGCCTACCGTCCGTAGGCGAGTGCCTAAACCGAAAGAGTTCGAACTCCACCTAACACCTATCTTCTTAATATAACGCACCTAAAGCCTACCTAACGAATCGGGCGAAACTTAATCTAAGACCTATTTTCTATATCTAACGAAATGCTCATCAGTATCCGGATACTGAACTCACCTACCGTCCGTAGGGAGTATTCCCACCCTCCCTCCCAGTATCACCGGATACTGCTCACCTACTGTCCGTAGGGAGAAATTCCTCGCCTACCGTCCGTAGGCGAGTGCCTAAACCGAAAGAGTTCGAACTCCACCTAACACCTATCTTCTTAATATAACGCACCTAAACCTAAACCTAAAGCCTACCTAACGAATCGGGCGAAACTTAATCTAAGACCTATTTTCTATATCTAACGAAATGCTCATCAGTATCCGGATACTGAACTCACCTACCGTCCGTAGGGAGTATTCCCACCCTCCCTCCCAGTATCACCGGATACTGCTCACCTACTGTCCGTAGGGAGAAATTCCTCGCCTACCGTCCGTTGGCGAGTGCCTAAACCGAAAGAGTTCGAACTCCACCTAACACCTATCTTCTTAATATAACGCACCTAAAGCCTACCTAACGAATCGGGCGAAACTTAATCTAAGACCTATTTTCTATATCTAACGAAATGCTCATCAGTATCCGGATACTGAACTCACCTACCGTCCGTAGGGAGTATTCCCACCCTCCCTCCCAGTATCACTGGATACTGCTCACCTACTGTCCGTAGGGAGAAATTCCTCGCCTACCGTCCGTAGGCGAGTGCCTAAACCGAAAGAGTTCGAACTCCACCTAACACCTATCTTCTTAATATAACGCACCTAAACCTAAACCTAAAGCCTACCTAACGAATCGGGCGAAACTTAATCTAAGACCTATTTTCTATATCTAACGAAATGCTCATCAGTATCCGGATACTGAACTCACCTACCGTCCGTAGGGAGTATTCCCACCCTCCCTCCCAGTATCACCGGATACTGCTCACCTACTGTCCGTAGGGAGAAATTCCTCGCCTACCGTCCGTTGGCGAGTGCCTAAACCGAAAGAGTTCGAACTCCACCTAACACCCATCTTCTTAATATAACGCACCTAAACCTAAACCTAAAGCCTACCTAACGAATCGGGCGAAACTTAATCTAAGACCTATTTTCTATATCTAACGAAATGCTCATCAGTATCCGGATACTGAACTCACCTACCGTCCGTAGGGAGTATTCCCACCCTCCCTCCCAGTATCACCGGATACTGCTCACCTACTGTCCGTAGGGAGAAATTCCTCGCCTACCGTCCGTAGGCGAGTGCCTAAACCGAAAGAGTTCGAACTCCACCTAACACCTATCTTCTTAATATAACGCACCTAAACCTAAACCTAAAGCCTACCTAACGAATCGGGCGAAACTTAATCTAAGACCTATTTTCTATATCTAACGAAATGCTCATCAGTATCCGGATACTGAACTCACCTACCGTCCGTAGGGAGTATTCCCACCCTCCCTCCCAGTATCACCGGATACTGCTCACCTACTGTCCGTAGGGAGAAATTCCTCGCCTACCGTCCGTAGGCGAGTGCCTAAACCGAAAGAGTTCGAACTCCACCTAACACCTATCTTCTTAATATAACGCACCTAAACCTAAACCTAAAGCCTACCTAACGAATCGGGCGAAACTTAATCTAAGACCTATTTTCTATATCTAACGAAATGCTCATCAGTATCCGGATACTGAACTCACCTACCGTCCGTAGGGAGTATTCCCACCCTCCCTCCCAGTATCACCGGATACTGCTCACCTACTGTCCGTAGGGAGAAATTCCTCGCCTACCGTCCGTAGGCGAGTGCCTAAACCGAAAGAGTTCGAACTCCACCTAACACCTATCTTCTTAATATAACGCACCTAAACCTAAACCTAAAGCCTACCTAACGAATCGGGCGAAACTTAATCTAAGACCTATTTTCTATATCTAACGAAATGCTCATCAGTATCCGGATACTGAACTCACCTACCGTCCGTAGGGAGTATTCCCACCCTCCCTCCCAGTATCACCGGATACTGCTCACCTACTGTCCGTAGGGAGAAATTCCTCGCCTACCGTCCGTAGGCGAGTGCCTAAACCGAAAGAGTTCGAACTCCACCTAACACCTATCTTCTTAATATAACGCACCTAAAGCCTACCTAACGAATCGGGCGAAACTTAATCTAAGACCTATTTTCTATATCTAACGAAATGCTCATCAGTATCCGGATACTGAACTCACCTACCGTCCGTAGGGAGTATTCCCACCCTCCCTCCCAGTATCACCGGATACTGCTCACCTACTGTCCGTAGGGAGAAATTCCTCGCCTACCGTCCGTAGGCGAGTGCCTAAACCGAAAGAGTTCGAACTCCACCTAACACCTATCTTCTTAATATAACGCACCTAAACCTAAACCTAAAGCCTACCTAACGAATCGGGCGAAACTTAATCTAAGACCTATTTTCTATATCTAACGAAATGCTCATCAGTATCCGGATACTGAACTCACCTACCGTCCGTAGGGAGTATTCCCACCCTCCCTCCCAGTATCACCGGATACTGCTCACCTACTGTCCGTAGGGAGAAATTCCTCGCCTACCGTCCGTTGGCGAGTGCCTAAACCGAAAGAGTTCGAACTCCACCTAACACCTATCTTCTTAATATAACGCACCTAAAGCCTACCTAACGAATCGGGCGAAACTTAATCTAAGACCTATTTTCTATATCTAACGAAATGCTCATCAGTATCCGGATACTGAACTCACCTACCGTCCGTAGGGAGTATTCCCACCCTCCCTCCCAGTATCACTGGATACTGCTCACCTACTGTCCGTAGGGAGAAATTCCTCGCCTACCGTCCGTAGGCGAGTGCCTAAACCGAAAGAGTTCGAACTCCACCTAACACCTATCTTCTTAATATAACGCACCTAAACCTAAACCTAAAGCCTACCTAACGAATCGGGCGAAACTTAATCTAAGACCTATTTTCTATATCTAACGAAATGCTCATCAGTATCCGGATACTGAACTCACCTACCGTCCGTAGGGAGTATTCCCACCCTCCCTCCCAGTATCACCGGATACTGCTCACCTACTGTCCGTAGGGAGAAATTCCTCGCCTACCGTCCGTTGGCGAGTGCCTAAACCGAAAGAGTTCGAACTCCACCTAACACCCATCTTCTTAATATAACGCACCTAAACCTAAACCTAAAGCCTACCTAACGAATCGGGCGAAACTTAATCTAAGACCTATTTTCTATATCTAACGAAATGCTCATCAGTATCCGGATACTGAACTCACCTACCGTCCGTAGGGAGTATTCCCACCCTCCCTCCCAGTATCACCGGATACTGCTTACCTACTGTCCGTAGGGAGAAATTCCTCGCCTACCGTCCGTAGGCGAGTGCCTAAACCGAAAGAGTTCGAACTCCACCTAACACCTATCTTCTTAATATAACGCACCTAAACCTAAACCTAAAGCCTACCTAACGAATCGGGCGAAACTTAATCTAAGACCTATTTTCTATATCTAACGAAATGCTCATCAGTATCCGGATACTGAACTCACCTACCGTCCGTAGGGAGTATTCCCACCCTCCCTCCCAGTATCACCGGATACTGCTCACCTACTGTCCGTAGGGAGAAATTCGGACGGTAGGCGAGTGCCTAAACCGAAAGAGTTCGAACTCCACCTAACACCTATCTTCTTAATATAACGCACCTAAAGCCTACCTAACGAATCGGGCGAAACTTAATCTAAGACCTATTTTCTATATCTAACGAAATGCTCATCAGTATCCGGATACTGAACTCACCTACCGTCCGTAGGGAGTATTCCCACCCTCCCTCCCAGTATCACCGGATACTGCTCACCTACTGTCCGTAGGGAGAAATTCCTCGCCTACCGTCCGTAGGCGAGTGCCTAAACCGAAAGAGTTCGAACTCCACCTAACACCTATCTTCTTAATATAACGCACCTAAACCTAAACCTAAAGCCTACCTAACGAATCGGGCGAAACTTAATCTAAGATCTATTTTCTATATCTAACGAAATACTCATCAGTATCCGGATACTGAACTCACCTACCGTCCGTAGGGAGTATTCCCACCCTCCCTCCCAGTATCACCGGATACTGCTCATCTACTGTCCGTAGGGAGAAATTCCTCGCCTACCGTCCGTTGGCGAGTGCCTAAACCGAAAGAGTTCGAACTCCACCTAACACCTATCTTCTTAATATAACGCACCTAAACCTAAACCTAAAGCCTACCTAACGAATCGGGCGAAACTTAATCTAAGACCTATTTTCTATATCTAACGAAATGCTCATCAGTATCCGGATACTGAACTCACCTACCGTCCGTAGGGAGTATTCCCACCCTCCCTCCCAGTATCACCGGATACTGCTCACCTACTGTCCGTAGGGAGAAATTCCTCGCCTACCGTCCGTAGGCGAGTGCCTAAACCGAAAGAGTTCGAACTCCACCTAACACCTATCTTCTTAATATAACGCACCTAAAGCCTACCTAACGAATCGGGCGAAACTTAATCTAAGACCTATTTTCTATATCTAACGAAATGCTCATCAGTATCCGGATACTGAACTCACCTACCGTCCGTAGGGAGTATTCCCACCCTCCCTCCCAGTATCACCGGATACTGCTCACCTACTGTCCGTAGGGAGAAATTCCTCGCCTACCGTCCGTAGGCGAGTGCCTAAACCGAAAGAGTTCGAACTCCACCTAACACCTATCTTCTTAATATAACGCACCTAAAGCCTACCTAACGAATCGGGCGAAACTTAATCTAAGACCTATTTTCTATATCTAACGAAATGCTCATCAGTATCCGGATACTGAACTCACCTACCGTCCGTAGGGAGTATTCCCACCCTCCCTCCCAGTATCACCGGATACTGCTCACCTACTGTCCGTAGGGAGAAATTCCTCGCCTACCGTCCGTAGGCGAGTGCCTAAACCGAAAGAGTTCGAACTCCACCTAACACCTATCTTCTTAATATAACGCACCTAAACCTAAACCTAAAGCCTACCTAACGAATCGGGCGAAACTTAATCTAAGACCTATTTTCTATATCTAACGAAATGCTCATCAGTATCCGGATACTGAACTCAGCTACCGTCCGTAGGGAGTATTCCCACCCTCCCTCCCAGTATCACCGGATACTGCTCACCTACTGTCCGTAGGGAGAAATTCCTCGCCTACCGTCCGTTGGCGAGTGCCTAAACCGAAAGAGTTCGAACTCCACCTAACACCTATCTTCTTAATATAACGCACCTAAACCTAAACCTAAAGCCTACCTAACGAATCGGGCGAAACTTAATCTAAGACCTATTTTCTATATCTAACGAAATGCTCATCAGTATCCGGATACTGAACTCACCTACCGTCCGTAGGGAGTATTCCCACCCTCCCTCCCAGTATCACCGGATACTGCTCACCTACTGTCCGTAGGGAGAAATTCCTCGCCTACCGTCCGTAGGCGAGTGCCTAAACCGAAAGAGTTCGAACTCCACCTAACACCTATCTTCTTAATATAACGCACCTAAACCTAAACCTAAAGCCTACCTAACGAATCGGGCGAAACTTAATCTAAGACCTATTTTCTATATCTAACGAAATGCTCATCAGTATCCGGATACTGAACTCACCTACCGTCCGTAGGGAGTATTCCCACCCTCTCTCCCAGTATCACCGGATACTGCTCACCTACTGTCCGTAGGGAGAAATTCCTCGCCTACCGTCCGTTGGCGAGTGCCTAAACCGAAAGAGTTCGAACTCCACCTAACACCTATCTTCTTAATATAACGCACCTAAACCTAAACCTAAAGCCTACCTAACGAATCGGGCGAAACTTAATCTAAGACCTATTTTCTATATCTAACGAAATGCTCATCAGTATCCGGATACTGAACTCACCTACCGTCCGTAGGGAGTATTCCCACCCTCCCTCCCAGTATCACCGGATACTGCTCACCTACTGTCCGTAGGGAGAAATTCCTCGCCTACCGTCCGTAGGCGAGTGCCTAAACCGAAAGAGTTCGAACTCCACCTAACACCTATCTTCTTAATATAACGCACCTAAACCTAAACCTAAAGCCTACCTAACGAATCGGGCGAAACTTAATCTAAGACCTATTTTCTATATCTAACGAAATGCTCATCAGTATCCGGATACTGAACTCACCTACCGTCCGTAGGGAGTATTCCCACCCTCCCTCCCAGTATCACCGGATACTGCTCACCTACTGTCCGTAGGGAGAAATTCCTCGCCTACCGTCCGTAGGCGAGTGCCTAAACCGAAAGAGTTCGAACTCCACCTAACACCTATCTTCTTAATATAACGCACCTAAACCTAAACCTAAAGCCTACCTAACGAATCGGGCGAAACTTAATCTAAGACCTATTTTCTATATCTAACGAAATGCTCATCAGTATCCGGATACTGAACTCACCTACCGTCCGTAGGGAGTATTCCCACCCTCCCTCCCAGTATCACCGGATACTGCTCACCTACTGTCCGTAGGGAGAAATTCCTCGCCTACCGTCCGTAGGCGAGTGCCTAAACCGAAAGAGTTCGAACTCCACCTAACACCTATCTTCTTAATATAACGCACCTAAACCTAAACCTAAAGCCTACCTAACGAATCGGGCGAAACTTAATCTAAGACCTATTTTCTATATCTAACGAAATGCTCATCAGTATCCGGATACTGAACTCACCTACCGTCCGTAGGGAGTATTCCCACCCTCCCTCCCAGTATCACCGGATACTGCTCACCTACTGTCCGTAGGGAGAAATTCCTCGCCTACCGTCCGTAGGCGAGTGCCTAAACCGAAAGAGTTCGAACTCCACCTAACACCTATCTTCTTACTATAACGCACCTAAACCTAAACCTAAAGCCTACCTAACGAATCGGGCGAAACTTAATCTAAGACCTATTTTCTATATCTAACGAAATGCTCATCAGTATCCGGATACTGAACTCACCTACCGTCCGTAGGGAGTATTCCCACCCTCCCTCCCAGTATCACCGGATACTGCTCACCTACTGTCCGTAGGGAGAAATTCCTCGCCTACCGTCCGTAGGCGAGTGCCTAAACCGAAAGAGTTCGAACTCCACCTAACACCTATCTTCTTAATATAACGCACCTAAACCTAAACCTAAAGCCTACCTAACGAATCGGACGAAACTTAATCTAAGACCTATTTTCTATATCTAACGAAATGCTCATCAGTATCCGGATACTGAACTCACCTACCGTCCGTAGGGAGTATTCCCACCCTCCCTCCCAGTATCACCGGATACTGCTCACCTACTGTCCGTAGGGAGAAATTTTTCGCCTACCGTCCGTAGGCGAGTGCCTAAACCGAAAGAGTTCGAACTCCACCTAACACCTATCTTCTTAATATAACGCACCTAAACCTAAACCTAAAGCCTACCTAACGAATCGGGCGAAACTTAATCTAAGACCTATTTTCTATATCTAACGAAATGCTCATCAGTATCCGGATACTGAACTCACCTACCGTCCGTAGGGAGTATTCCCACCCTCCCTCCCAGTATCACCGGATACTGCTCACCTACTGTCCGTAGGGAGAAATTCCTCGCCTACCGTCCGTAGGCGAGTGCCTAAACCGAAAGAGTTCGAACTCCACCTAACACCTATCTTCTTAATATAACGCACCTAAACCTAAACCTAAAGCCTACCTAACGAATCGGGCGAAACTTAATCTAAGACCTATTTTCTCTATCTAACGAAATGCTCATCAGTATCCGGATACTGAACTCACCTACCGTCCGTAGGGAGTATTCCCACCCTCCCTCCCAGTATCACCGGATACTGCTCACCTACTGTCCGTAGGGAGAAATTCCTCGCCTACCGTCCGTAGGCGAGTGCCTAAACCGAAAGAGTTCGAACTCCACCTAACACCTATCTTCTTAATATAACGCACCTAAACCTAAACCTAAAGCCTACCTAACGAATCGGGCGAAACTTAATCTAAGACCTACTTTCTATATCTAACGAAATGCTCATCAGTATCCGGATACTGAACTCACCTACCGTCCGTAGGGAGTATTCCCACCCTCCCTCCCAGTATCACCGGATACTGCTCACCTACTGTCCGTAGGGAGAAATTCCTCGCCTACCGTCCGTAGGCGAGTGCCTAAACCGAAAGAGTTCGAACTCCACCTAACACCTATCTTCTTAATATAACGCACCTAAACCTAAACCTAAAGCCTACCTAACGAATCGGGCGAAACTTAATCTAAGACCTATTTTCTATATCTAACGAAATGCTCATCAGTATCCGGATACTGAACTCACCTACCGTCCGTAGGGAGTATTCTCACCCTCCCTCCCAGTATCACCGGATACTGCTCACCTACTGTCCGTAGGGAGAAATTCCTCGCCTACCGTCCGTAGGCGAGTGCCTAAACCGAAAGAGTTCGAACTCCACCTAACACCTATCTTCTTAATATAACGCACCTAAACCTAAACCTAAAGCCTACCTAACGAATTGGGCGAAACTTAATCTAAGACCTATTTTCTATATCTAACGAAATGCTCATCAGTATCCGGATACTGAACTCACCTACCGTCCGTAGGGAGTATTCCCACCCTCCCTCCCAGTATCACCGGATACTGCTCACCTACTGTCCGTAGGGAGAAATTCCTCGCCTACCGTCCGTAGGCGAGTGCCTAAACCGAAAGAGTTCGAACTCCACCTAACACCTATCTTCTTAATATAACGCACCTAAACCTAAACCTAAAGCCTACCTAACGAATCGGGCGAAACTTAATCTAAGACCTATTTTCTATATCTAACGAAATGCTCATCAGTATCCGGATACTGAACTCACCTACCGTCCGTAGGGAGTATTCCCACCCTCCCTCCCAGTATCACCGGATACTGCTCACCTACTGTCCGTAGGGAGAAATTCCTCGCCTACCGTCCGTAGGCGAGTGCCTAAACCGAAAGAGTTCGAACTCCACCTAACACCTATCTTCTTAATATAACGCACCTAAACCTAAACCTAAAGCCTACCTAACGAATCGGGCGAAACTTAATCTAAGACCTATTTTCTATATCTAACGAAATGCTCATCAGTATCCGGATACTGAACTCACCTACCGTCCGTAGGGAGTATTCCCACCCTCCCTCCCAGTATCACCGGATACTGCTCACCTACTGTCCGTAGGGAGAAATTCCTCGCCTACCGTCCGTAGGCGAGTGCCTAAACCGAAAGAGTTCGAACTCCACCTAACACCTATCTTCTTAATATAACGCACCTAAACCTAAACCTAAAGCCTACCTAACGAATCGGGCGAAACTTAATCTAAGACCTATTTTCTATATCTAACGAAATGCTCATCAGTATCCGGATACTGAACTCACCTACCGTCCGTAGGGAGTATTCCCACCCTCCCTCCCAGTATCACCGGATACTGCTCACCTACTGTCCGTAGGGAGAAATTCCTCGCCTACCGTCCGTAGGCGAGTGCCTAAACCGAAAGAGTTCGAACTCCACCTAACACCTATCTTCTTAATATAACGCACCTAAACCTAAACCTAAAGCCTACCTAACGAATCGGGCGAAACTTAATCTAAGACCTACTTTCTATATCTAACGAAATGCTCATCAGTATCCGGATACTGAACTCACCTACCGTCCGTAGGGAGTATTCCCACCCTCCCTCCCAGTATCACCGGATACTGCTCACCTACTGTCCGTAGGGAGAAATTCCTCGCCTACCGTCCGTAGGCGAGTGCCTAAACCGAAAGAGTTCGAACTCCACCTAACACCTATCTTCTTAATATAACGCACCTAAACCTAAACCTAAAGCCTACCTAACGAATCGGGCGAAACTTAATCTAAGACCTATTTTCTATATCTAACGAAATGCTCATCAGTATCCGGATACTGAACTCACCTACCGTCCGTAGGGAGTATTCCCACCCTCCCTCCCAGTATCACCGGATACTGCTCACCTACTGTCCGTAGGGAGAAATTCCTCGCCTACCGTCCGTAGGCGAGTGCCTAAACCGAAAGAGTTCGAACTCCACCTAACACCTATCTTCTTAATATAACGCACCTAAACCTAAACCTAAAGCCTACCTAACGAATTGGGCGAAACTTAATCTAAGACCTATTTTCTATATCTAACGAAATGCTCATCAGTATCCGGATACTGAACTCACCTACCGTCCGTAGGGAGTATTCCCACCCTCCCTCCCAGTATCACCGGATACTGCTCACCTACTGTCCGTAGGGAGAAATTCCTCGCCTACCGTCCGTTGGCGAGTGCCTAAACCGAAAGAGTTCGAACTCCACCTAACACCTATCTTCTTAATATAACGCACCTAAAGCCTACCTAACGAATCGGGCGAAACTTAATCTAAGACCTATTTTCTATATCTAACGAAATACTCATCAGTATCCGGATACTGAACTCACCTACCGTCCGTAGGGATTATTCCCACCCTCCCTCCCAGTATCACCGGATACTGCTCACCTACTGTCCGTAGGGAGAAATTCCTCGCCTACCGTCCGTAGGCGAGTGCCTAAACCGAAAGAGTTCGAACTCCACCTAACACCTATCTTCTTAATATAACGCACCTAAAGCCTACCTAACGAATCGGGCGAAACTTAATCTAAGACCTATTTTCTATATCTAACGAAATGCTCATCAGTATCCGGATACTGAACTCACCTACCGTCCGTAGGGAGTATTCCCACCCTCCCTCCCAGTATCACCGGATACTGCTCACCTACTGTCCGTAGGGAGAAATTCCTCGCCTACCGTCCGTAGGCGAGTGCCTAAACCGAAAGAGTTCGAACTCCACCTAACACCTATCTTCTTAATATAACGCACCTAAACCTAAACCTAAAGCCTACCTAACGAATCGGGCGAAACTTAATCTAAGACCTATTTTCTATATCTAACGAAATGCTCATCAGTATCCGGATACTGAACTCACCTACCGTCCGTAGGGAGTATTCCCACCCTCCCTCCCAGTATCACCGGATACTGCTCACCTACTGTCCGTAGGGAGAAATTCCTCGCCTACCGTCCGTTGGCGAGTGCCTAAACCGAAAGAGTTCGAACTCCACCTAACACCTATCTTCTTAATATAACGCACCTAAACCTAAACCTAAAGCCTACCTAACGAATCGGGCGAAACTTAATCTAAGATCTATTTTCTATATCTAACGAAATGCTCATCAGTATCCGGATACTGAACTCACCTACCGTCCGTAGGGAGTATTCCCACCCTCCCTCCCAGTATCACCGGATACTGCTCACCTACTGTCCGTAGGGAGAAATTCCTCGCCTACCGTCCGTAGGCGAGTGCCTAAACCGAAAGAGTTCGAACTCCACCTAACACCTATCTTCTTAATATAACGCACCTAAACCTAAACCTAAAGCCTACCTAACGAATCGGGCGAAACTTAATCTAAGACCTATTTTCTATATCTAACGAAATGCTCATCAGTATCCGGATACTGAACTCACCTACCGTCCGTAGGGAGTATTCCCACCCTCCCTCCCAGTATCACCGGATACTGCTCACCTACTGTCCGTAGGGAGAAATTCCTCGCCTACCGTCCGTAGGCGAGTGCCTAAACCGAAAGAGTTCGAACTCCACCTAACACCTATCTTCTTAATATAACGCACCTAAACCTAAACCTAAAGCCTACCTAACGAATCGGGCGAAACTTAATCTAAGACCTATTTTCTATATCTAACGAAACGCTCATCAGTATCCGGATACTGAACTCACCTACCGTCCGTAGGGAGTATTCCCACCCTCCCTCCCAGTATCACCGGATACTGCTCACCTACTGTCCGTAGGGAGAAATTCCTCGCCTACCGTCCGTAGGCGAGTGCCTAAACCGAAAGAGTTCGAACTCCACCTAACACCTATCTTCTTAATATAACGCACCTAAACCTAAACCTAAAGCCTACCTAACGAATCGGGCGAAACTTAATCTAAGACCTATTTTCTATATCTAACGAAATGCTCATCAGTATCCGGATACTGAACTCACCTACCGTCCGTAGGGAGTATTCCCACCCTCCCTCCCAGTATCACCGGATACTGCTCACCTACTGTCCGTAGGGAGAAATTCCTCGCCTACCGTCCGTAGGCGAGTGCCTAAACCGAAAGAGTTCGAACTCCACCTAACACCTATCTTCTTAATATAACGCACCTAAACCTAAACCTAAAGCCTACCTAACGAATCGGGCGAAACTTAATCTAAGACCTATTTTCTATATCTAACGAAACGCTCATCAGTATCCGGATACTGAACTCACCTACCGTCCGTAGGGAGTATTCCCACCCTCCCTCCCAGTATCACCGGATACTGCTCACCTACTGTCCGTAGGGAGAAATTCCTCGCCTACCGTCCGTAGGCGAGTGCCTAAACCGAAAGAGTTCGAACTCCACCTAACACCTATCTTCTTAATATAACGCACCTAAACCTAAACCTAAAGCCTACCTAACGAATCGGGCGAAACTTAATCTAAGACCTATTTTCTATATCTAACGAAATGCTCATCAGTATCCGGATACTGAACTCACCTACCGTCCGTAGGGAGTATTCCCACCCTCCCTCCCAGTATCACCGGATACTGCTCACCTACTGTCGGTAGGGAGAAATTCCTCGCCTACCGTTCGTTGGCGAGTGCCTAAACCGAAAGAGTTCGAACTCCACCTAACACCTATCTTCTTAATATAACGCATCTAAACCTAAACCTAAAGCCTACCTAACGAATCGGGCGAAACTTAATCTAAGACCTATTTTCTATATCTAACGAAATGCTCATCAGTATCCGGATACTGAACTCACCTACCGTCCGTAGGGAGTATTCCCACCCTCCCTCCCAGTATCACCGGATACTGCTCACCTACTGTCCGTAGGGAGAAATTCCTCGCCTACCATCCGTAGGCGAGTGCCTAAACCGAAAGAGTTCGAACTCCACCTAACACCTATCTTCTTAATATACCGCACCTAAACCTAAACCTAAAGCCTACCTAACGAATCGGGCGAAACTTAATCTAAGACCTAATTTCTATATCTAACGAAACGCTCATCAGTATCCGGATACTGAACTCACCTACCGTCCGTAGGGAGTATTCCCACCCTCCCTCCCAGTATCACCGGATACTGCTCACCTACTGTCCGTAGGGAGAAATTCCTCGCCTACCGTCCGTAGGCGAGTGCCTAAACCGAAAGAGTTCGAACTCCACCTAACACCTATCTTCTTAATATAACGCATCTAAACCTAAACCTAAAGCCTACCTAACGAATCGGGCGAAACTTAATCTAAGACCTATTTTCTATATCTAACGAAATGCTCATCAGTATCCGGATACTGAACTCACCTACCGTCCGTAGGGAGTATTCCCACCCTCCCTCCCAGTATCACCGGATACTGCTCACCTACTGTCCGTAGGGAGAAATTCCTCGCCTACCGTCCGTTGGCGAGTGCCTAAATCGAAAGAGTTCGAACTCCACCTAACACCTATCTTCTTAATATAACGCACCTAAAGCCTACCTAACGAATCGGGCGAAACTTAATCTAAGACCTATTTTCTATATCTAACGAAATGCTCATCAGTATCCGGATACTGAACTCACCTACCGTCCGTAGGGAGTATTCCCACCCTCCCTCCCAGTATCACCGGATACTGCTCACCTACTGTCCGTAGGGAGAAATTCCTCGCCTACCGTCCGTAGGCGAGTGCCTAAGCCGAAAGAGTTCGAACTCCACCTAACACCTATCTTCTTAATATAACGCATCTAAACCTAAACCTAAAGCCTACCTAACGAATCGGGCGAAACTTAATCTAAGACCTATTTTCTATATCTAACGAAATGCTCATCAGTATCCGGATACTGAACTCACCTACCGTCCGTAGGGAGTATTCCCACCCTCCCTCCCAGTATCACCGGATACTGCTCACCTACTGTCCGTAGGGAGAAATTCCTCGCCTACCGTCCGTTGGCGAGTGCCTAAACCGAAAGAGTTCGAACTCCACCTAACACCTATCTTCTTAATATAACGCACCTAAAGCCTACCTAACGAATCGGGCGAAACTTAATCTAAGACCTATTTTCTATATCTAACGAAATGCTCATCAGTATCCGGATACTGAACTCACCTACCGTCCGTAGGGAGTATTCCCACCCTCCCTCCCAGTATCACCGGATACTGCTCACCTACTGTCCGTAGGGAGAAATTCCTCGCCTACCGTCCGTAGGCGAGTGCCTAAACCGAAAGAGTTCGAACTCCACCTAACACCTATCTTCTTAATATAACGCACCTAAACCTAAACCTAAAGCCTACCTAACGAATCGGGCGAAACTTAATCTTAGACCTAATTTCTATATCTAACGAAACGCTCATCAGTATCCGGATACTGAACTCACCTACCGTCCGTAGGGAGTATTCCCACCCTCCCTCCCAGTATCACCGGATACTGCTCACCTACTGTCCGTAGGGAGAAATTCCTCGCCTACCGTCCGTAGGCGAGTGCCTAAACCGAAAGAGTTCGAACTCCACCTAACACCTATCTTCTTAATATAACGCATCTAAACCTAAACCTAAAGCCTACCTAACGAATCGGGCGAAACTTAATCTAAGACCTATTTTCTATATCTAACGAAATGCTCATCAGTATCCGGATACTGAACTCACCTACCGTCCGTAGGGAGTATTCCCACCCTCCCTCCCAGTATCACCGGATACTGCTCACCTACTGTCCGTAGGGAGAAATTCCTCGCCTACCGTCCGTTGGCGAGTGCCTAAACCGAAAGAGTTCGAACTCCACCTAACACCTATCTTCTTAATATAACGCACCTAAAGCCTACCTAACGAATCGGGCGAAACTTAATCTAAGACCTATTTTCTATATCTAACGAAATGCTCATCAGTATCCGGATACTGAACTCACCTACCGTCCGTAGGGAGTATTCCCACCCTCCCTCCCAGTATCACCGGATACTGCTCACCTACTGTCCGTAGGGAGAAATTCCTCGCCTACCGTCCGTTGGCGAGTGCCTAAACCGAAAGAGTTCGAACTCCACCTAACACCTATCTTCTTAATATAACGCACCTAAACCTAAACCTAAAGCCTACCTAACGAATCGGGCGAAACTTAATCTAAGACCTATTTTCTATATCTAACGAAATGCTCATCAGTATCCGGATACTGAACTCACCTACCGTCCGTAGGGAGTATTCCCACCCTCCCTCCCAGTATCACCGGATACTGCTCACCTACTGTCCGTAGGGAGAAATTCCTCGCCTACCGTCCGTAGGCGAGTGCCTAAACCGAAAGAGTTCGAACTCCACCTAACACCTATCTTCTTAATATAACGCACCTAAACCTAAACCTAAAGCCTACCTAACGAATCGGGCGAAACTTATCCTAAGACCTATCTCAACCTAACACCTATCTTTCATGTCTAACGCGATGCTAAACAGATCGTATTGAGGGCCTAACCCGATGTGCATTCGAAATTTAACCGTCGCGTCTCGTCGTCGGTTTGCGAAATATGGGAGAGAGCTGGTGCTTAGTCAAATGCGTTACACTTCTCCAAACGCGGCACTTGGAGTTCCAAAACCGTCAGCTCTCAAACGAGAAAGGGAATGGAAATGGGATTAAGGGCAGCTGAAATGAAATATTTGAGACAAAAGGGCCTAGAGACTTGGGTGGACTTGTCAAGGGAAAGAGACATGGGTGTTCTCTATAAGTGCTTTCGGAAGGAAAGACACTGATTGCAATGCAAGCAGACTTGGGTGGGCAATATAATAAATATAAGCAATATAGTAAATTAAATAGCAATATAGTAAATAGCAATATAGTAAAAGCAATATAGTAAAAGCAATATAATGAAAGCAATATAGTAAATATAGTAACCACAGAACTCACCACAGATTTATCTGTGACGCAGAAAGCAGGAAGGAAGTGCCATGGAGAGCTTGCTCTGATGACGATGATGTGTCGCTGTGGAAAGAAGCACTGATTCTACACTTGTTAAAGAAGGCTTAAGGCCTTTGATAGATCAGCTGAAGGCTAGAAGGTCTCAAAAACAGATTCTATTTCTAAAAGAAAGGCTAAATGCCTTTAAAAGATCAGCTTAAGGCTTGTAAGAAAGGCAGAAGGCCTTGTGTAGGTATGTATCTTACGCGCTTTCAGAAGGAAAGACGCAAAAACACTTGATGTTTGCAGACTTGGGGTGTTTTTATTAAGAGCTTTTAGAAGAAAAGACTCTGAGCAATGCAAAAAGGCAAAGAGACTTGGGTGGGCTTGTCAGGGGCTTTTAAGAGACTTGGGTGATGTTGTCAAGTGCTTTCGGAAGGAAAGACACTGATTGCATTGCAAAAGATCCCTAAAGACTTGGGTGGGTTTTTTCAGGGGCAGGGGTAAGGGCAATATAATAAAATTGGACTAACCTGGTTCATCAGTAAGCAAGGTGCATGGCAACTTCTGTTGATGATGTTGTGTCTTGCTGATGATGTTGTATCTTGCTGATGATGTATCTTATGTAGATGTGTGCGTGTTTGTATGATGAATTTCTGATGATGTATCTTATGTAGATGTGTGTGTATGATGAATCTCTGATGATATGTTTTATGTAGATGTGTATGCATGTTGTATGCAGATGATCATGATGGTATAAGAGTTGGTCTGTGGGTATAGTATTGCTGATGTTTCCTCACACAGAACCCAACCAGTTGGTCTTGTTTTCAGGAACACACTAGCCCATCAAATGTCCAAGGGCTTCACACTATACGCACTGGCTTGAGAGACTACACTCACGATTGCCTATAGCAATATCGCGTAGATGCTTTTCGTCGCTGCAGCGTTGCAATAAACAAGCCAGTGTATAACAGATACACGACGCACTTCTGTTATATTATTCTTCTTGATTCGACAAAGGCCTTTCTTGACGTTTCGAAACCGAGAGCTCTCGTACGAAAATGGATTGGGAATGGGAATGGGAATGTTGGGCAGGCAAAAGCCTTAGGTGGGCATTAAGTATGTTAAAGGCAATATAATTAATATAAGCAATATGGTGAATAAAATAGCAATATAGTTGAAGCAATATAGTGAAAGCAATATAGTTGAAGCAATATAGGGAATATAAAAGCAATATAGGGAATGTAGAAGCAATATAGGGAATGTAGAAGCAATATAGTGAATATATAAGCAATATAGTGAAAATATAAGCAATATAGTGAATAAAAAAGCAATATAGTGAATAAATAAGCAATATAGTACCCACAGAACTCACCACAGATTTATCTGTGAATCTGGAACCAGGAAGGAAGTGCCATGAAGAGCTTGTACTGATGACGATGTATCGCTGTGGAATAAAAGCACTGACTCTATAGAAAATAAAGGCTTAAGGCCTTGCAATGAATTCAAAACTTTGATTCTATTTAATCAAAGAAGGCTTAAGGCCTTGGATAGATCTGCTGATGGCAAAACAAAAAAAAAAAGAAAACACTGATAGGTTTGCAGACTTGGGTGTTGTTGTCAAGTGCTTTCAGAAGGAAAGGCACTGATTGCAATGCAGTAAAGGCTTTCAGACTTGGGTGGGCTTGTCAAGGGAAAGAGAGTTGGGGGTTTATTTCTAAGTGCTTTCAGAAGGAAAGACACTGATTGCATTGCCAAAGAAGACTTGGGTGGGTTTTGTTTTCAAGGGAAGGGGCAAAAAAAAAAATAATAAAATTGGACTAACCTGGTTCATCAGTAAACAAGGTACATGGCAACTTCTGATGACTTCTGTTGTATCTTGCTGATGATGTATGCTACGATGTGTCTGATGAAGTCTTATGGTGAGATGATGTATCCAATGTTGTATCTGATGGTGTCAGGGTAAGCCTCTCATGCTGCTGCACACAGAACACTCACACAATGTTCACTTATTCCCTCAAGATGGAGGGTCGCATAGGATATTAGGCATAAAAGCGTGTGTAATAGCATGCGGACGAGCGTGTAAATCAATGATCATACGTTCGGTTACGTCGATAAACAAAAAAAATAAAAAAAAATCTCCCGATCTCTTACTCTCCCGCTCTCTCTCACTCTCCCGCTCTCTCTTACTCTCCCGCTCTCTCTCACTCTCCCGCTCTCTCTTACTCTCCCGCTCTCTTTTACTCTCCCGCTCTCTCTTACTCTCCCGCTGTCTCTTACTCTCCCGCTCTCTCTTACTCTCCCGCTCTCTTTTACTCTCCCGCTCTCTCTTACTCTCCCGCTCTCTTTAACTCTCCCGCTCTCTCTTACTCTCTCATTCTCCCGGGACCTCTCTCCAAGATCCGCTCTCAACATACGATCCACGATGTGAACACCTCGACGGCCAGCACAAGACTGAATTTTACCCCAACCTGGCACCCCCTTATATATGAAACTCAAAAACAACAACTTTTTCTTTGTTTAAACCATCTTTGTTATTTTTTGTCAATTTTTGTTATTTTTCGTAATTTTTTGTTGTTTTTTCGTTCATTTTAGTTTTTTCTTTTGCTTTTCATCCTTTTTCTGCTTTTTCCAACCATCTTCGCTTATTTTTAATCCGTTTGCAATGGTTCCTATGCCTATTCTTCCAATTTCTAGACTTCTCAAGCGAGTTTTAACAAAGAAAACTCAAATTCCTCTCCGCTAGATCGCTTTATTGCATTCTCTGGAATCAGCTAAACAATCCCCCAAAACTAGATTCTAAGGGAGTCCTTGTTTCAGGAGTCAAGACCAAGCCATCAACCTGCATATAAAGCCTACATATGTGACGGAGACGATATCGTCAGTCTGAGAATTTTGAATCCAGCTGATTCGTGAAGATCAAGTATCAAGCCTCTTTGTGTGGATCACAACGAAAGTATCATTCAAGCTGCCAGCAGTGAATAGTCCAATATAACCCCGAGCCTGTGAAACCTTCTTCAATAGTTCTTTGTGAACGCCTGAAAGAATCTTCCTATACATCGCCTGCGTGGCTCAGCCGCTAGACAGATTGTCTCTGTGAACAGCTGTCCTGAGAGGCGTGTTTCCATGCGTGTTTTACAGCACTTTACACCACATTTGGACCTTGAAATCCAGTTTAGGAGTTTTCCTGCAATTGACAGTCTAATAGTTAATGAACAGTTAGTTGAATCTGCCCTCGTGTGCATCAAATGCAGAAGCTAGATACACAAGAACAGGACCGTTGAAGAACAATTGTTTCCATGAACTTTTCTGATTGTTTTCGGGTTGTTATTGAGTGGATGATGATTCAGAACTGACAACTGGTATCCTTCCTCCGCTCTGAACGAAGCTACAACTTAGGCCATTCACGACTTCTTAGTGCTCCGTCAAAAACGTTTATAAAGTCATCCTACCCAGCACAGGCATCCAGACAGGATTTCATGGAGCAGACTTTAACACCCGTCCATTTCCATCGATGTATACTAATCTCGGTTTAATGCCGCATTTAGGATCCAAACCCAAGTCCTTTTGCCGATCGTATTGAATATTAGGCTTCCAACTGAGTTTACTGCTGTTCCTTGTCAACTTTTTAAACATTTCCTATAGCAGTACTGATTGAAAGAGTTTGTAGTGGCAGCCAGACAACTAAGCGTGTCCGCCTTGGCAGTAATTCTCTTGGACAAACAGACAGTGTTGGATTACCGGTAGAAAGACTAGAATGCTTTCAATATCATGGGTGCATAGTACAGTAACACTAACTCGTTCATATTGCAATTAGTGTGTGATACTCAACCAAGCCTCCCACAACTTGGGGAACACTATCTTCATTTTCTGTCTTAAAGCGCTTGAGTAGCTTGTCATCAAATCCGAACTAATCCTTGAAACTAACAAGATGAGCTCTGATCTAAGCTAGGAACAACGTCATCATCCTTTACTAGATTGCTGTCCATAGAGGATTTAGGAAGAATGAAGAAGCCGACTCTGCTAAGGCCTTACTCTTTCAGGTTCCATGTGGTAAATTCTTGAAAGTGAGTCCTTGTTGTCTAGAATGATTCTCAAGTGCCTACTTGGGATATATTCTCATTCAATATAAACGCAAATCGTTCTTAAGTGTGGCAGAAGGTATCTTCGGGAAAATTGTATCGTTATCCTGAACCAAGCCCCGAGTCCATGACTACTAATTTCTGTAGGAGGTGAAAGAAGAACTTGATTGTTGCGCTGCTGACTGATCAATCGCTGTCCAGATTTCCAGATCGTAGAAGATGACATACAATTTTTCTGTCAAAGCGCCCTGCACCAACTTACCACCTGGGCTACCCCAAATTGTAAGACTAACTATGGCCATGGACAGGCAAGGGCAATTTAATGACATAAGTCATTCAAGCAACCGAAAATATTGGGCGAAAGAAGTGGCCCTTTCCGAGACTTCGACCTGGCGAATCTAGTCGACTGTTTGCCGACGTTTAACTGCTTCGAGCAGTTGGAAACTGAACCCAGATTTCGGTAAGAAAGTCGTCTTCTGGTCGGACTTCTTGGTTGATAGGAGAACTGCTGCTACTTTTCCTATCTGCTAAAAGTCTCCAATACTTCTTTCTGATGCGCTAAACTTTCCTAGGTAGGTAGGTAGAAGTGGTTGAAACTGGTGAACCAGCCAGAGTCACAAGTAGCGCTGATGCACCGTTTTGATACCACAACTCACGTGACTTGGATGTTGATGGGCGTAGCTTGAAGTTTTCATATCCATCCTGTGGAGTTTAGAAAATTGATAATGTTGCTGAGTTTTATGTTAAAAATCTCAGAAGGTTCCTTGTAAAAGGGTTTTCCGAGAGTGCGCTGTCTGGCTCTGGCTAGTGCCGGGCAATCACAGAGAAAGTGGAATAACGTTTCCTTTTCGTGTGAATTGTCGCAACTACGGCAGTGGGGGTTGAATGGAATGTCTAACTTGGCATCGTGTGGATCAATTGGCCAATGGCCCGTGCAAATTGCTGTGATTCTTGCTGTCTTGCTGTCATTCGTTCTGTTCTTGTTGTAGGTGGGCCATATCTCTCTGGATATGACACAGGTTGCTAGACTTTTCCACCTCGAGTTGGCAATAGAGAGAAAGTGTTGGAAAGTTTTACCCTTGATGAGTCCCATCGGAGAGCTGACTGACTCCGCACGTGAGGCATCTAGAGTAGAACCACATCTGGCTAACGCGTCGGCTGTCTCGTTCCCCTCTACGTAATTATGGCCGGGAACCCAGAGGAAACCAAACGTTTGCCTGCATTATAGTTTTTTTACACTGTTCTACTAGTTAAGAGGACGAAGTGAGTGAGTGGAGCGCTTTGATGGCTGTCAATAACGATTCCTATGTTGTTTGAGGTAGTAGGTATGAGGCTAAGTATCTTGGATACATTCAGTTCCGCTGACACCTGCTCCAACGCCACACTCCATCTTGGAGTCGTCGGTGAAGATTGATACTTGGTAGTTTGATAGGGGTAGGTTATTGTTCCATACCGTCCTTTCCAGAAAGAGAACTTGAATATTATTATTGAATTTGAGTTAAGGAATCGTGTAGTCAATTATGGTCGCGGCCAGATCCCTAGGCAGCAGGTCAAGAGCCTTACTGTGGCCGTACCGTTTCGGGGACCAAAACCCAAATTCTCTGAGTCTGATAGCACTACACGAAAGTTTCCTGATGTTTGGTAATCCAAAGTGAACTCGGCTACGTCTGGAAGGATGGTGTCACATACCCGTCATTGATCCCACAGGCGTTTTCTACAGGCTCTAACTACTCCAGACGTGCTTATTGACTTTCTCTTACAACATGTGTCAGAGTTTCAAACGGATGTCGACGAATAGTTCCAACAAAGTCAGGAGTTATCTCGATATTCCCAAATTAACTCTGTAGACGCTTTAAAAACGAGCTTGAAACTCTGTTAAAGCTCATGGGGTTAACTTACACCCACGTGCCACTCTGTTAAGTTTCACTTTGCTTGCTTTGGTTTCTTAACTGTGGAAGAAGATCTGCCTTTTTGTGTGATATATTTGAGTTTAGAGGTCCTTGCCCGTTTTTTACTGCGACTTTCTCAAAGACCTTCGCCGCCTCTTTCATTGCTCTATGGTGATCCACAACGTATTTATGTGCAGAAACCACCTTCCCCGATGGCGATTCTGACCAACATTTTGGCGTCACAGTTCCCTTGATGTGACTTTTGACAAAATCCACACAATATCCCTCCCCACTTACAAAGCCTTTACCAACAAAAAATCTCTAGGGCTCAACACAGTTCTATTGCCTTTTAAATGATCCTCCTCTTGACATTTAAATTTGCATTAGTTTCTCCAATGTCCCTTCGGAATCGACCCACTCAACTGGCCCCAATGTCCCAATAGGACGTTCTCAAAAAACCAAAAAGAAAAAGTGAAACTTTTCCCTCTTCCAAGTGGTTCAAGTGTTTTGATTTTAGAAATTTTTGAAAAACACTCAAAACACCGTGTATAGAGAGCACCACACCCGTTCACGAATAAGTGCCTTCTTCCCACACATACGGGGGACAAAGTAAACACACATTGGAACTTTTTTCCAAAGAAGACCCACTTGAGGGTAGAAAAAACGGCCAGAAAAACAAAAACAAAGCCATCAACTTGGAATTAGAAAAGAAAAAAACAACCCCCACCCCAATGACAGAGTCCGTGTGGAAATTTATCAAACAATCGTTTTGCAAATAAGCCACAATTGAATTCCAAACATACGACGTGTATATGTACATGCAAAATGATGGATGTGGCCTGAGAGAACACAGGGCGGAGCACTGGCATCTATACATTATTGACTTCGGTCGAGGCCAATCTTTGCTTAGCTCTCTTGGGGTTTCTCGAACGTAAAATCGCCGTCTAAATGAATAGTCTGACGACGAAAAAGGGGAAAGAAAACATGCACCCATGGAACGTACAAATAGTTCTCCTTCGAATCGAGGTCCTGGCCACTCGCCATTGTCTCTGAAAGGATGTGTTATGCAAATGCCGTTACGTTAAGAAAATAAAAACTTTTATTTGAAGTTATTCTCTCCAAAGAAGAGGAATCTTTTCCTCATTTGTTTGCGAAAAAAGTTTGATGGCAGCCAATTTTGGAAAAAAAAAAAAGTTTCAACTTCGTGTGCATACAGCAAATCAATTGCTCCAAACCGAACGAATTTGCACAAAAACCGCACACACACAGGCATACGAATACGGAACAGGGAACATTGAGGCGAACGCAAACAAATTACGTTCCGCAAAGTTGAAGTTCACTTGAAAAAGTTCGCCATTGCTGGAGCTGGAGATGGAGAGTCTATTGGCAAAGTGGTGGATGATGCTGGCACAACGCACACCCTTGTCGCTCTGAAAAGTGTATATCTCTCGGTTTCCCCTTGTTTATTGTTTACTTGTGGCCGAGGAGGGAAGAAGCGCCAGATAGAGCGCCGCAAAACAAATGATTAAAGCACAATTTCAAAATCTAATTTTCAATTGTAAATATTAGTTTGAGCGCAGAAGTTAGCTCAACTGATTAAAACCTAATAATATTATTTCCATTCCAATGCACTGGGATGCTCCTTATTTGGCAGTCGAGGCAACCCTTGAAGTAGGACAATTTGGAACAGTGGAAGTGGCAAGGAAGGTTGCAGGGAAGATTTGTTTGCAAAGAATGAGAATTCGTTTGTTACCCAATCACGGATCACTTCTATGATGATGAGCTTACAGTTCACAGCTCAGACCACATTGGAACCGAAGATTCGCCATTCGCAGTGCCGTAGACTTCTTCACAAGTGCCACTTTAACCTAGCACATAGAGATGCTTGGCAAAAGCATCTAGACGTCAATAAGTTGTCTGCAGTCATTTCTACTGAGCGACAGCAAGTATGCTGCTGATTCCTTATAGACGTCCGGAAGCATCCTGGATCCAATCATCAATGGAAGCTCAGACCGAGGAAGCAGAAATACCCAAAGCAAGTTTCGGTTCTAAGAAGTCTTCCTTTGAGTCTTGCCGCATCTTGGGACCAATTTCAGTCCTAAGAAGTCTTCTTCTGAGTCTTGCCGCATCTTATGACCAGTTTCGGTCCTAAGAAGTCTTCCTCTGAGTCTTGTCTAGCAATTTCATTTGAGCTCTCATTTTTCGAGATTCAAGTATGACCCAGGACTCAGTCAAGGATAAAACAATTTAATCTTGGGACCCCATTCAGAGAGTTCTTGCATTCAAGAATTACACTGGAAGTAGGCAAATAACTCGACCCTTCCACTTATTCCTTAAAATACAGACAATGGCGATTAAGACAGTGTAAGGCTCCCTTTGGAAGACGAATGCATGTTTGGGTAATAAACAGTGAAGCCTATCATTGTCGTCTTCCACTCCAGCACCAGACCCTTCACTAGTTTTGGAGCTATGCGTCAAAATGTGACTTCATTCCATTCCTTGCCCAGTTTCCGGCCGAAGCTAACCCTTAATGTAAGGGAAGAGACATGGGATAAGTGTTGCGCAAGGTTAGAAAACTCTAGAAGCCACTTCGTCGAAGAAGGTAATTTTCTCTGATATTGCAACCCATGAGGTATCAAGAGCGATAAGTTTTGCAATAAAGCAGAGTGCACCCGAGACAGATCATTCTACGATGGGTCAGCCAAGAGCCCATTCCACCATTCAACCGACGCATATGCTAGGCCAGAAGTTGTATAAATCCAAAGAACCTTTTGCGGAGATTGGTCCCATGTCTTGCCAAAGGCACTATACATTTTCTGGCAGTGACTTTGGCAAAACATGTATTCTCTGTCCATTTGTGTACTTAGTTACCTACCCCTCCGGAGTGGACGCGATTCTCAACTAACAAATGTATGCAATCTGCACGATCTTGTGTCAGCAGTTTCCAATTGTTTAGTTAAAGTCGCCTTCAATTTACACAAGTCGTCAAAAATTTAAGTGTACCGCTTCTAGCTTTCAGACCCAGCCTCCATGTAGACCATAGCAATTTTCTCCTTCATGTCCCGACAACGCAAGATTGGACCATAGACTGTACGAAGAAATTGTCTCTGAAAGATTCCAAAGGCACTTTCCTCTGACTTTGACAGAGTGCATCTATCTGCCAGGCCTTTGAGAGTTTTATAAAACGTCTACTTGGCTCTTCTTGATAGGGCGTTGCTACTGAATTTGCCTTTTTGGTCCCTGTCCGCTGTTTTCTGTTCTCCAGACCAAGCCTCCTGGCAACTTCTTATCACTTTGCAATGGAAAGTCCGCCTTACTTGCCATCTTGAACCTGGCTGAAGCGTTAGTCTTAATTCGTTCATTTCAAGACCTTTCCCTAGAAGACGAGTTAAAATAATTCTCTGACTTCAAAAAAACGCGAGTTTGAACAAGCGTCTCTAGCCAAGTCGATCTTCAGTTTACAGTCACTAGTTGCGCATGACAAGTTTATTTGAGGTGCCATTTTCCATTTGCTCACGCCACCTTAATCGCGGTCTTCCTCTACTGTGTTATGCCTCCGGGATGGATTGGGGGTTTCTCTGGATCCACTCTATATATCCCAGCCATCTAAGTCATTGTATCTGGACTCTCGGACTCGGTCAGTATCCCTGCACAGCTTCTACAATTCGTCGTGATATCTCTTAGTCCGCTCACTGTCTATGGAGACAGGACCAAAGCACACTCGACAGATGGCTTCAATCATTCTCGATCAAACTCTGTTTAAGGCTGAAGACATGAATATCTGTACGAGTTTCGTTTCCCATGTTTGATCTGTCATTCGGATCTGACAAGGGAATGAGGCCTGTTTTGGTAGGGCTATGCTTATCGATCTTTAGATGCAAAACTTCAGGGAGTATGCTGCGATAGTTTTATTGACTTGTTTGATCCAGTAATGCATAAGCCTCTGCATTGTCAATACTGGGTTCTGGTGTGTCCAAACTTCACCAGCGAGGGAAACCAGGAACCTCTGCCTAAGGTTAGTACTTCAGTCTGCCATCGTTACTCCGGACATTCACAATTCCATGTGTTCGACCGAAGGTTTCAGCTCTTTCTTCGGATTTGTCAGCATTTTCCACCACATCTTGGTACAGCTTGTGGAATTCGTGTTACGAGTTTTAGCCTCAAAAGCCTACGATAAGTCCTTGCTTAGCTCCATCAAAGTGTTATAGTTATTCCGTCTCAAAGTCGTTCTCGGAGTCTGTTTTGAACTCTAATCAATAAGAAGTTAGGGTCGAGTGATGATAACTTACAGACCATTCTGCATCCCGTCCCATCTTGTCCAACACACTGTGCGTCCATGGTTGACTGATTTACGTTCGTGATATTGATGCGTTTTGGTTGCTCCGTTTTTTTTCCGGTTTCGGTTTTATTTACAAACATTTGACATCAGTGTAAATATTTTATTTGTTTATGTTTTGTTTGGCAATCAGCCCTTCTATCTGCAACCCTAATCATTACAGTGTGTTCCCTGACGTTAATTACTAACGCTGGCTCTTGTTATAAATAATTATTTCATCCCCAATTCGATGTAATGGCGGATGAAATTAAAATTTCAAAACACTCACACTTGATTGTTGCGAGCGGGAATTTTTTGAAATTCGCAACAAGGTTAGGGATCTGTCTGTCAGTCTTCTTCGCGGATTGATGGAAGCGATGTTTCCTGTTTCGTAGTTTTATTGGAAAAGACACAAATAAGAAAGGGATGGAGTGGGCTTTGTCAATATTTAACGTGGTATTTTCCCCTGGTGTCATTAATTATTTATTTCGAGTCTCAGTTCTCATTGAAACTTTGGAAACGAAAGGATTGAATGCGTTTGGATGCGATTGGATGTTAATTTGAAAGTGAGACTAGAGGTGGGGATTAACCTTCGAAATAAATTGAATCTTTTCCAACCTCAGGACGCAAGAAATCTTTCGTCGGGACGGGCCCACAATCAAACCGACACATAGTGCTCTTATTTCGTCCTTTAAATGTTCAGCTGTAGGGGTTATTTCTCAGCATTGAACGAAACAACCTTTTTGCCTTTTAAGGCATGGTCGTCATGTCCCTGTTGTTGGAGCATTAGAAAGCTGACTCAGGTTCGAGTCCAAGATAAAACGAACAAATTCAATGAACTGGTAACGTTACCACAGTAATGAGAGCGAAGAAGAGGGTCCCAAAAAGGTGGTGTATTTCGATAGCCCCTCTGTGGACACGTAAGGTACATGCATGCTAGAAAAAATAAGTCAGACAAACCACACGCGACACGAAACTACTCTTCAAAACCCCTTCAATGCCAAACGCTTTAAACGACTCAGATGGGTTCCGAACAAGGTCTTGAAACTCGCTTCCAAAGCTGTATCCCTGATAAATGTCTTGTATTCTGACTTAATGACAAAGTGGGAGATAAACGGTTTCGAACTAGTTAAACCCTAGGAACCTGACGACATAAGTTTTTCTCACACAACTTTAGAAGGCATTTCACAAGTTTTTTTTAAAACACCTGGTTCCCGCTGTCAATCATGCCTCAAACTTCCACTAAGGCGAAGATGGTGATCAAACCTAGGGTCGGCGATATCTCTCTTACGCTCTATAAAGACTTTAGACCAACCAGTCTGTCCTCCTTTTCTGTCAAAACTGTGTCGATATTCTGGACCTATGTATGTAAGGCCTGTCCGCTTATCAAGCACATGCTGAACAATAGATTGATCAATACCATCGAAGGCAGGTCTCTTCGGAGTCTAGCACAAGGAGCGAGTAAGGAATTGGTGTATAAAGGCAGTGCAGTGCTTGTGCCTTACTTATATACTTTGGCAGTGCTACTGTTTGCAGTGGAACTGGGTGCAATCAACAAGCCATTTTAGTTACACCAGGTCCTTAGCTAACTGTCTCCAGTTGCGTACTCCAAATGACCCTATTGTGAGCGCCACCTAAAGCGACACCTTTTTTTACTCTGTAATCCCTTCGGCAAGGCAAGTTAGAATTCACAAATGCGTCGTCTTCCTTACAAACTCAGGTCGCAATACTAAAACTTAGAACGCACTTAGTGGCAAGCCTTTTTCGGAAGCCGGGCACTCAAATCGAGGTGTCAGATCCAAGAAAATGCAATTAGATCGGCTAACTGGACTAAGCCTCACCGTTTCTCACCGAAACTGTATTACGATATGGCTCATCCCGCCTACTGCTGGAATCCCTTACTGATTTGAGCCGAGACTTGGACCTCTCGTCTATAGCCAACAAAGCGTTGAAACTGTTGCCTTACGAGCATAAGTTTGGCTTACGTCGATAGAACAAGAATCAATAGACGCGACCATAGAAAGCAGGATAAGGTTCCTTCCTCACTTAACAAGGCTTTGCGTGGACTTAGACAATCGAAACTTTTGTGAAATCAGTCCTTAGAGGGCTTAATGGCTCCTTTAGACCACATAGAGCTCAATTTGGTCAAAACTCTGGAAACCCAGATAAAAGTATCAATCTCAGGAGTTTTTCAAGCTCGATATTTCATAGGTTCCACCATTTCACAGCTCGTGGCAGTAGCTTCACCAAGAAGAGTAGATTCTACGTCTTCCTTGTTTTTACAACAACTGTCGAAGTCGTTCTTTATAACACGGTCTTCGGTCATCTTACTAATTCCGGTTCTGTTGAGGCTTGAGCAGTCGCAGAGGAATTGTGTTGTGGCCTGTAAGGATGTTGATCACTAGTGCTGAGTTCGATCTGTTACTGTGTTGTGGCCACATTTTGATATGCGACATGATGCTCCTTCTTTCAGCGGCAAGCTTCCAGATGTCTTGGTATAGTACCTCTCTAGGGATCAGAACTGAGTGAACGACCATTCTTTGGTTCAGTTTTGACCCTGTTCTTGTCAGCTCATTGGACTTTTTACTGTCATCGATGTCTCTATCCCCTGCTACCCCATGTTACACGCTTATGCCAACTTAGTGATAGACTGTGAGATATACACAGGGAAAGTGGCTTATGTTTGAGAGTGCAATGAACATTTTGGTCTTTCCAGAGCTTGAAAAGATCAGCACGTTTTCCGACTTTATTCCCAAATTACTCTGTTTTGGGAGGAAGTTCGAGATTGATACCTCGGACCGTTATTCCTGAGAAACAGGCGATCCGTTGCCTAAAAGAACTAGTGTTGTATACTGATGAATCAAAGACCGGTGTCGGCATCTATGGCTCTAATCAGAAAGCCAGAACTACATGCCATTAGAACATAATTCCCAACTCCAGTATAAAGGGGGTAACCATCAATATATTCACCGATAGTCAAGCAGCGCTTAAAGCACTGAGTTTCCATTACTGTAACTCAAATGTCGTTTCAGGTTGCTTCAATGCTCTCCAGGACCACTCAAAGCGGAACAAGGTCAAGTTTTGGTGGGTACCACGACACAGAGGCATTGAAGGCAATGAAATTGCAGACCAACTTGCCGGAAAAGGTTCTTTAGAAAGATACATTGGTGCTGAACCCTACTTCCCTGTTCAAAACGAGTCTGGACAGCTGGGGCTTCCTACTGGAACAACATTTAGGGACTTAAACAGGCTAAAAGGGCCATCTGACCCTTGAACACAACCTCAAGAAATAATCTCAACCACAAAAGGGACGATATCAGAAGGCTTGCCGGCTTCCTCACCGGTCAGTGCAGCCTTGGATATCACTTAATATAGTTCAGGAATCTGAATGCCGACTCTGCTTAGAGGAAGACGAGTCAGCGGAACACGTACTATGCGACTGCATGGCTGTCTGCAGAGTCAGGTAACGTTTTTTCCACAAAGAATTCCTAACACCGGAGGACATTCGTTATCCCTCGACTAGAGATATCCTCAACTTCATTAGAAAGATAAAGGATCTCCTTGTCTAGATCGTCGGTCGCAGGGCCTAAACAATAATAAATTACATTTTGGTCGGAGTAGAACTATTTGTTGTACGATTCCTGTACATCTGTTGCCAGGTGTTGCTCTCTTAAGGTTCTAAAATACCCTTGCTCCTACGTAAACTGAGACTCACAGTACAGGACACTCTCCTACCTAACCTGACAAAATCAATTCTCTCTCCTACATCCATTCGCCAATATTTTCGCTTCTCGAATTCCAATTAAATTCAATTGTTCTACACAAGTTTATATAAAATTTATTTACAGTAAAAACCAAGCAAACAAATTAGCCAATGTCCGATCTGCCTTCTCTTCGCCTTCCAAAATGAAAGAAAGAAGACGGAAAGAAGGAACAAGAAAATACGGAAAACAACTCTTTTACTAGTGCAAACTAAGAGTATTGTATTCGCCGCTTCCCAGTGGTTGTTTGCGTTGGCTCCTTTGGTTTCATTCTTCAAACAAATTAAACGGAGGATAATTCAATACACCTTCCCCCTTAAGAAAAAAAAGGACGATTCTCCTCTTTCACTTTGGCAATGCCAAACCCCTTTTTGTTTTTGTTTATTTTCGCTTAATTAGGACTAAGACTTGTTTTTTTTCGAAACCTAATTGACAAATATACACACGTAATTATTGTTGTTTCTTTTTATTTTCAGGATGTCCTTGCTGGGGAGTCCCTTTCGTTGAAATTCCTTGATGTTGTGACCATATTGCTGAAGTATTGTGGCAATAAATGCTCGGCAGATAAAAGTAGCGAAACCCAAGCTGTGATCATCGATTTAATTGCAACAATCGGTTTCTTCTGTGCAAATAATAGGAAGCATCAGGTGAGTGAAGGATAATTTATTTTTAAGGAACAGGGTGTTGATTCATTGATAGGGTAGACTTTGAGATCACAACACAATGGACCTATCACTAGTCTAAGTGTGTTGGCAACAGCTGGCAGCCACTTCATAGACTTTGAGAGTTGTGGTCCAATGACCAATAATTCCCAGTCGATCTAGTAAACTGGTGGAACTCAACAGAAGAGGTCATTTACGTTCTGAACTTCAAGGAAGCACTCCTTTTTAGCTGCTCTACATCGGTCTTTCAGGTGGAAGTTCATTTATGGAAAAGAGTTGTGTGCCAGAGAATTTATTAGATGAAACCTCCGTAAGAAACAGATTGTCATGTTCGTACTCTTTGCTGGAATTCAGAGTCTTGTCTTGAGATGCTTAAATACCCTTAAGCTGCTAGCTGAGTCTATTGAGTTCCCGGACTCAAGGACAACGACAACGATCGCATTTATAAACCCATTGCTCTTCTATAGCTACGGAAAGTTCAAGCTCAGCACTTGGAAGCACCAAGAGAGGCTCGCAAAATAGAATTCAACACCACGATAGGCCAAAAAGTTCATCAACCCTTGAAGAGAAGTCAAGAAATTCTCACACTAAGCTAGCCTGTTGCTAAGCTTTTTACGAATTTCCTTAGTAGACATCGCTCACTCAACTAGCTGAGCCTTAATCCCTCTGACATGTGTCGAGTTTCTTTAGAAAACCAAGACACTTCTAAGCCTATTTTATGCGATTGTCCCGCCGGAATCAACTATTAACCTATAGGCCATCATAACCTAGATCTTGTTCGAGAGGAAGAAATTCTCCAATTGTAGGGAGAACGTTTCTTTGCACAAAAGATCTTTCAGGTCACGGTGCTTTTCTGGTCTACTTAAGGGTAGGTAAGAGTCGTACACAGCCCCTAAGTTTGGCAGATCAAGATAGATTCCTTCCGGCTTAGTTGATCACCAACATCATAAATTACGACTCTTCAAGTAGTAGACGTAGACCTGTTTTACTGACATAATTACTTAACAGGAAACCGACCCATGGAGGATCTCTGCCTAAGCCACTGCAGGCTTTAATCCTCTTCGATCTTGGACACATTGTTTCCAATTCTCCAAACTAAGCACTCTGACATCTGTCAAAGCTTGGTCCTTTAATCAAAAGTTTGATCATCATCGTCTCCTCGAACCTATAGAAGCTGTGATTTAAACATGCTTTTGGCTGAAGAGCATTATTGTCCATTCACTCAATGTGACCAAAGGAACATAGTCGACGCGTCTTCGCTTTTGGACTACATTCACATCTTGATACATCTTATAGAGTTCGCAGTTGTATCTTGTTCTCCATTTGCTCTTTGTAGTCTCTGTCCACTGCAAGTGTACTCAGACGTCCAAAGTCATGTCTCTTTTTCTGGGTCCTACGCAGCTCTTTCTCGGTGGAGACTCAAACCCTAAATTTGCCTGCGATGAGATAATGGTCAGAGCCAACGTTTGTTAGGTCGCTGTTGTAAAATGTGTCTCTAATGCGGATTGCAGCCAGACAAAGTCAATTTCCCACGATGAATCCGCATCCCTACACGTGCAACATTTTGTGGCTGCCATAATACTTTCTGCATACTTGATCCCTATCCATCGTATCTCCTGGTATATCTGTCTTAAACCGCGCCAAGACTGACTCAAGTTTTTAACTAACACCAGGAGTGTCCAGTGTACGAACGGTTTAGGTGGATTCTCTTTAAACAAAGTCCATGTAGGTTCCGAACCTAGTAGTCCGTACTAGATGGGATTCGCAGACTACGCGCGTACATAATCAACCACAGCTCTGTGCTCTTCTACCACTCTCCCCGTAAGACTGCTGTTAGGTATTACTTCGCGGATCTGCTTAGCAACTTATACCATGTCATCTGCGTCTGCCGCTTCGTCTCTTCTAAGTCTTTCGATCGTTCTTAGTTCGCTCTGTACGATCGTTATAAAGGAACAGATCTCCAACCAGTCGTCCTTTGCGGGTTTACCTCTTCCCTCTGCGAACCGTCTGGAGTGGAACATTGTGTGCTCTTTGTCTTCCTCATCATCTAGACATTTTGCGCACAAAAGCAGGCTATCGTGTCTAAATTTGTGGAGATATTTTCGATAGACACCATGCCCGGACCTGCAGAAGAGGACCTATCACTGGTCGGCCACTCACAGCCCCTAACTCTCGTCAAATCTAGCATAACACTTGACTTCCAAAGACAAGCTGATGAGGAATGGAGTGCACTCTCATCATGCTGCATCTCCAGAAATCTCTGGACAACTTTCAACAAGATAAAAACGGGACACATTCTTGCGATAAACAGATCAAACTGGCGGCCCACCTTAGAAGAATGCGTTTAAGTACAGGCGTGTTACGCAGAGGCGGTGGGAATACAGACGCTGAAAAGGACACAACTCACTTCCTATGCGAATGCCCCAGCCAACACAGAAGAACGAAGACGGCCCTCGGTGAACACTATTCCAACAACCTGTCTAAAAAGCCACCAAAATACATTCTAAAATTCACTACGAATTCAGGATGGTTCAGGGAGGCCGAACGATGGTAACTGCACTCACCCAGACCTTTCCCTTCTTTTTTTGTCTATTTCACGTCAGAGGAACGCAATGGAACCATAGAAATCCGAGTGAACCTCTTCAACTTACCAACCGTGCCCGGATTTGAACTGCAGTCCACGTGCTCTGTTGACGATGCGAATCAATTTGTAGGTCCATCTGCCTTTTGCAGAGTTATCCCACCCGGCTTGCAACAATGCTACTTGCATTGTTGCCTTTTCGTCAGCTTTGATCCTCTTGGTAACGATGGACTCTTACCAGTTCGTGGTTTGCCTAAAGTAGGTCCTTCGCTTCTCGTTGGCGAGAATGTCCGGCTATAACACAGGCTGCTTCGTCCGAAATTGTTTGGAAAACGCTTAATATTTTGATTGCGCAATTTCCTTCTTGTTTCCTTCTTAGTCCTTCTTAGTATTTTTATCTTTTGGTCAACACTCGAATCGTGTCCAGATGGACAGCAACCAGTTTTGGATGACTACAACTACAACACTGACTGATGCCAGTCTGTGTCCAACCATCTGTTTATCCAATCTTACATCAAGACTTTGGCTAATAAAATGTCCTCACTTTTTAATTAAATTTTTGTATTTTGTTTTTCCTTCTTCTAGGACCTCTTAACCTCGGAACAAAGTTCCATAATTATCAAGAGCTTAACCAAACTACCTGAACATCTAAATGTTGTCATCTATCCATGCCTAGTCACTATAACGTTCCAAAACGAGGACGCTCGCAAAGTGATCTCTCGTGACTTTAGTTTAGAGGTAAGTACTCCATCCTCCACAAGGCAAGGACTTCCAATTGATTGTTCTTGTTTAGTTTCTAGATGAATACAGTAAATCGGAAAAAGCGAAAAAGAATCATCTTGTGGCTCTTCTAAAGGAAAAAATGTAAACCACAACCACAAGCTATGGATGGAGAAGTGTCCCTGTCTCTCTCTTTCAATTATCCTTAATAATTGGTTTAACCTATTAACCATGACGTGATACCACTTACTTAAAAAATAATACAACCTCCCTTGGTCCACATCCTTGTCCTTTGTCCTCTATTGTTTCCTTCAAAAAAATTTCTCCCGTATTATATGCGTACATCATTGTTGTCCTTATACCATTTTTGTATTTTTCTAGGTTAGTTGCGCTATTTTTTTTTTTTTTTTTTAAATAATTTATTAACTTGTAATATTAACAATTATTATTATTTTTTTCCATTAAATTAAGGATTCTATATATAAAAAATAAAAATATACACATTTTTTTAATACACACAAAATGTTGTTGTTTTTTTTAAATTTCTATCCTTTTCCGTTTGATGTCCTGCAAACAAAGGATTCAGTCAGGACGAAACACAAAAATTATGTCACACCAAACGGAAGTTTATTTTTTTCTATTTTTTTTTTAATCCTGCCATATGGACCTTAATTTGTTGTGTTGAATTGTTAAGAGACTCGTTTCGTCCTCTCTCCGGTGGTGATGGTGCTTACAAACAATGCAGTACGGCTGGTAGAATTGTAGTCACTCAGGACGAATTGAATGCGACATTATTCGACACTGGGTTTGGTCCTATACGATGTGTGGGTGGGGGTTTTGTATATTTTTTTGTACTGTGTCCTGTGGGTCCATTGTATAAGAATTTTTTTTTTTTCACTTTTCATTGTGATTCAACAGAACGGAGATGAAGTCAAAAATCTCTCTTAAGGACAACCAACCTAAATGTGTATATAATCTACTACACCCACACCCACACAGCAATTACTTTGGCGTTTGAGGGGACAAGGATAATAATAATAATCGCAAATAAATAGGAAAAACCTCCAAGAAAGGACGACTTTTTTCTTTTACTGTGCTTTCTCCCTTCTTGTAAGGACACATAATCGTAATCAAAATGTAAGAGAGCAAGGATGGGCTTTGGGTGGAGATTTTACCGATTTTTATTGTTAAGTTGTGTTAAATTCGCGAAGGGACTGACATACGTGCGCAGCAAAGTGTAGATGAACGAGAACAATGCGAAAAAGATGGTTCCAGGACGAGATGACAAATATTCTTTTCATACACAACACAGGACTCAGGACAATTAGTAATTGAAAAGTTGTGTTTTGGATAAAAAAAAGGGGCACACGCACTCTTGACTTCGTTGTAAGGATACGTTCCTTGTAAACGGTGGCGTTTTAATTACTGAGAGTTAAATGATTATCTCTGATTGTATGTAGTGGTGTGTGGGGTTGGATTCTGCCTTGTCATCATTAATTTGATGGACGTGTTTGGGATGATGTGGCATTTTATTTTGATTTTTAATTTGGAGTCAAGCGCATGAGGTTCCTAGGGGAGATGTTAGAGACATGCTTTCGTGTTAATTGGTGCGCTTTGATTGTGAATAGAACGGACATGTCTGTATAGCTTTCGGGCTTTGTCCTCTCTAAGGTGACGTGAATGATGGATGATACCATTGTTGGCAAGATGAGTAAGAAATGGAATGGATGCACAGAATGGTGGGCAACAAGCACTTAGAGATGATGGCTAATGCTTCGACTGCACTTAGGTCTGAGCTACTTTAGCAGTTTATGACAGACTTGGCGAGTGAAGGATGTGATGTCGGCGTGGAAGTCTGACAATCAGATGTAACGTAATCAGCTGTTCCAAGGCTAATCCTATAAAACAGGTTGTTTCTGCATCTACACCCCTCATGGACGTGATGAGTTCGAAGACGGGCCCCACATCACTCATTCTTAGGTTTAGCCGGTACCTATTCCAACCTTTGCCGACGTCGGCAAATGATGATGCCAAATAAAGGTTGGAATAGGTACCGGCTAAACCTAAGAGTAAGTGATTTGGGACCCGTCTTCGAACTCATCACGACTATGAGAGGTGTAGAAACAAGCTGCTTTGTGAGATGAGCCTTGGAACAGCTGAACTGGGTAAACCTAAGAGCAGGTGACGTGGGACCCGCCTTCGAACTCATCACGCCCCTCACATTGGATGTAGAAGACAATAATAGTCCCTTCAGCGCATTGATTGGTTAGAGAGGGTAAGAGGTTAAAAGTCTTCCGCGCGTAGGCCGCCATTTAGGTCTGTTTCCTTCCGATCTGAAAGACTCGTAACGAGAAGTTGATGGAAGGATGTATGTGCAATTTGTTTGAAGTTTACAAGGAGTTCCCCGACTCTACGAAGTCTAACAAGGCTCAGCCCGGATAGGACATGTCTTTCCAGGTATTTGCAACCGCAGAAGACGTGCTCAAGGCTCTCTTTGCCCGGGCAAGTGAGATGTGAAATCAAAACGGCGCCACCTCGACCTTTCTACATCTAGGACACTTCCGAACAAATAGATGAACTTGACTCGTTGCTGTAGAATAGTGACCGTCTACTACTCAAAGCGGCTTATGAAACGTTCAAATCAAACCGGGAATAGATGGCGCTAAGATCACTGTGATCATTGAAAATATGTTTCACGAATGTGACTTTTTGAGAAGTCTTCCTGTCCACTCAGGGCCTTTACTACTTTCTCATCGTCTCAGCTGCTACAGAAGTCATTATTAGCAACGACCAGGCTCTGAAAAACAGAGATACAGTGCATGGATATGACTTGTCTTTCGGAATTCGTAAGATTGGACTTTGTATACAACTTTTTGGAAGTGATGACGATAACGATGACACTATCAAGTAGATCCTGAAAAATCCTTCAAATGTCTTGTTGGATTAAGATTGAGAGAAATTAAATCACATCACACAGGTTTTGGCATATCAATTCCAATCAATCATCCTCCATCCAACCAAGAACAACCACCCATACCCCTACCATTCCGCGTCGAGTATGCAATAAAAAAATGATAACTCGCTGCCTATCTCCCCATGTAAGTACACGATTCGCCCTGAGATTTACAACGTCCCACTCAAATCCGTTCACAAACAATCATTAATAACCGTACTCGACCGAGACTCTCGAAATGATAAAGGCTCTCCCTCCCTAACACGACAACTTTCGGTTCTCCGCAATAATTTTCCCTAATCCCAACCGAACGAACTGCCATATGTCGGCTCCACTCCAGTGTGGCACACCAAGGGTTACACTGAATTCCCGATGATTTATTCGCCCTCATCAATCGCAAACGCGCTCCGCGTGCGAATTCCTCCTCCCTCCACCTCCCCATTTGGGCTTATCTCTTGATTGACTTATCAGTGATTAAGGACAATATGTTGTTGTTGAACAATAGATAAGCGATCGTGGACAGAAGCCACCCCACACAGTGGAAAACCTTATCAATTTGCAAATATTTGATTAAATAATAAAAATTAATCGGCCGAAGCGCGGGTGTCTGTGGTGGCGGACGTCCTTTGACGTGTGGGAGTCCATAGATTCGATTACCATTCTCTGGAAATGCAATTAAATATTTCGTGGGCTAGTAACTCAACTCGACTCGAGGATGGCAGGGTTATGGGATTTTGGGGTTATTCCACCGAAAATTTTGTTTTTTTGTAAACAGAACCGGTAATTTATGTTCATTTCGTGGTAATTAATCAGGAATCGCTCTTTAATTAGTATATGAGTATCAATATTGGAAATGTTACTAGTCATCGTTGTGCGTACATAGATAGGGAGGTTATGAAGCCTTGAGTGACCTTTTTTTGTTCGTTTTTATTAATTTCAGTCGCGGTAGGTATAGATTGGAATTATGTCAAATTGTTTGGGAATACCCAGGAGTGACCTGAAACGCTGGAATTGAGTTCTGCGACCGAGGAAATATGTAATTTACGAGAACTTTTGTTGCTTTTCATGCACAATGTCAGTCGACAATCGATCGCAGCCATCTTTGAACACATTTGGCTGTCATTTTTGACACTTGTACGTACATAGATGGCGCTATAGTTCGCCTTATAGTTCGATCAGTCCTTAGCTAACTGTCTGCAGTTGCGAACTTCAAATTGTTTAAGCTCCCCTTCTTCGTATACGTGCCAACTTAGGCAAGCTGTCCCTCTACAGCGTTGTCCCTCTGAGTTAAATTTAAAGACTCTGCGGACCGGAGTGTTGGTGTCCCTTTGTATTGCATAGTTCGTCATTGAAACTGCTCCAAAGCCTGTCAATGCAAAGAGGACAAAAGGTCTTATGAAGAATTTGAAGTATTCGCCTTGGACTCTTAGTCCATGTACCAGGGCCTGAGAAACTTCTCAGTTGTTAAGAAGAGGGCTTTACTACTCTATTGCCTTCTCTGCCCCAGGAAACAGAGTTATCCTTCGTTTGATTTCTGATGCGTCGCTGTTTTCAAACATGAGAGCAGTGCTTCTTAGGATCTGCAGAAGACTTAAAATGTTATAGGCTGTGAAATTGTGCCCTAAAGTCGGACTAAGCCAAGCCAAGCGAGTTGTTGACGAACACTTTTAGGCGTTCAAATAATCTCAACCTCAAGTTGAACGACATTGGATTGATTGAGTGTTTTGGAAAACTGGATTGTTTAGCGTGTGGAAGTGAAGTATGTACATCGCCGCGGTGAAAGTGTCGCTGAGAGTTAAGGATCGTGAAATAAGCCTCGTTTACAACCATTAAACATTTCGAGAGAGTTCTTGCAACGAATTTTACAAATGACCAACTCCATGCTTGGGAAAGAAACTCTAGGTTCAGGAGAACTAAGAGGAGGAAGAGCATTTTATAAAGAAAGTCATCTCCAGTGATGAGGCTGGATATCTTCGTGAACAAATAGAAGGAATACTCGAGTGATCTATGAGAAATCGATGCATTCTCGATGAACATTCGGAGTAAGGGGACTGGAAATGCAGGAATCGTGCAGGACATTCATTACAGCACCATGGTTTGGCAGGAGTGGCAAGCTGCAGATGCAGCCTCACTTAGACCAGATAAGGTCCTTTGTGTTACCCCCAGGATCTGTACTTCACCAGAAATACTACCCGTAGAGCCAGCCGGAGCTTGCTATGAAGCGGAGGAGGCTACCTACCTACCAACTGATCGAAATGAACTTCGATGACATATAGACCGTCCCATCCTTCAAAGAGTCGGATTTTCAAAGTCCAAAACTAGCGCACAATTCGTAGAGACATGCCGAGCATCTCTACCCGTCCCTGCAGTACCACCAGGCAAGGGATTTCTCTTCACAAGAACAGGATTGAGATTGCGTCACATCGTCAGGGACGTTCTTCTCGATGTGGTTGCTGCATCATACTTGTTATGACTTCCAGGCTCAGAGTCACTGTGCCACTAATTTGTCTTTTTACGAAGTTTCTGGCTTTTGGGCATATTTACCATTCTAGCAATTTATTTAAGGTACCCCACACCACACCGGGGAGCACAATAAATCCGTTGAGATCCGAGTAAGGCTGTACTTAAGTGCAGCCACCCTTACAACCTAACCCAAGCATTCTAGCAGCACATTGCCCGCTGAAAACATTTTATATGCGCGACACACTTTTGGCGATGCGATTCTATGCGCGGAATTCATTCCTTTCATAAACAATGTACAGTTCGTATCTGAAGTTCCAAGATGCATGAGCAGCATACTTGCTCACTGTCGCTAGCAAGTTTCAAACCGCCTGCTTGGGTCCTCCCAAATTTAGTAGAAAGACCGTCTCGCTAGGGTCCTTCAGGTGGTTTCCCAAAATAAACCTGTGGTTCACCAATCTTCCAGACATTTGACGTAAGGCTTCGATTCAATGTGCTCTCTGATCTAAATGATCAATTATTCGTCATTCTCAAGACTGTTTATAAGGACAGCTTGTATCACATTGGACCTTATCACTGGTCTAAGTGTGCTGGCCATAGCTGGCAGCCACTTCAACCTTATAAGGACAGCTTTCATATTGAGGTCATTCTACTTCTTGACATGGTGTCTGTGACCATATAGCTTTACGTCCCTGATCTTTCGGTTACAAAATCGTCAGCATACCCAATGGTATGACGTCCACTTAGCGTTCACGGTCTTAGCATGCCGTCGTACATTATGTTCCACAGCACTGATATACAGAACTGACTTCTGAGGAACACCTCCTGCAATTTCGCACTTCTTCGCTATTGTTCCCAGTAGATAGCTTGGCATCTACAGATCGCTTGATACTCTTATTGTACAGCTTCAACAGGCGTTCTAAATGTCCATCTTTCTCCGGTTAATGCCTCACGCGCTATGACACACACTGCTTCGCTTGTATCTTCATGAAGTCTGAGCCTTAACCCCAAGTCTCCTTCGGTGTATAATTCTTCCGCGTACTTCTCCATCCCGTACGACAATGGTTGCACAGATTTACAAACAGAATAGGGTGGCAGCCATTTTATTAAGAAATCGTATCGTGCGCTCCTTATGAGACACCCTGTGTTGCCTCTTTCAAGTAGAGTTGAATCACACCGGTTTTATGTCTACTTTACATAACCCCAACGTCTCTATCGAAAAAGATTCGAACACGTCTATGCTCGTTAATGCAAACAGAAGCTTAGCTCACATTAACTCACAGTTAAGCAACTTAAAACTGGAAAGGTATCTCGAAACATAATTTCAAAGGCTCACAGCTAATAAACATGTTACAGAGGTAACTCCAAAGCCAATTATTGGCACGGGACACAACTCCATAAGACAGTTGTCATCCAAGAAACTGGAAATGAAAAAATGTCTTCAAGTCGACTCAAAGCTAACACTTCAGATCATCACAAGTCGCACTCTCTGCACATTGGTCAACGAGATTACTAGACGGTGAAAATATTAGCCCCCCACCCTTCTTGGCTCGTTACCCTATACCCACATCAGGAGAAATTTCCGCAATGGAAAGCAATCGGCGAGGCAATGAAAGCTTGTAAATTCAAGAGTTTATGACCAAAGATCGTTATCTAGCGCCTGGTAACTCTACTCTCATCAACCAATCACCTTATCATGCACTCACCAGCACCAACGAGGCGACTGCGCATAAATTCGCCGTAAATTCGATGAGAAATGTGTGTGTGTGTGTTGTCATCACACAGCAAAATGCACGTTGCACATCATAATTTAATGGACAACATTGTGCGATGTGGTGTGTAGATTGTCAGAGGGGTGGTGTCGGTCCGCTAACTAGCCTAATCAAACCATAATAACTCGGGTTTAGCAAATAAATAAAAGATAACCACGATGGAAGCGGTATATAAACTTTGAAAATTATTATCCTTGAGACGCGGTGAGATTATTGGGCCGACTAAAGAACATGCGCTATAAACATCAAAAGTTACGACCAAACAAATTGTAATTCGTTCGATAACGAGGTTGAGCCTAGGTCGGCAGCACGGAACGGAACGGAACGCACGCGAAAAAGTGCTGAAAGTGTAATTGCCCTATTGCATAATTGGTAATTAGTGGTAATTAGTCAAGCCGTTGATGTGGGATGGTCAATTCATAGGCAAATGGGTAGTTTTGGACTCTAATTGCACGAAACATAGGTTCCACATGATTTTGAGAGTATGAAAGTTCGACAAGTGACCGAAATTGTGGGCATTGCCACATCTAGAGTGTACAAAGAATAAAGTGGGACACATCTAGCATGGTCCTGTGAATGACAAGGGCTCTGCAGGCTTCTATTCTTTTCGATCCAAGGAGCGTTGATTCCAGTTCTCCAAACCAAGCCTCTCAACATTCGCGATCATTTGGTCTTTGTAGGGGAAGTTCCTATCCCTATCTTCTTTAACTTCGAAGGTGTGGTTGTTAACAGTGAAGGTCTGTGCTATGCCTTAGACTTAGACTGATGTTGTTTTGTTTGTCGACTACATATACTCCTGACCTTATTCACTTCAAGACCAACTCGTTTTGCTTCATCTTCAACTGTTGTGAAAGCCTCTATGGCTCTTGGAGCTCCCGATGTTATTTATATCGTCTGCAGATCCCAGCAGCTGGACGGATTCATGAAAGATAGTGCTTTCCTGCGCACGAAATTGAAGAGGCTAAAGACAGAGCGTCTTCTTGTCGATATCCGGTCCTTATTTGTAAAAGTTCAGACGAAGCATCACTTGTTTCCAGCGTTCCACGACACAACTGAATCAGTCTTGACCGAATCCCGAATTAAAGCATTGTCGTCTAGAGCTCAAGATCATGAATGCTATCGTATGCAGCTTTAAAGTCAGTCAAGAGGTGGTGGTCGGTCTTCCAGTGGCCGGCTCCACAAAAGTGCATTCCCATTGATGTGTTGCAGATGGGCTTGAGATGTTTACACGGTATTTAGCAGGTTCAAACCTCGGTAGTTCTTGAAAAATGGGGAATGCTTTCGTAGACCAATACTTAGTTGATGACTCAAGACTTTGGTATTTTTCTTAGCATCTTTACGGGTGTGCTAACTTCGTCTAAACTGGGAAGAGGTACTGCTGCTTCGTTACCCGGATTTGGGATTGGGTTCTCTTTTTGGAAATGATGGCTAAATGCATCTTGAATTCCCTGCGTCTTGGTGAAAAGATTTCTTTTTTGTGAAACGATGCTTCCTTTGATAGCCTCGAATGGAGAGTAGACTATCTCCTCAAGAGAGCTGTCAAGGACCGATTTTCGCTTGGTTAGTTGATCATCTTCTTCGTTTTCATCTGTGCCTTTTCGATCTAAGGGCCAGACTTACACGATGGAGAAGCAACTTCCCAAAGACGCAAATCTCGATACTGTTTAGCTAGTTAAGAGGACGTGGTTGTTGAGGCGGGGACTTTGAAGACTGCTTCGTGGATCGCTGATAAGTGCACAGCAAGTATCGAGAACTGCTAGCAGGATGTTGCACCCACATTCTTTCGTTCTAATTGCAAGAGGATCCATCGAACACCACCGTTGTGCTCCTGTGGTGCTTGTGAAAGCATTTCTCTGGAACACCAGACTCGTGATCTGTCGAGCTAAGGCTATGTACATCCAGCCTCAGGCCCAAAGGTCTCTGTTGCAGTCATAGAAGGCTATTCTTGCCTTTTCCACTCGTTCTATGTTGAGCTTTCTTTCGAGGAAAGTGTCCAAATACTTGACACAAGGACTAGATGCTAGCAATCGTGTTAAGACGAAGTCAAGTTCCTGTTTTTGCAGGGTTGCCATTGAGACCACAACTTGTACGCCAAGTGCTCACTTTTTCCAGCTATTTGCATTCGATGTGGCAGGACGACCTGAACTGAATCCGACATGGAACTTCTCGCAGTTAAGTTGAAGTCACATCAAAACCTTAAGGAACACAATCACAATAAAAACACTGATTTTGTTGGAATGGCTCTGGAACTGGAAAACGTAAACAATAGAGTTCCCCCACCTTCAATTTGAGCCTTCAAACTTCAACCAAATCTACGATTCCACATAAAAATGCTAATTACTTCGCGTCCACTGGCGTAAATCACATAAAATTACTCGAAACCAACACACACTCATACATAACACACAACAAGCCCGATGGTCATCATTCGAGGTCATCCTTGCACGCGAATTATTCCTTCAAACTATTACCATTCACTTCCTGCCTTACGTCACAGACACAGTAAGACCTAGTTGCCATCTGCTTATCAAAGCGTTCATCTCAAATAGTTGTTGTTGCTCATTAATGCTGGCAGGACACGCGGTAGCCGGTAGCAGCCACCCCCTAACACATATGGCAAAGCGTGCCAACACTAAACAAAAAAAAACAACAGACAACACCATCCATGATGTCCTTCCGGACGTCAATTGAGCAGTATGACGTCAGTATAAATTAAAGTCATCGTGCACCGTCAGAGCCGGAAGGAAGAAGCATCAGGAAGGAGAGCCTCACCCAGATCCATCAAGGTGAATCATTATCCATCGCGCATCGTGCAGTGTATGTCGAGCCCACCCGCTGTCTATTGCAAAGGGAAAAACAAAAAGAAAACCTACACAGTCTGTCCGTACACGGGGAAGGGTTGTCCCGTTCCGTTTTTTTCTCTTTCTTTTGACTTTTAAATGAAACGGAACTGACGCCCAAACTAAAGCGACCGCCACACGCGATATATAATTACGCTCCGTTGGTGTTCTTTTTTTTCTGTACCTTCGTCCTTTTTTTGTAGTTTTGTTTGTTCCTTTTTAACAACAACAAAGTTGAGAAGTCATTTGGTGGACACACACACAACCGTGCCGAGGGGTGTGAAGTGATATATGAAAACGTGAGTCGAACGCTTTTTGTCTGTTCCGCCCGATTTATTGCTTTGTAATTACCCGTCATTATACTCGTCGTCCTGATGTAGGACTTTATTGAACGGAAAGTTGTAAAATTAGCGATTGGAATGCAATGACAAGGTTTGATGGCTAATGAGTGGGAGAAAGCCAATAATGATACTAATTGAAGGAAATATAGGTCTACGATAGTAACAGTCATGATAATGAGGACCTATGGCAGCGCATCTTCTATCAAGGTGTCTTGAGGTATATGCGTCAGGTTTTGTCTTGTGGAGATTGTAAATTTAAAAATGTGGAGTCAAGAGCTGAACTGAAACTTTCTTTCACTTGGATCCAAGCAGCAAGGACTCCCAAGATGGAACCAACGATACAAATAAAAAAACAGCTCCTAGAGGATCAAAGCGTCCAAATGGAAGGGACCTATAGTTTCATTGCCGACTCGGAACGGCAGTTTGAGAAGCCTTTTCAGATTATAAGCGTGCCGGTTTGCCATGCCTGCGAAGAGGTGGTGCCACGAAAAAATGTTTCGATGCTTTGAGGCTCGAACCTGGGTCCTCTCGCTTAGCAGTTCAACGCACTAATCACTGAGCAATGGCAACCACCAACCACCGATGGCATCTACAGTTCCAGTCCAGTTAAACTGCAAACACGATAAGGATCTGTTAACACGACATCTTTTGTACAAGGGGTAACGCCTTCTAAGCTAGCAGTTGCACGACCACCTGCTCAGCCGTAAGTTATGAGAGAGACGCCCCAGGCGTCGGATGTTGATGACCCTTGTGACATTTATTACAGCTGCCACAAGGGGCTCCATATGCTAGGTTGCGGATTCATTGTTCGTCGCTAAGAGTTATTAACTTTGAGTCGATACAAGCGTTTGTTGGGCTAGGATCAACTTTAAGGCCCCTTTTAACAATACGAGCCCGATTTATTGGTAGCAATAGTTTTCTTTATAAAAGGATCCACAAACCAAATCGGCCGCGTGCTCACCTTCTCGATTTGCTTATTTTTCTTGGGAAAAACGTCTTTTTTGGCCACTTACCTTAGACTGTTGAACGAAAAGAAGCTGCAGCCGACTCTGAAGAGGAGATACAATATTAAAAGCTTAGAGCAGCCAGAGGCTATAGAGATCGACTGAGCAAACAACTCTCCAATCAACAGAGGAGTCAGTGCCATACAATTCTGATGGACTCTGAGCTTAGGTGAGTCTAATGGAACACCTATCTATCTATCAGCTAATTCAGGGCATACGGCACCTTCCAGCTCAAGCAAACCGAAGAGTCTCGCGGTAGGAACAACATCTAGAAATTTTATAAGAAAGTCAAGCAACTGGCTGCAGGCTTCAATCGCGGAACGCAAGCTTTTCGCAATTGTAAAGGAAACCTAGTCACCAAACAGAGAGAGGATAGGGCAGACATAGGTCCATATTCGGAGAAGATTGGCGTAGCTATTGTTAAGCTAAAGACCAACAAAGCTGCTGGTCCCGATGGCATGCCAGTTGAGCTATTCAAATTTAGAGGCGATGTTTGGTAGAAAACATGCAACGAATCATTAACCAAGTAGGTATGGGTGGACAAAAGTATGCCCGACGACTGAAGGGCGCTCCTATTTCTTGTAACAACTTCAGAGGCATATCGGTGCTCAATGTTGTATAGAGGATCTTGTCCTTCGTACTGTGTGAACGTTTTAAGCTGTGCTGCCTCTTGCATCACAAAAATCGGTAACCAAATCGTTTGCGGACTACATTTCTACATCAAGGCAAATCCTGAAAAAGACCAACGTATTTCAGCTCGAAAACCAACACCTGTTCAACGACTTTTAAGCCTCGAATGACGGCATTCATTGCTTGAAGCTTAACAAAGCGATGGCCGACACAATGGATCCGTTGAGATCCGAGTGAGGCTGTACTTAAGTGCAGCCACACCTACAACCTAAGTGATGGCTGAGTTCCGGATTTGGAAACATTTTCTCGGAGCTATTCCAGCCATGATGGAGCCGTCTTGCGATCTCTTCAATCTCCTGCTGGAAAAGGTGCATTACATGCTGAAGCAAGAAGACTAGGATTGAACATGAATAACCTATGCAGGGGATGTGGTGACGAAGAAGTATATGAGGACATTCCACTCTTTCTTTGCCACAATCCAGCTCTCTGTCAAGTAAGATTACAGACCCTAAGAGGACACTTCTTACAGGATCTAGAAGTACTGTCCGACAAGTCTGTGGTCGCCATACTCATAGAACTAAGGCTTATGGTTCCTAGTAAAGCAGGCTGCAATCCCTGAGGCATTACAATGGACAAGGATACACAACAGAAGGAGAAGATTTAATAACGTCGACTACATTGGGAAATCTTCGAAGTTAACCAGCATTTTCATAAAACAAAGTGCATCTCATCTCCAAGGACACCCTGTTGATCTCAGGCCACAACCATTAATATGTCAATTGTATCAAATACGCTTACATCATCGACTCACCGATTTGCAAAGCTCACTCAATTAGAATCCACAAATCAAACGAAACAGAGCCCCCCTCTCGCAAGTCACCATCCATGTCGAGAGTATCTATCCCAAAAAAAACATCAATTCGTCCTCTTGTACCGTTCCCGTTTCGTAATAAATTCCTTTCTGACCGACACGGATACATTTTGCTTGGCACATCCGTTAATAAATTTCACTCATGCATAAAACGATGATTTCATTGGAGCTTTGTGTGTGTGACTGGGGTTTTCCAGATTCACAGTTATTCTAACGACTAATTTATTTTCCGGTCCTCACCCAATCGCTAGGGGGTTAACGCGATTGAAGGGAGCACCACTGGGATGCTTCATTGAGGGTGCTTCTAATATTTCATGTCTGAGTTCCATTTGAAGGAGATTGATTTATGGGAGGAGAGGAAAGGATATCATTGTGTGTGTTGTCAGACGGAATTGTCAGTCCTTCTGTTGGTCAAATAGAACTGAGATATGGAAGCGCCATTAGCCTATTGAACGGAAATAGAAATGAAGGGTGTGGTGTATACCAACAAGCGGATGATATATAAAGTTTTGTGGTCTAATTTGTAAGATGTTTTGGTCTTAATCTTCACAAGACCTCAGTCCTCCGAAGAAGCTTCTTTAGACCTTTTACACTCTTTAAGTGGAGTCTTCCGATGAGTTGGGTGTGAGGTTTGTCAAGGCTTGGGAAAAAGAGTTGCTTTTAGCGGAGCTCAACTGAGACTCTAGATCGTTTTGAAAACTACTCACAGAACCAATCGAGTTCCACTGTGGAACAACCACCGATTTAGGCAGGTTGGCTTTACTTCAGATGGTCGCTCGAATGGTAACCTTAAGGAAGGCCTCGAATAAGACCGAGCTCTTACATTTTAAGTCGTTAGCACCTGCCTTACCAATGATTGTTGGTCTGCAATCATCACAGAAACTTTCCAAACCTTGTTTTGACATTAAGACTTCACTGCTGTTGGCAGTCGGTTTTGACCCAAAATTACAAAAAACCAAGGCAGGGACTTCCTCTACTGCGTCGTTCGTGCCTTCCGAGTTATTCCAGAGAATTCTACTGGTGTCCATTCCCTCAACATGTCCTAGTCAACTTAAACGTAAAACAGGCTTTTTGCACAGTTCGTCATTGAATCGCCTCCTTCAAAGCCCGTCAACGCTTTGGTCATTGCTCGAAACGACCTTCAATAGAGTCCCCATGCCTCAGTTATCTTTTTGGTCAATCTTGCCCTTCAGTTGATTAGCTTCGTCTGATACTTTCTCGGGCGCACAGCTCTGCTTGATAACAAAACGATAGTTGAGCAGTCAAGATAGAATCCCTGGCAAATCCAACTGCGCTGTTCATTCTTAATCCATCAGTACACTACATCGGGACCGCCATGATCCTACACATCCTCTTTCCGGGATTTTTACATTGAAGGGGCGGGGAAAATTGACATTCTTATCGGGTTTCCGACTTCTAAAGAGTTTCTGCTTGAGACACTAGAGAATTCCAATCCCTTCGATCCCGGGCGCGCTGCTTCCAGTTTTCCAGACGAAGCCTTCTGGCATACACGATCACTTGGTCTTTGTAAACAAGGTTTGGCGCCTTGGTGGGATTCAAATATTCTCTTGGAACATTATTGTCTAGTCCATTCACTCGATTTGGCCGAAACAATGCAATCAACGTGTCTTGACTTTTTGAATATCATCCACATCTTGGTACAGCTCATAGAGCTTCATTTACCCTCCTCATACAAGGGGCCTCATGTCCGCTGCTTTCCAATTTATCGTCTAGCATTTTTTGGAAGCGATTGGTAGCCACAAGTGGTGTCGGCCACCTCCTTAATCATAGTCCGACACTGAAGTCCACTTAATGTTGGCGTTTGTGATTGGTGAATGCACTGTGGAGGGTTTTCTTTTCGGTATTCTCTGTAGACTATAGGTACTCTAGGCTCTCAACTTTCTTTGAAGGTGTATGCAAGTCTGAAAGCGAATTCCGTACAAAGGCAAGCTTTTGTTGGCTTCAGACACCAACTAACTAAATCAGGAAACGAAGTCCCGACGTTGTAAAAGGAAATGAGACTACGAATACAAGTTACAGGTTACAAGATTGAAAAACGTGAATTTATAGGTGTTTTCCTTGCATGTTGATGCCTTTACAAGGTAGAGCTAGAGCTAGAGTGCAAAAGACCCTCTTAGGTCAAAGTACTTCGTCAGCAACACTTTTTGTTGCGAAAATTTACCTTTGACGTGGCAAACCTTTGATTGACAGTTCATACAAAACGGTCGCTAAAAGAACGATAAAATGTCAAAGGACAACTTGAAAAGCATCTACTCCAAGGACTTACATCACCGTCCTTTGTTCTTCAAGAATACAAGTCCCCACCCACATGCATGTCAACCATATATACTCGCTTAGGATCCTCATAAATTTACTTTTTGTCGCTCGGTAACGCGTGTGCATATTTCATAGCGAATAACTGAAGATTTATAGTGATGCAGAGATTCTCCCACCTCGGAACACAGGTCCTTTCGTTAAGGGACCACAAAAACCATTTCAAAGCCATAAAGCGAAGTATACATACGGATTGGATTGCACCCACCACTTGCAACGAACCAAAAAGGCAAAAGGAAAAGGAAGACCACGGAAAGTATATTTCTCTTCGTGCATTGTTTCTGTTATTTAACGGAAATCCATTAAGTTTAGAAATTTTCCAGCATCCAAAGCGGGAAATTGACGTACCTATACCGAACACCGCAGTGCAGAGAACGATACTACGATGCATCCTTGCATCGCATCGCACATCGTGTTCGTTTCTTTTTTTTCCCATTTGCCGCGTACGGAATTTATAACAACATACAGTTCCATTATATCCGCCATCAATATCCGCTCGATGAATATTTCCCTTTGGTAGAGCGGAATCAGGGGGTTGCCATTAAAGGGGTCCTGTACCGAAAATCGAATTGAAAATATGATTCAGTCCGCCTACTTCGCGTGCATGAGTCCTCCTTCCTGATCCATTATAAGTTGAGTTGAGAGTATGGAGATGCATTTTTGATGCGCCGCGGATGATGACGCTGGTAAGCCTATATAGCCAACACTTGCGGCACCACACCTCACAGCCTTATAAATTCTCTATTTCAATGACGACGACGTTGTTATATACTTGTATGAGATTATGCCTTGGTTGTCGAAATCCTAAAAAAGACCGCAACGCATGGTTCCTAAATTTAGAAAACACTAATGGAATTGGACCGAAATAGGTTGATGTGCTCTGGAGTTGGGCGCGCGCTGGAGAAGAATGCGCATTTGGTGTTGACGTTGGTTTTTAAATAAATATTCTCGAATCACTAAACAACAATAAAACATCGGAATCCTTTTGGCAACAGCCCGAGGGGTGGGAGATTCATCCATTAGGAGTGATGAGTTCTGCGGTCGACCAGGCAGCTTGGTGTGTATGTTATTAGATTGTTTCGATGAGAGCTTGGATTGACAGGCGGGATATTTCACACCTAATTGATGAGATGCAGTTCATGAATTCGAATGGAGATGGACTGACGCATGGATCGTATGATTTAAACAAGTATTCGGTTCGAGGAAGTCTGTTTTGGAATGAGAATTTCTACTAGCTCGAGGATTTCAAGAAAAAAAGAGACACTTTCGAGGTCTTTTAAGGAACCTCAAGCTTGCAGGTACTTACTTACTGAGCCTGAACTAATGCCGCTTTCCATCCTTCACGGTCCCGGGCACGCTGCTTCCAATTTTCTAGACCAAGGTTTCTGGCATCCGCGAGTGCTTGATCTTTAAAGTGGAGGTTCAGTCTTCCTTTTCTTCGTGAACCAGGTGGCTTGGATTCAAAGATTCTCTTAGCTGGAGCATTCTCGTCCATTCGCTCGATGTGGCCAAGGCATTGCAGTCGACGGATTTTTGCGTTCCGGACTACATCCACATCTTTTATAGCTCGTATAGTTCGCTATTATATCTTCTCCTCCAATCGCCCTCCTCGCAGACTAGGCCAAGCCTGCAGGTAAGGCTAGTTTATTCCAAGAACTTAAGCACTGGTTGGAGGACCACCATGGACTTGTACTTGTTCCCCGTAGAATATGTTTCTTGGGTCCATTCTCGCCACATCGATACCCGAAATGTGTAGTCTTCATCTCAAGAAAGCAGGACAATGACAAAGGAAGCACTCCGTTGTATCGTCGCTTGCAAGACAGGACATATAGCACGTTGTGTCTTAGTCGTGCCCACATGCATCGTATCGTTTGATTCTATAGTCCTCCTTTCCCGGGTTGAGAAGCGTTCTTATCAGACCTTTTACAAATACTTGGTGGTTCTGCAGGAGGTTAGACTAGACCATCTCTCATCATGAAGCAGAGTCGATTCAGTTCATAACTTCCGCTGAACTAATGCCAATCGCCGAACCCTCTTTCGCTAAACCGTCACAGATTACCGTTGTGAGCCGGAACCCAATTAAGACAAACCTAGTTATAATTGGAGGACGGGCATGGCCGTCCTTCCAGTGGTCGAACGCGACAAGGGCGGAACATGACGACATCCACTGACGCAACCTGACGTAACCGGACGACCTACTGACTTCCTCTACGGAACGGGACATTTTGTGCTGGAAGCAGACCCAGGGGCTATCTCCCAGTGAGGCCAAGGCTGATAGCAATGGTCGGGAGGGCTGACCACCGTCATCTGGCGTGTCTCGGAACGAGACGAACCCTTATGGGGGAGCGACGATGGAAGGGGAGGAAAAAGATAGGGATAGTGTGGGATAGTTTAAAGTAGAATAGGACTAGGCTAGGGTTTTAGCTTAAGGTTTTAGGTAAGCTTAGGTTTAGATAACGATAGTAAGGTTTCCGTAAGTTTCCCCCTCCCATTCTCTCTCCTCTGTAGGGGCCAAGGCCGTTGAGTTAGAGATCTTCGTTTTCTTTCCTCTCTTTCCTATCTTTATCCGTCCGAAGTCTGAGTAGGGTATTAGGGACCTTCTCTCGTCTTCGATCAGCTAGTTTAGGCACGAATCGAAAGTGTTTGAGCAGGTGGTGTATGTTGGAGAGGGACAAGAACTACACCGTCCGTCGAGCCTAGCCGTGCATCAGTGAGCGTGCCGTCATTTCCCTCGCATACACCGAGATGCCTCCGTAGCCCTGCCCTGGCTCATAACAATTTGAGTCTTTGTAGGAGCCTGTGATTGATCAATCCTTGTATCACCTCATCTCTCCCTATTCATCCAGTAAGCTACTGCGAGTATTGCCAAGACTTCAGTTTGGGAGACAGCCATGCCCAAAGCGTCAGAGTAAATGGTTTTGTCATTCAGGTTCACCCAGGTCCACCCCGGACTATAACGCCACCTTAAGTAAGTCTCAATCTCCTCGAAAACCTTGCTTCAACAAACATACCTAGTCCCGGTGCGTTTGATTCCGGCGCGGACTATCTAACAAGAAGAGGCGCTTGTTGCTGCTTGCTGGTCGGTCTTGAGTCGTATTTTGTAGTAACACATGCCAATGTTGTCTTCAAAATAACAGGAAGGCAGTGAACACTGACCCAACATAAAGAGCTTGAAACAAGCAAAAAGCTTTAAATCAAAGTAAGGCCAAGAAGCTACAAGGCTACCTGATGAGTCACTCTTGCCCTCTCTAGGTAACATCTTCACAAGGTAGGTGTATCGAATACGGCTATCTTCCAGCTTTGCGGGGAACACCAGTGGGAATACGCAAAGAACAGACTAGTCCGTCTTAATCGCGCTGAGTCCGATGGATATTTGGTACACAGAACCTTGAACTCTATTGAGGTTGACGAAAAGCTTCTATAGGTGGCGGTGCGTCTCCTTTTTGGAGACCCCTTTGTACAATACGACACCGCAGTCTGGTCATGAATGACAAAGTTACAGAATGCCACCTGGTCTTGACGATTTGTATGGAAGAAAGCTGTGTGCCGTCCATGAGAATTGGTCTTTGCTAACAACCTCTGGGAAGCTTCCTACTTGGACTGTTTGAAGTTGAAGGATCTCATCGCTGTATTTCCTGGGAAATAATTGCTCGGGAGGAGGTAAAGGGATTCACGACTTGACTCTGTTGTCATCATACCTTTAAGGCACAGTACAAGCCTTTGACATTATCGACCTCAAAATGTAAACAGACTAGGGCTTTCTCTGCGCCTTTCAAATTCCATTTTTGGAGTCCTAAAGACCCTTCTTGTAACTTCTTTAGGGTCTCTTCTCGTTTGAAGAGCTTCCAGTTACAAAACCCATCGTATTCTTTGAACAAATTCCAGCCCGGTTCCTAAAATACAATTTGCCACTCAAAGGATCCCTTTCTCTACAAAGGATTGGTAAAAAAGAAACAAAAAAGTGTGTGTGTAATTTTTCTTTAAAAAGATACAACAAGGACTCGATGATATCACTGAAGTAGTTCAGGATGTACGAGTACAAATCTTCAGAGGAAAAAAAATTGTTTTCCATTTTTTTCTTTTTGTCTGTTACAAAGTAGTCTACGTCAAGGATTCTCTTTTTTACATAAGTGTGGCCATTACGCACTCGAATGGGGAGATGTTCCCTTTTTTTTTTTTGGTTTGTTGTTGCTGTTCCTCTCATTGAATTTTCTTTTTTGTCGGAGGGGTTGCAAAAATGTAACTGCACGAAGAGCGCAACTACAAAGGGATATGCCGAGTACCCCATAAAAGGATTTACAGACAAATATTACACATGGGCATTCATTTCAAATTTGTGGGGGGAGGTGGAGAGAAAGAGAGAGAGAAAAATGGCTGAACACTGACTGAATAAATGTGCATGACATAGTCAGCCCCACAATTTTCCAGTTCGTGGGTGATTGCGTGTTACACCATCATGAATGCCGACTCGATGGGAAGTGAGAAAGAAAAAGGATCGAAGGACGAAGGCAAAAAAAAAGAAACCACAGTCAACAGGAAGCCGAGATTTTCTGATAGAATAGGTTTTTCTATTCCACTTCTGAGATGAAGGGGAGATTCTATTTTCCACCCTCATTCCTGCACACAAAATGGAGGTGCAATGATTTTTGTTTTTTTTTTTTTTCATAGTAAAATTTGAAAAGGGACCTCGTGGGGTCAATGGAGACATGTTGGCTTGGAATATGAAATGTCCATCGTTATGAGGTCACAAGGGTCAAACTACCCTCATACATATGTATGAATGTTTTGGATGGAATTTATAATCACGAGGTTTTGACGTCATTCGTTGTTTGAAACACATGACTTGACTTTACAAAAGTTTTGAGTTGATTAACGAGAAAGGTTCACGAAGGCACACTGCCTTGAATAAAGTCATTCAATAAGAATCTAAGGCCTATCGCTAGATGGGGTTCAAATTGAATCCCAGTTAACGAAGAGGCATTAACCCTTACACCAGTTTAGAAGAGGTTGCTGTAGCTACGTATAAGGAAACTTAAAAGCAATCAAATGGCTTGTCAGTGGAATTTTTCAATCATGGAAGTCATAAGGTGCATGCAATAAGTCATCAAACAAGTATTGGCATGCCCGACGACTGGACTTTCAGCTCTACAGGCTGCATCTTCAAAAAAGATGACATATAACTGCTAAATGTCGGGTGAACGTCTTAAGCCTTTTTGTAGGACACTAATCGACACAAACCTACCACTACCAGTGTAACTTTTCGTCAGACTGATTGACCATAGACAAAGCCTGGAAAGGATCAATGAATTTCAAGTCGGAATTCGACCTTGAAGCTTGAAGTATTAAAAAATTCATCATCTTGAGCTCTACACGACGATGACTGAACTCGGGTTTCGGTCAAAACTGATCCAGTTATTCGATGCTCCGTGTAATTTGGAAATAGCTCATCTGCAAATGACTTGTCACGCGACTTCTTCAATGTCGTACTGAAGAAGATAGCCCCCAGGGCAGGTGTTCACATAGGAAGCTCCAACTTTCAAATCCATCCAGCAGTTGGAAAATGTAAACGATATTGACATCAAGGCTCATAGACGCTTTCACAAGCAAAGCAGGATCAGTCCACGAAATAGAATAGAACATCACTGTTGACAACAGTTACATGGAAGTAGTCCCAACAACCAGGTTTGAGATGATAAGGAAGACCTAACTTTTGTTAGAAAGACGAAGACAGTAGACTTGGTTTGGATCGAAGAGAAAAGAAGGCTGAAGTGTCTAAGGCAGAAACAGAGACTCTTTACGGTCCAATATCTAAGTAAATGAAGGCAAGTCAAGGTCTCCCATCTGCTCGTGATTGCTCCGACTGGACACTCTAACAAGCTCTAGTTCTAGGTGTGGACGGAGTGTACACCGAATTGCTTTAGGAACCAAACATTTCAGTGGCCTTCATGTATAGAAGCTCAACTCCATAAATTTTGCTTGGCTGTTCGTGGAACAATGGAATTTGGTCACGAGAGCTCATCGTATAGTGCCAATTGCAAATAAAGACTTCCCCTGAAGTCTACAACTTGATTTCGACTTGTTGAGACAGAACTAAGCCTTTTGCAGAGAAATTAGTTCTTCTGCATCCTTGAACTACCTTGTTGGTACTCTTCGCTGAACGTTTGGACAGTTCTACGTGCACTGCCATCAGAACACTTGAGCTGAATAAGGATCCGCTTCAACTACTACTGCCTGCCTACACAAATACAAGATCAGGGTGACTATCTATTTTTTTAAAACTTCACTTCATGTGTCCCTGCCTAAAGTAATCACTGTCGCCCCACAGCTTCTTGGATTCATTGGCCTAACCCCAAAATCGTCACCTTTTGACAAGCATATTCCATGCAAATTACCTTCCACAGTCGTTATATCAAGAAATCTTCTAGAAAATATTTTTGCCCTGACAATCTGTTTGTTTGTTTTCTTTTACCTTGAGAGGCACGGAACCAATCTTCTTCTAGGTTATGCCCTATCATAGCTGGGTTCTTTCCATTTGTCATGAGACATTTTTGATCATAAAAGGAGAATTTTTGAGTTATGTTTTACGGAAGCTGTTTCAAGAACCAATAATATCCCAATTCCATAAGCAAACATGCAATCCACACAAGTCTCAGTTCCAGTTATGTATTCCACTTCAAAATAATGAAATTAGTAGTAAGCTCCCTGTACAGTTAGCTCAGTGTTTTTCCAATTGCTCCAATCAAATCAAATCCGCATTCGAATCTGAAATTAATCCATCCTTCCCCACACATGCCACTTTCATATATTTAATCCTTTCACTGGCACAAGGGCAAAAATCTCTCAATCAGCCCCCGGAAGATGCCATCCTTCTAAGTAAACATTTATCCAGAAGCCCAAGTTCATCATTTCGTTTTGAAGTTTGAACTTGCTGATGCTGCTGCTGCTGCCATTACTATTGCTGCTTCTCGCGCAAGGATCCACTCATCGTCGTCGCCCTACTGCCATTCATAATGCATGCGCACATTTAATCATACACACACACACACATGCCATTTGTTGAATTTTGCCATTTTGGAATGTGCATACATTATTTAGCATACAAGGAGCAACTCCTGTGACTCCACCCGAAGATGGAGCTGTTTACTTTGGCGGAAAAACTTCTTTCTCTCTTTCTGTGTGTAGAATTCGTTTGTGGAACTTAGAATGTTTGCGCTGAACATCAATTTTATTAAAATACCAAACCCGGGACGGGAATTCCTTGCCGCCCCCACCAAGCACATGTATATTTAATTATTTGTCAACGAAATGTGATTTTCGGTTTTTCACATGTCGACATCTGTCAAAATTGAACTTTGACATCGACCGCACAAACAATGCAATCGCTAGCAAACATCAACCAAAAGGGACAAAACAGGACGACAACGACAACAACGATTGCATTCAATTCAATTGAAGTCAACCCTTGATGTTGATGCGAGCGACGCATTAGGCAAATTAAAAAAAAATTGAAGTTTCCGGAACACAGTTGAATTCATTACTCGTTTCCGGTTGAAGAAATATATCGCGCAAGGTGTCAATGGACTCAGTCAATCACTTTCGTCAAAATCACTTTTGGTAATTACAAAGGACCTTCGTCCATGACGGGGTGGAAGTTATTCAAACTCAACGGCGACGGTGCCCAATGTCCGAATGATGATGAATTGGTTGGGAATACGTTCATCCCTTTGGGAACTGAATGGGACGATGGACAGACGTTATTAGCATAAGCTCGCGTCTTGCAATTGCAAGTGTTAATCCTTTTGTTGTACGCAATTTCACACCTTTGCATGTCCGATGAGGCTTAAGGAGGCTTGACACTTCACACAGCGTTATGCATATATTCGGCGTTTTTTTGACACTCTCTTGGGAATGGTGCAGCATAATCTTCTTGGCAAACTGGACAGAACTAGTTGGCCCTTTGTCTGACGGTATTAATTTCACAACAAGTGCCAATGGATAGACGGAGACGGCTTTAATTATGAGCACTCGTGCTGGTGGCATTAATTGTTAATGCCAAGGATTGCCTATGAGTGTGTAGATTGCAGCTGACGCATGTCACTGCCACAGTGGTCACTTTGGAGAGTTTCTCATTTCAAAATGTCATTGAGTACGCGAATACTTCTTGTGTCAAAAGTTGTCAAACGTCAAACGATTTCACAGGGTGCTTTAAAAATAATGTTTTCAGATCTTTGTTACGAATGATAATGAATTTGAAAACGTCTTTACAAACGGGATGCGGTCCAAAAGTTTCAATTTCAATTTGGCCACAGTAGAGGCAAGGTCCTTCAAAAGTATTTCCATCCGTACGTCGACGATATTGAAATCATTGGCAGAATTTAGCGACCTGATACCGCGGTGATTGGGGTACAAGCAGTCAAAATGGGTTGACGAGAACAACAAAGGACACTCAACATCAACGAATCAGACAGAACGCCACAATAGCAGCTGCCTTAGCTCAACTATAAGTTCCGACAACGATACTTCATCAAAAATCAAAAGACTATTCTAAGACTGTTCCCCGAAGACTCCAACCATTCCTGGTCGTTCAAAGCGAAAGACTTCTCGTCAGACATTCGGTTCTATTTGCGTTGCAGGGGAAGAGAACAGGAGGAGATTCAATAACGAAATTTACGAACTGGAAAGCGGCATCGACCATAGTCAAGAAAGGGCGTATAAGACGTTTGGTGATGGAGAGTATAAAGGCAGATGCCTTCGGTGTGGTAATGCAAAAGCTCTCAACGTACTTACAGCTCGGGGTGGACTTGGGCCTCAACCAACAAGCGTCTCCAGCCAGCTCGATCTTTAGGTAGCTGCCTCCAGTTTCACAAGCTAAATTGGTTGAGGTCTTCTTCAACTTGCGTGCGTCACCTGAGTTGCGGTCTTCCTCTACTGCGCTGTCCCTCGGGAGCTCTCAACAGGCTTCCTTATACCAGTAGACTCTGCTCGGTTAACTTTAATCGCAAAGGTTCTTTGGATACCTTCCGACTTTGTCTCAAAGATTAAGACATTGTCGACGGGGGACTTTGTTGTTCTCAAGTTCCCATGTCTGGACCTTGCTTGATGAGGGACACACAAGACTGAAAAAGTCATATGACAACAAGTGTCTTCCAACGTTACGCGGTAAATGTGGCTCAGTTTTCTTCGAACCCCAGTTTCCTGCATTGTCTTGCAAAGTACTAGAACTTGGCTAGGATGGATCTATCTTCTAAGTATTTGGGGATCACCACAGTCTTTCGAAAACGTCTAAAATATTGGCTGCGTGGTTTGTGTAAATTACTAAAGGCATGCGATGTATTGTCAAGGCTGTGCTTTCCTTGCTGACTCTCGATCTCGTCATCACATCCGATAGATTCTGTCAAATGCGTCCTGAAAGTGTTCATTGATAAGGCTTTCGACATAGTCAATCGGGACTCGGTTTTAGCCTGAACTTGTTCCAACACTTTTCTAACTAATGCTTGATACTGCTGAAAGAATTGTCTTGCTCCTCTCGTTTCGAAGCCGATGTTTGTTGTTGTGTAGTGCAGGCTGTGCTTAGGCTTATTCACCTAGGTGATCCATTATCCAAAGATTCAGAGACAAAGAGACATTAACTGCCATCACCCCTTCAGGAGCTCATTTAAGAAGCTTCTGATTGAAACTATAGACGTTCTCATTGATTTCTTCATACAACTTCTGCTCGACGGTTCTTTCCATCTTGTTTGCTCACACAAATGACCGTCTAAACAAAGTGATATCCAATCTTAGGACTTGTCACCCTCAACAGTCATTGGCTACATTGGCAACATCCACACAAGTTAATAAATTACCTACAAACACCTAATTAAGTTCCCATAACCCTCTGCCAGAAGTCTCCTTACAACGTACAACTACTTTAATCAGCTTTTTATGTCCAACAAGTCCCATCGCCCTTTCCAGATTCCTCATAAAATTCTCGTTGATTGAACTTTAATGCGCTGACAAAATGCAGACAATTTAAGGTGACAGTTGTACAACACGCGGCACTCTTTCACCAAACGAAACTTACTAGCACAGCGCCCTCATAAAACTTCATGATGGATGATCCCTTTTATCTCCTGCAATCACTTTGGAGCTGGAAGACATTCCGCCAAATGCACATGGCACACAACAAGCATTATTGTTCCCATCAATTAAAACCATCAAGGATCAGCTCTAAAACAGAGTTCACACCTCCCACACCTCGTAGCAGGATCTCGCCACTATTGGCGACCTTCTCCCATCAGCGTTTATGACGTTACATATGTATGCCCTTTGGAGTGACACTATAAATAAAATGGAAAAAGGTGGCCAATCCATTTGTTGCTTCGTTGGTTCATCCATTAGCCCGCCGATAGGTCTGGATGTTGGATATCGCACCACTTGAAGACGATCGGTATTGCACTGTACACATGGGGCGCATTGAATTAGCCTGCTGCAGGCACGGGAAGTAAATTTCAGTGCACGCGGCTCTAAGTGCATTTCGACAGATGTAACAGTGTGTCGGTGCAGCGGGGAGTTCAGGCGGGGATGCACCGACAAAAGATCAAATCTCGTAAAAAAAAAAAATTTCTCTTTGGAACGTATATTTATAAAATATTGGATACAAGTCAGATCCAAACAGCGCGGTACTTGGAGGCACGAAGATTTATAATTTCTTAAGTGGCTGACGCACTCAGGGCGGCGATTGAGTTATTAAATAGGAATGGGAAGCCACTGGCGACGCGACAATGGAATTGCAGGCGTCTCATTGGAGTTGTCTCGAGTTTGGGGGCCATGTTCGGTGCGTGTGCTGAGCTTGAGAGTAAGCGTGAGAAATCTACTATGTCTGATGGTGACACACTTGTCAAGCTTCAGGAAGGGATAAACACTTGGGAATACAATTGTAATTTGATTCCAATTCAATTGTTTCGAAGAGAATCGTGAGAATATTTGGAAGTGGCTGTAGAACAACTTGAGAGGGATGTTGTGGAACTCATTGGATTCTGTTTGTTTGTTTGGTTTCCACTAAAGGGTTTGTTTACTTTGACGACATTTTTTGGATTTCTAGTGGATGGCGCAAGGGATAAGTAGTTTTCTCTTGCCATCCTAACGGTTTTTAGGTATGTAGACCTCGTGAATCCATGATTTTCAGCTGAAATTATGTCCCCCAGAGCTGGATTAGTATTTACACCGAAAGCGAGGTTCACGAATCCGAGAAGGATTTCATACCTTGGAGGACATTTCAAATATACACATATTTGGCGCGACCGCTCATCGAGAGCCAAGGCCTAGGTTCTCGCAACTACGAATGGAAGGGACCTACTGTTTTATTGCCGACTCCGAACGGCGAATTGATAAGCTTTTTTTTTAAGACAGAGTATTACTATTGCAGGTTTGTCATGCCTACAAAGAGGTGGTGCCGCGTGGTTTTGGGGATTGAACCTGTGTCCTCTCGCTAAGCAGTCCAATGCATTAACCACTAAGCCACGGCGACCAGAAGGGCATTTAAGATCGCAAAATTCTAGATGAATTGTCGTATCTCGAAGGCAAATCCATAGAGACTGCTCTTCATGAGGTGTTGAGTACACTTCGCCTACCTTCCTATATACACAGGGTGCTTTCTACCGCATCGATTCTCCAACCCCTCACCGTCCTAGGTGTTGCAGAGTCATTGACAAACAAACTTGTCAGACGAGGAACACTACAGGGTGGTGTTATTGCACCTCCACTGTCCTGTCTTCCTGTTGAGGATCGTTGGTGACAGGGTAAAAGAGGTTGCGTATACAGATGACGTGGTTATTCTTCGCCTCCGGATAAAGTGAAATCATAGAAGGAGCCTTGGAGACTTTAGTACTAATCGAAGCAAAGCTAAAGTGATGCTGTCGGCTTAAGGTCTCTCTTTCCCTAGTATGAGGTGTCTAGGAATCATCCACGACGAGACTAACATTGAACAGCGGGTTAGGAGGGCATGTGTAGCTCTCTATGCTTCCACCAAAACCTTTGGCAAGAAAAGCGGTCTTCAAGGATGGTCTTGTGGATGATGACTGCAGTGGTCCATCCGACTCTCCTGACTTTAAGGAGAGCTTACATCTTCAAGAAACCTAGCAGAGTTCAATGCCATGCAGTCATATTGGTTGGACAGAGGTTTTCAATGTGATCCTACACCTACTCTCTCTTGATCTAGATATATCCCATCCCAAAGCTCAGGTCAGACATAGAGAATCTGAGTAATGGTCTTCTAACCCCTACGAGGTTAATTTTAGGTATCCCACACCACATCGGGGAACACAATGGATCCATTGAGATCCGAGTGAGGTTGTAAACAATGCAACAACCCCTACAACCTAACCTAACCTAACCCTTACGAGCTTACAAATATCCTGGATTTGCAACGGACTACACCGCACAGAAAAGACTTTCTTCTAACCCCTACGAGCTACAAGCTTCCGTTCCAGGAAGCTATGGAACAACGAGGAAGTGGTAAACAAATTGTAGCCAGCAATCTTCAAGGACGATTCAAAGTCTCCTATTCGGCGCTGACTTATGCGTGAACCTTACTAACCTACTTAAGGTGGCCTAGGCCCCAAGCAACAAGCGTCAACAGCCAGCTCGATCTTTAACCAGCTGCTTCCAGTTTCGCACGCCGAGTACGTTGAGGTCTCCTTCTACTTGTGCCACTTGAGCCGCTCTCTCCCTCTACTGTGCCGTCTCTCGAGGGTGGATTCGAAGATTTTCCGGGGCGAACCATAACCTGGTGTCACCTTTATTGAGACCGAAGGTACGGAGTTGTATCTTGCAGGTGGCAAGTGTAAATGCAGTCCCTAGTATGATGTTACCAACTTTTGGCATAGCACAGGGTAGACGTAGCATGTTTAGTCCGTACTTGAACTTGCCGTGACTTCCATAACAAGTCTGAAATCTAGTGTCTATTCCGGATCCAACCCTCATTTCAAAGATTGATTTCTTTAAACGGAACTAGAGCAGACTAGAGTACATCCTAAAACATTCCCACTCAAGAGAGCACATTTAGGTGAAACTCTTCACCTGCACAACCAAAGAACAAAATCCCTTCCCATGCTGGCCCAAAGTCATTCCCATATCAAGAGAACGTGTCCACACAGCGTATACCAACTTTCCACATGAATACCCCTTCCTGTGCTAACATCTAACAACGATTCTTGTAATGTCATCACATTTGACTGGTTTCATGCAGGTTCCTCCGGAATGGGTCACTCTCATTACAAGGTGTTAAATTAGCGACAATAAAGCCGCTTAACGTCATCGGTCCTCGGTCGTCGGTCGTCGGTTGTTCGCCAAGACAAAGGCAAAAGCAAAAAAACAAAAAAAGGTTTCGCCTTTTCGAGCGTTAATTTGGGGTGCAGCCTTTTAGTGTATCAGCAGGTGCTTGTAATTTGTGGCTAATTCTGCGGGTCTTCGTTGCGGTCGCACACAAAATTAGCGCCGACTTTGATCGCATCGCTCAATTGCGATCCATTAACGTCGCGTTTTGGTTAATTTTTGGTTCAAGAAAGAGAGAACCGTCCAGACCCGCTCGGAACCCGTTTACTAAATTATTGTTATTTATTGTGAATATTAATTAGCGTGTGCGGCTTTATTGAATACCAAGGGGTTGGGTACGGATGAGCATCTGATCAGCTGAGATGGGGATGATCGTAAATAAATTCCTTAAGTGGTTTTATGTGATGACGAACGATGAAGGCGGCGCGGCGGTTGTGTTTGAATCCGAACTGTGGATGAGCGTGCAAGAATAAGGGAAGTCGCGGTTTAGCCCAATTGTAGGTACTGAGCTCTGACAACTTGAATGATTTGGACAATAAGACAGAACTTACGACCTTATTCCCTGTTCACTACCACGATTCACGTTGCAAGCTTATGCGTCAACCTTATTAACCTAGTTAAGGTGGCCTAGGCCCCAAGCAACAAACGTCTCCAGCTAGCTCGATCTTCAGCTAGCTACCTCCAGTTTCACATGTCAAGTTGATTAAGGTCCACTTGCTCACGCCACCTGAGTCGCAGTCTTCCCCCATTGCGGCGTTCCTCCGAGGTGGTCTTGAAAACTCTTCGGGCCAAAGTTCTGGTATCTGGAGTCCTCTGGCTAAATCAATGTCGCTGCACAGTCATCGTTGTGTCTCCTCCTTCACTCTCCATCTATGCAGACGAGACTGTAGACCACCCAAAGGGTTATCTCTCAGAGTAACCGAGGGCAACCTCATCCATTCTTCACAAAGTCCATCGCGTCGCGCCAGAGAGCCAGAGTCTAGTATAGAGCCATTTTGGTTGTTCGAGAGAGGACCTTCCTAGCCTAAAGAAACAAGGATTGACAAGAGTTAATTCGCGTTTGATCTCAGAGCTGGTGTCGTTGCTTGAGTTAAAAGCGAAGCTTAGGTAGACAAGTCCCTAACTACCTCAAAGTATAAATATTTGGTCAGTGGTCGACTTTCCCGGCCTAAGGTCTGGCACTGACTCGGATGAATCAGATTGTTGACAAAAAGCTTTAGGGGCTCACACAATTCAGCAGATAGGATCTTGTAAGCTATGTTAACGAGGCTTATGTCTCTGCAGTTGGCGCAGTTCCCTTTCCTTAAGGATCTGTTCGTCAGGCATGCTTTAGTCAGATCACATTTTGGAGGCAAGTGGATGCATGCTCCTTACCTAGTCTTTTCCCTTTGTTTTCAATAGCTCGGCAGATAGGCCATCAGCACCAGCAGCTTTGTTGGACTTCAGTTACATATATAGGTCGGGTGGACGGAATTGTTGGCTTCCATTGTCCAAATTGAATAATTCACTCTGCCTGACCGCGGAATTAGGATAGTCGTCGATGTCAACAGTCTACAGAAATGGTCCTTCTCCTTCCATATCCTCAGCACTGACTGCAATCCTACAACTATGTTCCCATCTTTGTGCGTCCTTTCTCTTCTGCTCGTAGAGCTTTCGTTCTTATATGCATCCCCGCACTGTACACTTCCTGTTATGGTTGCTGGAATTCTTCGTTGAACCATGGGCTTCGTTGTGATAGTCGGCAGAACCCGTGTACATCAAAGGCGGTATCTAAGATGGCTTTTTGGCAGTGCGGCCTTCAGCATTGATGTTAGCGGCATGAGGGATTAAGAGACGCTCGATCGGAGAAGACTCAAAATGTCTCCTTCAAACTTTGTCAGAATGTCTTGCGGTGTTCGGAATAACCGCAGGCCTACCTTAGATTAGATTAGGATTTGAGGTGGTACTTAGTCCCTTATCACTGTGGCCTCAAGTGGGCCTATTGCCCTTTTTTAGAGTTCCTCCATGATGCCGGATTGCGCGATGAAACCAAGATGTCTTTGTCGTAAAACCTATCTTTGGTGTCGTCATCTTTCTCCTCTTCAGGGGCATGCATCAGGCTTATGTTGGCAAATTCAGCCTTGGTACAGATTGTCATGTCAAAAACTCAAGACTTCTTGCCTAAGTCTACCTTCAATGACAAATCTGCACTGTTTCCGTTGTCGGTAGCATCTTCCTTGGCCCGGTACATGCTATCGCTCTTCTTGGATGGAGGGTTATATTTGCTTTACAGTCTAGAATTTCTAGGTCCTCCACGATCTTTTAAGGGACTCAACATTTCACGTACAGATTCAAAGGTCGTTGTCCTTATTTCGTTTGCAGAGGTTGTCAACAGTTGATCCGATGCTTGTTGTTGCTTCTTAACTGTTGGGTCTTTTCGTACACATAACCTAACTTAAGGCAGCCATAAGCCTTAGAGTCTCAACTAGACAGCAGCAACAAGTGAAAGGGGTCCCCAGAAACTTGCCAGCAAAGGTAGAAGCTCCTTTGTTAAAGCTTAGCTTCACTCTGAATGCCAACAACAACATCAGACAATGCACCCTATCGCTGCTAAATAAGGAATTAAGTTCTAAGACACGATAAGTCATAATAAACTAAACATCAGATGGAACGGTGCCAGGAACATTTCGCCCAAAAAAGAGCCCAAAACATGAAATATGTGGCACGGCGAAGAGGAAGATAATAAATTTCTTCGAAAGAAAAATAAATTTCATCTCAGGAATTTGAAAATGATATCCTTCCCAGTAATTGACACGTGTGCAGTGTACACAACACACACACGTAAAGAGAGAAAGATTGGAAAAAGAAAAAACCATAACCGACTAATAGGGCCACAGACTCCGACTCGAACTCTATAGCGGGGGTGATTTATTCCAGCATCAAGGGTCGACCACTATCCTGGCTCATAGCCAAAAACTCACCCCTTTTGTTGTATGATGATGGGGCGAATGGAAAGCTACTACAAGTGTGTCCTCCCAATCATTGGCTTCTGCCATTCAAGTCATTTGATATTTTGGCGTCCTACTCGTTTGATTAGAGACGCTGCTGTGTCTGTCGTTCATCATTACCGCTAATTAAGACCTCTTTATCATCCTGAAGGTGTTTTTGTGTTTTTCCTTCGAGATAACATTAAATGTTTGTCTAGTATTCATCGACGATGGCATCGTTATCAAGGACTCTCTAGGCAAAGTATCGATTACGGACTGAAGGAGAGGCGTTTGTTGAATTTTGCTTGAAGAAAGAAGTTCAATCAGTTCGAGGGGTTCAATGGGTTCAACGGGGTGAGAATGAGTGCATTCTCATCGATAATGACGTCGTCTGCTTTTCTATGAAAGTGATATGGAAAGCCTCCAGTTCTTGATCACGTGTCACAAGTTCAAGTTGGTTTTGCTTTGTTTTGACAGATGAAGCCCGGTGTATGCGGTTTCATCGTAAATTGGCTTTGACAGTTGATGCTCGAGAGAATGGAGATTTGGTTGTTCCAATATTTATCCAAGGTAATGTAGAAAGGATGTCGAGGGTTGGTAGCTGATGGCCTCACTCTTTATTAAGCTGGTTAATGCCGAAACGGAGTGAAATGTGAAACATGTTTCGAGGTTGCCAAGGATCTATACAGATGTATACAGAGAACCCTTAAGTTCATTCAATGGTTTGACAGCTCAGTTCAATAGGGCTTACAAGTCGACCTAACCGAAGTCAAAAGAGTCTAAAAACTGCGACTATGTTGGCTGTGACATACGGATGGACAGCAGCACTCCAGGAGAATATTCGAAACCAGCACGGAGGAACGGGGCGCAGTAGAAGAAGACCCAGTTTCAGATGGTGCTCACAAGTGAAAAGGTGGAGGTCCCCTTAACTTGTTGTGGGAAGTCTAGAAGTAGCTGGCTAACGACTGAGCGGGCGTGGGAGGGTTGTTTGTTGAGATCCAAGTTCCACCCTGGGGGGTAGCTCCATCATAATGAAACCGTCCAATCTCTTAACGTGGATGGAGGAATGCTCTTTTCCTCAGGACTTCAACTGCCTTCGTGGTACTCTTTATTTTTCAATGGAGATCCATGCGATTGACAGATGAGCGGTCATAGGAAATATCGCGGTCATAGTGAGACCGCCATCGACGTCAAGGCACCGAGCTCTCAAGAAATTAGGTCCAAAGTGGGGTAAGAGATAAACAGGGTAAAGCCAGTACAACAAAGGCATCCTCTACTGCCACGTAGAAGAAGATGGAAACGAAGTGGCCGACGAACTAGTGAAAAAGAATTCGAAGAATTCGCTCTTTGGACGAGAACCCTTTTGTGAGCTGGGACCGCTTTGGATAAGAAAGAGAAACACGAAAAGGTCAAAAAGATTGTCAAGAAGTATAACCGGAGTAGGACTAGAGCATGCATAAATGTAAGCCTAAATCGGCTTCACATGTTCACATACATTGGAGAGGGTCACTGTAGATTAAGAGAGCATCTCATGAAATTGGAGACGCTGGGGCGTGCTTGATATCTCTCTGATGGATTGGCCACATTCTGGGAAAGCTGAACGACAATAACGCAAGGCAATGCATTGAATGAAATCGAATCACGAGTTGGTCGCGACCTAAGCAGACTGAAGTGGCCGCACCCACATGGAGAGAGACAAAAGAAACTTGCAAATGGACGAAGACAAATGGTGAATGGGGAAAGTTCTGGATTGACCCGAAGTACCTGTCATGAGCTAAATGTGACTCTTAGGGGCTCGAACAGGAAGTAACATCGACAAATCGTAAAGAACGTTACGGTGAACAGACTATAACTTCAAGTTTGAAAGGGACTTTGTACACCTTTGCTCTACTGTCACTCCTGACAACGCCGTCTCATCAAAAAATCAGACGAAGATTAACCCTAGGCCCATATCCAGAACAACCAAGGAAACTCCCATTCCTACTTTCTGTCGCTGACGAAGATATCCTTGGTCGTTTCGAAAGTTCATTGACGCTACGACTAGTGGAGACTGTGCGTTGAATGCGAATGACAGGACACCAAGGCTCAGGTCTGAAGAGTCTTCGAATCTCAACCGGAGGCCCAACGTAGTAGAGAAAAACCTCGCATATGCTGGCGCAAACAAGTAGAAGGAGATCTCAAGAAGTTGGCTAAGGACCTGGTTAGGTAGAAGTGGTTGAAACTGGTGAACCTGCCAGAGACACAAGAAGCACGAATGCGCCGTTTCGATAGGACCTGGTTAACAAGAGAGACTTGTTGATTGAGGCCCGGGCTCACCTCGAACTGCAGCGCCACCTATGTAAGTTTATAAGTAACTCACGGTATAATACTTACTTACTTAAGGTGGCGCTGCAGTCCGGGGTGGACCTGAGCCTCAACCAACAAGCGTCTCAAGCCACCTCGACTTTTAGCTAACTGCCTCCAGTTTCGCACGCTAAGTTGGTTGAGGTCCCCTTCAACCTGTGTGCGCCACCTGAGTCGCGGTATGATATCTGTTTAAAATTTGCAGCTGAAGATCTAGTCTGATCCTTATCATATCTTTGCAGCTGAAGTTGGTGGTTTTTTAAATAAGAAGATGGCTTTAGGCTGCCGCGTTCTATCCGTTTTACAGGTCTCAAGCTTCTGATGTTGGTTGCTTCTTGTTATGAGATGATTAGAGACTTGTTGTCCCCTCTGTTGATTTCCAAAAACTCCTTGATCCAACTCTTTGCAATGCAACATGAACTTCTTTTGTAAAATAAGTTGTACCTACACCCGCCCAACTATCTTTTTTTTTTTGCAAGATCATGCAAGATCACCCCCTCTTTCTCAACTACCCTTATCTCTCCTTACAGTCCACCACTATTAGCTAATTAGTGACCCTAAAAATGCTAATACAATCCAAGGCTATTATTATCCTCATTACATGATCCAAACACTTTCAAAACATTCCGTCCAATCAAAAACCCGTTCTACACCGTCATCGTCCGCTTTGATCTTCTTCGTCAGCCAGCCATCCCAGAAAAAAAAAATTAGAAACCTTGTATACAATTTGTTTCTGCTGGCGCATCTATAGATACTCTCCATCGATACAAGTCATCCCGGTTTCATTGTGTGTGGGGCGATATCAAACCCAAGATCGAGGCGAACCTCCCCGATCTATTATAATGGACGCAATGTGGAAATTAGGTCGACATTTCGTGAAGTGAATTAGCCGCCCGACCCGGCCTGTGTGTAATAGTCAAACACTTGCCACACGAGCACGAAGGAGACGAGATGGCGGTGCCAGATATCATCGAACAAAACCACTTTGGAATAATTCCAGACCACTTAAGGACACAGGTTGTGATCGAGCAGCGACGCGGCGGCTTTACACACCGGATTAGGGTTTTTTTTTTGATTTAACAAATGCTGTTGGCCTGGCACTGCTGCACAAAACAGACGCTCGTATTTCTATGACGGAAATTCTTTTGCCCAAGAGACAGCGACAGGAAAATTGTGCTGATTCACGGCGAAATTGAGGCGAAACAAATTGGAAACCACACATTTATCGGCGACGTCCGATCGATTGTGCATTATGACGGACAAATGATGGGCGAACTTGGACTGGACAGGACACACCTGATCCAAGCATCGAGATAAGTATCTTAAAGTTGCAACGATTGGCTGCGGATTTGTGAAAGAGAAGCCGCCACTACTGGTTGGACGTGTTAGGAAATTTGTCCGATTGTGTTCGTTTTAAGGCACATAATTGGCCTTATTTAGGTATTAAGTCATTAAAGGTGTTTTGAAGGTATTTTCAGACAACTTGGGCTACAGGAGTTGAAGGAATTATGACACTTTACTTACTAGCTAGGTTTCATGGAGATTTCTAAGTCAACGGCTTAGGTTTAGGAAAAGACTTTCACCGAGTTGAAGGGCGATAAGTTGCCACAGAAATGAAAGGCTTCTTTGGAATATTTTGACGCTGAATAAAACTCCTAAAGTTCGACACTCTTTCATCAAATCATTTGCTGAACAAGCCGTGGAAAGATTTAATAGGTCCAACTAAAGAACTGTCTAGAGAATTCCAAAGGAGCTGACAGGTTGTCAGTCAGTCTTCAAACAGTTTAGATGGTTCCCTGCCAATCTGATCAAAAAGATCGGTAAAGACGTCATAAGATTCAACAAATATTGAATCCGTACTAGCCCTCAAAGCAAGGTCTTAAAAGAAACAAGGCCGTTGGGTTTGATAACATTCCAGCCGTTCTTTCCCAAGCATTGTCAAAGGTATTGACAGATCTTTGTCAAAAAGATAAAGGCGACATTTTAGGGTTGTAACTTGTTGTCAAGTGCCTGCCTATTGGTTGAAGTCCACCTTATCTTTTATGTTTAAACTTTTGGATTCCAATAAACCTTGCTTGCCTCGTCCCGCTTGTATGTTTTCAGTTCTAGTGAACCGGTGAGAGAACCATCAAATTGTTGGCACTCGATAGGGATTCTCGAGGCTTAGCAGCATTGAACTTAAGTACGCAAACGTTTGTTTCGACCACAAAGAGTTCAGCTTTGACATCTAGGACTAATCTTTTGGACAAGAACGCAACAAGGCGATAGAAAAGTTCACAAATTGTCATTTCGTTGTCCGGGAGTTGAATCTAACCCAGATGGCGCTACAGTTCGAAGTGTACCTGGACCTTAACCAACACGTCTCTCTAGTTATCCCCGTGCTGGTTGGTTCAGATCTCGTTTACTTGTGTGTGTGACCTAAACCGAGGTGTTCCCCTACTGCGTTGCCCTTCTCAGTTGGATTCGAAAACACATGTCAAACTTAGCTCAGACGTCCAAAAGGCGGTTGTTTAAGGTCGGTGCTCATATAGGTCGGGAATCTCCACTTACAAAGACCGTCAGTACGCGGGACCGAAAAACTTACGAAGAATTCGTCTTTTTTTGCCTGCGACAGAGTCCATGCTGGATGATTAGGGTAGGACCTTCCTATTCAGTTACCTTCTCAGCCCAAGGACACAGTAATTGGTATGAGATATTCCTCTTTTGATTCCTGGTGAGATGACGTTGTCAGGATTGATATAGTAAACCCTACGTAGACCGATTCTTCGATCTAGGATATCTTTTCTGTCGATGATGTCAATATCGTCGCCTCGTCGGCAAGTTATTGTTGAAAGATTGTACACCTGGGTGTTAGCTTTCGCGCGGTCCGCTCAAGAACGAGGTTAAATAAGTCAAGCAACAGGTTGTCGCCTTGTCTAAATCCTCTTTTGACATCAAAGGTCTTGATGAAGTCTTATTTGAGTTTGATGGCGCGGCGATCATTCTTCATCGTCATCCTACACAGGCAGATGAGTTTGCTGAAACTAGAAGTGGCTCTGTATAGCTTGTCTCTATCAATGCCTGCGAAGGCGGTCTTAAAATCAATCAAGGATTTGACGAAGTGTACAAATTTGGTCGATTCCAGACATTTCCTGCCAAAATCCGCCACTGACAGGGTCCAATCAGATTGTTGACAAATGGTTCTAGGTGTTCAATATAGCAGACTTGGCGCCTTTGAGACCGTCTCTTAGCTTGAGGATCGGCAAAGTCTCCGTCAATACAGAAACCAAACTCGACAGTGGTTCGTCGATGATGCATTGGTCTCTCCTGGATTACTTGAGGATTTTAATACAGTGCTCCCTGGATAGCTGCCTTAAGAGTTTTTTTGATTTATTTGGGCACTTACGAGGGGAAGTTACCTATCCCGTACCCATTTGCATTGCTGAACATTTTTGAAGCCTAAAATATTTGGTTAGCAATGCGGATTATGCAGCTAAGCAGGGGACGACTTACCCGGGTATTACTGTATTCCACTTGGCCATTCAGTTGAAATTGTGCCTCGTCACTGAAAAGGCCTTTCTTTGCAGTGCGCCTTTCTCTTTGTTTTCAGATCTTAACTGACGAACTGCCTGATGGCTTCAAGTCATTTTTGAGATGGAGTTCCAAGTCTTTTTGAGAATGTCCAGCTGAGAACCATATTTCAGGCGTGTAGTGAGTGTAACCAATAGTCTTGGCAAGCAACCCTCAGTCTTCTAACACGAACCCTAGCAATTAAACGAAGCTCTTCACATTAAGATTGAATTCACATTCTTCAATGTCTATCTGCGTCCTAAGATCCTTTGATGATTCACAGGGAAAAAATGTGAAACCCACTAAAATATCCCCTAAACGCCCGACTGATCATTGCATAACAATGACACCTTGAAGAAGATCCTTATCGCCACAACAAAACAAAGGAGACCTTCTAAAAAAAAAAGGACACAAATTGAAATGACACATCATATGTATAAAATTGAGTTTACACTTCGGAGGATAATCTAAAGGATCTTAAAGGATAATCACAAAACGAAAAAGAAAAAAGAGCACACACACACACTCCAGGATTAACTGCCATTCAGTGTCATTTTTCTCTCATCTGCTCGAAGCGCCTAATAGGTCTATAGCGATGATCTCTTCATTCCACATCCCCCCGAGACGTACACATATCTTGATGCTATTCAGCCGATTAGCCTAATTCCCTTTGAACCACCTCCCTCCGTTGGTGTCGTCTACCGAGGTGTTTTGACCATGCCGAGGTTGGAAACATCTTATCCGTTGATCTTTTCTCTGCTGCGACCTTCCCACCGACATACATCTTAGGTTGCCGTAATCCGCTTCCCTTTGTTGTGTGATATCTGTGTCTGTCTCTTCATTCCATTCCTGGGGCTGGCTGCGGGCTATTTGATGGATGTGCATCGTTTTTGTGTTAAACGCCACATTATGTCAGTTCTGGTGTGTTGTCATTTGACAGGCTCGACTTGAAAGATATGGAAATGTCCAACACAGTAAGAGCTATTGCCGACAAAAGACATTCTTTTTAGGTTAGAAGTTGACAACAAAATGGTTGGATGTGACCATTAACGGTTTAAATTCATCGATGTTCCTTATTTTACAAATGGAAATCGATTATGTAAAATATTGTTGCCATCTATGTTGCTAATTGCCCTCATATTGGCTTTCAATCAAGCCGATGTCGATCCTTGCCTCAATTAGTTCAATTAATTTTGTCACACACACATACAAACATTTACTCGTACGATGATATCGGCGTTTAGGCAATTAAAAGCAATTTATCAACGCGTGCAGAAGTACAAATTCATGCAATTAGCAAGCACATAAGTCACATGCGTTTCTTTTTTTTAAGCCTTTTGTAGGTTATCTCTCAGGCAGAAGACCGACTTGTTGGGTTAAGAAACTAATAAGTAGAAATGTATCTACAGCGACAAATTTGTTTTCGACAGATATTTGCGTTAAAAAAATATTTAGACACGCTATTAGCACTTAATTGTGGTTTTTCCTTCTTCTATTGGTTAAAGCTTGTGGGAGATTTTGAAGCTTCACCCAAGCATGACGTCGATGTAGGCGGTTAAGCATCGCAGATCATTGCTAATAAAGCTAAAGAATCTTCAAATACAAGCCGAGGAAAACAACTGGGAGCCTTCACATGTCGATTCTAGAGTAAGAGAAGCAACGACCCTCCGGCTTGGACACATCGAGAGAATAGACAAAAGCGGTCCAGGCAAGAGAATCTTTGAGTTCCAGTTAGCTGACACAAAACGCTGTGTGGAAGACCAACCTTACGTTATAAAGAACCAGTGATCACGGGTGTTATCGGTCTTTTGCAGTGAGCTTGAGCAGGATCGAGGTCAACAGAAGAGCCCTGTTTATCAGGCAAAAACCCTATAAGGATCGAATGGACTCAGTTAAGCGAGAACGAGATAACTTAAAAGAGGCTGCCTGCTTATCGTTTTTAGTATTTTGCGTCAAAAAGGAAGGAGTTCTTAGACAGATCCTTGCATCAGAAGTCTAAATCGATACACAACATCTTTTAATCGATTTTTAGGACGCCTTTGACAGAAAGCCGTGCTGTACAGAACCATGGCTTTTGAGAAAGTTTTTTTAAAAATTCTTTCCTGTCGGGATCTTGGAGAAGGTCCATTGTACATGTGCAATCCCGTTTCCTGTGTTTTCTTCAGTTTTAGTGATAAGGAACTTCGATTACCAGGACTCACCACATCAGGCACCTTATGCCAGTAAAAGCAGGACATTCATAGAGAAAGTGTTCAAAAGTGTTGTTACCCTCTCCACAAGCATCACAGATGGTGTCACTTAAGCTTGAGACCTAGATTAGATTTGATTGAGGTGGTCCTTAGTCCCTTATCACTGCGGCCGCAAATGGGCCTATTGTAATATACTTTTCCTTAGAGCTCCTCCATGATGCTGGAGTGCGCGATGAAACTGGCGATGCCTTTGGATGAGCTGGTGGTTAACTAGAAAACGATGACGTGTTCCTATGAGGCAGAGCTTTACACCTAATGTTTGGCAAAAGCGTAGTGACCCGTCACAACACCAATAAATTGTCATCTACTTCTGCTGAGAAAGAGCGAGAATGCAGCGGACTTCTTACAAGCGTCGAAAAGTATCTGCTTAGTCTACTTACAGCCTGGATAGCCCCACCATATACAGTTGTGTTTGCTTGAAACTCAACCAACCGAAAATACCTATGGCCAAATTCAATGTAAGTTCAGGGCCGGTTTAGTTCTTCTTTAAACCTTGATTGGATGTCCCTTCCAACGATTTCCGCAGAAGCTCTTGAGATGAGGAAGAGAAAGAAAGGGTTATTCATATGTTATTGCAGCTGCCTTGCCCTATCAAGGCTAACAAGGCAAATCCTAGGAGAGTATTTCTATGAAGACCTCAGCGACCTAGCCAAATTCGTTTAGAAAATAAAAAGCTCTGCTTGCGAGTCTAATTGGTTCTGCACATAGTGTGGTACAGAATTGGTTCTGATACGGCTACCCAAGGGTTCTCGTGGTGATAATCCATGTACGTGGTATCACAATGGACCTTCATTCTGGTCTTAGGGCTCTAAGGCAGCCACCTTAATAAACCTGAGACCAAATTTAGCAAATTCAACCTTCCAACCATATTCAAACTTGTCCTGAATCCCTAAACTATTTCGGATCTAGTATGAGGATTGAGTAAAGTCTTAAGCGCAGCCTGGCTATAGCTTCGGACGAAAATGCTCCGTCCCTTTCACTTTCCTTGCAAAGACTTCAGCATCTGAGCCATGGCTGGTTTTGGAGTCTCAGAATCTGGCGAAAACCAGTCTCGTACACAGTGAAAATTGAGCGTTCGACGCATATGCTAATGACAATGTTTGAGATATGGCTTCGGTTCACCGGCTCTTCTTTGAAGCTAAGCCGAAGGGACAAGCAGAAGAGTGACTGTTTCACAAGGCGGTTCAAGCAAAACACGCTCAATAGTTTCTTGATCTTCTCAGGACAGTCGGAGAACCTTCGTGGACTTGAATTTTACCTACTACCCTCCAAACAGTTGGAACCCATGAACACGGTTGTATCAATTAAGTCCTTCTTCGAGATCTCCCAAGTTCATCAACCGATGCACAACGACTACAATTCCTATTCCACTTCCCAAAGCTACTTCAGCAACAGAACTTTCCCACGTAATTCACTTGTTTGCCACTCCTTCTCCATAAAAAAGTGAACCTGTGTCAAGTCAAAAAAAAAAAATAACACTTAACCAACCCTGAGGGTGTGAAGGACTTAATCCAAACATCACATGTGCTCTATTGTATCCTCCCAGCTGCCAAAAGGAAACATTAACCAACACATTACCCAATAAAAACGCATAAAAAGTGTAAAGCCTTGCGCAGCTGAGAAAGCAACACCATCAGCCACCGTGACGTACCATGACCTCCAGCTGTCACATGAGAAAAAAAAGTGTTGATTTGGTGGTTTCCCGCTTGATGTCACTTAAAAAAGTCAGTACGCGCTCTCCAATCCCAATCCCAATCCCAACCCCGTCCGGCAGCCTTAATGGGAAATTGAAAAACTTTCAATAATTTGGCCACGAAAATCGCTGTCACGTGACCATGTGTATGCCAATATGTGGCCGACACGTGACCCAACAATCGAAGCAATTTGGTTAATTTTCGAAGACTTCCTCGGCGATGATGACGACGGCAGCGGCGGTGTGCCGCCACATTCCCCTGGGTGGAGAATGAGCTCTTTCCTGGCGGGAATGACTTTTGAAACACAATAACTAATAAATAGTGTCCTTCCGTTTGCAATTCCTTTCGTCCCGTCCGCACGTTCCGTTCGGAAAAGGGGACCGACTCGTCATTTTCAAAGTCACGACAATCATCATTCATCAAAGTGAAGCAACACCCCGGATGATTTTCAACTTTCGCTACGTTGGCTACACGGATGATTCCGGTCACGTGTTGAGTGCCTTTAGAGGACACTCCAGACGCGAAAACAATGTTGATTCGGTGGAAATTGCAATTTCCATGGATAATACGAAGCATATGATGCCGAGGCGTCACTCATTGTCCTACAGATGGCGATTGATGATGATGGGACGTCTGATTTTCCAAAGTAGAACACAGAACCATAGTGGATGACTTGAAAGCTATGAATGGATGGGTATAAGCAGTCGTCAGTTCTGCCCAACCTAAGCCACCAAGTCTAACCAAAAAAGAAACCCTCGGAACCTCTAGAACTGGAGAACTGATTCCAAAACATGAAGGAACACTACGTTTACTAAGTAGAGGTCGGATGACGTAAAACAGTTTGGAAAACGCCACCACCCACAGCAGGAAGACCTGCCTTAGTCTTCTCCTCGAACTCCATGGGGTTGTCGTCCCAAGTTGTCCCCTTCGAGTTCGTAAAGTATCATCGACTAGAATTAGCTTAGATGCTTTGGAAGATCTAAACCGCTTTTCCCACGGGAATCGGGTTCCAAATCGATTTCAACAACATTCATCGCACCGAGCGGTACCCAGATTCGGGAGATCCTGAGGAAACTGTATCGCGCCACGCTCCAGAATTCGCAATGCACCCTGAAGCTTCAAGTGGAACCTCGGAATTGTTCCAAAAATGCACCGGATTTCGGCAAAGAGAACGCGATGTCGAATCTTGTGCTGAAGAAGATAATGCAAAAGGTCGACCATAAACCTAAACCTAGAAGGTGGATCAGGCGCAGCCATTTAGACGTATTCTTGCTGTGGTCAGTGGCATCAGACAAACTGGGACCTTTCGGTAGGAAACGTGCTGTTTCTCTTCATTTTAGGTGTTCTGAAGGTTCCTTCCTCTGGTTCCTTCCTTAGTCGCGGAGGTTGGACAGAAGGCACGATATTTAACAAATCCATCCATATGCAGACGATTTCTATGTCATCGCCCGTTCCCAGGGTGGCATTCTTGAAGCTTTACTGCGATTGAAGGACCATTCAACGATGAACGTGGAGAAGACAAAGTACCTACATGCCGCCCAACTCTACAATGGAGATTCGACAAGGGAGCATTTTAGGAAACCGTTGCTACTTTGGCTTGTCCAAACAGCTAGGGTCCAAACTTCTAACAAAATCATGCTCTCGATCGAATACTGGAGGAGAAGTAAGACAGTGGAGTGGAGGATCTTGCGAGATCATTGGAAAGGACAATTCTACGTCCAATATTTGGTCCTGTCTGCGAGGAACTCTACGAGCTGCATAAAGATGTGGATGCAGTGCAGAAAGCAAAAATCCGTCAACTGCACTACCTCGGTGCATGAAGAAGAGGAAGACCGAACCTCCGGTTTAAAGATCAATCAATTGCGCTAGAAACCTTGGTCTAGTAAAATGGAAGCAGTTTGTCCGGAGCTAATGCTTCGGTCCGAAAAATCTTCGAATCCGCCCCCGAGGAACAGCGCAGTAGAGGAAGACCGCGACTTGACGCAAGTTGAGGGAGACCTCAACCAACTTAGCGTGCAAAACGGGAGGCAGCTAGCTAAAGGTCGAGCTGGCTGGAGACGCTTGTTGATTGAGGCCCAGGTTCACCCCGGACTGTAGCGCCACCTTAAGTAAATAAGTTTGTCCGGAACCGTGAAAGATGAAAGGCCATTCTGACCCACCAAGGGTCTCTAGACATGTGATTATATTCTAAGTTTTACAAGCTCACCCCCAAAATTGGAATGCCCAACAGTCCCCAAAGCTAAGGACTATTCAACACAGCGCCTTTGAAAATGTGTCCTCTGAAGCATTTTTACTTCAAAAATTAAACATTGTATCCTCGCCTTTACTGAAACTTTGGTACGACTGAAGGCTTAAACGCCCCAACGTTAGTCTTACTTAACTTCGTCGAGAGTTGGAGAGTCTCTCAGAGGGTTTAGACGTTCCGTTGTTCTTCTTCTACCTATCGCGGGCTTTCTTTTAAGCTTTTAATAAGTGTTTCACTTTTCGTTACGCTCGAACTTACACAACCGTGATTGTAGTAGTTTCACTTCAGCAAAACCGTTGCATGTAGCTTGGGTATCTTGTGTCTAGTTAGATTAAAAGACTTCAACAAGCGCCTTTTTTGATGTTTTATAGTCTCAAAGGACATACACAGATATCCAATCGAAACGAAGTAGACTTTATTTTGTTGATACTATCTACCGCTACCACTCCTTTAGATACTATCACCGCAGACGCACCCATTTAATCCAAAACACGATCATGACATTACGGTCAATATAAATCTTCTCAGCTTTGTTTACCTCTTGAGTTATTACAACCTGAAGTTGAGTAAACACTACAAATGAGTCGAGCCTCAAGCGTCTCGAGCCAAGGAATGCCAAAAACCAAGACAATGACGACGCAATGCCTTCCAACTTTATTGTCCGCCTTCTTTCACTGCTGCCCTGTCGATGTTATTGCCCATTAGTGGTTACTGTCTGCCACACCATTGTTGTTGTCGCCGATCTTCTCTTTAAAGGCTCTCAACCCTTGGCCACACACTCATTAGAGAAAACCTGTCCATCGTTCATAAACCGACGAACGAATGATCATCATAATCCACCGTCCACCGTCGAGCCTTCTTTTCCTTTCGGTTTCGTCTTCGTTTCATTTTATGAGCCTTGGGTCTGTGTCTGCACTGATAACGCTACATTCCAGGCATTCTCCTAAATGTTTGTCCACATTATGACTGCGATAAAGGAGTCGTTGGATGGAATTTACCTGCGCGGTATGCAACCAGGTACGTAGACACAAGCCATTGTCCCACACAGTGACATAATCAACTGAAGCTTTTGATGAAGAACTACACATGGATGCTTTGTCCCCCCTCAGGCGGGAACACATAGGAGAATTTGGCGGAAAGGAATTCAAGTCGCTCCAAGTACTTGATTGGATTACGACAGAGGTTGGCTTCTGTGTCGCCGACCATCAGATAGCCTGTTGAACCCTCGACTTGGGTTGCGCACCTTTAAAACGATGACGACACGGCAACTTAAGCGATTGACGCCGCCCGCTGTTTACACAGAAACGTGGTATGTCCGGAGGAGGCTTTATGATTTATTATGTGGCGACATGAAGATCCAGCGACGACAGGGAGTCAGGTAAGATGGGAACGACGACGCGACCACGTTGACATTCGATACGATCCACACTCAGTGGTGAGTTTTGCTCAGGCAGAAGATTGAGACGATACGATGGTGGATGGTGAACCCTTCTGTGGCTACTGTGCTAAGCTATGCATGTTGAGGCTTGGGGTGTGTAGTCGGATTAAGCCGGTTTTATTTTGGGTGGTCATGCTTATACAAGGATCTTATGAAAAAGCAAAAAAAAAGGACGTAAGCCTCCAGCCGAATCCCTATCCGCATCCGTCTCTCTCTTGACCGCAAACGCATACCAATCAATCAAAACTGATATTGTCCAACCTTGACCATTTTGGACAAGGCAAACAAGCCTCCCCCAAGGAGTATCAGCAGTTAAACAACAGTTGCCAGGACCGCCCTCAAATAACAGACTACATAACCAATAAAAATAATCTCAGGTTCCCCGAGTAAATCAAAACTAAACCGAAGATTATGGGTTTCCTAAATCGCGTCCGCTCCGCAAACACCCACTGTCTCGGCGACAGGCCATTAATCAAACTATTAACAGTAGTCACGTCCTGGGCTCCGACCCCTTTTATCATCCATCCTTGCTCTCTTGTCGCAATAAATTTATTTACCCCATCATCCCAAGATCAAACAGGAGACGGACGGGACCCAAGCAAAAAAAAAACACCCGATAATCATGATAATGTGTCCTGTAATCAACTAATAACGTCCTCGTACTCTACATGTGTGTTTGTGTGTGTGTATCCTTTTTGATTCGGTTTTGTGATAATAAAATGAGTGTTTCTCCTTGTCGAAGGGATGCACTTCATCCCCCTTTGGTGCGGCGATTGAATAAACAACACATGTCGCGAAAAAATAGCAACGCATCACCATCGGAAGGCTGCAGGATTTTAAGTAAATTGAATGCACTGCGGGAGGAAGGTGGTGTGGTGGTCCTGCCTGCAGAAGAAAAAATTCAATCAATCCTTATTAGTTGCATACACCCACGGAGTGTTAGTAGCAAGGATGACTGTGAAGAAAGTGTGAGAGTGGCTGGATTGAAATTCCGAAACCCACTTAGAGTCCTTTTGGGTAGTCCCGAGGAGAAAACTGAACCATATGGCCAAAATGTTTCTCTATTCCTCACCCTCTCCTGAGTGTGTACATGTAATTTATTCATATGCGATTACATCGTATAATGTTTGTCGGCCACGCTGAACACTCAAGGACCTCTGCAGGATTAAAGTATCGAGACACAGTACTTAGTGTTTGTATGCGCTTTTCGTAGTCACGGTTAATTATTATTATTATTTCAGTCTTCCTCGATGTGGCAGGGGTGGAAATTAGGTTCTAATCCATTCATGACATCCCTCGATATTGATTTGTATATATGTTTGTGAGGATTAGACTTAAGCCAACAACAATGTCTAGCGAGGAATTTGAAAATATTTGACAACAAGGATAAGCAGAGACTTTTTGCAAATTTTCGTGTTTATTCCACTTAACTGATGAGGGAAGACCAGATGTGCAGGACAGTGAGCAACAATTCCGTCCACCTGACCTGGATGAAGTGAAGATTGCCATATCTAAGCTTAAGTCCAACAAAGGACGGCCTGAGACTGCCGAGACTCTTCAAAGCGGCAAATATGATCGGACGAAAGTATGCCCGATGAATTGAGCCGCAGCATTGTTTGTCCGATCCTCAAGAAAGGAGACACTCTGAACTGGGCCAACTACAGAGGCGGGCGACCTGTCTAAGAAGCAACCAGAAGCCATTCTTATTGGTTCAGGGATCGTCATTGCACTCACCCAGACCTTTCTCTTCTTTTTTTGTCTTTCCAGACTGGACATACCACGTCAGAGGAACACAATGGATCCGTAGAGATCCGAGATCCTCTTCAACCTACCTACCTACCTAGCATCGTCTACAAGATCCTATCTGCTGTATTGTATGAACGCCTGAAGCTGTTCGTCAACAACCCGATTGGTCCATTACAGTGAGGCTTAAGGCCAGAAAAGTCCACCATCGACCAGGAGTCCCAAATCGTTACACACCACCTATTCGTCGATTTTAAGACCGCGCATGACAGCATCTATCAAGACGAGCTATATAGAGGAATGTCCAGTTTGGGCATCCCTACCAAACTCGTCTGAGAATGCACGCTGCTCCATCAAGATCGATAAAGAACTCATCGAGACCTTAGGCAAGGCGATGCGTGATGTCAGTGGCGCTTTTGCGAGTATTGAGACGGAAGCGGCAAAGATGGGTTTAACGGTCAACGAGGGCAAGACCAAGTAGAAAGGACACCCAACACCGACGTCTTGGACAGAACGTCTCTCTCCTAGGCTTCGCTATCAATTCAGACAACGACACCAGCGTTGAGATCAAACGAAGAATAACTCTTGCCAATCGCTGCTTCTTTGGGCTAAGAAGGCAAATGACTAGCAGAGCCCTCTCTTGAACAACGAAAGTGACCTCATACAAGACCTTAATAATCCCAGTCCTGCTCTACGGAGCAGAGGCATGGACTTAATCAAAAATGGATGAGGGTGCTCTTGGCTGCTTTGAGAGGAACATTCTTCAGAATCCTATAGTTTATAAGCCAGTGAATGATAAGCCAGCTGGTCTGATGGTAGAGATGAAAGGGACTTCAAACCCCTAGGTCTGTGTTGATTTAGTAGGTCCACTTCCTAAGTCGAGTAGGGGTTTCTGCTACATCCTGACGGTCGTTCCCCTTGTTGTTTCCCCTGAGGTCTGCTACGGTGTATTTTTGTTGTTCGGAGTACCCAAGGTGGTATGCGACAACGGGCCTAAGTTCTGGAGTAAGGAACTGAAGTCGCTGTGCGCAAGTTATGGGTCGGAGATCAGATTCACCGCTCATTACCATCCACAAGCTAATCCCGCGGAGTGGATTTATCAGATCGTCCACCGCACCTAGGATACACATGTGGCAAAGATTGCGTGCTGTAAACGCACCTCTCAACATGAGGTTTTAGGAGTTTCAGCGTACTACCCGAACTTCGGGAAGGAGGTTCCCACTTATGCGGGTGGCCGTGTCTACGCACCCTTTAGTGGACCCAACGTGTCTGATAGGGAATAAGGTTTCGATGGTAGGGATTAAGACATGTCTGAGCTAGGGAAGAGGTTCCGAAAATGAAGGGACGACATCGTTAGCAACGGAAAGCGAGAAGGCATCGAAGTCATACAACCTTCGACGTGCAATATCTCTCCCAACGAGTTGGTATGGCGAAGGAACTTCATCCTTTCAGATGCAACTTACTACTACGCGGCAAAGTTGACTCCTAAATATGTCGGACCCTTCAAGTATCAAGAAGAAGGTATCCCCCCTCCTTGTAAATTCCTTGACTTCCTCTGTGGCAATGTGCAGGCACATTTCTTTAGAGCTAAGGGTGGTGTTTGGATGCTTTTTTTCACTCCAGAATATGTCAGCCAAGGACATTCTCCAAGTGGATGGCTAAGCTAAATGAACAGGTCCCTTGACTTGTAATGCCTTAGTTACCAATCCCCAAAGATCTCATATAGCTGAAGCCTCAAAAAAATTGCAACATATGCCTTAAAATCGGTAACGGTTAAAGCAAAATCTTTGACACGCATTCCCATTAAATTGACTGAAATCAAATCGAACCCAAATGAATGCTCAAGGACTTAATGGATGCACTGTGCACTGACATTCTCCTCCTTAACCAATTAAACTCTTTTATCAGTTGAATTAGTCAAACGAGTGGAATAAATATTTCCACGATCCTTACAGCGCAAGGACAACCCTGTGTGTCAAATCAACCGGAAGATGTGACATTTTATCTCGACGACCCATACCATTCACTTCCTTTTTTTTTTTATTTACACTGCGCGCCATATTAGGAAACAATAAAAAATAATAAAATAGAAAAGAAGGAACAAAATATTATTATCCTGCGGGTCTCGGGATAAAGCAGAAGTGCCAGCGCGTATGTTATGATTCGTGTCTAATCGGTCAGCAAAAATCTGCCAGTTCGAGTGTAAATGGAGGCGAAGACCGATATTTCTTTGCCCAGCCGACGGCCGATTCGCGCTTATAAATCACACTCCATCGCACAGGCATTGTGCGTGCGAAGTCAAGTGACTGACGACGCGACACACCCCCTTTTTGGGATGAATGTCAAAGTAATTGGTGACGCGTGCGTATGCTTTTGGAACGCAGCTGAGGATGCAGGAAACAAAGATGCCACTTGCTGGGTTATAATTTTGTTAAGAGTATTTTGCCAACGGGAATTGCCAATGTTTACACACAACGTATGCACTTTTGGTCAATCGGTGGTCGATCGAAGGGATTTAGATGGGGTGGGGGACCGATAAATGTGGTTAAGGGGTTTCTACTTTCTCTTCCAGTTGCCCACAGCTCCCTTTTCACTTAGTCTCTCAGTGTCTGTCAAAGCTTCTACAATCTAGGTGTGTTTCAGGCTTAATGTGACAACATCAGTTCACTTGATTTGTGAACCTAAACTGCAAGACTTCCAGTTTCAAGACATCGTCAGGGACGAACTGAACCTCCATTGCCAGTCAATGGCAGACGTCGCTAAGCTTGGCTTAGAACTGATAGAAACGTTGCAGAGATCAAACACCGGATAGAGAAGCTTCTCGTTATAAAATTATACTCTAAGCCTAGAATCTAAGGCCGCCTTAGCCTAGAACATGCCAGTCCGTCTCTAAGAAAAGCCTTCAAACTGGACTGGGTTACTTAAGAAAGCTGATGGTGCCTACAGATGACACTCTTGAAGACTTCCACTTTGCACTACTGACTACACTGTCCAACTTTGCAAGTCTTTGCAAGAGTTCTTAGTTTGTCTATAAGGGTTTTCAATCTTTTTAAACAGAACGGCGTCTTTTTGAATCTTTTGCAGAAAGGGCTAGATTCACTGGTTTAGAGTCAGCTACAATCCACCTTCCTGGAGAGAGGCAAATGTGGTTTACATCTCAAATACCGGCAACAGGCTTTGATATTTAGTCCTATGAGTCCTTGAAAACGATGGAAAGACCACTGGTGTGCTAGACTTGTCTGCCTTTCTACACTCAAGGCAATATGTCTGCAGATAGGAGGGGCTCTCCATCGTCTTGTTAAACCGCTCTAAAGTATCGCTCATTGTGGTTTTCTAGACATTGAGTTCGACTTAGATAACACCGGCTTTGACTCGATAACTCCCTCTTTAGTCAGATAGAAGTCAAAGATTCCACCAGCAGATTGATAAGGGACATGTTGGAAGGCCTGTCGGTGTCTGCCAAAGCTATAAAGGGCTGGGCCCTCAAGTTGACGTTCTCCCACCTTAACTTTAGACTCTAGTCATCGACAATCTACTAGTCAAACTTCATTGGCTAGACTATGACCTATCGATCTTGCAATTCCTTACAATTTAAGTTAGAATGGTGCAAAAGGGGAGGTCCCTCTAAGACCGTTCCAATGCCTTTCATTAAAAGAAGGAAACTTGGTGTTGGACCTATAACTCCGAAGGTACTAGACTTCTCCAATGACATTCCACCAATAGTTCTGAAGATTTGTTCTTCCACGCCAGCAAAGCTAGGTAAGTAGGTAGAGGTGGCGGTTCTATACAAGAACCCAAGTAGCACTAGATGTACTCTTTTGGGACAGAGTTTTCCAACTGCGGCAGTTGGGGTTGTAAGAGATACGTAGTTTGGCCGCAGGGTCTCCAATTGGCCAATACCCCGTGATTATTGCCGTGATTCTGGGGATATTTGGGCGGTTTCTGTTTATTGGGTCTTTTGTTCTACTCTTACCGTAGGTAGGCCATATCTTCCTTGGACGTTAACCTTCTGCAGGAAGTGTGAGTGGATTTGTCCTTTAAGATGGATATAGATATGGATATGGACCATTGCCGCGAGTGAGCCGTGTAAAGCTGAGCCCTGCCTGGCCAGTTCATCCCAAAAAAAAATACTGCGAAAGCTTTTCCAACCGTCCTACTCTTCTGGTCTTGTGCGGAGTACATAGAGAACTGCATCTGTCCAGTCTGTCACTTAAAAACGGCTTCCATCCTCGTCATGTGTATTACTGACAACCTGCATTGGAACGACCACATATTCAAAGTCGTTGGTTAGGTTAGGTTGAAGTGGCTGCCAGTCGTCGCCAGCACACTTAGACCAGTGATAGGTCCATTGTGATGCCGCCTGGATCTGGACAGATCTACATACCTACTCGTTGAACCAATTGGAGCTTTTGATGAGGCGGAGGAGGTTTCTGACATCTGCGTTTTCTAGATCGCCTAAGTCGCTAAAGTAGAAGCCTCCTAGATGGAGCTTTCTTCAAAGAAGATGGGGAATAGTTCCCTCCTTCCTCTTCGTCCATACAGCTTCTACAAAATCGTTTGAATGAACTTCAAACCTTGTTGCATGGTTGCCTATTAGACAGTGTCCCATGATGTCACCTATTACGGATCTAATATATGATCTATTGAGAGAAATTCCGATCCGATCCGATCCGATTCCGATCCAGCCGTGGCCAAATCTGCTTTGTCGCTAGACACGTTAAACGATGCTAAAAACGCTTTCACTCCTTCTGATCTAACTTCAATCTAAAAGGCGTTCATTCGTCCGAAGCTCGAGTACAATGCTCACATCTGGCCTGGTCCACCAAAAACTATCTTGCACTTTCTACATAGAATCCAAAAATGGAGCTTAAGGCGAAATAGATGACTCTTCCATAGACTCGTTGGAAAACCGATCAATTTTATCCTGACTTTCACTCAGGCAGTTGTATTTCACCCGGAATACGCGTCGTGTTTCGAACGCTCATCAATTCACTCTTAAGCCTACTTTCGGAATTTCTCTCAAGAGATTCTTTCCAAAACAGTAAAATTCGATTGTGGAACAGTCTCTGTGTCTCCTCATCGCAACCCTTTGTCTCTCCTGTAATTTCCCTAATGCCCGTGCTCTAGTTTAAGTCATAACCTCTTTAGGGTGCATTTGTGAAGCTCAGCCTTCATCAGATATCTGTATAGAATGAAGCCTATAGAAACGAAGGCTATAGAAACTTAACGTGACCAACTTCTCAGACAAGATGTCCCAGTGGTTATAGCGGTTCATGTCTGACTTGTATTATCTTGAGTGTCAACTTGCAATTCATTGAACACAATGTAAACTAAATGGATGACTCACAAGGACATCTTCTCCTTACGTCTTTCAACCTTTATCATGAAATTTGTTTCATCTGCCATCCTCCGTATCCGAATTTATAAACCTTTTCTCCACCTGAAAACACCTTAAACTTGGTCATCTCCACGTCCAACAAATTGTAATAAAATTTAAAATTTTATCCCTTCTTATCTCGTGCACGTAGGATTGGATTCAACATTTCTTTCCGCGTCACTCATCTGCGGGACAGGACCGCAGTCACCTTATCGGAACATTAATTCCAACTCGAATACGATTTTACATTTGCCGGGACAAATTTCATTTACGAATTCGTTCGATAAGCCCGTCCGTCCGTCTTTGTTGATAAAATGAACATCAACTTCACAGAACTCCAGCTGCAACTGCATACGGTATCTGTGTGTGTTTGTGTGTACATCTGCAACCCCTTTGCAATCGAGAGTGCTCGATCGGCTCTTGAAAGTAATAAAAATTCGATTTTAATACTTGGGGTACTTGAGATGTGATATTTTTGGACCGCAAGGACAACACTTGAACGGCGACGGACGACTGACTGTGGTTTAGGGGCTAAGCTGCTCAGCTGGCGCTAAAATCTCAAATTCCCAATTCAATTCGGGACAGGACGACAATTTGGCAAATGTTCGAACGTTTGTCCTGCAGAAGGTGGACCTAAACCACTTGAGAATCAACTCGCGGACACTCAATTGGAATCGGAGACCGGTTTCTTGACAAAAATATACGCCAAACAGATGACCTTTTCGGTTTTGAATGTTTTGTCCTCAAATTACACATGGTCCTTGTTTTCAAAATAGGACCCAACAAATCAGTGTCCTTTTCGGTAGTTGTGCGAGGAATTTGAGAAGTTGTTGTCGACGCAATTAGAAATTAGGAAGGGTAACCAGAAAAATTACTGGTTGACGCCTTCAAGTTCGGTTTTCACATGGACGACTGATAAACGTCAGCAGCTGAGGTAGGAGGTTTGTTGGTCGGAGTCGGGTTTCGCTATGGGAAAGGATTAACCTTGAAACTGCCATTTGCATCCGTCTCCAAGTGTCAATTGATGGTAGAATTCATCACCGAAACAAGTATGTAATTATCATCAAGGTCGGCGATTAATTCAAGAGCCCACATCTCGCAGATTGATGGTGCGATACGGTATAATCGATGAATAACCAATGAAATCTGACACAAACTTTGAAATTTCTAATTCACAAGCCGGGCCTCGGGGCGTGATAAACAAGAAGACTTGCTAATTTATGGAACGATAGGGAATTCGATTTCTATAAATGGCTAATAAGTCACCAAGTAAGTTTTGTATAAAATCATCCAAGAGCTTCTGTTAGAGGAAGGCTTAGACAGCGCACCACATCTCGGCGGGCAACGGCAAATCTTACAATTTTGTTCTGAGAAGCTATCTGCTATCTGCCGATTGATCAACGACGGTACTGTCTCTCAAAGCTTCGGGGCATTTTTTATTAATAAGCCCCAGGTATAGAGGTTATGATTGCACATTGGTTTTAAATGCTTTCGGCTTGTGATAGATTGAGATTGAGATTGAGTTCTTCAAATAGGTGGCTGCCTTTCGGTTTCTTACTTTCACCAAGATGGAGAGATAAGCTCCACTTAATCAAGTCGCCAGTGATATCTGGTGCTACGAAATCCGTAACCGTATGCTGCTAGTTATTGAGGAGGTTTTGTGAATCGAGCTGGACAAATGCAGTTTTCCGCAGACCAGAGGAGTAGGACAGAGGTTTTACTGGCGCGGAAGAACACATCTTCATTTAGATCAGCGGTTTTGTGAACGTTGAGACCTCTAAGTATACACACTCGAGTACGGGCTAAGAAATCTGAGGATGAGAATTAAGTCTATAGTTCATATATCCTTCTCTGACATTTGGATCTTACTCAGGATGTGTCTTGAAGTCTTATTGGTCGCATCGTAGAATCTATATAATCGCACCTCGGTAGGACCTCATTAGTTACGATATCGCCTCTGCGCAAAGCTTATATAGTGAAGATCTTTTCCAACTATCCTTAGTTTCCTAAGGTGCCCTTTGACTTTACAGTGCCCCTTTAGGAACCCTGTTAGGATACGTAGGTTCTTTATGTTTATGTTGATGCATGCCTTAAATCTTTCCCTCTTGTAGTTTTCTAGGAGTTTGCCTCAGACTTTGGACGTTATTCCAGGCTCTGGTCCTGTTCTCTTTCTCCCTTTTTCGTTCTCGTTCTTAAGGGTGTGATGGCCTATTCCGCAGAATGATTTAGGGCCACTGAAGGTTTCAGCTGTCCCTTGTCTGGCAATCCTGTTTGCTGCTTCGTTACCCTCAATTCCGACGTGCCCAAGTGTCCCTTCAGAGCCAATGAAGGTGTTAGCTGGCCATAGTCTGGCAATCCCGTCTGCTGCTTCGTCACTCTTACTTCCGACGTGGCCAAGTGTCCCTTCTGGGCCAATGAAGGGTTCAGCTGGCCCTAGTCTGGAAAACTTGTCTGCTGCTTCCTTACCCTCAATCCCGACATGCCCAAGTGCTAGTAAGGCAAACTTGTCTTCTGCTTCGTTACCCTCACCGCCGACGTGCCCAAGTGCGTCTTTAGGGCCAATGAAGGTGTTAGCTGCCCCTAGTCTCGCAAGCTTGTCTGCTGCTTCGTTCCCTTAATTCCGACGTGCCCAAGTGTCCCTTCAGAGCCAATGAAGAGTTCAGCTGCCCCCAGTCTGGCAAGTTTGTCTTTTGCTTCATTACCCTCAATTCCGACGTGCCCAAGTGTCCCTTCAGAGCCAATGAAGGGTTCAGCTGGTCCAAGCCTGTCAAACTTGTCTGCTGCTTCGCTACCCTTAATTCCGACATGCCCAAGTGTCCCTTTAAGGCCAATGAAGGATTCAGCTACCCATAGTCTGGCAAGCTTGCTGGTAGCTTCGTTGAGTATGGGGTAGCTCTTTTGTTCCTGTCCAGCTTATTGAGTCTACATAGGCATTCCCATACATGTCTAGATTGAATTTCATGGGCCTCAAGTGCCTTGACCGATCCGTCGAACACCGTCTAGGTCAAAACCTAACAATTGACAGCTATTTTGAGGTAGTGAAAGAGTTTATCTACCTCGGGGCAAACATAAACTCCACAAATGACACCCTAGTGGGGATTCGACGAGGGATAATCTTAGGCAACCGCTGCTACTTCAGTTTGTCCAAACAACTATGGTCCAAACTCCTTACCCGAAGGACCAAAATCATGCTCTACAAAACTCTGATCTTGCCAGTCCTGCTTTATGGAGCTGAATGCTGGACGATAAGTAAGACAGCGGATCAGATCTTGGAATCCTTCGAAAGAAAAATCCTACGTCGAATTTTTGGTCCAGTCTGCGAGGAGGGCGAATGGAGGAGAAAATATAACCACGAACTCTACGAGCTGTACAAAGATGTGGATGTAGTCCGGAAGGTAAAAATCCGTCGACTGCAATGGCTCGGCCACATCGAGCGAATGGACGAGAATGCTCCAGCTAAGAGGATCTTTGAATCCCAGCCACCTGGTTCACGAAGAAAAGGTATAGCTGCTGGACCGTCTGACATGATCACTTTGCCTCAGTTTCTGTATTTCCTGTCAAGAATTCAGCTTGTAAGATGCTGGTGTACTTGCCCATAGACTCGGATTTCTAAGGTCCAAATACTCCTACTCCAGCTCCTTCTTCAGTTCTTGTTCCGTCTTTTTACCACTTAATCGTGTTATTGGTCATTCTATAGGTTGTGGATTCTTTGCTCCAGTCCTTCTTGCTCTCAAACTTGATTGTCATTGTTCTGCCGAAGGACTTTACAAGACTAAACAATATTTCATTGACAACCTATACGTGTTCATGTGAACAAATAAAAAATAAAAGAGTTCCCAAGCTTGGATGGGTTTCTTTTATTTTGACATTAAATGCTCATGTAAATTATTGCGCCATAAATTGTCCCGATAAATTAAACCACCAAAGTTCAGTTATTATCGCAACTTGGTATCGTGTTACTGCTCTCAGAATACACACCACTAAAACTTGAACAAAGAACGCATGAATCTTTTTATTGGTCTTGTTTGGCACAAAAAAGTTAGTAGTTGCCTGCCTGCCTCCTCATCAAGTATCTTTGTATCTCATTCTACGAAAGTCACAATGAGTCTTAACTGCTTTTGCATTAATTAAAGTTTTTGTTGTTTCATTTGAAACAGAAAAGATACGCCAATTCCCCTCCTTGTTAATTAATTTATTAAGATATATTCTTAATGCGATGTTAATGGTCCAATTTCACAATACGTATACGTAAGTAAGTGATCGGTTTAAAGTTTGGATACATGCGGGACGGGGACCGCCTGATCACAAAGAACTGCTGCTCCACCCTCTTTTTGAAGTTTTTTTCTGTTTTTTTTTTTCTGGTTTTTCAAGTTTAATGACAGTTTTTGCTGACCAAAATCAAAAGATTTTCAAAAAGAATCTTTCCCCCCGATCGTCGTGGTCGTTCATCCTCTGAACGCTTCCATTAATTTGGCGCGCAAAAAAAAAAAGGAAGAAAAGTTGAATTCTTGTAAATAACGTGCATGGAACTCACGCGAGGATTATCGTTTTTTTGGGTAATGATCCGAAATACAAGGCTCCATCTCGTTGAAGATAAGATGGCTTCAGTTCGAGATGCTTCACATGAATCTCTTTCATGTGGAGCCAATGAATGCAATAAAGTTTCTCATTGTCTGGTTTTGGAATGTGTGTGCTGGGATGGGATGGGTGATATCGTTTTAGGCTGCATCAGGGCTATCCCATTCTGGCATGTGCAGGTATGTCAGAGTCGTTGGAAGAATGCCATGCATAATGTCCCCCAAATTAGATAAAACTGGCGCCAATGTAATCGTCTTTTGGTTGACATTTTTCTTTGGTTCTGTTGGTCCTCTCCTTCGTCTTCCTTGCGTTATTTTTGTTTCTTTTCTTCTCTGTTATGGTTATTTTATTCGTCGTTCATTTGTATTCATTTGTTGATAAGGTATTTGGTGGTGTTTTCTATGAGAAGAGTCGCTGTGTCATTTGTTTTATGGTCACCGAAAATGAGTTCGATGGATGAAAAAGTATCTTTTTGTATCGAAATATGGTTTCGTTTTTAGAACCAGAATCATGAAGTTGAGGTTGAAATTTGTTCAGACAAAGTGTTGAGGTTAATTAAGGTCGGTAATAATGGCGCCTTGATTGGGAGTTGAATTTCAATAAGCTGGCCATCGGAAAAGAGTCTTCCTAGAGCTAGAATGCGGTCTAGGGAGAGTGGATTTAAAGTCTTACAAACTGGTATGCCGTTGAGGCCAAATGATCCTGAATCATCAGTTGCTTCAATCAGTCATCACTAAATTGTATTTCCCACAAGCGTCTACAACTTCTGTCTTCCTAGTCCTGCTCTCACCTCCACGTAGTGTCTGGTGAACCTCAATCTAGACTGGAGAAGGAGTTTCAATCCCTATGGAAGATTGTTGGTAGGAGCTTACGTCTGACGGAAGAGAGTGTGTCCCACTTGGAATTAGGCAGCAACAGAAAGATTCCCAAGGTGGAATCAACGGTGGAGTCTTCAGTTCCAACTAGGTTAGGTAAGGTTTGTTAGATCTTTACCTACCAACAGAGAAAGGGTTTCCTATCTTTCTGCAAAAGGCTCTTAGTTTTTGCTCTGTTGTACTCTGACTGGAGCTTCCTCCATGATTCACAGATGGTTAGAGGCTTCCACCGTGTATTTGCTTTCATAAGGCATAGTTTTCCTCGGTTAAAGACAGATTCCTCCTTTGCTAATTCGTCACTTTGTCAGTTCTCTTGTTACCTCGTATCCCACCCAGCTGCATGCCCAGAATCCTCAGCTTTTTGCGACAGCTTTTCAGAAGCTTAGATGTAATTTGTGTAGCCCTTGTTAAACGTCCACCTTATAAAACACTGCTCTCATCGAGCTGTGCAGTTCTAGTGTCTCAGAAAAGAGACCGGTTCCTATGCTTTTGCCCATTTTTGAGCCTCAAGTTCTACCGTCGATGTGATAAAGGCAATAACAGACTGGGAACTGATCATGCATTTGGAGATCCCTGGCCCTGGAGTCATGAGCTACTTGACCAACAGGAAGCTGAGGTACCAGACTGACGATGGCGTTAAGTGCTACAACATTACCGCAGGAGTCTCACAAGGGTCGGCTCTTGGACCTCTTCTGTGGAACATAATATATGACGAAGTTCTACGACTAACGTTGCCATAAGGAGTTAAGGTGATCGGTGATGGTGACGATATTGCTGTGGTTACCACGGCCAAACACTTCAAAGGGATAGTGTCTATTGCCATTGACCAAGACTGTGGAATACGTGAATGTCCGGTTTGAGAACCAAACCATCGGGTCTAAGGAGGCTTTGAAATACTTAAGAGCTATGCTCGACAGCGTACTGATCCTTGAAACCCACATCGAGGACCCTCGCAAAAAGGCGTCACAGATGCAAGCAGACGATCCTACTATCCAGAATGGTCAGCTCATTTTCTGCTGGGGTCTGCAATCTCGAGGCACTGCCGTAGTTCGTCCCATCCTTACTTATGGTTCGCTCATGTGGTGGCCAGCCTTAAGCAAAGCCTACAATACAAAACTTAGCAGAGTCCAACGAACAGCTGGTAATGGGACCACAGGAGCGATATGATCGAGCCCAACAGAATCTCTCAACGTGCTCCTCCATATCCTGTCCCTGGACTTCCACACCAAATATATCGTTTCGTGTAGTGCTATCCGATTCAGCGAATCTAGGCTTTGGTCACCAAAACCCTACGGCCACAGTGAGGCTGCCTGGCCTCGACCACAACCAACAACACGGTTCCTAAACTCAATATCAATAATTACATCGAAGTCCTCTTCCCGGATAGGACGGAATGGAACAATATCCTTTACCTATCGAAATACCAAGTATTTATCTTCACCGACGGCTCCAAGATGGAGTGCGGCGTTGGAGCAGGTGTCTTCTCAGCGGAACTGAACGTTTCTAAATCGTACCGCCTTCCAGACTCTTCAAGTGTTTTCCAGGAGGAGGTACTATAAGCGATTAAAGAAGTCTGCAAGATACTTAGCCTCAGCCCTACTACCACAAATAGCACAAGAATCTTTATTGACAGCCAGGCTGCCATCAAAGCGCTCCATTCATCTACTTCGTCCTCTAAATTTGTAAAACAGTGTAGGGAAACTATAATGCAGGCCAACACTCAGTTTAACATCACTCTCCTCTGGGTTCCCGGCCATAGCAATGTAGAGGGGAATGAATGAGCCGACGCGCTAGTCAGCCTCTCTTACGGAGTCAGTCTGCTCCCCGATGGGACTCATCAAGGGCAACACTTTCCCTGTATTTCCAACTCTGATGGCAAAGTTTAGAAACCTTTACCATATCCAGACAGATATGACTCGCCTTAATCAATAGAACCCGCACCGAGACCGCAAGAATCACAACAATCAGCACAGGCCATTGGCCAATTGGCCTACACGCTGCCAAGTTAGGCATTCCATTCTGCCGTAGTTACGACAATCACTCGAAAAGGAAACCCTATTCCACTTCCTCTGTGACTGCCCGACACTTGCCAGAGCCAGACAGCGCACTCTCGGAAACTTACTTACCGACCCTTGGAGGGTCTGAGCCTGAACTAATGCCGCTTTCCATCCTTCACGGTCCCGGGCACGCTGCTTCCAGTTTACTAGACCAAGGTTTCTGGCGTCTAGTAGCGGAGGTTCGGTCTTCCTTTTCTTCGTGAACCAGGTGGCTGGGATTCAAAGATCCTTCCTTTCTTCCTTTGCCTTCCAGACTACATCCACATCATTGTACAGCTCGTAGAGTTCGCGGTTATATCTTCTTCTCCATTCGCCCTCTTCGCAGACAGGACCATATATTCAACGCAGAATTTTTCTTTCAAAGGATCCCATGATCTGCTCCGCTCATTTACTTATCGTCCAGCATTCAGCTCCATAAAGCAAGGCTGGCAAGATCAGGGTTTTGTAAACATGATTTTGGGCCTTCGAGTGGGAGAACTACTTCATCGACTGAAGTCGACTCTATCACTCTCTCTTGGTCATGCTCATCAAGCAGCTGCTGGAAATGATGCTTAAATACATCCACAATTCCCTGCGAGTCGGTGACAAGATTGCCCTCACTGTTTCGATGGGCCTGAGTTCCTGATCTGTAGCCTGCAACCAGGCTTTTAGCTTTTTGATAAAAGCTTCGTATTTTGTTATTCCTCCTGCCTTCTTCGATATCCTTGAGCTGGGAGACTGCGAAGGCTCTTTTCTTTTGTCGCAGTAGCTTTTTCTCTTTCCGTCTTTTGGCTCTGAACTTGTCCCACGTTGCCCGCGAAACCCCTTTTTTCTGACATGAAACTGTAACATCACTGATTTTCTGAACTCCACAGGTTGTATCTGAAAACCACGCTCTCGACATCCAGGAGTTGTTCCATCAAAATGTCGCATCGGCGCTACTTGTGTTTTTAGCAGGCTTGCCAATTTCAACCACAACCACAAATCGTGCATGTCAGCTACTGAAGATTCAAGATCCATTAGCGCACCCCTTAAAAACAGTCTCGTCAATAGAGTTCAGGAACTTTCCCAAACTTATTTGCTAAATCCGGGCCAAAAACCCATAATTAGTGCGTGGACAACTTAAACATGAGGACATGTGATTCCAATTTCTGATTCCAGAAGCGTGCACATTCCTTAAATTTTAAATATCATGTGAGAGAGAGAGGGAGAGACCAGCAAATTTGATTTAACTTGATTAATACTAAATGAAATAAAATTCAATTGGAATTGTTTTGGGTTAACCCGAAAAGTCTCTGACTCATCGAAGCCTTCCTTATTTTGTTCTTCCACCTCTCCAATCAAATCTTCAATTAGCATGCGTCAAGTTCTAGCTTTTGATTCGTTACTTGTCACAGTTTGATTTAATTGGATTTTTGTACTCGTGACCACCCATATTTTTTCTTTTATAACCTAATAAATACAATAAAAGTTTTTTTTTTATAAATTTTACGCATTTTACTAGTAATAAAAGTAAATAGCTTCTGTAAAAAGTATGGCGTTTCATTTGATAGGTTTTTTTGACATTTTCTTGACGTTTGTGTTAAGTGACGGGTATATGACATGTGTCATGCTGAACGCCATGATTCGAACCGGATATATGTGCATTTTGTCTATTTAAAGTTTTTTTTTTTTTTATTTATACTGTAGCTAGTCATTAAGTTATAAACTTATGAGAGGTTGGATGGAAAGTCACGATTTCTAATCAAACTGTCACAAATGACGTGTGAAAACTATAAAAACATGTCTCCATTCACTGTCAATGGTAGGGGGGTTCAAATATGGCGATGAATCCAAAAAGACAATTTGTGAACGCACCCATGCATGTGGGAACGTCAATTTTTCTTTAAAGTCTTCTGAGAACGGCTTTGAAGTCCTTTTTGCAGAGTAGATAGCTCAATGACTTTTGCTGTGACACCGCGTTTCAATATGACGGTGAATCCAAGAAGATAATTTGTTAACGTAGCCTTTTTTTCTTTTGGGAGAGCTGATCAGCCCTTGGCAGTTCGGTTTCTTTCGAATCCTATTGTGCCTTCCCTAGTGTTCCTAGATGAATTGTTTCACTCCAGAATATTTTATAGTTCACTAGCGCTAAAGGGGTTATGAATACCCTTGTGATGCTTTTCACACAGCGCTAGTGTTGGTGTAGTGATTTTCAAAACTCAAATGGTATTAGGTTTCAGTCTTTTTGCTCCGAGGTTGGTGTCCAGAATGACTGGGGAGAGTTATTGGTACTGTTTGCCATTGCTTATAATTCACAGTATTTCTTTTGAACTTCTGAAGAGATGAATTGGCCGCCTATTATTCTATTACTGAGTTGAAAGGGAGCTGGACATTCTGTTAGGATGTGAAGAGAGGTCGCCTCACTCTCAAGGCAGAGTCGACAGCTTGAATCTATTGTAAGGCGGCAGTAACCGCTGAGAAGTCCAATTAGTGCTCTAAGGTTGCTCCTATCGAGATTCACAATGAAGTTTGATTTTCTTTTCGACGGTACCGGACATAGCAGTTTTGAACATGCTTGTCCTGGTGTATTGAGCCAGGCTTCCCTTGATTCTTGCATACAGAGACCTTTTGTGTGTCTCGCGAAGAGTGTTTCGGGTTCGGGTCCAAAGAATTTTGTTGACGCACCATCTTTTGCCAGTGAGTCGGCCCAAATCCACTATGTGCAGGAATCCAGTGAAGGATGACCAAATTGTTCCTAGCTAGGTCCGCGATAACATTGCGGATTTCTAGGACTAGTTTGGACTTAATGGCGAATCGAGCGCTTTTAGGGCAGCTTGACTGTCTGAGAAGATGAAGATGTGAGAGGACTGATTGAGTCTCACGCACTGATTGGTGGCAAAGACTTCGGCTTGGAATATGGACGCGAATTCACCAAGACTGACTACAAAGTTCGCACCTGATGATTCTCCGAATATTCCAGAACCAGTTCCTGTTTCCATTTTGGATCCGGAAGGTGATGGTTGAGGATTACTATTGAGAAATTCTTGTTGAAGCAGTATTCGGGTAGCATGTCATCTGGAGGCATGCTAAAGATCGTGTCTTGCTCCAATGTTTCAAGCAGGAATAAGTGTCCTCCTCTTTAGGACTTTGGGTCAAGGTTGCTTGAGTGAAAAAGTCGATGGAAGCCTAATTTAGCTTCCATTCGTATGACATTTCGTAGTGGCTCTGCTTATTACTCTTTCGAGCTGTGAGTTCCAGGACATTTTGCTGTCCAGGGTGATTCCCAGATATTACGCTTCTTGTAGCTTGAAATAGTTCACCAAAAAGGCCCTCAACGCCGACCGCTTTATTCCTTCCTGAGGGCTCTGATCGTGGAACTATTGGAACTGTTTGGAACCAATGCGCAATGATCTCACCATCTCCTGAGCTGATCCCCACTCGAACTAAGAAGGAAGCCGTCTAAACTCTTTATCGAGTGTTGTTTGGAGGCTTCAGCCACCTGTTAGCTCTTTGATAATGTTAAAGATGGTCCTGCTATTGCACCTTTTTGCATGCATCTTTGACTTCTGAAGCTAATGCGTTGATGTGGTTACGCGCCTAGCACTACACTGAACCTTCTTCCTTTTCATGCAGTATCGGGCTTCAAGTTCGGATCTCTTTACTGCTGAGGGTGCGCAATCCTAACTTTTATTGACATATGCTCTTCAGTCCGAGCCAAAAGCCAGACGGATGCAGTATGAAGACGTATGGAGGAAGCTATCATAAGATGGTGGTCACGTGCCATTTCGATGTCGGCTCGACTACGTGTCGAATGATCGCAATGTGATCGATCGATCTGGTTGGATGTTCTTTACCTGTCAGACGAAGTCCAATTGACTTTGTAGCCGGCTTTGTAGGTACTCAAACAATGTACCTCCAATAAGCAGGCCGTTGGCATTGCAGAAGCCCACAAACTGTTCACAATTGTCCGTTTGGTCTCCGAAACTATGAACTCCCATCGCCTGAGCATTGAAATACTCCATCTGAGCGTTGAAAAGTTGTCCTTCTCGTCCTCTATGGCGGCTTCTGTCGGCAGCTAACACTGGATTATGGCGATCTTACACTCATCTGTGATCTGGGCGTCAACGTCTGAGTATTATGAGGTATCCAGGCCACTTTGTGCTGTTAGTGTAAGCATTAGTCATACGCTAGACTCACAAATACTTTCAGCTGATTTCGGAGAGAAAAGTAAGACCGAATTTTTCGTTGGCAAAAGGTTCATTTCCATCTTGTACCGCGTGAACTCACGCTCTAATTGGAGAAATCTGACAAGAGTCGAGGAGGGGCCCTAAAGATCCACAATCCTAGCATGTTTCACATTCGATAACCAAAGTTCGTCAACAAAACATCAGTCCATATCCGAGGGATGATGCTGGATTTTTACGATTGCGGCTCCTCTACACTTTGCAATTTCTGAAGAAACTTCCCGATGGCACCGCGAGGAGGCGTCGAATAGGGCATTCTTCTCGCGTTTTAGTGAACCAACATCTGTCGGGATTGGCTATTTATTTGTGTCTTGTCAGCTCAAAGATGTCGCTGTGACCTGTGAATGTCTAGACCGTTAATTCAGGGAATGAAATCCATTGCAATCCCAAAAATCCAACTCAAACAAAAAGTCCCCTACGTGAGCGACCCAATTTCTATTAACCAAATGGAATGCCCCAAGGTTACCGTGTGACACAGCAACTTTTTTGTTTGTTCCCCACCCCTTTTCAAGCAACCTGCCCCACAAATCCATGCTCATAAATCGTTGGTATCTGTGAATAAGTTTTAATAAATAATAAATCACCGTCTACGCAGTACATTTGCAACCCTATCGGCTGCTTAAGCTTTCATTAAAAAGGTCACAAGTTGGAAATAAATCCTGAAACCCCAACAAAGGCACCTTCTTCGAGTCTATCTCGCTTTCATTACGTTCACTTTTATCCGCCCCCACGGGGACTTATTCCACTTAAACTCTGATGGCGGCAATGGCAGCCAGTAGAGCGTCTCTGTGCAACAACCAAGGCGAAAGGGTTTAAGTTCGCTCCCTGCCCGTGCCACCGAAAAGGGATAATACCCTTGCAAAGGACATTAAGCCGGCGAAACGACTATACACAATGATTATGATGACACACACAGAGTTGATATCGAATGTACACTACAGGACTATTCATTCCTGGATAATCAAAAGGGAAGAAACTTCTGCATGTTGTCATTCCTTGCATATCATTGTGTGCGTGTATCTATGTCATTTGCTGTGTGTTTGTATATGAAAGCCGAAAAAAAAAAGAATCGATATCCATTAGGAAAATTAAAATGTGGCAGGACACGGACTCTCGTGTTCCCTTTTCAACTCATTGGGGACACGTGTTTACCTGGTTCATATAGGTATAGGACAAGCAAGCAATTCAGTCGGCGGCGGCGGCACAAACAAAACAAACGTAAAAAGGACATTGCCGAAGGAGAAGAATACACACACATAATGGATAGTAGATAGTAGTAGCAGCAGCAGGAGTGGTTTGGTTCAGTTCAGTTCAGTTCAGTTGAGAGATATAGCAGCAAGCACAAGGATAATGACAGTTTCAGTTCAATTTGAATTGAAAACAGCCAGTAGTAGGTAGTGTCGGTACTATACCACCACCGCCTACCTGTCCAGGACATTTATATTCAGTTATTGGACACCAGGACATTTTTGGTAATAAAAAGGACATTATCAGCCTAATGGATGCATTGTAGTTCTAATTTTGTGTGGTTCCCTAACAATATCCTTCGTGTTGTCGGTTGGAAATAGATACCGTTATCTGTGTACAAATTTCCACACACACACACACATGCAACAAAAAAATATTTTTACTTTTTATTTCGAAAAATTTCAAAGTTTCGTTCGTTTATTGCAAGGAAACATCTCAACTGATAAGCAAAAAAAAAACTTGTTTAACATTAAAATGACGGTAATACTCATATACAGCGGTTGTTTTTTTATATTTTTTATCTTTTTTTTTTATAAATAATAATCAGATTTGTGTGGAATTTTATTGCGCGACTAAAGATGAAAATGCAAATGAGGAATATTATTTTGTTCGAAGACATAAATTGTTTATGGTTACAATGACTCTTCGAAGAATAATTTGATAAGTTTATTATTATGGTTTCGAATATACGGTTGACAGTTGTCGTTAAATTGTTAACAAGATGCAAACAGGAAGTTTATTTGTGAAATAAAATATGCAAATTGTAATTCACTTAGACGGTGGAATGTTTCTCCTCAGAGGGGGCAGGTCACATATAGATACGATGTCACATTTTGTTGAGAAATGTCAAACTTTTCGAACTCGAATGGGAGAACGTATCTGATTGGCCACGTTCAGACGCGGCGCAATCATTTCTGTGTTCCGAAGAGGATTCGGGTTTTGTGTTTCGAATTTTCTTTAATCGCCTTACAGTCTTCAATGCGACAAAGGATCATTCTTGTCTAACTTGGCATATTTCAAACACGAAACGAACTTTGAATTGTTTGCTTAGACTTCATATTAATTCATAAGGGTCGCTTGGGTAGGATACTCAGATAAAGTCGCCATCCTTCTCGATCCCTCGCCATTGACATTTCAAGCCTAGGAGGGATGTAGAGTGTGATTCAAACCTGATTCATGCCGATGGCGTGACATTTATAGCACGTCTTGGAAGCCGGTTTGGGGGCATGCGCAATAGGTAACCAAACTTACAGAGAGATCGTTCCTTTGGGAGAAGTTTCGCACATGTTGTAGCGTTTCTCACTCCACGAAGGAATCTCATTTTGGCAGCTTGTATCCGCGATCTTATTCTTTTATTCACTACCGAGATTTCCATGACCAAGGTGAGAGTTGTGACAAATACTTTTGGCACGCCGTTCCTTATAACAAATCGATCAGGTTCTCTTAAATTTCATTCAATTTGATTCAATGGTCAATTCTACAAGATAACTCTGCACGCACTGGTCCTTTCCTTTCATCGCTCGTGAATAAGCCCCCGAGATACTTCAACTTCCCCCCTTGTTTCATTTGGAATCCTGAGTGCCATCTCCTCCGATTTGTTCACGCTGTGGAGTTCGGTATAGGAGAACCCAAATCATCATTGCAGAGTAGATCACTGATTCTCAAGACTTCCAGTTCTTTCGATATATTCTTCGCCACGACAGGGCTGTAACATCCAGTCCACATTTCAAAGGAAAGATGACAAAACGTACCCCTGACGGAGTCCAAAGCCTACCTCACTGTGAACGAAACTTATTCTTGAGAAATGTCAAACTTTTCGAAATCGAAATGGGAGGATGGGGCTGATTGTGTCAAAAAGTGTGCCTAATTGTTGAGAATGTCGAGATGAGGCTTGTATAGACCTTAGAAAAGTCATATGGTTTCGCAGTGACAGTGCAAATGCAAGCTCTCGGATCATAGATAATCAGTGAAACGTACATTTGTATGGAGGTAGTAGGTATCTAAAGTCCTAAAGCCTGCTTTAGACAAGAAGACAATTAGTGAGAACTGTCATTAGTTAAAGGCAATCCATCAGTAGACTTTTCTGTGATAACCCGCCGAAGATACCTTCTTTACTTAGCTCTGCAACCCATAACCACCTATTTTCAGTTGCCAATGCCAAGTTGGTTGATATCACACCCTATTCACGCACGCCATCGAAGATAAAGGCGTCCTCTTCTGTGTAATTCTTCAGGGGTGGAGTCAAAGACAAGTGTTCATCCGCTCTACATGACCTAACCGCCTTAATCGTTGAATCTATTTTGCAGGTTGGTGCCGCTAGCAACGCGTAAGTCTTGAAAGCACTTTCATTAGCTTTTCACGAAGTGTATGCTTCTGCTTCAGACAACAGGACGAGAATGATGAGGGTCTTGTACAGTGTCTCCTTGGTTCTTTTTTGATAGGTAGTTCCAGCAGCATAATTGCCTCCTAAGTCCAGGGAACCAGCGATTTGAGAGTGTTTTTCTACGTCGAATCTCCATGCTGATTTGGTAGCAAAGTCTATGGTGGACGAACTCCTTCACTACGTCAAAGTTCCATCCATCTTGTCCATCGTCAGTGTTCGTAGGCAGCATCAACTTTGTCTTCACCTCGTTTACAACCAGATTTGCTTCTAATTAAATGCTTGCAAAGGCACCTATGACTGCTCCCTTTAGAGGAACTTCTACCTAAAATTCGTGACATTTCTGAGGTAAAATGGAATGTCTAGGGTAGGTAGGTGGAAGTGTTTGCCTGAGAAGGTTCTACAGAAGCACAAGTAGCGCGGGGGCGCCGTTTTGATACCACAAAATGGAACGTCTACTTCGGTTCTACAAGAAGATTCTACGCATGCTTAGAGATGACCATGAAGACCTATCTGCCTACTTCCGACTGTCTTGAACCCGACAAATGTATAGTCTTCCCAACGTTCGAACACCTCCAAATTAAGAAAGACTCCTTGGAAATTGTACTTAACACAGGGAGTTTGAGAACTGAGGAATGCTTCGATGAGGATCAACACAGTTTAACTCTGAGAACATAGAAGTCAATGTATACCTTCAACCACTTTAAATGCGAAATGGAACTGAGGCCAACGAACCAGTTTATCAGAGCTCAAGATGATACTCAGCGGAAAGCCTTTCAGTTTAAAAGTTACGGGGAACACATTGCCAAACAAGATGCTTAAAGTCTCAGTCAATCAATAACAGAACTTGAAGGTTAGTCGAATCGGAAACGGTCTAAATGTGGCGAGTTGAAGGATGGAAACAAAAATCAAAGCTAGCTAGCAACTAAAACCAAAAAACTACCCAAAATGTCATTGAGATCCATCTGTCTTCATCATTAGGCAGGAAGGTGCATACCTACTAGATTTCGTTAACAAATTTAAATGAAAAGGAGGTGACTACCTCACAGTCTAACATTATTTTGATCACTCAGTTGCTTAAGTCGCAGTCCTTCTAACTATATTTCGTAAAAGTCACGCCAAATGTCAAAACCTCTGACAGTCAGTTCCGTCAAAATGCTCACAATCTACGTCAAAATGCTCGATAGATACATACGTAGGTGGCTTGGCTACATAATTTCATTATCTAACGCAAAAATAAGTCAGTAGCTTCCTTAACCATCACTAAACAGCAAAAAAAAAAAACTACTTTTCACTTTATTTTCGCTTTAAATTTTCATAATCTACCGCACCCCGATGATGGTTAATGGTTAGATACGTTACGCGTGTCACACGTAAATGACAACCTGCAACATGTCAAAGTTAATTGTCTCCTCTCTAGCCTATTGAACGTCATGGTCTACTGTTCTGTCAATTTATTATAACTTTCCACAACCTGAACCTACGGTAAATAGAAAAAGTAACTAACTTCTACAGTCATGGCAAAATAAACCCTAGGTACCAATCTATTATTCGCAATAAATTTTCTTTTTTGGAAAAAATTACCCAAGAAAAATGCTTGCCTATTTAATTTCAACGCTTAAAGCTCCTTCATCTCGGGAATTTAAATCGAAAATATCACTGACAGTAGCCAGTAAATAGCAACGAAATTCCTCGTTCTTCCAGGCAATAATCAACAAACCAACAACGATTTTCATACAAGACAATAAATATTTTCATTGCATCACAACACAACCCACCATACATACACTTTGATCACCCTCTCTGATACACACACACCTTATGTTCTGACATTACATAGGGATCTCTGGCCGACTCACACTCCCGCCCCAAATCTACACGTTGAAAGGAAAGAAAGCACAACGCCAACCATTTTGTTTGGGAAAAATAAAAAAAAAATTCATTTTCGAAATTGTTGTCAGATTCACAGGAGCGAAATGGAAGTCACGCACAACACAGAGTAGGAGAGGAATCTTCCAATCTTCGAAAAGGGAACCAGTTCCCGTCACTAAATGCACAATCCGGGATAAAGCAGGGGTAATTTTGACACCCCCGAACCACCACACACACACACACATGAGATACCTCATCGATATACCTCCGCCCAATCACACCAAATTTCTGACGCATGCGGTTTATGATCACCCGATTGGCTACGAGAGGCATATACCACTGACAGTGCAACTGACAGAGAGAACTATCTGACAGTTGACAGCAGAGGTAGCAAAACCGGTTCGTTAGAGACCGATGGGTGGTGGTCGCCTATCTCTCACTCTCTCTCACCCATCAGCCAGCAGCCGGTAACAATGAATACATAAGTCATGTGACTGCTCAACCACTCACACTCGTACACCTATCATCTGACACTTTCCACACTACGAAAGGGGTGGCCTTTGGTAATCGCATTCGCTCGCGCCGTCATCGTTGGTGTGGCATATACCGGTTTAGTCGTTCTCGAAACGCTGATGTCTTATGTTGCACACAAAGTTGCTGCTGCACTGTGACACAAAGTGAAGTTTCGGTCGGTTCGTTATTTTTTTTTTGACATTTTCATTTCGGGTCGTGTGTGAGTTTGGAAAAAAAAAAAACGGAACAACCCGCTCGCGACGCGAAGGGTGGCTTCTCTAGGGATTCCCAATCAAAAAAGAAAAAAAAAAAACGAATTTAGCGTTAAAATTATATTTGGTGATATAATTGGGAGAATCGTCGTCCTTCGCCCACCCTTTGACGTGTCTGTGAGAGTGCCTTAGGAATACACATCTAATAAAAATGAATACCAATGCATAAATATATATACAAAAGGATACAACCATCAATAAAGTGAGCTAATCGATTTTGTTTTACGTGAAAAGAAAAAAGAAAAGGATTACACTGTGGAATTCTATGTGTACAGGAAGTGTGTGGTGACAAAAAAGGATAACAAAAAGCGAAAGAAAAAAGAATAAATTTTATTAATTTTGGTAACACTGTAAAAATAAACATAATATATGGTAATGGCAGAGATTGGTGGCCATTTGGCACACCAGCTACCCTTGCATAATCATCAAAGTGGATTACAACCATCGCTGGTGATGAACCATCACCTGGATTTGGATTGTCATGGCCATGAGGTTTTAACGAGTAAGTTTTTCACTTTTTTTTTTTTTTGTTATCTCTTTTGAGCGGTGTGAGTGTTAAAAAAACGCACATACAAAACGTATTCTAGTTTTGACAGATGACACGAATGATGTGTGACAGCCGTCGGAATGTCAAAGGTATGGCAAACGGATGGATCTTCTTTCTGATTGGCTATGGGGAAAGACGGATTTGAAAGTTTGAAAAATCAAAAGGATTTCTCTTGTCCTTGATATGATTTATTCGAAAAAGGATGAGAAATCATTTAAATTTGGTGTAGAACCAGAAATATTACGCATAAGTTCTGATGTTTCTTTGCTCGAAAAAGGTACATGGACTTATAAATCTACGGAAAGTTGAAGTTATCTACCAAAATGTTTGACTTCTGGACAATGAAAGGTCTTGGTGAGTGTCATACTTTTGAATCTTTGACTTTTCAAATGATCTCTGACATTTGCCTTTGACGTATAAATACAAACTGTCATTCTGAAGTGACGCATGAGAGTTGGTTTCAGTAAAATACAAGCGTATCTACTCGAAAATGCAAGTCACAGTGACAGCCGCAGAATGTTTACATTTCGACGTACTAACCAAAAAATCCCGTCGCAAAGCAGAACAAACCAAAGGCCGTTCTCTAAAACATGTCGCACTATGCCTTGACGTTGACGTATATGTCAAACAGACGACACGTCCCTGCAAAGAAAATGTAAAACCTATCCACCGCGAGAAATGATTTGACACTTGAAATTCTTTTTGTTGACAGTGCTGTCAACCAACTCCAACTCGTCCAACAGAAAAGTTAAAAGTTTGACTTAAGGTAGGTACGGCACATAAATTGCCTAAGGACCACTTCACAATCAATGTATCTTTTTCAAACATCGACGTACCTTCTCAATTTCTTTTCAAAAACCTAAACCTTCTCCCTAAACTTGTGTATCACACTTGAGTGATTTAACATGCCCACTGACTTTGGGATGCTCCTTAAATTGCCCTCTACGCATCCATTTTAAGTTATTTACTCTAGGTACCTTCATTGTAAATGTAGAATGACCATTACTTGTCATTACATAACCTTACTACCGCAAGTAATAGAGCAATACAGAGTTAAACGTCAGGCATGCCTCGTTAAATTTCAAGAAAATGTAAATGTCATTCTTGGAAAATCTTACATTTTGAATTGTAAATAGGTGCGTACCTACCCGGGGGGTAAATAGATTCTACTTTCTTAAAACAAGCGTTGTTCTTTCCTTAAACAGAGTCAAAGAAGGTTTAGCCAGTAATTTGTTGAGTTGCATTGAAATAAACTTTGAGTTGAAGCAAATTCCACTTGTCAGTGATGCCATGATGTGACTATGTGTTGCCAATCTAACTCTTGACTTCTTGTTTCTCACCAGCATTCGCGTACCCATACCTAGCTAGTTGTCCTCTAAATTACGACTTTAGACTTGCCAAGGTTACTTATAATCAAAAATTTGACGTCTAAAAGCATAAGAATATCTATATTTTTTTACCCATGAATTTATTAACATTGTAATTAAGGTAAATGTCATTAGTAAGGTCCCTAAGGAACTTTATGACTCTAAGGAAAAAGAATAAACTTGATTAACACGTTTTTTTCTAAACGAGTTTTTTGTTATCTTAACATCTAATCAGCAAAGAATATTTGACCTTTTCCATTAATTTAACATATTTTATGACATTTCAAGAATTTTACAAGTTCCATCGTCGTAGACCTACCTTCTGTCAAACCAGCTGGTCAGCGTAATTTGATTTCGAAGCTTAGTTAGCTCACAAAACTTTCTCTGAACCTCAGAACATACTCTTATCCATCATATGTATGATATGACAGCTTATTGGTCCAACGCATGCGCAACAGTATAAAATCCTGCGTCATAACATCAATTACCTTGAGAAGAATGTTGAATGACTTCCTCGTATGAACACCATCAGCTATCATGACAGATGACATTTAACTATTAGACAGTTCGGTTGTGTGAAGTACCGTTGCGTTTTGTTACACATTGCAGTGATTTAGTCGATCGAATCACAGTTTTGCAAAGTTTTTGAAATACCTCATCGAAATAAGGATCATTTTTTTTGGAAATTCTGGATAATCGGGAGACATCCTGGACGCATGGTAAGGATGTACCTAGAATCATTTACTATTCCTTTCTTAACTGCTTAAACGATTGATGAGCAAAACTGTCAGTTGACAGAGAAGAGCGATTAATTCATGTTTTGCTAAGGGGAATTTACATACAGTGCTGCCAAGTTTGAACTAATAAATTATTAATTATTTTCTACATTTGCAACTTCTTGCCTTGTGGGTTGTTGGAACATGTTCTAAGTTTATTTTTACAAGGTATCATGGCGCGGCAATATCATTTATCATTTCTAAGTAACTTCCTTTGAACGTCAAATAAGATCAAGTGAAGAAAGCTCAACTAATGAAAATTGACAAATGCGTCCTATAACTAAGAGCACTCAACGTTTTAATCCGCCACCAGATTCTAAAATGGAAAACAATCATTTATTTGAAGTTTGCTGTCATAATTTGACATTAAGTGACAGTTCTGTGAGTTGTCAATCACTGGTTAGTGCATAAAAGCTCTGAGCGAGCTGAAACAGGTTCGATCCTCAGCAAAACAATTGAATGTTTATTTCCGCACCAGCTCTTGACAATTACAAACAATTTGTCGCAAGAAGCTTCTTAACTCCAAAACGTGGAGTCGGCAATAGAAACTGTATATTCCTTTCATTCGTGCGAAGAATACAGCACGAGGTTGCGAGAAGTTAAACCTGGGCCCTCTATGGGCTGTCAAGCGGTAAGAAAAATGGTCACGATTGCTTCCAATTTCAAAGATGACAGTGGTCCGGGTGTTGGACCTGGGCCTCAATCAACAAGCGCCTCCACCCTGCTCGATCTTTAAGCTTTCAAAGGTTGGCTGATACAATTAAGACTTGGTTCACATTTTGACAAGCCCGTATCTCACTTACCTCTTTCAAAATCCTCGTGCGGTAGATACATGTACTTGCGAGAGAACAGTCTCAGAGAATTAACTCTCAAGTTCGAAGCTTTTAAAACAACTTTTGGCAAAAGTTAACCCGTCACACAACTTACTTACTTAAGGTGGCGCTACAGTTCGAGCTGGACCAGGACCTCAACCAACAAGCGTCTCCAGCTTTGCATATTAAGTTATTAAGGTCCCTTTCCATTCGGGGTTTTCCTCTACTGCGTTGTCCCTCGGCTGCGGATTCGAAGATTTTTCGGACCAGAGCCACACAACTGTCAACACAAAACGTCAGATTAGATAGTTTCACTTGTTTAAGGTAAGCCGATGACAGTGATTTCGTTACAGCATGCGGGCACTCTTCCTCGTCTTAAAAAGTTGTAAGAATAGTTCGGATATGTAAGTCTTTACTTGCCTTCGATACCGCGAGAGATGTTGAAGCTCAATGGCAAGAGAAGAGAATGCATGACCAGAAATTAGAAAGTGTGTGTATCTCAACGAAATTCAAAGCTATTCCCAAGATTATTTCTACCTATTAGGACCTGTATAACCAACTATTTAGGATTTTCCAACAGACCTACCCATGAAATTGTATAAAATTAGCAAGTTTACGTCTAAAATGTGTGAAATCTCACAAAAATAGGCTGTTTTTCCCAATCACGTGACCGTAATCTTTGCCGGTATAACATCGTCGTTCAACGATACCATATGTGCAAAATAGGCCTAATCAATAATTAATTTACTTAGCCCACTTATAAGAGAATTGTGATTCAGTCATTAGAATTGATTGCAAAATAGAAATCTTATGCTTGGGAGGGGGGTAAGGGGGATAAGAAATGTCAAATTATCCAAATTCTAGGCGCCCCATTCAGAACGTGAGATAAGAATAGTTTCTAATTTTAGACCAGCAACAGAGTTTAAAGTCCAACGTCCAATTCGTGTATTTTATATATGACAGATGTCATTACAACACCAAAATTCGATGACAGGTTAACTGAATTTAAATTAAAAAAAAAAAACCCCTCAATTTGTTTACAATCTTCTGCGTTACACTGAAGCTTTAAAATATTACCACACTATATGATTATACAATGTTTTCATAATTAATAAACCAAAAATGCAAAAATGACATTTTTATTGACAATCATTAATTAAGCATTTTATGTAAAACTGCTGATTAAGCAAAATTAATTAGATTTTTATAGAGAAGCAGTAAAACAAAATTGTACAGTCAGTTTTGTTTGCATATATTTAAATAATTTTTATTTTTATTTTATTTACAAAGTGACAAGTGACTTCTGTCAGAGACATCACATCAGTTGGTATCTAGTGATGCAAGACCAAGTGTTGAAAGTAAACATTTTATGATTTATATAAGTTTATACTTGCAATTTAAGTTTTTTTTTTTTTATATTTTTAACACAAAGTGCAATGACTTTTAATAATGACAGAGTGCTCAAGTGTCAGTAGAATGATATTTATTTACTTCCAAGGACAATGCTAATTTGAATTTTAGTTAATGGAATACTAAAAGATGTGTTTTTGACTTTATGAAAGAATTTTATTTATAAAAAATTTGCCAGAAGGAGGACTCTAATCGTTATTGCTTATGTTAATATTTTTAATGAATTCGGAGAAATCTGAATTAATATGATAATGATTTATGAAAACATAAATTAAGTGAATAATAACATAAATAAGGCTCATCGGCTACATATGTTAATGTGTTTCCAACTTAAAGCTGCGTAAACTATTATTTAAGTCGGTATAACATGTCGGTAATGTAGTTTTTGTTAGAATTATTAGAAAAGTCTATCCCGTCTCATAAATATAAAATGGTTGTCGTAGCTCAGTGGTTAGACACAAGTTCGTGGCACCATCTATCGACAAGCAATGACAAACTACCAAGAGTATCAATAATTTGTTATAAGAAGCCTAGAACGCATCATCATAAATGGTTTTGCGTGAAGCTTTGCAACCTTTGTCGGAAGTTTTGTGACAATCCATAGCCTGGCCTTATAGCACCAATATCGTGCGTCTTATGTCAGATTTTCTCAAGAAAACAACAATTTGTCCAATTGAGACAAAATGAATCAACGTTGGACGTCCAAGGACTTTGAACACAGAAGAGCATGTCAAGCATGTCAATTCCTCGATTTGTAGATTTGAATTTGACGACTTTGAGGACTTTGAACTCAGAAGAGTATGTCAATGCTTTGATCTGTGGATTGACTTTGATGATGCTCCGACTGGTAGCTTCTTGAGAAATATCCTCAAACAAGTTTGTTGCGAATTTAAGGGCTAGGCCTGAAAATACACATAAGATTCAAAATTGTTGGAAACTTACTTTCTTATAACCTAAGTGTGATGGGGACAGGACTTCCGTCCCCTTCAACCCTCCTACCTAACCTAACCTTACCTTACTTACTTACTTATCAGGCCAGCGACCCTTGGAGGGTCTGAGCCTGAACTAATGCCGCTTTCCATCCTTCACGGTCCCGGGAACGCTACTTCTAGTTAACTAGACGATCTTCCTGTTCTTCATGAACCAGGTGGCTGGGATTCATAGATCCTCTTAGCTGGAATATTCTCGTCCTTTCGCTCGATGTGGCCGAGCCAGTGCAGTTGACGGATTTTTGCCTTCCGGACTACAACCACATCTTTGTTCAGCTTGTAGAGTTCGCAGTTATATCTTCTACTCCATTCGCCCTCCTCGCAGACTGGACCAAATATTCGACGTAGAATCTAACCTAACCTACTTTCTTATAACAGTCTCTACTTGAGTTGAGATACTGCAATCTTCCATCTTCTTCGATCCGGGGCGCATTGCTTCCAGTTCTCTAGACCAAGCGGTCTGGCATCCACGATCACTTGATCTTTGCAACGAAAATTCGACATTTATTGTAGTTACGGATCTGGGGACAAACATTTAAAGATCCTCTTAGTTGGAGCATTGTTGTCCATTCACTCGATGTGTCCAGAGCCAATGAAGTCGACGTATCTTGGCTTTTTGAACTACATCCTCGTCTTGATACAACTCAAAGGGTTCGTGGTCTAATCTTCATCTCCATTCACCCTATTCCCATACGGGAGTCTGAACCTAATGTCTGATGAAGTAGTTCTCTCTTAAAGAATGTCAGGTGTCCGCAGAGTATCAATTTCGTCCGTCAAGTTAGGAGTTTTGAATTCAGTTTGTTTCTAATAGTTATCCTTCCTCAATACTTTACGAGGCTGTTTCAAAAGTCGATGCTTACTCCGAAGTAGGTACCTAAAGTCCTTACGTAATTCGAAGTTCAAATAGTCAAGACTTGCGTTCTATTCAATGCCCTTGATTGGCGCCGGTTTGTTTGGTTTTGTCCTCATTCATTTTAAGACCAACTCGTTCTGCTTCATCTTCAATTGCTGTGAAAGCCCCTGCGCACTTTCTGTTTAGTGTCCAACAATACCTTGGAATAGGATTTATGTGAGACATTTAGCAGGCATGTGCGTCGATAGCTCTTCCAAGACAAAAGATCACATACATAGATCACTTGGGGCATATAGAACTGATAGTCCTGTCATTGAACATGCTTTCGTCGACAACCAATAAGTGAAAATGCAGTCGCCTACAAAAAAAAAATGCTGCCAGACTCCAGGCCAGGGCGATCCTATATCTCACACTTTAAAGCGTTGGCCACGCTTCCATTAATCGTGGGTTATAACAAGTAAAATACGCTTTTCAGAAAGAGTGAAATCGAAAAGAAACAGCGAAAAAAAAAGAAAATGCTGCCAGAGTAGTGAAAACTTCACGATTGAAACATTGTTTCAACGAAATGAAGGGATTTGAAGCACTTTTAATGAATTTTTGTACCCGAAATCTTATTATTTCACGAAGAAATGACATACTTTGGCCACCAAGAAGAAGGAAAGTACAAAGTAGTACTATTTTTTGACATTTGGCTAGATCGTACCAGAATCACATTCATCTACTTTTGATTGCCTTTGTCTGCATTTATTTCGGTGAGGTTAGGTTAAAGGAATGACGGCACTTATGTACAGATTCACTCGGATTTCAAAGGATTCAATTGGCCTCCCTGAACCAACCCGAGTTCCGAAGGAATTTTGGGATGCCCCTCGGTGGTTTGGTTAACAATTCGCTCAAGTCATTAAAAAGGTATTCTCCGGCGGTTTCTGGTTCTGCTATGGCCTGGGCATTCGCAAAGAAGGTGGAATGTGTCCTCCTCGGCATCTACATCGTCACATTCTCTGCATAGGTTCGTTGTACTAGCAGGTTGTGACCTGTCCTAATTCCTATGAGAAGTGTTAGATGACACTTCGTTTCTCTCTAATTTAGATCTGTTCAGATTGTTCTTCAGTTTGTCTGCATTTCATCTGACAGCTTCTTCACTCACTCATATTTTTTGACAGTTTGTACAATTTTTAGCGAAAAACTATGAATTCAGACTTTTTATACTTAAGTATCGTTCCATCTTTTGAGCTCAACCAGCCTTTTGTCGCTTACCTACTCCGGAACAATAGGAAGAGTGCAATATGAAACCTAACACGATGATGGTTAATGTAAACACTGAAACCTTCAATAACCAAGTGTCACTTGACATCATTTGTAGGTCGACAGACTTCAAAGCCTAAAAATAATTAATTCTTAAAATAAATAAAATTTTCCCAGGATTGTCAATTCACCGTTGATCCATTTTCATCTTTAGATTAGCTACAGCTTGTTCAAATTTGTAATGCACGCAATGACATTTCCTTAATTCACCGTTCAGCCGTAGCAAATTCTTACGCACAAATTTCTAATCATCTCCTTAAAAAGAGACCGTAAATCAATTAATAAAACTAGAACAAGGCACATCGGATGGTCAGTGTTGAAAACCCTAATAGAATACACACGATAGATATAAAAAGTTTCTATATTTACCTATAACCGTCACTATGAAGAATAATTCTTGTTTCAAAAATGTTAACCAGGTCGGTCGGTCGCCTTGATTAACAGTTGAATTTTCTAACTCCTAAAACAAACCTCGACATTCCCCTTCAAATGTCAAATATTGAGAATCAAAGAAATTCCTCCTTTCTGGTATAGATACTTTGGATCTATCTGTAAATTGATCAACAAGGCATTCCGAACCGAATTAGCTACATTCACTTGAACTACTGGTTTTCCGCTCAAGAAATTTTTTTCATTTCTCTAGACCAGCATCCATAATAGACGTCATGTCATAGGCCTGTTTGATTAGTCCATTTAATTATGATCACCATAAAAAAAAAAAAAGTGCTTCATCTCTCTCTCTAACCCTCGGTGTATGCAAAGGCAAGGCATACCAAATTTAGAGCGGTCGTTAATAATTTTGTCTTCACTTCATTTCCTTCGTGTCTTCCTCTCGATAAATTATGCACACCATCACCATAGTGTGGACCTGTCGCCCGTATCTAGTTGTCAAATGATCTTAACCTGAACTTTGATAGCTCGTAAAACTAGCGAAAAAAATTAAATCGACGAATGGTTAATAAAATAACATTTGCATATGTTGCTGTTTTTTTTTCTCCTCTTTTCTCTTATTTTCTCTTTCTTTTCATGTTTTTTGGAATTTTATTGTCTCGTGTTCTATACTTTGTTTATTGACAGGTATAGTTAAATGTCAAAAAGATTTTGACACATACTCAGATTGCATTGCATATTTCATTTCATTTTATTAGTTTGGACTTACAAATCGTTGCAACACAGTAAAACGCAAATTGCCCACACATTACATTGGGTTTGGGTGAGATGAAGGAAACAAATTATGCGCTGGGACTGCCTTGGGTCTTAATTAGCATAAAATTCTTATAAATGTGTGATGACACAAGGATGGTGTTCCCACTGATTTTTTTTTTTAACGAGTAAATGACAGGTTTTGAGATGCAAAATGTGAAAAAGGGATAAAAATGTAAAAGTGAATGTGTGTGTGTAGAGTGACGTTATTCAACTTTTGTAATGAGCATTCAATAGGCATTAAGTAGGCCGAAAGAGAGGGAGAAGGAAAACATTGCAGAGTCGGTAAGAAACATTCAATTTGCTACATTGTTGACTTTTATGCGTTTGACATACATTTAATAGTCGTTAGTTATTGATATGAGTACGTTTTGACAGTAAGCTTGGTTGGATTTATCCAGTATTATCCGGGAAAACCTAGTCCAATACCAGTACCGAAGTCATAGCTATCTGTTAGGCCGCCGCATGGTTGTCATTTATAATGATGAAATCTACTACTACCCCGTGTCTCCGGACGAGATCGGTAAACAGCCAAACGTCACTCTTTGTTGGGCTTCAGGTCATTATGGTTGACGAACTAGCCAAGCAATGCTCCCTTGGTACAATCAGTAGGAATCGGAGTGCCTATGTCCCTTGATTTACCTGATTTTCACCAATGCAATGTCGAAAGTAAAATCTTGACAATTGTAGCAATGCTGGGCTTAATCGGCCTATCCTCGAAAAGACCAGCTCTCCAAACTAATGGAAGGAGCAAGGAATGCTCAATTAGAGTTTTGGGCGTTGAATGCAACGATTTCTGCACGAGCTATAGAGATGAGGTAGAGAAAATGTCTATAAGCACTTCCTCTATACATTTCCCGTCCTTTCCAACATCAAAAATATGACTTTAGACTGCGGTTCTTCATTGATCTAAGACTAAGTGATCTGAACACTGTCAGTAGGGTGAATTGTAGTCCCCAATCCAATCCAATAAGACCACTAAGTGTACCTTTTCTCTGGAGTATAAGTTGTCATAAACGTTCGACTCAAAGAACATTTTGCTGGGTCGTTCGATACTGAGTGGTTTACTCACAAGGGAAAGCGAAATGGCCTTGTATTCCCCAAGTTGAGAGGGGGAGGCCTTCATGTAGCGACTGACGTAGAAAACACATACCGAACACTCGAGCTCTCAGAACCTTTCGGCAGTGTCGAAAATCTTTTGACAAAATGTAGGCTCTGGAGCCGGCTTTCGTGCTCTGGCTGTACATAGACCAATTTTCACATACGCGTCTGTAGGTATGGTGACTAAGGACGACAGTTAAATTTGTTTGCAGACTTACTGACTTAAGGTGGTGCTACAGTCCGGGGTGGACCTGGGCCTTAACCAACAGGCGTCTCCAGCCAGCTCGTTTTTTTTAAACTTGCAGATTGAAAAGAAAAGTCTGTCGTTGAAAGACTAGAACCATGCGCACCACTCCTGCTAAAGCTCTAAATGCTGTAATTTGCCATGATGCCTCTTCACAACTGAGCACTGGCAGCAATGTTCGACAGAAGATAAAAAGTACGCTTTCCTTTCTTCAAGCTTCGACTAATGTCTTCTACACAGAAGACCCCAGCACCGCAAGTCGTATTGGAACTGGTTGGTACCAGGATGACGAATCCAAAGATTCCAGCGACTGTCTTGCAAACGGAAGTCTTTGTCATACTTGGAGTAGCCAACGGCAACTGGGTAATTGAAGACAGATGGCGTTGTACAAGAATCAGTATCTGCAGTGACAATGGCATTAGTCGTTGGCGTGGCTTAGGTTAGCACGTTGGCCTGCTAAGCGAGAGGACACAGGTTCGATCCTCAAAATCACCAAATGTTTTCGCAAGAGTCATAATCTGTCATAAAAAAGCTTCACAATCCGCCGTTCGGAGTCGGCAATAAAATTGTAGGTCCCTTCCATTTGAGTAAAAGTATAACACGCATAACATGAATGGTTGTGAGAAGCTAGGCCTTGACTCTCTATGATTTGTCGCGCCTAATCTTTGTATTTGTAATGACACTTGAGGTGCCCACATATCACTTGAAGATTGTTCTAGAATGTAAGGGCTTTCCACGTTTTAGTGGAAAATAGCTCGGCGACTACCCCTGAAAGTTCGGAACCAGTAAACTCACATTAGTTCAGCAAAATGTATCCACTGGACCCACTCTAAGATCTTGAGTGATGGTTGAAAGGGTTTGAAAAGAGCACGCAAAATGGAACTATCACATGGCCAATATGAGTCGTTTCAGAACCCAACGGACTTCATTTGTCAATGTTTGGCTTTCGTGGAATTAACACTGCAAACGCATCGTGATCGAAGTTCGTTCATTCCAGTTCATGTCCAAAGCGCTTGGGTTGCGTGCTTTCGCGACCAATTACATAAAACGGGTTCCATTCCTTGTACTTCAACTTTTTAAAGCTACTTCTGTTCTCAAATTTGCTTAGATACATTCCTGCTTCAATCTGTCAACTCATCCATCTCCGATTGCACGCCACCATCACAGTGAATTACAAGTCAAATATCCTTCCTCAAAACTCGAAATCAAAAGACAGAGAGGTCAACCTCTGTCTCGAAAACCGTGTAATTTCAATTTTCATGCGGCGACAGACATTATCCCAAAAAAAAGAAAAATGTCATTCCACAACAACAACAACCAGCAGGTTTACCTTATACCTACTCCTTGTTACATCCTTTTGTCTAGTGACTTTTGTTATCATTTGTTGTTATCCTGACGGACTGCGCAACATCTCACAGCAGGGAATTTCATTCATGAAATCCTCAAGGAAGTGCTATACGACTATACCCAATCCCGCCTCTAATCCTTGGTGTACATCCTTAGGTTTTATTACCACAGAACCCTATACAAACTGTCTGACGCCAGTCGCGCACGCTCTCTGGACATACAAAAGTCATAGCTGGGAGTCTTTGATTTGTTTATGGAATAAGGACTCGGATCAGATAATTAGACAGACAAGTGGCGACATCCGGAAATCGACATTTTGGCCGTGTCCAACTAAATATGTCATTAAATGCTCGCCGAGAGAAGATAACTATCTACCTGGACTTGGTCTGTTGTAATAAATTAACGATAGGACTGATGGAATGACTGAAGGACTATGTCTAATGCGGAGGATGGTCTGAGGTAGATAGTTTTGGTTAGGTGTTGTAGATTTTTGATTTATGATCGAAGACGATTCGTACAGCAGTGTTTGTTGAATGACTGGTCGAAACGATGCAACTGGTCGAAAGGGTCTAAGCACAATGGGATTCCAAAAGAAATCAGACCAGACCTAGCCACTGTACGCATACTTAAACCTTTTTAAAAAAAGCTCTAAACGACTTTCATCAAAACTTCGCCGACAAACAGTCCGAATCCAACTGATCTTGTAGCAGATCTTGGCATTGAACGTTGTAGCCTACGGATCTTGCAAACAAATTCAGAAAACTCGCTTAGCCTATCCCTAAAAGTAAAAGGTTGCATGCACTTAAAGATACAAGGACATCATCACACATTTTTGTAAAATGTATCTGAAACGACAGTGGCACGGTGTCCCAGATTGGTTTTCTTATGTCCAAAGATGCTCAATTAAAACCTCATAAACAAGTTCTTTATGTTGGAACCTCCTCGTGTACCGGCCTCCTAGATCGTTCAGAAGCAAGGTTTCAGAGACTGTCAAACCAATCTACTAGCAAGTGGTGGACGGGGAAAATAAAAGCCTGTGGACCTAGAGGGATTCGAAGCACACGAAACTTCGGCACCACAGATGCCTTTCATCTTTCACAACAAAGGCCTGTATGCAGCTTTAGGACAAAAATGTTCTCAAGGTCTCAGATCAACAGTTGTCACTTCCTAATTATAAAACGTCAGAGTCCAAGTCATACGTAACGTAGCATTACGTTTAAGGAACGTTTACATTGAAGTAAGCAACAAGGCACTTGTGGGAAGATTATGCTTTCTTCAATCCTTTTCCACATTACGGGACACAGGGCATCCATAGCACTTGCGCGCCATCTTGTGTGGAGTTCTGCAATATGTTTCAGCTCCCTCTAACTGGAGGTGATCCCCCTCGAGATCACTGGTGGTTCTGTTCTACGCCAAGTTTGCTTAAAGGAACCCACTCTTCTGCTTGACTGACTGGGTGAGTGAATTCCTAAGGTGTGTCCAATCCACTGGCACTTCCATTGACGTATTGCAGTGTTTATTGGTCTTTGACCTGTTTTCATATGGAACTTTCCATTCGAGATGTCGTTCAGCTAGAAAATCCTCAGAGGCACCTACTTACGACCGACGGTTTGAATGGTATGCGTAGTCACTCTTTAAGTACTGCACCCGTAAAGACTCAACCTTGGAGTGGAACAGTCTCAGCTTGGTTCGAGTGCTAAAAATATTTCACTTGCAGATTTCGATGGCAGCTTGTGTTGGTGGAGACCTTACTTCTTAAATTCGAAAGGCTTGGGGCCTATGTTTTCGCAACCCTACTCTACATCGGTTTTGCCTAAATGTTTCACACTAGATCTCATCCATTAGCCTCAGTTATCCTCAGTCAAAGTTACATGGATAGGTTCGATGCTAACCACCAGGAATAGCGACCACTTAGTCGAGACTTAAACTCAACGCGTTGCTCTATAACGATCCGCAAAGTTGTAGTTTTGGTGGTTTTTCCGTTACGAATTTGGCACCAAAATAACGCTCCAGACGATGAGATCAAGCGGAATTCATCTCTTCCCTGTCTATCTATCAAAACTTAACCTCCAGTGAAGTAAAACATGATAGACTGTACCAGTACCAGCTAGAGCCCGATATTGTGCACGCTTTTTCGATGACCTTAACCAAAGTTCTAAACATGCTCTGCCTTAAGCACATAAATTTATACCTAAAGACCACCTTGACAGGGTCTCAAAAATGACACGATGGAGCGCGTGAACCACCAATTCCATCGACGAACTTGAAGTTGATTTGCTGTACCTACCCCCACAGATAGATCCTAATCAGATTTTGATCTTTCAAAACGTTGTAAGCTTTCTAGTTCCAAATGTTTTATCTGATAAAATAGACAAAAAAAAAACATCAAAACCTCTTCAATCCAAAAAAAAAAAAACTTCATGAAACCTATTCGCTCATTACACGATGAACAGCGGCACCTTTGTTGGTTACCTATTTCTTGTTGACTCTCAGCTCATTACAACACCTCGTGGACCATAATGAAAAAAACCAAAGAACAGTGAAAGACACCTCGTTTGTGCTATAAAAGACAAAAAGACTTACATTTTGACGTTATCACGAAACTTGGCGCAATACTCGTATAAACCCTCACTTACAACAGACAAGCGTCATTTTTTCGAGGTTAACCAAGAGACCTTTGCATCGTGCCCAAGAAGCTTTCTCTCTCCCTCTGTCTGTTGTTGAAATACAATAAAATTAAAAGTTAAACCTCTATGGTCCCTGTGGGCTCCATAACACCATCACACCATCGCGCCATCATCATCAACAGCAACTCTCCGAGGGTCATAGATAGATTTACGTATGTGCACGGCAAAGAAGTCGGACGAAAACAAAAGAAAAGAATAAAGTGTCGCGCCAGTGAAGAGATAAGGACTCACAACCAGGTTAAGGCGCCATGAGGCGAAGCATGACAGAAGAAGAAGAAGAAGAAAAAAAAAAGGTGCAGCTACAGCAGCTTAGCAGCAGTGATTCATTGGGGGACATATGCGCCCATTCTGACCAAAAAAAAAGAAAAGAACACGATCCCGATGATGTATGCTCTTGGCGATATCACCACACGACAGACAACAACACAACATAACGCTGGTCAGTCTTTCATATTTCTCCCGAGACAAAGTGTCCCGAAAGGAGTAGGACATTGCTGGCTTTTGATTTGTTGCTGTATCCCACATTCACCACCTGGGACACAAGGTGTAACATCACAGCGGGTGATCCTATCATCATCTCAGCAGGTATTCTCCACTGTCCACATATGCTACACTGGGGGAGATCTCAACAAAAAGATTGGAACGAGCAGTAGTTACGAGGCTCACGCGCAGGCGTGGCTCTGTGGTGTGGTGGTGATCACCATCTTCATCAACGTTGTCATCAGCAACTTTTGCCCGTTTTGGGCCTCTAATGAGCGTTAATTTGTCGGCGAAAATGAAATAAAAATGATTTTGGCTGTCCCCCAGGTAACCAGTAGCCATGTTTTGTGTCATAATTAAGGCTTTTTACTCACTGAGCGATGGATATCGCTTTGCATCGTTGAGGTTAGAATTAATTTATGTAATAGGATGAGCTTGGAACGTATGTAGATGCGTATCAATCAACAAAATAATGACATCTCTGTTTCGTTTTGATTTATGTCAGAAGGAAACAATGAAAATCGATAGATGGCGGTGTCTGAAGCAAAAGCAGGCACTGTTCTGAATCTAATCAACATTTTATGCACCCCAAAACAAGCAGACAGGGTAAAAAAACAGTCTTGATCTCGTAAAGGACCAGTTCCGCTGTTGTTTAGAGCAAAAAAGTGTTTTCCTCGATTGAACTTCCTCAGGGCGCAGTTGAGGTACCGCTTGCACGTTTCTAAATCGATTATTTCCGAATGTTTGAATTTTTGACACATTCACGTCTAAAGTGGTGTACGTTGTCTTTTGAGGAAATAGGCTTTAGAGCAAAGGAACCGTACAATCAGACTTTCGCAGTTTTTTGCGTCGTAAAATGATCCAATGTGTCCAAGACCACCAATTTTATTTCAAAACTGTATTGAGCTTGTTTTACACTCAAGGATTGGATTGTGGACTTTTAGGTTGGGTAACGTCAATTTTGATTACAAAAACAAAGCGTAACTGGCAACTCTGTGCCGCACATAGTTCTGACATAAGTCTGATCACTGACAGCTAGGCAATGTTCAGAAATCATTCACATAAAACACTGAATTCGCTGTCAAAGTCTCCTTATGTCAGGTGGCATCCATAACAAAAAGTTTTACATTGGTCCGGGGTGGAGAAGCATCTCCAACCAGCTCAAACGTTATCTAGATGCCTCCACTTTCGTACGCCAAGATGGTTGAGTTCCTACTTCACTGAATGACGGTCTTCTTCTACTGTATCGTCTAAAACATGGTTACAGCTGAAATATCTAACCGCTGACCGGGTAAGATTGAAAAGATCTATTGCTGCTCTAGGGACATAGCTGAAGGTTCACGACAATCAGGTTTTGAGTTATTGACGGTACTTAGGTGCTTTGAACCTTTCTTTCTTTTACAAATGTTTAGTTCGTCAATGCTAACGAATTCTAACGATTTTTTACTGAAAATGTCAAATTTGACATTTCATTTACTGAACGCTGCCGTGTGACGGGACAGATCGAGATATCGATTGGTATGCGTTCACATGGACAAAATAAAAATACGCAACGCAATCTATGTGTCAAGATCCTTAAAATTAGTATTCCATCGTCTTATTTCTTTCATTAGCCGTGTTTTTTTGAGAATTATACTCACTTCAGTCAAAAAAACGATTCATACTCAGTAGCTGCCGCACCAACCAATTGGTTTGCGGCTCGAACTTTGTTTCTTTATTTGGCAGTTCTTAAATGTCAAAACCGAGCAAAAGCACCAAATACGATCGGGTAAAGGCTAATTTATGAGATTTTTTGCGCTCTGGTGGTCAACTTATGTAGTTCTATCCTCACTTGCTGCTACTGGGGACTTTATCGCCTCTTGGTGTGTTGTTATTGCTTTGTATGTAAATCTTACTGGGCTGGGTATACAGCTATTAAAAAAACACGGCTATTGTCTTTGGCATCCTTTAGTTTTAGATCGTTCATTAAGGACAGTCTTCCTAAGAACCTGGACTCCGGAATTAATACAAATTTTCAGGGTCAACCATGTAACTTAAGCGCTTTTCGAATAAAGCAAAATATGGGTGTCCGTGAGCAGAAAGCAATGTCTTGTCGGATTAGAATGAGGCCACCTTTACACTTGTTTTCACTCTAAGAGCCTTCTTGACTGGTTCTCGAAAGCTCGTACGTTCTTCTGTTTTTTTCTTCTTTGCCATAGTTGAGTTCAAGTTCTGAATTACCAAGTTAAAGGACGAGTTTGAGACTCGATATAGACCTTCACGCTTGTTGTGAAACCTTTTGTAAAAAGTAAGCTACGTAGCAGCAATGGAGCAAGGGGATGGCGAGTCTCAAGGAGATACATCGGGTTTCTTTATATCCGTCGGGATATTAAGCCTTCGTTTAGGACAGTGATGACACTTTATTGAAAGTTAAAATCCGGCAATAGAATCCACATGAAGCACGAATAGACCAGCAGCTTGTTTCCAACGTCGTACTGGTGAAAAAGTTTTGTCAATTTCTTAACCTTAAAGTCTAGAGCCATTCATCGCGACTTCAAGTCTAGTTCAAGTTGAAAATTCTTCACAAAAGCCACACAACCGTGTCATATAGTAGGACTGGATTGAACAGAGTCTTGTCTACAGTCCCTTGAGTAGTTTGACAGAGTGCTCCTGAGATCTCTTCTGCGATTGATCTCAGCGCTGTTGTATAGGTAGAGATAGTCCCTCCCTACCTCCAAGTTATATCTGTCTAGGGTGACCTTCCGTCTGTTTTGGGTGTCCTTGTTTTGTCAAACCCATCTCCGCAACTTCCACGGACATAACGCGACATTCTTCAAATTATGTCAATATCTGACTGACTTTTGAAAGATTGTGTCCAAACCGACCTTCAATTCTTCACAACAAAAGAAGACAACCTTCTGCAAACATAACAAACTCTTCAAAGTCTGACAATACCCCATTGGGCACTCACTTATCAACACATTCCCATTAAAACGAACCCGTAAAATTGATATATCCTCCAGTCCCAAACAAGGCGCGCACAAAAAACTATTTACAACCTGTGCCCCGATAGTCCGCCATAAATCTATAAACCCCAATGGAAATGCCATTCTAATGAGTCCCAGAGGCCATACCCCACGTCACCTCGAAACAATACAAAATACCATTCCACAGCTAAAGGATTGCCTGCTAATTTTATCACTGCCATAGAACACCCATGAAGTGTCCTCGCCCGCTGAGACTGCCATCCTCTGATATCTCCTACCTGGCTGCTGCTGTTGTTAGCTCCCCACACATGCAAGCCCCTCTTCCAATGAGAAACGTCTCAATAACACGAGATTCACCAAGGCAAAGACAAACAACAACAAAACAACATCCCTCACCCTGAGGATGCGACCGCGTCCATGATAAAAGCGAAATTAGCCGCAATGCCGTGCGCGTCCATCTCGAACTCCACAAGTTGCAACCTCAACCTCAGAGCTATTTATGCTTTTATATGCCATCAAATGTCCATACCGACCGCTTTGGACCGCTCGCCAACTTGCCTGCGCTATAAAAGAGTACGCGTCTCAGCGCCAGAAAAACCACCGCCAAGGCTCTCCAAAAAGAAAAAAAAAAACCCCAAACCTGACTCTAAATGCGGTCTTTTCTCTCTTAAATTCAAATTTTATGGATCTCATTAAATATAAATTTGTCGAATAAAAATAAAAACACGCAAGCGACTGCAAGAGCGCGGTACGCCAAGCGGGACCCATCGCACACAGATAAATACCAAATAAAAATATAATATAAATTAATTAACAAAACGAATTTCTAATTTGCATGCGGTTACAGACTTTTGATTTCTTTTTGTTTTGTTCTTTCATTCGTTTCGATTGGAATTTTATTGGATAGATTTAGAGTTGCGGCTTGTATGGGGAATGCGCCGAAGGGTCCCGCAGAAGAAGGATATCTTTTTTGGTTCGAGAAAACTGATAAAATGCAAATTTAATTGAATTTTTTTTGTTTAAAAGAAGCCGAACCATAGATGGACTCTAGAATGAAAGCTTATCAGTTTGATTTGTGATGCCGCCGCCGTCGAGTTGGTGGAACGGAGGCGTTGTGCCTTGGAAAGCATATACCACGCTATGAACTAGGCATTTTGTGTGACACTTTGATGCGGTTCCCTTTATCTCGAGCTGAATCTTTTTGATGATTCATATCGGAGGAAACTTTGAATGACATTCGGTTTTAAGTCTCAAACATAAGTTTCAAATATCTTCGGGAATTTACGGCCTGATCGGAGTACCTGTTTCCCGTTCAGTCTTTTAAATGTGAACCCCTTCGATTCCACAACTGTAATCTTTTACATTGAAAAGAATAAGTCCTGTCAAAGACAGGTTTTGATGCTCTAAGCCTTTTTGTGAAATTGCCTACATAACCCTAAAATCTGGGCAGTCTTCGGCAATCTTGACATTCTGAGCTACTCTACAACTTATTAGGATTATATGGGCGTTTTTTTTTTTTTTTATAAAATTTGATTAGGATAGGTACCTACATAGATAAGTGCCTTAAGACAGCAATCATTGATCACGTTAACCAACTATTTTGTCGTCCTCCTTTTTCTTCTTCTTCTTCATGTTCATCTTCATCTTCCTCTTCTTCTTTTTATTCTTCTTCTTCATTTTCTTATTTTTCTTCTTCTTCATGTTAATTTTCATCTTCCTCTACTTCTTCTTCTTCATGTTCATCTTCATCTTCCTCTTCTTCTCCTTCTTCTTCTTCTTCTTCATGTTCATCTCCATCTTCCTCTTCTTCTCCTTCTTCTTCCTCTTCTTCATGTTCATCTTCATCTTTCTCTTCTTCTTCTTCTTCTTCTTCTTCTTCTTCTTCTTATTCTTTTTCATGTTCATCATCATCTTCATCTTCCTCTTCTTATTTTTCTTCTTCTTCATATTCACCTTCATCTTCCTCTACTTCTCTTCTTCTTCTTCTTCTTCTTCATGTTCATCATCATCTTCCTCTTCTTCTTCTTCTTCATGTTCATCTTCATCTTCCTCTACTTCTTCTTCTTCTTCGTCTTCTTCATCTTCTTCTTCTTCTTCCACTTCTTCTCCTTCTTCTTCTTCCTTTTTCTTCTTTGTTCTAGCCTTCGTCCTGTTTTGGGTCGCTTCTCCATGTACGAGGTCTCCAGGCTGTTCTGTCCTAGGTTGTCTGGTCTTTAACATTCCTTTTCAGCATGTCTTTGGTTGGTGTTGCTCCAACTTTTGGGTGGTCCTCCCGGTCCTGTTCCGGTCTCTGGTAAACAAATCCAGCACTTACTTTATCGTACGACCGTCTGACTTACGCATAACATGGCCGTATCAGTGAAGGCGGTTCTCTTGGGGCTTTTCACAGATCGGTCTTACTTTGCCTGTTATATGCTTGTTGCTGACTTCGTCACTCCACTGGGCCCATCCCAGTGACATGAAGCGGAGACCTGTTAGGAAAAAGACGCTCAGATAAAGATATGAATCTCAGAAGTCCTCATTCTTTTGTCGGCAAAGGCCAGACATTCGCACAGTAGATGTGACGTGCTAGAGACGACCCGTGGTTCATGGCGACTCAACTTAAGCAGAGGAGGAGATCTCTTCTTGTTATAGACTAGTCTTTATGCATGTGTCTAGCTAAGCCCAGCTTGTATTGAGTTGACTGATGAACTCCATTGAAACCATTTATAAAGGGGAAGGTCTGTGAAGTCGTTACGTGAGCTATCCATATGCGCTATCATTTAGATGCCTTTTCACAGAGCCTAAATTGCTGCTTGACTATCTATGTAGTCCTTCTGACGATATCGTTGCCACGAATAATTCTTACAGCCAAGATGATGGCAGTGATTTCGCCTTGAAAGGCACTGCAATCGTCGTTTATTCTAAAGCAAGGGTTTGCTGTCAACCCCAGCTCTAGTTCAGACGTCGATCTTAGTACCGTCAGTATAGAGAGCCCGTTTCATTTTATTTGTGACTTTTTGGTTCCTTTTGTCTTTTCTGCTAAGAATTTTGATAGTGAATCTCAGTTTGTCACAAGAAAATGTATCCTCTCTCTACGACCGCCTTGAGTGAGGCACCCTCTCATAGCTTTACGGCTCGAATAGCTGCTTTGAGTAACTCCACACTAGAAATGAGTTCAAGCCATCCGGGTCTGAACTTGAGCCTGCAAAATTACGGCTTGAGGGGCCTACCAGCTTGAGAAAGAATCCATTCGAAGACTGCGGCGTGAATATGCCATCTAGCTTCTGGAGGAAGATTATAGCTTCACAGAGCAATCTTTTAAAAATGAGAGTGTCTTCACTTTAGGTGAAGACTTTTGAAGTAAAAGCTACCTCTAGCCTCCAGATTGGAATCAATCCCCAGAGATTTTTTGCTAGTTGTTGGTCATTTATATCGTTTGCGAGCAGCTCCACAAAGCCAGTCGCGCAATGTTTGTTGCTCTCATTGAGCTGAATGAGATTGTCACCTATTAAAAGAAAGGCCTCCTCTTAGATTGAAGATATGGAAGCAGCATTAAAGTTCTCATTGAGAAGTGAGTTGGTTTTAATTCCATTTTCCATATTTTGGAAGAAACTTTGTTGCTCGAGTAGCTAGGGACAGGGGCAGAGTCTCGGCTAGGACTTAAATTAAAATCGGAGCTAAGCAAATACCTGAAGTTTGCAAACAAAGACTAAGTCACTCCTTAACCTTGCAGCCCTCGACGTCGTTGTTTAGTCATGTCTTAGAACAGAAGCCATTGGATTGCGTATGCTAGTCCGATTTGGAATTTGGACTCGGAAGTTTAGCTTAAGATGGCGTAACTTTTGGTTAAGCATTACAAGCCTACAAATTTGCTGGAGAGGGCATGTACAGCCTACCACATGTTACTTGCATCTCCTTCATGTTTATCAAATCATTAAGACTGCTGATTGTTTATGACCGAGTGCCCTTGATTGAGCTTTATGCGAATCCTGCTATCTGAGCCTTCAATAACACCATTTCTGTTATTCTAAAAGTGTTGTAGGACTCACGTGTCAACATTGTTGATTGCAATCTAAACAGTCTAGACCCAGTAATGTTTTGAAATGTCAGCGGCATATTACTTTTTTGACATATTGATGCGTCAATGTCATGTGTTTCAGCATCGCAAACGTCAAGCCTCTTGGTTGATTAGTTGATCCTGTCCTTTGAGCAGACATGTTGTGGCCAACTTCTTTTGAAAAATATAGTTATACAAACCCAACACCGGCGGTAAGTTTTCCAATGTCATTCATCTGTCAATTTGACTGCTCCGATCTTTCTTGTAAACTCTTGTGTCAAACTTGACAAATGACCAATTGCTTGCAAATGAAACAAATTGTCCCGTAAATGTCCCTTTAAAATACAAATTGATCAAGTGCATTGTTTTTTTGCATTCTCACTCAGCATCCATCCGCAGTTGTTCTTAAATATTTCGTAAGATGTCAACCGCATGTTTGATATCACACCAAACTGTCAAACAATTGGAACACCATTTTGCTTTGCCTTTTACATTTTTTTCACGCTTGCCTCAGAGAATGTTTAAAGGAAAAAAAAAAGGATTTCTCCACAAACATGTGCGCACGAGAAGAATGTCCATCTGGCCATATGGTATAACATCAAAAGCGAGAACCTTTTGAACCTCAGCTGGTTGGCAATTGCTAAAAGTCGGCCGCGCAAGGGGAAGACTTATGTTTTTGCCGCGCTCTAACAATCCCCAAACATGGATTCCACGAAGCTGGAGCGCGTGAATTTTTCTCTGTTTGTGCACACAACACTTCACTCATTGCACATTAACTCGGCGAAAAGGAATGTTGTACACCATGGAGCACTGCTGCGAACATACTCGTACTCGCACGACTTAAGCAGAAAACAGACTTCAAAAGTGGCATAAGAAGATGAAGAAACTGCTTTCTAACTGGGCAATGTAGATCACTCAAGTTACACGGACTTAAGCCTCAATTAAGACTGCACACGCACACCAAACATACCTGTCACAATGTGACAGCATACTATACACAATCTGACTGACATGTGAAGTGCAAATATTGACATTCGAATGCACGTCAGACGTCAATATTATTGTTTGACGGATTTTCTTGATTTCTTTGTTGCACTGTGTTGGCATTTGCACAGACATCACACCTCGGACAATTCACTTGCACATGAAAGAAACAAAAAAAAAGTAAAAGAAACCCTTGAACTTGCAACATTTTATTTTTATTTTTTTCGTAACACAGTCTTGTAAGGTGTGCTGTTGTTACACCATGGGCTGCTGTCATAATCTCTCACAATTTTATCTCCCAAAAAAGTTAAGTTTTTATTAGCCTAGGTTGTGACCTAAAATGGTCAAATGTTTGTTTACTTGAAAGAAACTCACCGCACTGTCAGAGGTTAAGCTGTCATTTAAAAAAAATGCCGTGAAATTGTTGCGGCTGCTGTTGATGACGGATGAAAGAAGAGATCGTAAAAAAAAACCAAGAAAATGCGTACAGCAAAGTTAAAATTTGTTAAGACTGAGTTGTACTACACACTATAGGCATCTCCGTTCGATGTTGACAGCAAATATATGACATCTTCTCGATGTTACAAACAAATTGTCAAAACTTATTTACCCTATGGAAGAGAATAACAGAAAAATAGCGCCCGATCCAAAATCATAAGCCGATTGTGGATTTCAAATGATTAGCATTGAGATTTGACGCATGTCAATTCGGTCGGTTTCCCATTTTTGACTGATCGATTTAATCAGGTTCAAGTTGTGTTGTGGGTAGTGTCTGTCAAGTGGAGAAAGGTGTGTAATTTTGTCAAAGGAATTCTTTCGTATGGAATCCTATTTTGGGATGATAATCTGATGCGGCTATTCAATTGATTTATTTGTGTGACATTCATGTGACGTTTACGCAAAGAATTAAGTAGGTCGTTCGGGAATTGAAGCGGAACATAAATTTTTTTGTTTTCGAAATAAAAGTTAATGGCAAGCGACCAAATAATTAAATTGCTATCAATTGTGAACGCTAAATGCCTGAATCACTCGTTACGTAATGTTACGTTTGACAGTTGTTATATATAGCATTTTACCATTTTCTTTGACAGAGTACTGAAAAGCGATGGAAACACGGCAACTATGATTTAAATTGAAAGCCAGTGTTGCCACTGAACAGTTTGAAAGAGTGTCATTAAAAGAATGAGTTTCTCTAATTTTGACAGCAAAAGAAGAAGAAGCCTAGGATTCTGAAACCTTCTGCGTAGAAAAGATGGAGTAATAAATGGCCAATTTCAGCAATTACCGACTGATGTCCTGCCCGTCATAAGAGTGATTTGTTCTCAGTAAAATAGTCCAATGAAACGCCTAATTAGCAGATGTTGTGCCTCGTTTGGTAAGTTGGTTGGTTTTTGTGGTGTCTTAAGACCTCATTACTTACCAAATATCAGATGCAGTCACAGATACATATGTAAGTCAACAATTTGACATTTATTAGCACGACATTCCTCCATCATCTTAAAGTTCCCTGCATATCGGTGAGAAGGATCCACTTTAAGCTTCTAACAGAATTGTTGTATCGTAGTGCCATGACAGTCAAAGAAATGGCAAGTTAAAACTTATGTGGCTCAACAAACAACTGTCACAGGAGCTTCATGCACCTATCCTACGGCAGGTCGAAAGGCTTTAAAAGTGGCAATACGTAGTGCAGTTAGCATGCAGTAAGCATGCTCTCATATTTCTCCAAACTAGAGATATTCTGCAGGGTTTCCGACTTTATGCCTCCGTTTTTGGCAAAGACTTTGAGATTAACATTCCAAGCCTAAGTAACTGGGTTTCTGCCGGTCCGCACCCAAGATGAATCGTGTGGTGTACGCTTTCGTTCAAAAATGGATCCTTGAGTCGGTATCGGTGACATTGTGTCCTTCTTGGAAGATGTCCTAGTGCCATTAAAGGGCATTAAATGTCCGTGAATGTATGGACGGACACCCCTTCAATGCCTGATTTTTGTTAAATACCTATAGGCGCAGGTTTCAATGGCGTTAAGTTGGGCCTGGTATGTCAATGCCTGTATTTAACAGAATTCAGACATGAAAAGTGTGACCATCCATATACTCATGGACATTCAACGCCCTTTCATGACTCGACTCTATACAACAAAGTCTTCCGTTGGTCAGCCCTCACGCATGAAGACATTGAAGGTAACAAAATTGCTGATCAGCTAGCCAGAAGGAGTTCTTTGGAAACCGAAACCTTCTGCAGAATTTCTAATTCCGCGTTCATACCAATTCTGAACAGGTGGAAGAGCAGCGCGTGCTTGTCCCGTTGAGCGAACATTCAGTAGCTAAAAGAATTACCACGCCCTTTTATGAGAACTCTTGTGGGTTTCCGACCCGGTCACTGCCAACTCAGACATCACTTTAACAAGATAAAGCCTATAGAAGGATCGACCTACTGAACACATATTATGTGAGGGTGTCGGTCTGCCAATCTTTGATAAGAAAATTCAAAAACATGAACAACTTCTGGCTTGAACTGCCCTTGTCACTGAAAGAAGACAGGGATAACTCAACGGCATCGCTGAATGAAAGCATTCAGAGCGCTCTGATTTGTTTATGAAACACTTTTGAGCACTTAGCTGTCATATGGTTCATAATGTCAAAATGGCAATGTTCAGTTACTCACTCAGAATAGTCGGTCTATAGAGACCGAAAAAAGGAACACAAATTCGAAACATAATCCTGTTTTTGACAACTCGTGCTTCGTACTTTAGACAAGAAACTCTTATCACTGCCGTCAGTTCTACTTTAAGGCCATTCAGTCACATAAGAAGACTGTGATTGAATGATTGAAGTATGTAACCAACTTTGTTTAGATAGCACAAGGTAGAGAAATGTCCTCTAAGGACAACTAAAACTGCCTGATGACACACACTATTTTTTTTATATAAGAACTGTCAAATGTCAACAAGACATTTCATTCTTATTTTCTCTTGAATCTCATGAGTCACAATCTTTCTTTATTGTCATTGTAAATCCTAATTTCATGGCAATAAAAGCAAAATTTATGCCTCTGATCGTTGCACAAGAGTTTTTTCGTTGAAATCCTCAACATCACCACCACAGTCATCAAACTAACCACACCATCATTCACCAGATGGATCATAAAATGTCACCTCGCTCACTGACTTGTCATTGAGATCGTTAAATGTAAAATGCCTTAAGCGGGACTTTTTTCTCGTCAATAAAACGATTTCGGTCAAAACCCATAATTTACTCACGACAAGTGCATCATTAGTGATACGAGAAGGCGCCGCCGCCGCTGCCGCCTTATCCCAACTCTGTCTTCTTTGAAAAGCCTTTACAATTGTGTCAATGCGACCCTTTGTTGTCGTATGTCGTATTTTTATCGTTTTCTAACTATGTGTGTCTCCTCCCTTTCGGCTTAAATCCTTTTCATCCATCTGGGAGCGAGCTGACAAATTTCCAAAACCACAATCATTACCACAATCATCAGTGCGTCATTATCACCTACGATCGTCGTCGTCGTTGCAGATACCTACATAGATCCAGCATCTCACCTCATCAGCATATCAGAGGACCCAAGATAAAAAAAAGAGAAAAAACAAACAAACAGAACAAGGATCTAAAGGGTACGGAATATAAAAAAAAAAACCATCAATGACCTATGGTCACACATCGTCAAAGGAAATCGCCTGCGGTCCCTTTGAGTTCTCCCCGATGTAATTAATTAAAGAATTTTATTCCTGTGCACGTTTTCGTTCTCCTGCTCCTCTCCTTGTGACACTTGCGCTCGGGACTCGTTGTGTGTTTTTTTTTGGGGTTTTATAGCCCCGCACATACATAGAACGAAGACCACGAAGACAAGTCTTGGATTTTTTTATTTTTTTCTGGTTAATAGGACTCTGCGCGCGCGCAAAAAAAACTCGCTTGACAAGCATTGCGTACGCGCCAATTAAAAAAGAGAAAAAAAAAACCGCTATATCACAGGAAAGAAAGACTCCTTAGCCTCACACTGTGCGGTGAGTTATAAGCAACAATTATCCCAACATCGAATGTCCTATCTGATCTATATATCTGCACGCAAGCGTTAGCGTCACATGGTCACGAAGAAGACTTCGGCAATACTTTTCTCTTTCACTCTAAGTAGGTTGTAAAGGAAGAGTTATGAGACGGCAAAGCCGGTTAATAGGTTCAGCGTTATTGACGCTGCTGTGCGCTTCAGATTCACAGCGAACGCAAGACACTGTCAGGTTTCCGTTTTGTACTTTAAGAAATATCTCATTATGTCAAATTGAAATGTTGCAGCGAATATATGCGTTCGCGGTGCGACTTCTGGCAGCCTGACATCTCGTTGTTGTCGCGCACTTATTTGTGGAACGCGGAACGTGAAAAACGTTTTGTCCACATTAATGTGAAGCCATTTGTTTAATTTTTTTTTTGTCGATCTAGTGGCAGTGAGCATAATTAAAATGGCAGATGCCAAGGAAGGAGGTAGGATAATCGCGGAAACTAAGTACTCAGTTCGTTTGGCGATAATTTCAAAATGAACAGCCAGCGTCCAGGAATATTTTCCTGGAAATTAAGTAATTTTATTTAAATTTCCTAAATAAATATTCTTAGTGGAACGGGTGATTTGAATTGTTAAAACTGTGTAAGGGATTTGAACACAGCCGCGTTCAGGCACTCAGCATAGGCTTCGTGACATTTGACGATGTTCACTGCAGGTGATGAGTTTGGGGAAATGGGGAAAGTAGGTAAAATTTACAGTACAACCGTAGACAACTATAAAGTGGAAGATCAGACTGTCAAGGATATAGAAGACCGATGTTTTTATGTAACAAGTTTAGAGCTTTTTTTTTTAGAGATTCACTTTGCTTTGAGAGAGTGATAGGGTTAGCTGCTTCAAATAAAGGGACATCTCTTCATAAGAGGTATAGGTCCACTAGCAAGACGCACAACAACTTGTGAAACCAATTTGAAGCCTAAAAGGATAGAAAACTACGCTTCTCAAACATTCACTCTACCAAGAGTTGGTTGTACACCTCGCTAAGCCATAGAAAGTCTTTTAAAAAAAGACGCCCAATAGTTATGAGTAGAAACAGCATCTACATCACAGTATTGACATCTGGATACCGAGGTTCCAAACGAGGGGTCTGGTACTGATGTCTTCTTGTAAGACGACATAACCAGCGTTCACTGTCTTCTAAGCGTTGACTTATGCTATCCTAAGAGCCATGCTGGGAATCAGTACAAGAACAGCTAGGCTACATTCAATACATAACTTAACCCTTTGGCAACTTCCAATGTAGTTCATGATTCATGATTCTCTGGATTCGGTCACAAGATTCGGTCATCTCCGATGAGATTGCTAGAGAAGCCTCAAAAGAAGACTGCTCAGAAAAAAACTGCTCCGAACCTGCTCTTGGTCTTCCTGCATCCTCTGTTGCTTAAGGTGGCGCTACAGTCCGGGGTGGACCTGGGCTTCAACCAACAAGCGTCTCCAGCCAGCTCGATCTTTAGCTAGCTGGCTCCAGTTTCGCACGCTAAGTCGGTTGAGGTCCCCTTCAACTTGCGTGCGCCACCTGAGTCGCGGTCTTCCTCTAGGACTTTCATTATCGCTTGAGTCTCGTTGAAATAGTATTCACCGAGGGCCGTCTTTCTTGTTCTGTGTAGTCTGGGGCATTCGCATAGGAAGTGAGTTGTGTTCTCTTCTACGTTTGTATTCCCACAGCCTCGGCATAACTTGTATGTACATAAAGGCATTCTTCTAAAGTAGGACCGCCAGTAGGTTGTGGTCTGTGATGATCCCTATGAAGAGTGCTAAGTTTGATCTGTTTAACGCAAGAATTTGTCAAGAGTTTTCTGAAGATGCAGCATGATGAGAGTGCTCTCCATCTCCTGTCAGCTTGTCTTTGGAAGTCATGTGCAATGCTGCTATTGGGGCAGTACTGAGTGGTCGACCAGTGATAGGTCCTGTTCTTGGCTTTCTCATCTGCCATTTCATCTCCGTGGATACCTTTGTGTCCCGGGATCCACCAGAGTGTTACGTTATGGTTAGCGGTGAGGGTTTTAAGCTCGTCACGACAACGTTTCACAATTTTTGACTTTACTACTTTGGATGAAATAGCTTTAATAGCGGCTCAACTGTCAATGTAAATGTCAATGCTTCATTGATAGTTCACGGCCTCGGTTAGGACTTCCGCTTGAAACACACTGCCGTGGCTCGGAAGTCTTATTGACCGCGTTATGTTGGGTTTATGTGAGTAGATCACAGCGCCAACTCTTTCTTTGAATTTTGACCAGAAATCGAGATTTTCGTCGAGTTAATCGCCTTCCCGGTGATTGTTCGAAAAAGCCAGTCGTGTACACCTTCATAGCCTTTGAAACTGTATCCCTATCTGCAGTTTTGACTATGTCTTCATCTTAGGAGTGTAGTGGTGGATTCAAGCTTAATTTTGCTCCAACAAAGTCTTGAAAATATTCCTCCGAATCCGTTTCTGTTCCAAAACGAGCAACCGTGGTACCCAACTCGCAGACAGCGTTTCCTGTTTCCATTTTCTAACCCTGATGCGACGGTCATTCAATATCATTTGGTGAACTTTTTCTGACCAATCATCAGCAACGAAGTTAGTACGACCATTTGGTAGCAACTGATGGAGTAGAGTCTCCGTAAACAGGGTTAAGTTCGCTGGCATTTTGCCTGATACTTCTTCCATTTTTACAAAAACGCCGTCAAAAACTGTCAACAATTGATCGGAAATGGGTAAGAAGACAGAGATGTGAGAACATGTACCAATATATGTAGTACTAGAATAGAAATTGTAGTACTAGAATAGTTTCAGGTTGTGGCAAAAATCTTTAAAAAAAAAAAGGAAACCTTTGTTTTAAACTCGAAAAACGACAAAAGGTAGTTAGATCCTTAACCCTCCTTACAACATTCTCGACGTAACCTACCTACATATACCTGAAACATTTCTTCGTCAATTTAATTGATTTAAAAACATCATCATCGTTTCCAGAAACCAGTCAATAGCCGATGAAATCCACTCAAAGAATGTCGTTTACTGAAACACACACTCGTTCATGTCCTACCCTGGCACTTCCCATCAATCAAATCCTTAAAATAGAAGCTATGTACAAGGAAAAAATAGAAAAAAATAACCAAAATCTGGCAGCCAAAAACTTTTGACCGCAAATAATTTGTTTCCGTTTCGTTATATTCCAATTTTTTCTCAACGAAATTAATGTGCCTCATTAAGGTTACAAACGTTCGTCTGTCTTTCTGTTTACATTTATTTGATTGTTCTTTGGTCTAGGCAATCAAAACAACACAAAAGCGACGACGCCCAATAAATAAATAAAAAAATTTTTAACCATAAATGAACAAAATTGGAGAAAAAATTGATGATTCTGTCAGTGAGTGGCACGTGTTGAAACATTTTTTTGTGTCTCTTTGAACTGTAGGTACTCCCAAACTGGGATTACTAAGAAAATTTGCTACTTTTCTTGGAATTTACAAAGTCTAGATACAAATCTACTACAATCAAACAGTGGCTTATATAATTTTTGAGACCGCAAAAATTAACAATTTCAGTCGCAATTTTGGTCGTAAAAAAAGTTTTTTTTTTGTTAGTTTTATGAGCCATATACCGTCGGTAAATATCAACACAAACTTCAGTTTTTTTTTTTTTGACGACGGCATACTTAGGTGTTATAGCTGAAAGGAAGGCAAAAAATTTAAGTCGTAAAGCAGTCTTAATACTTCTACTGGCAGCGACCTTGTGGTGGTAATTAACATTTTTAGTATTACAAAGATTTTGTAATAATTTTTTTGGTTTTAATTAGAACTTGACGGGAGAGTGGGAATCACTTTTGATGATTCAGTTTTTTTTTTTTTTGCAAACAAAAAGATAATTATGAACGGAACTGCACTTGACTTTGATTTGAAGGGGACTGTGACTTTGAATTGGTTAATAATAATCGAAATCTAATCAAATATTTGCATTCGAATGCATTTTGTTGATACAATTTTATGATAGTGTTGACATTTTATGGCGCAACTAAGTGCTGTCATTTTATTTAAAAAAAAAAAAAGTTGTGGGACTTGTAAAATGAGTTGGTTTTCAATTCTTTTAAGGGTCTGGGGTATTTTAAGGAATGCTATGCTTCTAGGAATTGAATTGAAACTGATAACTTGTGTTTAACCTCAATATAAATCAAACTGAGAACTTGGAATGTTTAAATATACATAGCTCGAAGCTCAATGCAGGAGATGAACACTAAAACTGGACTTTATTCTTGATTGTCCTCAATACAAATATGAGGTCGGCAAAGAAAGTCAAGAGTTACAAGCAATGCTGTTCACTTTTCTATGGAGCACACTGTTTTCAAGGAAGTTGTTCACGAATTTTTTTAAAAGTTTCATTTTGAATTCTACAGAAGTAGCTTTTGAGCTCTGAAGAAGTATATCTTTCAGAAAAAATACCCTCCAAACTATGCCAAGTATAGTGGCATACGTCTCCTCAACATCGCTCACAAGATCTTATCTGCTACATATATTGTATGAGTTCCTTTTGTGAGCAACTTGACCAGGTTAGTTCCCCGCTGACTAAAGGAAGTTAGGTAGGGCGAAGAGAGAATCTCTATGGATCCATTGTGTTCCTGTAACGTGAAATGGTCAGTCTGAATGTGATTATGGTCCTTCAGCCTCCCTGAACTATCCTGAACTCGTAGTGAAGTTTAGAATGGTTTTTGGTGCCTTCTTAGACAGATCACCCAGATCGTTGAAATACTGTATTCACCGAGGGCCGTCTTTCTTGTTCTGTGTAGGCGGGGGTATTTGCATAGGAAATGGGTTGTGTTCTCTTCCACGTCTGTATTCCCACAGTTTCTGCATGAGTCGCCAGTAGAATTTGGTGGACTACGAACAAGTCGATACCCACTTCCTTTTAATTGATTTCAAAGCGGCATAAGACAGCATTTATTGAGGCGAGCCCGATTGTTCAGAATGACGTAAAGAAAGTCGGTAAAGACTTCACTGAGACTTTCGGTGTCGGCAAAGGATTAAGGCAAGGCGACACGCTGTCGCCAATATCAGATGCACAATCTTTCAAAAGTTCAAAAGTCACGTGAGATGAGCAGCGTATTCCTGAGCTTAGAGATAAAATTGGAGGAAATGGGCTTAAAGTCGGAAATACACGATGCAACCGTTGTACCAATATCGACCAAACTGTTGTATGAAGCACACACATTATACAATCTGCATGCGATTTGTGCGCATGCGACATCGGTTGTACAGTTCACAAAGTGAGCTCTGTTGTCATTTCCTGCATGATTCACACTCGTTCGCTTTTTATGAGTGTGAGTCTGTGGATGGCTCGTTTTTTAAAGCATCATTCACAACTGAAAATGAGCGGATTCATGGCAGCTCTCTATTGTACACTCAAGACTTTGCCAACATTTATGACTCGAACAGAAAGTCACTCTAGACAGATATATCTTTGAGATAACTACTTACCTCGTCTTCCTAAGCAGGAAAACGCTTGCCAATTGCTACTTCTTTGGACTAAGAAGGCAATTGAGTTCCTCTGCGCAAGACTCTGATCATACCATTGCTCCTCTATAGCGGGAGGCGTGGACTTTGTCAGTATTAGCCCCCACGTTAGGTTAGGTTAGGTTGACATATACAAGCTGTATATGTCAGCCACACTGAGATCAGAGAAGGTCCTTTGTAATACCACATGGATCTGTGATTTCTCAAGAAAAACTACCTGTAGAACCAGCCGGAGCTTACTATGAAGTGCTGGAGGCTGCTTATCCTCGTATCAGCCAGTTTGTTTAGACTATGAAAGAATCTGACTTCTAGAAACGCCCCTCTTCAAGCTGGGAGGACTGGACACGTACAGAGAAGGTGAAGAATCGTCTCTTTCTCCCCTTCGTCTGTTGTGTGCATAAAAACACGCTAGTGATATTCTAATACGTCTTTTTTGTATGACGGGTAAACGACAACAGACTTTACAGAACAAGTGTTTCGTTAAATGGCTTTGACAGATGACAGGTGTGTTCGTTTTGTTGTTCACAACATCGTCCATACAGATTCTACAAAGGTACGGCTTTGTGGACATGAAAATACCTTTAAAAAACGAAACAGATTCTACAAAGAACATTATAGAGAAGGCCTAGCCTATTGGTGCGCAGTGTTCCGTTGGTAGTGATAGCCAATCTTTTCACCTAAGTAATCAAAGATTGGTAAGTCTTGTTTCGATGTTCCTTCCGTACTTTGCACTGAAAATCTCATAAAACATCAAGTAGAACAGCTTACGTATAAACTCGATAAAATCGGTGTTGAAATGCAAAGCTACTTATGACCACTAGAAGATGGCTCTGAGAACAATCACCCTTTTCTACATTTCAAGGTTTCTATCAAATAATCACGTCACATATGTTGTTTTGTCGCATCGACTTCTATTGATATTTTTAAAATTAGCATTCATTGACTCCTGATCCCCCAACAAATAGTAAACAAACGATCACCAACAATATCCGTTATTATATCAACTTCATATTCTCTAAGTAATTATAACAATATTTGTTTTTGTCTCCCTCGCAAAGTGTTATAATTTATTTGTGGTCAGTCACAGTCAGTCTCCAGAACGGATACGAAAAGGAAAAAATAAAAATAAACTTCTGACATTTATTAATTTCGGACTTGTTATTCTTTATCATGTCCCACAACGTTTATTGACATAAACTTTGTTTTTTTATGCCATATTTTATGACACTTGTATCCAACACCTTCGCGAAATCGCATTGCAAGAAAGCGTGGGCGTTTTGAATGGCGACTGTTATTTCTTTCGAAAAAAAATGTGACATTATGAAATAATTTGACAGTTTTCCTTTTTTTTTGAAGAAAAAATGCATGAGCTGTCAAAATATCGATCTGTTGCCACCTTAAATATTTAAACTGTAAACAGAATTCTATGCTGTCAACATTGGATGAGTTTAAATAAAAAAAAAAAAAAAATGGCACATCGTCATACCGTTGTTTTCTTTGAAAGCATCAGACAACTTCACGCTGCAAATCAGAGAACAGACAAACTTTGTGTCTTTTATATTCTTATCCACAATGGAATTCGTTACAACAGCAATAACAATAAAATTCTTTCCCCAAAATGGCCCCAAAAGAGCATGTAGCGCGTCATTCTTTCCGCAGCAGATGCAGCATCATCCTTCTCCAGCTCCATTACCATTACCGAGGGCAGTAGACATCTTAAAGGCGCCCAAAAAGTCGTGGTATACAATAAAAAAAGGTGCGCAGCAAACAACAACTCCTCTGTAGATTCCAAACCAAAACCTGCTACAATGGGTTGCTCACTTTGGTTGGTTTTCTTTCACCATCTGCAGCTTCATCTTCAGCATCATCATCATCATCATCATCACGACATGACGTCCTTATCTTGTCGGAGATCTATCAAAGAGTTCGCTTTGTTCACTCTGTCCCGTCCCCCATTCGCTGGGATGCTGTGTGTGCACCACGAAAGGAGGTGGTACAGTCAGTCCCCTCTCCAAATGGAGGGAATCATCCTTTTTGCCAAATGCTAAATTCGATAAGATACTCGTACCTCGCACATTAAGCAAGGCACAGCCATGTGCGATTCCTGAATAACTACTGTGCGGGGATGCAGTGTTCTGGGAGAAGACATACGAGTATAGACGCTCAACAACGACCAAGACGACGACGACGACGACGACGATGATCTCTCCACTCTCCATGTTGTAACGTTCGCAGAGTTGGTGTTTCTCATTTTGATGTTTGGGATTTGTAGCTATTTTAGATAGGAACTTGGCAAAGAGTTAACTAACCACCCAACTACTGCCACCATCTCTTCTGGCTGGATGAATGGTGTTGGTTGGACTGGGGTCCTTCTTATATTTCATTTGGGGCTTTGATTTAAGGAAATTACCATTGCTGCTGCCGGTTGGGTGTGCTAAAGATAATTTATCTGAAAATGCAGGATTACAAACGTGTAACGGACGACGTTAGTTTATCCAAACGGATATGCACATTAGTCTTGGAGTCGTTCCACATAGATAAGGCGTTGCTGGAGGTAGGTGTTGTATATTGGTTTGGTACCTACTTTACGTGCCGTCCAGAAAGTTGCTTTACATTTTCTTTACTTTTTTGTTGAATGGAACAGTTCAGCGTCGTTGTAGGTTGTGGAAATGTTTTAACGTTTGCGAGATGAATGCTAATTGAGTTCATTTTAGTAATGAGTACCTCAAAGATTGCAAGAATGTTGCAGATTTTTCGTGTTGCATAGGTAAGCATGTGCTATGTTGGTAACAATTCAACCAAGAGGTGGACTTCTTTGATGTCAAATTGAATGAGTTTGTAACAACATTTATCAGGTTTTTGTCGGTTGATGCTGTTGCTCTTGAAAGGTGAATGCCATAGAATTGGCATCTTTAAAGGTTATGCTAACCATGCCAAGCCAGCACTTAACCAATACGTTACTGTACCGTCTCCGAGGAATATTTTCTTACTTGTTTTTGGTTTTTTCTTTACGTTTAAACTGAATTCGATGTTTTTTTTGGATATTTTTTGCCACAATTTTTTCTTAAAACATCTCAAAGAAACATTTTCATCATTTGGTCGAATAGGTACCTCTTTCTACGTCGCAAAAAGTCAATTTGCATCCTCTCGACCAATCAGAACACTTTGCGTAGAATTCGGAGAGCGCCCACTATCTACGAACAATAATGGCTGCCGATGGGTCTATTCAGTCTGATAAGTCCGCTGCAAATTAAAAAACATTTCTTATTTTTCAATGCAAGTGTTTTTGCATTTTATTGTATTTTAACTTTTTTCTTTTTGTTAATTCAAGTTTGTCAAATAACCTGTTACGTATTTTCCATCTAACTTTTGACATATGTAAGTGACAGATGTCAGATCTATCTTATTTGACGTATTTGAAACAAGACTTGACTTTAATTTTAGTGTTTACAAACTTGAACCAGAAATAATAAGCGATTGTGCCTACAGATGATTTAGGGTCTTGGTGAAAGTTGAGTGAATAGTTTTCAGTGAGAAGGTCTGTAAAAAGCTTTGCATCATGCGTGCTTAGTTTCAGAGTTCCTGAAGGGAGTACATGAAATTTTAACGTGAAAACGTCTATACTGGGGCATTCTATGGAAAAGTGTGACATAAAAAAGATTTCGGACTTCCGGTATAGCTAGGAGCTTGAAATTTGGCTTGCCAGTAGGTCTTTGTTGATCTTGTTATCTACAAGTTTTGATTTAGTGCCAGTACAGCCAATAATAAGCATCGTCGTTGACTCTCATAATCAAATGCAGTCAATCCATGGCTCCTCAAACTAAAATGAATACAAAATAAATCAATTCCAGTCGCGTATAAATTAAAGTAATATACAACTCTTTTCGGTCTATTTTAATACATTTTCACGGAATTCATCGGCTCCACGGAGCGGCATAGTCTCTTTTTAGATTTTCAAAGTCCAGTTCCCTTTTAAATGCATTTTTTACTCCTCCCAATAGTTGAGCTGCAATTTTTAATAGCTTGCCTATATAATGCAAATGTCATAGAATGCTGGAGTTCAATGGTGTAAATAAAGCCCGAAAAGTTTTGAAATCGAAAGTACACCTATGGCATTTGGTTAATAAAGAAATGATCGCCCGTGTAGACTTTCACCATGCGGCCAAACTAGATATTTCAAACAACCCCGACTACCGCAGCTGCAGAAACGAAAATGAGAAGGAAACTCTCATCCATTTCCTCTGCAAAAATCCGGCACTAGCAGGAGTCAGACTGCGTGCACTAAACCAACCATTCTTTGACGACCTCATCGACATCTCGAGTAAGGGGATACGATATCTAATCCGATTTCTAAATTTCACAGGCTGGATCTAGGCACACCCGACTGTCTCACCCATCTTCAACAACTCACATCAGCAACCAGGTCTTGCGAGTCGTGGTAACAAAAAAGGCACATCCTAGTGCTAATTTGGGTTCTGTTGAACCACCACCTCTACCTACCTATCTCTAGACCTTCACTTAACTTGTGAAAAGTTAATCCACACATGGAAAGGCCTGGCAAATTGAGATTTTAACTTCAAAAACGTGTCTGCTTTTTGGCTTTAACAGCCCTTTTTTCGGATGTAGAAGCCCTAATTAAACTCGTTTCCTATTTTTTGTCAAAACTTTGATTTTCCGAGGAAAATTTGCTAGACAGAGGTTTTTATCTACTCAATTCAATACAATATTCGACTCGATACAGAGATGAGAATCGGAAAGATCTCAAAATTTTTCCGGGAATCCCCTATTTAATTTGTATTGTCATCTTTTTTATTGTGAAAAATAAATCAGTTCTTCAAAGTTATAAATGTAGGTCGCGTCGTCGTCGGCTTTCTATTGAATCAATCGAAAATGCAAATCAAAGTTTTGTTGTGGACACCTTTGATAACAAAGATCTAGGTAATTTAAGGGCTTGAAAGAAGCTTAGTTTGACGCCTAGATAGGAGTATAACATAAAAAAGAAGCATGCATTGCTTAAAAATCGGTCATTAAAGATAGATACTTCAGTAAGAACTTCTTCATCATTTGTTACTTGAGGTGGCGCTACATTCCGAGGTCGACCCGGAATTCCACCAATAAGCGCCTTCAGACAACTCGATTTCTCGGTTTCGCACGCCAAGTCCCCTTCCACTTGCAGACCAGCCACGGATCAACACAGGCAGCACTTTTTGCGGTCACACATAACTTCTGATACTAGGCGCCATTTGAGCCAGCCTGAGTTTAGGGGTCGTCGTCTATATTCCCAGCTATTTGAAGCTACTTGTTGTGGAAATAGGTGCTAATTTAACGTACATCGTAGGTGTTGGGACGATAACATCGGGTTGGCTAAGGAGGCAGTAAAGATATTCAGCCTTTTTGACGGTCCAATGCTGAATACCATAGATGCAGATCTCGCTCCAGGTTTCCTTTATCATCACCTTTAAGAACTATATAATCTGCGTACAAGATGCTCCATTGAAGTTCTTGCAGTACCTTAATCTGCAATCAACATGTCCATTTCGAAGTTAAGGAGGAATGGACTAAGGGTTGATCCTTAGATTAGGTTCCTGCTGCCGCTAAGCAAGAGCACACTAAGGCCAGAGTGCAAGCCCATTGTGATACCACGCAGAATACCAGAAACTGGCACCAGGAACCTTGCATGAAGAAGAAGCTATAAGCATTTAGACCCACTGACGAAGACCTTAATTTTGTAAATATCGAGTTTGGCTAAATCACTTAGGTCTCTATTAACCTCCTGTACTCTTCCATAATATGTATCTTCTTAGATTTTTCCACATAGATATGAAGGTTAGGTTAGGTTAGGTTAAACGGGCTGCCAGCTATTGTCAGCACACGTAGATCAGTGATAGGTCCATTGTGATACCACATGAATCTGAAGAGATCTCCATACCTACTCGTTAAACCAATTGGAGCTTTTTATGAAGCGGAGGAGGTTTCTGACGTCTGCGTTTCTCAGATCGCCTTAGTCACTAAAGAAGAAGTCTCGCAGATGGAGCATTGTTTTACGGAGGAAAGCTGGACAGTTACAAAGAAGGTGGGAAATAGTTTCTTCCTCCTCTTTGTCCATGCAGCTTCTACAGAAATCGTTTGAATGGACGCCAAGTTTTGTTGCATGCTTGCCTATTAGACAGTGTCCCGTGATGACACCTATTACAGATCTGATATGCGATCTATTGAGAGAAATCAAATTCTTAGAGCGTTGTACATCCAGCCGTGGCCAAATCCGCTTTGTCACTAGACACCTTATACCATTTGTCCACCCGGAATTTATTTTCTCGATAGCATCCAGCTTGAGTTTAAGTTTACATATAGCGATCGGTTTACCCAGGGTGTCTCTTTCTGTAAGCACGGGTACGGTTGTTCCATATTTGGCAAGTTCATCAGCCTTGCAGTTCCCTGGAATAACCTCTGTGCCCCGGCACCCAACAAAGGTGAATACTGAACTGCTCTGCCATCTCTATAAAAGATGGTCGGCAATCTAGAGCTACTAACGAATTTGAAAAGACTGATTCCAGGGACTTGATCACTGCTTAGCTGTCTGAAAAGATACGTATATCTGTGGAAGATATCACGCCAAAAGAAAACTTCTTTGATCACCAATATTTCCGCCTGGAACACGCTACAATGATTTAGAAGACGAAAAGAGAGGCTGAGACATGGATATGTAAGTGAGATTCTGTCCAGCGCTTTCTCTAAGTCTATGCAAATCATGTGAAGGTCTTGCTTCTTAAGTAGAAACTTCTCAGTGACAACTCTTCCTACCCGGATAGCATCTATAGTGGAAATTCCTTTCACGGGTGCAATGTCATCGCATCAAATCGTTTGACAGCGTGTTACTTCATTGACAGTTTGACATTCCATGAAATTTCAAAATGTCAAACATTTCATTTTGTGTCTCTCACTTCATTAGATGGCATCCAAAAATAGAAGATTGAGAAGCGGCTTAAAAGTAGAATAATGCAGAAATCCAGTTCCCATTCTTATAAACAATCTATAAATAGGATTCGCTATTTCCTTTGACATATTTTTTAAATGAATAATCTACGTACATACATTCCCTCGTTTGTCGTATGAGAATAAAATGAAACCGCATTCTTACTTATTTAATCGACTAATAAACTGCAGAAATACATAAACATTTTGCCGGTAACTTTATGGATTTATTTTAAACCACCAATTTGTTAAAAAGGTCACTTTGTTCCCATAAACTCTACAGCATAGACAATCTCATTCAATCCAAATTAGACAAGTTTTAATAAAAAGTTTTAGTAAAATGAGAAAAAAACAAAATCCACAATCAGGTGAGAAAAATCATTTTGTTTTCAATTTTCCCTTCTGTAAGATTGGATACGATAAAAACTCATGCGACTACAAGTATCCAGAGATACATAAGAGTCTGAGAATTGCTTGCAAAAAAAATATACAAAAAAACGGATTCCTTTTTTCCCCTCAATAATACAAAAGCCTGTTTCCACTCTTCTTATTTTTTTTTTTTTTGTATCCAGTCTTCCATAATGGAACAGAGGCGGGTCTGCGCAGGATCCATTCATTTTTAATTTCGAACTCACTCACGACGGGGCGCAATCAAAATTCCATTCGTATTGGACAGTCGAATGGAAAGAGCGAGTTACAAAACAAAAACAATCTCGAAGACCACAAATGAATAAAAAATGGAGTCTAAAGAAGGCTTTGGAAAAGGCACAAAGAATCCAAAACAAAAAGATACAAAACTGAGTAAAAAAAATATCGAATTCTACCAAAAGATACAACACACACCAATTCAACGGGTCACAGAGAGGGAGAACACGAAAAGGGAACGAAAGATGTCTGCTGCTCCGCCTTTATAAATTATTCATGACACGAATGAGATTCTCTCTTTGGAGTAGGTTTTTAGTTTTGTATATAAGATACATTTGTGAGATTGAGATAGGTACATAGTTTGCATATAGGCTTACCATATTTATTTTTATTATTTTTCTCTCATTTTTTTTTTGAAGCAAAATAAACAAAAGATACAATTGTATCTATATATTCAACGATGTATTCATAAAATTCTTTCATTTAAGTTTTATTGTTTTTTTTTTTTTGTCTTGTCTTTACAGAAAAACAACGGTTATCCCTCTGTGTGGGTTGTGGTGGCCAAATTCATGACCAGTATATCCTGCGTGTCGCCCCCGATCTAGAATGGCATGCAGCGTGCCTCAAGTGTCAGGAGTGTCGGCAATTTCTCGACGAAAGTTGTACGTGTTTCGTTCGGGATGGCAAAACTTATTGCAAACGTGATTATGTTAGGTAAGGTTACTACACATTCATACATAACATCGAACAAATTTTTCTACTAGCTAGATACAATTATTTTTGAAAGTATCTTGCACGAGTGATTTGTTTGAAATGCCGCCGCCGCTTGCCACCACCATCGACTAAGTAGATATTTATGCAAACATTTAACCAATTTATGATAATTATTTGCGCAAACAGTTTCCAACTGACTTTTGTGCATAATATGGCAGCGGCTTGGTACGTACAGCGGCTAATGTTTTGATATATCCACGTGCTTATTTTTTGTTCGGTTTCAGTTTCGGTGGTAAATAGTAGCGACTTCATGGGAGCATGGGAAATAAACATTTGGTTGAACTTTCGCACCATTTAATTATTAAACAAATATCGGTGAACATAGATGTGGTTTTTTCCGGAATAATTTGTTGTAAGTTCAGAGAAATGAGCGCTAATGATGGTGGGAAGGAAAACGAAAGAATAAAGTGACAGATGACATTTTGAGCATGATGTCAAGTTGTGACAGATTGCCGATTTTAAATCAAACTCGTGCTTTGTCAATGTAAACAAAGTCATATTTCGTTTATTAATTAAGTCACACGAATGAAATAAAGTTGCGCTCTCAAGACTTCAGGCTTATCACCGCAAAAATTTGTTATGAGCCAGGACAGGGCCACGGAGGCATCTCGGTGTATGTGAGGGAAACGGCGGGACGCTCGCGGTTGCACGGCTAGGCTCGACGGACGGGGTAGTTGTTGTCCCTCTCCAACATTACACCACCTGCTCAAACACTTTTGATTCGTGTCTAAACTAGCTAGTAGAAGAAGGCAGAAGGTCCCTAATACCCTACTCAGACTTCGGACGGACATAAATGAAAATATGAAACGAAGATCTCCAACTCAACGGCCTTATCTGATTGCATCATTTGTCTTTTCTAAACATGGAGATCTTTCGCGTGAAAGACTCTCACCTTCTCGCCTCGCTGGTTGCCTACCTCATAGAGGGAATTGTCTATCTCTTTTAGGACTACTGATGATAGGAACTTTGGCCCTGTCCTGGCTCATAACAAATTCCTTTGGATTAATACGGCTATGACAAGACATTTCTTAGTATATGAATCAGTTGTTTAGTGGAAGGGGCTTTTGACTGCCAAACTTCAAAGAACGGCCTGTCTCGGCTCGTGAGCTTTCTCGAGTATACGACTGGCTCTGCTCTAGATTCACTGTTTAACATACCTCCTTCTTATATCAATGCCATAGGGTGCACTATCAAAGCAATCTACCGTCTTCGACAATCACTGGAGTTTTGCTGAACTTATGTGACACTTATCTGATGCAATGACACAAGAACTCCGGCTGCGGCACAACTTTAAAGTCGAACTTCCTTGCAACCTGAGCCGAAAATCTACAAAAATCCACACAACCAACGTTGTCCTTGAATCTCCAGCTCCGAAGTCCATTAATGCAAATTGGATCGAAAACCTGCAAAAATCGGCACAACAAACGTTGTCCTCGTTTTCGATAGAGTCCATGCTTCAGCACCATGGAGTAGGATTAGGATAATAAAGGTCTTTTATAGAGTTGTCTTATACATTTTCGGGATAAGGCCTTACTACTGAGCTGCCTTCTCAGCCAAAAGAAACAGCAGTTATTCTTCGTTTGATTCCTGTCATTATGTCTGACTGCCCCAAGCTGAACGCTATCGTTCTGTCAGATTCGGCAATGTCGGGTGGCTCTTCTTGTTAAAGTTCTTCGCTCAAACCATTTTGGCCGCTTCTGCCTTAATATTCGATGACCGCGCGCTAAGTTCTACGTTCAGCTTCCTTTTATGTTACAAGCCTATATGCTGAGGTGTAAAAATCCAAGCCACACTTCGTACGGCTCATAAGATTTGCGTTATTAGGCCTTTTAGTGGCACTGGTGCACTTTGTACACAGGATCATGGATCAGACAAATCAGTTCAACACACGTCTACTACAAATGCCATAACCCAGATCTTATTCCAAACTAAAGAGCAATAGCTTAGCTTTAATCTCCGTCGGATTTCCATGGAGATTCTTGAATTGTATAAGAAGATGTCGACAAAGATGCTTTGTCCTAAGCTTCTTCATCGTTTTGTAATGATTTGTATGGTGAATGGTGGATTTTGACATCAAATCCGGTTCCTACGGCTATTTTCCTGAAGAAGATCTACCAGACAGAAAGCCAGACTAATACATTCCAATTAGTTTGCTTCAAACTAAGAGAGCTGGCAGCAGACACTTGTTGATTGAGGCCCAGGTCCACCCCGGACTGTAGCACCATAATAACTATTTGCTTCAATACAGTTGAAGATCAAGATGCTCGAATCCTTGTATACTAAATTGGAAAGAATTTTGAATGCCTCAGTAGTTCTAACAACATAGGGCATTCTTTCGTCTGTTTTCGTTCAATCTCCCAGCGCCTTACCTCCAAAATTTTAAAAATTCGACAGCTACTCTATCCATTTGTTAGTTCTAAATGTTGGTACCACTGATTATCAGAAATGACAAATTTGTCTTATGATTTGTTATCCTCTCCCTTTCAAAATTTTGACAATTGACAGCTGTGTTTTCTCATCAGATGACAGAATGACGCTTCCATGTCTTTTACGGGGTCTGTTCAGCAATACTCGTTCCGTAAACACGTTTCATCCGCCAATGAAAAACAGTTTCCACTTGATTTTGAGCAGTGAGAACGAGAACTAGATAAATAGTGTAGAGGTATAATAGATGTGTAACAGGTAAACGAATGCGGATGTTGATCACAAATGTTTGTAATGTCCTATCGCTTGGTTTAAACCATAAATTAACACATATTCGACTTATGTACATACATCAAACGTCAGACGATCAAATACATAAGTTTATTCTCAATTCACAATTACACTCCAAATAAGGTGTACAACTGGGTTGCAAGTAACAGCTCATATAAGCTCAGTTTCTAACAAAGTCTTTCACAATTTTATAAGTCCTATCGATATCTAGAACTTTATTTTCCTTGCAAGTGACATCATCAAGAAAAAACCCAGAATAACTTTTATTTAACCAATATCGACCCTTTGGAATGTAACATCCTATCAAATGTCAAAATAAAACATCAAAACTTGCTAATCAACGGAATGTTATACCATAAAGCTCTGTTTCCATAAGAATCCTCAACAACAATAAAAATAAAAAAAAACCTACATACTCATCTATTTGTCAAGTTTATAGAATTTTTATTGATGTTAATGTTGACCCTTTAACCGGGACAAACAACAAATGCAGGCAGTGTACTTAGATAATTTACACGTTTCACAAGTCACAAGTAAATGCTTGATTAGCACGCAGGAAATAGTTTACCCGTGTTGTTGTATAGAGCGTACAGAAGGCGCCACACCCAAACTGTGGGTGCACGTGAGTCTAGAACTTGTACAAATAATTTTTATTTTTTATTTTTTTCTTTCCTTTTTGTTTGACCATGAAATATTAACATGTAGTTAGATACGAATTGCCTTTGTAATTGAGATTTTATGTAAAATATCTATAAGATACATTTTTCTATTTTTCAGATTATTTGGTACAAAATGTGATAAATGCGGAAGCTCATTTAGTAAAAATGATTTTGTGATGCGAGCGAAGACGAAAATCTTTCACATAGAGTGCTTTCGATGTTCAGCGTGTGCGCGGCAGTTAATACCAGGTAAGACTGACTTTTATAAGAATTGAGAATATACTTATGGATAACCTTTGGGTGGGTGTTAAGTGTGAAAGCTAACACGACTATTCGATTTTTTACGATTTGTTCGAACAGACAGACTCTGACAATGACAATGACATTTGCTTTTCAATGTCAGTATCGTAAATGTCAAATGAAAAGCAAACAACTGTCATCGAGACGTCAGGATGCTGAAAAGTAAATCTTGAACAAATTTATTGGTGAAAGTCAAATAGGGCGGCGTTATCCAACCGTCATGTAGGCGTTCCTCGATTAACGAGTTGACAGTTTCTTTCTCTGGTTGTGCCAACCTCATTTTTTCTGCTGAATCGGACCATTATATTGCAGAATCTATGCTCACCTCGATGATTGATTCGAAAACACTTTTCGGTGAGATTTTGACGTTACCTATCCGCAATGTGGCATTAGACTTGTCCTCCTGGTGGTCAGTTACTTCCATGCCCCTTATGTTGGTTTCTTTCAGTTCGAACGTTATTGCTGGTTCCACTTATTCTTTTCCAATCGAATTTTCTTTAGGAAACGTACCCGTGGACTGGATTTGTAATTCCAAGATACACGAGCCAAGTGTTCTTTGCGGGACATTACCAAATTCCTTCAAAGACAGTCCAAGCTGATCCAAAATGGGAACTCCCACTTCTTTCTTAACCAACCCGTGTATTGGCGATCCACACGCTCATTGTCGATAAATTCGCCCGTAATTTTGACCACAGTGTGATTGCCTGAGAATGGGTTGAGCTCTACGTAATCCTTTTCGAGTCGGCTTCTTCGTTTCTTTGACGGTGACATATGTGTGTATGACCAAACTGGTTACACACATATAACTGGAATACCGCATTCCATTCTCCCTATCCAGACAGTTCTGAGCCAAGTGTAATAGGGCTTAGAGGACGAAATGAATGGTGTTTTGCAAGCTGATTCTTTTTATCGTCATTTTTAGCTCACAATTTGGCAACACTCCAAAAATGCCATCAGTGATGCCATCAAATGAAGAATAACTCCTGCCATTCCCCGTTTCAGTAAAGAGGGCGATAGACTTCTAAAAGAGTGAATGAAGTTCCCCCTTGATTTTGTTTGAAATAGCCCTCACTAGTTCAAATGGGACCTCAACCAACTTAGGGTGCAAAACTGGAGACTGTAACGCCATCATAAGTTAATGAGGAGCCTGCCTCTGTTGTTGGATATTTGTGATGTTGATGGGAGCACCCATATTGTCCGATAACAAGTGCCTACCTTTCAAAAATTAGTGTCTATCGTAGAGGAGCTTAGATAACTCCATATATAGCAGCTTTAAGGGCACCACTCTTATCACGAATAGCCTCCTTATCTTTTGTTTGTAACTTTAACCTAATTTGTTTGGTTTCCTTTTGTTTTCTGTTTTCAGGTGATGAATTTGCGCTGCGAGACGGTGGCGCCTTGTATTGCAAAGAAGATCACGATGTCCTAGAGAAAACCTCACAAAGTAGTCTTACATCCTCATTAGAAAGTAACAATAATAATACCAACAATAACAACAATACAAATCTAAGCAATAACAATCATTCCAGCGAATTAGGATCAATGTCAGGTAAGTCCAATGACATTTCAATCTCTTAATCATTCTCTGACATCCCTGGTCCGCGTCAAATTATAACAAAGCTCTCTTCAAGCTTATTCATCTTTCAAAACTTATCTTTTTGTCGTCCTCTTAAAGTTTAAGTGAATAAAACACGCGTAATTAGACCTTGTTCACATCGCAATTACAACTTGTTATCTAATTGATTTTTAATTCTTTATTTCAACATTGTTCCCATGTTCGTTTACGTCTTTGTTTTGTTATATTTCCTTCCGCCAAGGAAACATTTTCGTTTATCTTTTGAAATCACAACACTGCACGGAACTCCAAATACAACAACACAAAACGAACCGACCCAAAACGATTGACAACAACTTCGATAGCATATCAAACATCAGCGAATGTTAAAAGAATTTGTTTTTTTTTTTTTTAATGTCGTTTTAGTTTTCAAAGTGTGGCGGTACCTTTAATGTCAAACATTTTGTTCGTTTTTAGTTGTGGTTTTCTACTCTTATTTGTAAATTAATTTCAAAAGAGTGTGTGATTCTGATTTCTCCCATAAAATTAAAAGAACAACTAGCCACATAATAATGGAAGGGTGATACCCACGTCATTGAGCGGGGGAGAGGAGGTGGCTTTTACATTGATATCTCAAACAATCATCTTTATACAATTTCCTTATTTTATCTATTGTTTTGTCTCCTTCTTGCTCTCGTGTGGAGAATATCGCAAGTGCAATTTTTTTTTCCTTCCTCAAGTGTCTATCTTGTCAAGTCAAATAAAAAATAGAAAAAAAAAAATCAAGAACGAGTGTCAAAGGCAAGATCAAGAACTTTGCCGACATTTGATTATATGACATGTGACACTTTATCGATTTTTTTTTTCTCCGCTTTTTTTTTTTTCTCTCATCTAGCAATTGTGGTACCTACAGTGAGTCAATTATTCGAGTAGGAAATATTGAAGAAGAAATATGTAGGTATAAGCACTAGAAGTGTTTATTTTAATCTTAATAGTGTAAGTGGGTCCTTAAAGATTAGTTTATTTTAAGATTGATTGGGAAATTCGATACGGAAGTTTGTAATTGTATAGTCGATGATTCAGTTTGAAGGAGCGCCATTGAAATCAACATTGACGCAATGTTGAATGATACACTTGAAGAATTGTTATTAAAATTCAATTACAAAGTGTTTATTTGTTGAAGTTGAGGAGAGTGATAGGTGGGTGGGTGCGCAATTGTGGTAGGAGTGAGGGAAATTATATAAACTGACTTGAAGTGACATGGAATGTGTTTTGAATTCCGATGCTTCCTTAAGTTTTTGCTGAATCTCAATATTAGGTTCGATTAAGTTCGAGTGATGGTTTGGGGGTGAACACTACGATTAACATTCTTACTTGTTGGCTATTTCCCTCCCGAACCAAACCTTTCGCACAGGCCACCCACTTCCCTAAACAGTCTGATTCCCATATGGCTAGGGTGACGAATTTGTAGATTTGAACAGTCACACAGCAAATGTCTATTTCTTCCTTATCCTGCCAGATTCTGTCCGGAAAATTTTTATGCCTAGTCTATTGGCCATCGAGCCATTGGCTGATCGAGCAATTTCTGTCAGTAGCCATATCAAGATGCAGATTTCTGTAGCCAATATGCTTCTTGTTCGTCCTTCATTCAATTGTGATGGGATATAACACAATCACTTCTAGATAACCAAGCAGTGTTGGTTAGTTCCTTCATTCTAAGGTTTGTCTTCTCCTATGCTTCACTATACATTGGATACTGTACGTAGTTTACATGCCAGTTTATCTACTATTTTATTCCCCTCTATGTCGTCACTATGTCTGGAAACCCAGCAGAGATAAACACGTGGATTTTGCAAAGTCTTTTCAAAGTTTGGCAACATTTTCTCTTAGTTTCACTGTCCAGGTCCTTAATTGAACATTCATAGCAGCAATCTTGGGCAAAATTCTCTTCAAATTTCCCGAATTAGGTAGATTGATGGTTGCCCTGTGAGAAAAGAGGCTCAACAAAGAGGTTTCTCGCGTATTCTGATGTTTCTCCCAGGATCCAACACCACAAAGGAATCTTATTTCGCGAATATCTTATTCTTTCGGTCACAATCCCCCCCCCCCCATATTCACCCTGCTTATGGCCTCATTGTCGATCATTCTATTTAGATGTACGACTGAGCAGGATTCTTGCAAAGGAAAATGCTTTGTAGAGATGTATTCAGTTCCACCACTTTCTTTGTTAGTTCCTCGAAATATCGTTGTGTCTTTGACTTTTTGGATACCGACTCTACAACCCGAACAGGCTTTAAGCTTCGCTGTAGATATACAGTTGTTACCTTAATTTGCTTTTTCAGCTGTTGTTACCTGCTCATTCCATTAAACATCTTGACTTACATTTTCTTCATACATTTTTGTATAAATTTCGCTAAAGAAATCCACTCCGACTCACTGTATATTTCAATAAATTCCTTTGCCCCATCCCGTTCTATGTGTTTTATGGCAACAAAAATAAATGTGCATTTCACACAAATACGCACGCGTGCTACACAAAACAAAATGACAAATGACTCAATGTGCTAAAAAGAATGCAATTGCAAGGTGTGCCACAGTTAAGGCGCAAGGAATTCCTATCTCTCTTTCCACACTTCAACAATGCACAGTTATGTACATACATAGATATAGTTCTGTCAACTTGACGTCTGCCATTTGGCATGGTTAGGGCTAAAAAGAAAACATTTGCATGAAAGCTCTGTCCTGCTGCCCCCGTGTCGTCATGGACGAGGCCGCAATCCAAAACTGTTTGCTTTTTTGCTTGCAAATTCCTAATGCGTCAAGAGCCTGTGTGACATTCTTGACATGATTTGGAACTCAGATGCTTTGTATTGCTTCGCCGGCTGCTTATCGTGCCGTACAATCGGATTTATGATCACAGACAACACACGGCCATACGTAGTGAATAGCACACGACAGACGTACCACTCGTAGTCGATTGCCCGAGTGACAGATTAGCGAATTCTGAAGTGAAAATCCTTTGATCATGGCAGACAGATTGTTATTTCAAGTTATTTATGGTATGAGAACGCAATTGGTTATAGATACGATTTATTGTGCATGTATTTGTTGTTCCTTTATTTATTTTATTTTGTTTGGTTTTTGTTTATTGGCAGAAAAGTGGCCCTAAAAAGTTAGAAAGTATATGAAGAAACATGTTTTTTTCTTGGAAAAATTTGACAAAAATATATGAAATCCTCCCTCTCCACCACAAGTATTGCAGAGTGAAGGTAAATCATCACATTATCTTGCTTCAAAAGGTCGCCCCTTAGTTCAAAGATGTTCGTTTTTAAAATTCCATCCCACATCTACGAGCAAGTTCCAACCAATCACTGAATGAACACACAATATTGCCATGCACAGCTTGTACGGCAGCTTCTTTGGAAGTCGGTAGTTTGACAACAACTGACACCAGTTTAAGGTTTTTGTGACAAGCAAAGATAAACCCCTTTCTATCTTGAAGGTTCCCAGATGAAAGATTCTCTCAAGATTTTTTGTTTTTTTTTTCTTCCTGTCGAGGTGTTTTTGGACACCATGCTGGAGCACTCAGACACAAAAACAGGTCCATTGTACTACCAGCAAGTACACTCCTTTAACTGTGTTTACTTCATCTTTCTAAGATTGTCGAGTAAGAGCTTCAGCGATAAGGACCTTAGGTTACCAACACTCTTCACATCAACCCCACAAACCTGCCGCCTGATACGAGGCTGGACAATCAAATAGAAAACGTTCCGCAGTGTCGTCGCCGTCTCCACAAGCATCACAGACAGTGGTGTCACTTAAACCTAACAAATTGAGATGTTTGGCAAAGGAGAAGTGTCCCATATTAACGCCAATACGTTGTCTGCAGTCTTCTGTGTTGAGAAACAGTAAAAATGCCGCGGACATCTTACAGACGTCGAGAAGGGTCTACCTGCATCCTGAAGAGTTATGCCACTAAAAGTTGTGCCTGCTAGAAACCCAATCATCGACAGAAGCTCTCACCGAAGATACGAGCAAACCTGACGTGGGTTCATGGCCAGAAAAGTTATCCTCTGAACCTTGCCTGGCAAGCTCATCGGAGATCTCATTTCGACTTCCCGATACCTGCGCCTCAATAGATGGATTCCTAAACTGCTTTAGGCTTTATATTTGATAGTGTGAGCGATGCATTTGTTCCTAAAACACCTTCTCTAAGCTGTATTGATGACCGTTTTAGACTTGCCTTAGAGCTAAGACTTCTTCAAGACGATTGATCATAACCTGTAACAATCATTTCTGTCAATCTTTCGGCCAATCCTTCTGACTATCTGTCATTCACCCCAAAACACAAAAATTCTACAGATTTCTTTGATTTCATCCGCACATTTGCACTTGTCATCCGCAAGCATCAAAGTCATTTTGTATAAGCCACCACACACAATAAGCCATATTTACAATAACCTCAAAATATCGAAATCATACACATCACCCGAACAAAAAAAAAATAAACAAACACTCGAGAACAACAAACGATGAAACCATCACATAACACACCTAATCTTCTCCTCCGAATAAATAATAACCCGTGATAAAACTTAACAACGTCGGGAGATCCCAAAAAGCTAAAAGGAACAGCCTGAGCCTTTATACCTCCCGTACAAAAGGAAACCCGAAATTTACAAAACAAAAAAAAATGGAAAAAATCGATTGTGATTGATTAACATTTTTAAATCATCGAAGTTGAAGAATGTAAATATAACCCCCTAAGAGAAGAGAATCGCTCAAAACTAAGAAAACACGAGCCCCAAAGGAACGAGAAACGATGACTAAAAAGGAAGAGAGAGAAAAAAAAAGATGAAGTCGACACTGCGCTTGCGCGACATCATTCGCGGCTACCTTTTGATGGTTATGTTCGACAACTTTCGGTTGTTTGCCCCGCTTTTGTGCTTTGGTGTTCGGTTCCGAAGCGTTTTTGATGTTTCTCTGTGCGCGCGGTGTTGGGATGATGTTTTGATGTGCCACGGAATGTGTGTGGCTGTCAAAAAAAGAAGGGGAAAACCCAGAACAAATATTTTAGATTTTCTTTTTTCTTTTTTTTTTTTTTGGGTGGGGAAATGCATTTTAGAGTTACACCTATCTTTCCCTCACAGTTATTTTGAAATATCTTTTTTTATTTCCAGATTCTGGTAGCGAATCGGGATCACATAAAAGTATTAGAGAGAAACGACCATCGGGACCATCTGACGGTAAACCAACCAGAGTGCGAACGGTGCTTAACGAAAAGCAATTGCATACGTTAAGGTGAGTCCACAAAATGTTTTTTTAATTTTTAAAATCATGCTGACAATGGTTTTAAGACGGCCTTAGCGACTTGAAGTGTTTTTAATGCATGACTACGTCTAGGTAATTCATACGTAGAAACAATATTTGTTGCAGTTCCCTTCTAAGAATGGCAACGAGAAGGTTTAAGTTCATGATTCTTTATCTTGTGATCTAAAAACTAAACCACTAAGTTCAAACTGAAACAGTTTTCAACCCCACCTCCTCGCGACGAGTAACAAACAGGCCTTTCTTACTCCATGCTAAGACTGACAGAAGTTGCTTGGAAATTGGGTCGATTGTATCAGTCACTCTTCCCAGTCTTTAACTAGGTTTAATGCGGTTCCTCACTTCCGCACTCCATCCAGAGTGACTTCTTAAGTTTCCTAGTAAGAACGTTTGGTTTTTCGGTGTATCTAAGTGCCAGCACAATCTTGGTCTTAGTGAGCCTAACCTTATCTAAGGGCTGCTAGAAATGTTTTGCACCTAAATCTGAAGATGGCGTTAATTATCAAAGCTGCTTTAGTTCTACAAGTGCACATGCTTTGACAATTTCAGCCATTTTGGACGCTTTGTTATTGTTTGACAATCATGTTTATCACTCTATGTGTAAAAGTGCTATACTTACTTAAGGTGGCGCTGCAATCCGGGGTGGACCTGGGCCTCAGCTTGCAAGCGTCTCCAACCAGCCTGATCTTTAGTAATCTGCCTCCAGTTTCGCGCATTTAGTTGCGTCCGCCACCTGAGTCGCGATCTTCCTCAAACCTGTGAAAATTAAAGCCGAATTGGACACTGTTTAGGAGGATAATTGCCACTGTAAAAGACTGAGTAGAATTTAAATTGTTCATAGCAGCTTGGTCGATAATGAGTGTTCGGGTCGACTTCCCCTGATAATATTGAAAAAGTTCATCAAACGATACTGGATGACCATCAAATTAAGGTTAGACACAAGCTGTGCGCTAAACTTGCTTACTTTGGACCAAAAACGCATTTAAATTCTACTCAGTGAACATTTCCAAGGCCGTATTGGAGCTTTCTAAGCGAAATGAGTCGAACTTTTTCGTCGCTTCATAGCTGTCAATGAAACTTGGATCCACTACAACAGTCTTGTGATGATATAGTCAAAAAGTCAAAAGAAGGTTCGGGTAGTTTCATCGACCAAGAAGGTGATGAGCATTGTTTTGTTCACTCCAACAATAACGTTGGAGTGGTTCGTATCATTACTTGACAATCTAAGGGTGGAAATTTCAAAACAACGCCAGTTTGTGAAGGAAAAGAAAGTGCTGTTCCAACAAGACAACGCATCGTCTCATACTTTGGTGGTCGCAAATACCAAAATTTACGAATTGCAGTTCATACTGATTCGCCACCCACTATATTCACTTATGCCTGAAACAGATGTGCAGCAAAATGCGTGCAGCAAAATTAGAAAACATGGCTTTATATGGAAGAGGACACATGTGTTTGCTGCACGGCCATGCATCAACGCAAGTTGTCTCTATTTCTAATTTTAATGCAAATCTACAGTAGTAGAACAGCAAAATACTACAATTTGGTACAATTTTTGTGTTTTGACGTTTCATGTAAGAGACATTTTTCAATTTGAATTGGACTGAGGAAGAAATACGAAACACAGTGCTCAAATTTCAAATAAAATTTGAAAACTAATAATAAAATAATTATTTTATGTTATTTATCACGTCTTTCCATATCCATTGCAAAAAATTTGTTTTCGGAATTCAATTGTCACATCTGATGATGACAGCAAACTATTCAAGGAAATGTCAACAATTTACTGCACGTCTGTTTCACATGCGTTGCTGCATGCATTGCTGCATGCATCTTTGCTGCACATCTGTTTCAGGCATTAGACCTGGCCATCGGCGACTTTCTAGCTTCTAGCTTCTAAGCTCAAACTTTCATAGAATTTCGTCATCACGCCAACTACCATTCGGGCCGCTAAAAAGACTACAGCACCACTGAAGAAGTGTGTCGGCCTTAGAGTGTTGAAAAATTTGACTGAAAACAAAATTCTTCTTTCTGTCAGGCTCAAAAATGTTTAAACCAGCCTCGTTCTTCCCTAATCGGTAGATAAAGCCCTCAAATAAGTTAATTTTTTGCCAAGACTCACTTTCACAGCAGATATTTTGGTCGTTGAGTTGATTGTGACGGAACTTGTCACACAAACAATTTCATACCATTTTAACAAACTTGTCTAGTTATCTTGACAAAAATCACAATCGGTCAAGGAGAAGTGTCAACTTTTTGCTACGAAATTTATTCTGCACTTGGCCTCACTGTCGTTTGACAAATACTTGCTCTAAAAGTTTGGACACATGAACCGCAAAAAAAAACCGTTGCAACATCACTGTTCCTAACAATTTAAACTTGAGGTCAAAATGATGTACATGTATACTGTCATTGAAACTAAATTTAAACGTCAAATATTGGTTCTTGAAGCGTCCACCATTTCGCCTTAAAAAAAGAACAGTGTCTTTGATTAATTCGCCGCAAGTTCGTTGACAGTTCAATGACCGTTGGTTCAACGTCTTATTTGAAAAATTAACTGAACGTACATGTTTCCATGACTACCTTGTTGTTATGGTCAACCGTTAAGTTGATTGACTACAGGTAATCGATTCAGAAAGAGACACTTTATTTTAAAAATTGTCTTTGGGACAAGTTCAAATTCTTTCGTTTGTTTAAACAACAATTCAAGAGTGCAATGCCTCCAAAAAAGAAGTAACATACATTTTTTAACATTTAAAATGCATTATCATCCATCATTTGACATAATTTAATTAATTTATTTCAGAACCTGCTACAATGCAAATCCCCGACCCGATGCCCTGATGAAGGAGCAGCTTGTCGAAATGACCGGTCTCTCACCGCGAGTCATCCGGGTGTGGTTTCAAAACAAACGATGTAAGGACAAAAAGAAAACCATTCAAATGAAATTGCAAATGCAGCAGGAAAAGGTATAATATACAATTAAACTTGTCACCCACTTATGTCTATCAATGTTTGAAACTTTTGAATTCCCCATAGGAAGGTAGAAAATTGGGTTACGGTGCAATGCAGGGAATTCCCATGGTTGCCAGTTCACCAGTACGGCATGATTCCCCTTTAAATTTACATGGCATCGATGTACAAACATATCAACCACCATGGAAGGCGTTATCCGATTTCGCCCTTCATGCAGATCTCGATAATAATGGCGCCATTAATACACATACGCCTGCCTTTCAACAATTGGTGAATCAGGTGAGTTGAGTTTTTTTGTGACATCTGTGTCCAAAATCGCAAACAAACACTCATTTTCACCATAACCAACAAAACAAAAACAAAAAAATCCAAACAAAACCTTCATCTCCAGATGCATGGCTACGATCTGAATGGCATGCCACCGGTACCACTGCAGGGACCCCCACCGCCGGGACAAATGGGCGGGCCACCGCCTATGGACAATACCGGCCTACATCATCATCCTGACAGTACAGACTCATATGTCACCTATTTGGAGAGCGATGACAGTATGCAAGGCAGTCCATAGAAAATCGAAAAATTCATAAATGCATTTAATTTGCTTTTTACCAAACAGAGTCCAAAATAGCTTCGCTACTCAATGTCTTGAATAAATTCACACCAAATGCCGTAATGTGAAAGTTAATACTGCTACAGCAGCGCCAGCGCCAGCGGCTTGTGGTCGTGATCGGCAACAAGAAAACTTCTTGTTATTGGCGTTGTTATTGTTCTTGTTGATCTGTTGTGTTGTGTTGTTGGATGCCTTGGCCCCGAAACTATTTACCACATGCAATATAATTTAGAAATATTTTTTTTATTTTTACTTAAGTTTCTTTATATCTTTATTTAACGGTATGCAAGTAAAACAATGTCAAATGCATACTGATTGGTTGTACAAACCATTCAGTTATGAATTCAAAATACCAAATACTCATAATTATGTTGTATTGCAGAGAGAAAAAAAAAATTAAAAACAAAATGAATTTGTTACTTAAATTGTAATTTTTGTTTAAAATTTATATTTAACACGTATATTTTTTTCGTTGTTAAAATATATAAGTATTTATTTTTTTCTTTCTTTTTCATGTTGAATTTGGACAGCACAAATCTTGTAAAAATTGTATAAAATCGCATAGAGATAAATTTAAAAACAAAAAAACATAGATAATTAGAAAACAATTGAAAAACGTGCTACCAAAACGAATTATAAACAAAAAAAGGAGCAAGTAATTCTTAAGCAAAGTAAATTGTAAAAATAAAATTGAAAAAGAAAAAAGCAAAAAACCGAAACTAAAGTTGTATAGATAACTTTCAGAAATTGAGAGAAAAGTTTAATAAAAAAAAACAACATTATACATATTTATAATTATATATAAAAAGTTAGTTATAATGTTATTAGTAATTGTGTAATATACATGAAAAGTAATTAAACAATTGAATGTATTATGTAAAAACAAAAAACAAAATAATGAGTATATTTAAAGAAAAAAAAAACAAAAATATATGAAATAATTATAAAACGATTTTCAATATTAAAAAATACATAAATAAATTGGAAAACATATAATAAAATATAAGGCTTCTGTATTTTTATTTACCTATAAGGCCAGCGTCACTTGGAGGGTCAAGGTCTGAACGAACGCTGGATATGATCTTGTAAACTACCTTCACCTTCTGACCTCGTCTGCTATGCGAACGGATCCAAAAAGTAACTGGTTCCGGAATTTTGGGACAATCATCGTGTGCAAACTTTTTAGTCAGTCTTGGTAAATTCTTGTCCATATTCCAAGCCGAGGTCTTTGCCATCAATCAGTGTGTGAGACTCAATCAGAACGGATCCAAAATTGAATCAGGAACTGACCCCGGAATTTGGGACAAACATCATGTGCCAAGTTTTTAGTCAATCTTGGTGAGTTCTTGTCCATATTCCAAGCCGAGGTCTTTGTCATCAATCAGTGTGTGAGAATCAATCGGAGCAGATCCAAAATTTAAACAGGAACTGGCCCCGGAGTTTTGAGACAATCATCATGTGCGAATTTTTCTGTCAGTCTTGGTGAATTCGCGTCCATATTCCAAGGCGAGGTCTTTGCCATCAATCAGAGTGTGAGACTCAATCAGAACGGATCCAAAATGGAAGCAGAAACTGGCCCGGAGTTTTGGGACAGCCATCATGTGCGAACTTTTTAGTCAGACTTGGTGAATTCTTGTCCATATTCCAAGCCGAGGTCTTTGCCATCAATCAGTGTGTGAAACTCAATCGGAATGGATCCAAAATGAAAACAGGAACTGGCTCCGGAATTTTGGGACAATCATCATGTGCAAACTTTTTATCCAGTCTTGGCGAATTCTTGTCCATATTCCAAGCCGAGGTCTTTGCCATCAATCAGTGTGTGAGACTCAATCAGAACGAATCCTAAATGGAAGCAGAAACTGGGCCCGGAATTTTGGGACAGTCATCATGTGCGAACTTTTAAGTCAGTCTTGGTGAATTCTTGTTCATATTCCAAGCCGAGGTCTTTGCCATCAATCAGTGTGTGAGAATCAATCAGAACGGATCCAAAATGGAAGCAGAAACTGGCTCCGGAATTTTGGGACAGTCATCATGTGCGAACTTTTAAGTCAGTCTTGGTGAATTCTTGTTCATATTCCAAGCCGAGGTCTTTGCCATCAATCAGAGTGTGAGACTCAATAGGAACGCATCCAAAATGGAAGCAGAAACTGGCTCCGGAATTTTGGAACAATCATCATGTGCGAACTTTTTAGTCAGACTTGGTGAATTCTTGTTCATATTCCAAGCCGAGGTCTTTGCCATCAATCAGTGTGTGAGACTCAATCAGAACGGATCCAAAATTGAAACAGGAACTGACCCCGGAATTTGGGACAAACATCATGTGCCAAGTTTTTAGTCAATCTTGGTGAGTTCTTGTCCATATTCCAAGCCGAGGTCTTTGTCATCAATCAGTGTGTGAGAATCAATCGGAGCAGATCCAAAATTTAAACAGGAACTGGCCCCGGAGTTTTGAGACAATCATCATGTGCGAATTTTTCTGTCAGTCTTGGTGAATTCGCGTCCATATTCCAAGGCGAGCTCTTTGCCATCAATCAGTGTGCGAGACTCAATCAGTCCTCTCACACCATGGGGGAAATCATATTTATCTTCTCAGACAGTCAGGTGTTCGACTCGTCTGTCATCAAATCCAAACTAGTCCTAGAAATCCGCAACGTAATCTCGGACCCTAGCTAGGAACAACATAGTCATCCTTCACTGGATTCTTGCACAAAGTGGAATTGTGCCGACCCACTGGCTGTCATTAAATCGCTCCACTCACCCAATCCGTCCTCTAAATTAGTAAAACAGTAATGCAGGCTATAGCTCAGTTTAACATCACTCTCCTCTGGGTTCCCGGCCATAGCAACATAGAGGGAAAAGACAGAGCTGACGCGCTAGTCAGATGTGGTTCAACCCTTGACGCCTCTCTTACGAAGTCAGTCTGCTCCCCGATAGGACTCATCAAGGGCGACATTTTCCAACACTTTCTCTGTATTGCCAGCAATTCTAGGTGGGAAAATTTAAAAACCTGTGCCATATCCAGACAGATATGGCCCGCCTACAATAAAAACAATAGAACCCGCACCGAGACAGCAAGAATCATAGTAATCAGCACGGGCCATTGGCTAATTGGCCCACACGCTGCCAAGTTAGACATTCCATTCAACCCCCACTGCCGTAGTTGCAACAAATCACACGAATAGGAAACCCTATTCCACTTTCTCTGTGGAAAGTGCCCGGCCCTTGCCAGACAGCGCACTCTCGGAAAAACCCCCTTTTTAAGGAACTATGGGAGATTTGTGACATAAAACTCTGTAACATCATTGATTTTCTGAACTCCACAGGTTGGATCTGAAAACCACGCTCTCGACATCCAGGTCACATGGGTTGTGGCATCAAAACGGCGCATCCGCGCTTCCTGTGTCTCTGGCAGGGTTGCCAGTTTCAACCACTTCTACCTACCTACCTGCTGGCAAAAAACGGCGCATCAACAAAATTCATTGCCCCTGAACATTCTTTGCATGCAAGAATCCAGAGAAGCCTGGCTCAGCACACCAGGGCAAACATGCTCAAAACTTCTATTCCCTTTCCTTGTTCCGTTGCAAAGAAAGTCTAATCGATAGAAGTAACTTAAGAGCACTTATTGGATTTCTTAGCGGTCACGGTCGCCTGAACAAGCACTTACATCGCATGAACCTTGCAACAGATTCAAGCTGTGGATTCCGAATTCAGAGTGAAGAGACCTCTCTGCACATCCTAATGGAATTGCCTAGCTCTCTTTCAACTTAGAAAGCCAAGTTGTTCCTACAAAAAAGCTTGCTGTCATCCACCCAGAAAAGCTCTTTAACTTCCTGACAGTGAAACAATTCATTTAGAAAACACCAAGGAAGGCACATTAGGATTCGCCAGAAACCGCAGTGCCAAGGGCTGTGAAAAGCCCTCCCGAAATAATTATAATAAGCTACATTAAGCAGGGATGTCCTCCCAAACTTTATAATTATTATTATAGATTACATTTTTCCTCATGAAAACCCGCCCTCTAATAGGTTTCTTAAAGTTTGGGATGAAAACATCGCAAGTCTACGCTCAAACAGAAATACCTTTCTTGGATTAGGACCGTAAAATGTTGCACGGTTTCACTATTTAGCACACCACAACAATGGTTTCCACTTGAACTACTAGTTGTTCTTTGTCCATTGAACAGACCATCCGCCAATTTGTTTATTCTCAGACCCGTTGCCTCATGATTTAGATCAGTATTTACGGTTAATAATGACAAGTGCAATTTTATTTAGTCAAAATATGTCGTAACAGGGATCGGTTGGCATATGAATTATTGGCATTAAACACTAAAAAAAAGACTGAAAGTGAATGAACTTAGAATGTACGAACTGTGTGTCCAGTCCTTACCGAATGAGCATTTATGTCAACAAAGCAGGTAGCCTCTAAGAAGCAAGTAATGCTTAATACAAGGTAAGACATCAGGACATATTTTGACAACAATTCTTGGAACATAATCCTACGTAATTAATTTTTAATTACCTCAAACAGTTTATTTATTTATTTTTTAGTCTCTAACATGTGTTTGGTAAATCATAAAGATTATGGCGCATGTTACCACACTAACTACCTTCAACGATCTACCTACTACCTGCAATGATACCTAATTCGCCCTTGAAATCCTTTAAATATGGAATCAGTGGGCAAAGCGAAAACAGCATTTTCAAAACCATAAAACGAGATAATGGATATTTCAAAGCAGTTTGAAGCTCGAGTTCTAAAAGAAGAAGACGAAGCAATATCCAAGTCGGAGATCATCGAGTATGACGAAGGAAGCCAGTCATCATTGATGTCAACAGTCATCTTTACTAGACCTGAAAAGTACAATCCGAGTCCTCTACATGAAAGCGATGACGACTTGAAAATTGACGAAAACTTTGAAGACTGGTACTGGAATGATGATTCAACATGGACTGGTGACGAAAATGAAAGCTTGGACCACGATATCCAGAATTATTACAAAGAAGAAGCAGTCGTTTCGAACCTTAAACCGCAGCAAGAAATCAACACGTTTGTGTTTATCAACGAGGAAACCCAAGATATTGCTCTAACCAGCGTTAAACGAAAATACAACAGCGATGATGCCGATGATGAGACTTGCCAAGAACAAAAGCACGCCAAGTTCGAATGCCATAAGCACAAGCACCGATGCGGCTATTATTTTCGATTTGAAACAATTTAGTTATAAAGTTTAGTTGTACAACAAAATATTTCAAAATAAAATTTTAATTGAAAATTATATTTCTATTTTTATTTCTTTTTATTTTAGAAAACTTTTCAGCTCTTCCTTTTTAATCTTACTCCTTCTGAAGTTTGTCAACGACTGTGGTCTTATTTTTGATAATCATTTGGTTATATATCATTTGATGTCATGAGAAGGTTTGTAGACCATCGCTTTCCAACAAGACTCACGCTGATACCGCCAGAATTGTTGCCATTATGATAAAATGTGACCAAATATTCAATGTAGAATTATTTTTTCGAAGTATTCCAAGATTTGCATCTAGCATTCAGCTCCATCAAGCTAGACTGGCAAAGATCAAAGTTTTGTAAATTTGGGGTCCGAGTTAGGAGTTTGGACCCTAGCTGTTTGGACAAACCGAAGTAGCAGCGATTGCCTAAGGTTGTCCTTCATCGAATCTCATGAGTTGATTTTTGTCCCGAGGTCGATGAACTCTTTCATAACCTCAAAATTATAGCTGTCGATTGTCAAATTCTGTCCTAGACGGTGTTCGACGGATCAGTTTTTGCTTTACAGTATGTACTTTGTCTTCTTTGCCTTGTTCTTCAACAAGCAGAAGAGGCTGCAAAACATTAAACCTGGTCCCGAAACCTTTAAGCAGATACACCAGATCATCGGAAAGCGATTGAAGATGAAAAAATGACGTGGACTTTGTCGCTGAGGTGAACTCCACTGTAAGATGTCATGGCCAAACGAGCGACCCAACTGCAAGATTGTTCCAAACGAATCTAGCGGACGACCCACTGGAAAGCGAAAACTTTTCCTCAGTAGAGAAGGTTACAGAAATATTGAAGGGAGGATATTTTTAAAAGACAGCTGGGGCGTACAAATTTTCAACTTCGTGTTAAGAAGACTCCAACAAGCAGTGATGATCGTCTTGACAATTATAATGAGTAACTGCATTAATAATAGCTATTTTAGTATTTTTCCAACAGATAAAAGACCAGAACAACAAAATAGGAACAACGTCACAGGATACAGAGCCATTTCCCTGCTGAACAGTGTCAGCAAAGTTCTCGAAAAACTCATCCTCCGAAGACTGAAGAAGCATTGCAGCGAGCAAAACATAATCCCAGACATCCAGTTTGAAATTCAGAGAAGAACACTCATCGCCCCACCCACTGATGAAGATGCACGGGCCTAAATCACCACTTGGTTACTGTTTCGTGCTTCCTCGACATAGAGAAGGCATTCGACACTGTCTATATTGATGGACTCATACACTCTTAGTTTTGGAACATCGCTAATACAAAGTTTTCAAAATTCCAGATCCTATTTCGTGCAAGTCGAAAATAGCCGGTCAACGACAAGAGCAGGAATCGCCAAAGGATCCAAACTGGGACCGATGCTCTTTAACATATTCATCTCAAAACAACTCCAACTTGAGGACTTAACCCAATGCTACCTGTTTGCTGCCGATGCATTGACGTATACGAGCTCGATGTCCCCAAGAAAAGTGCAGAACCACATCCAACAACTCTACAAGAAGTAGGGAATCAAAGTCAAAAGCAAGGTGCTTCAGGAGACCCATCCGCAGAACATAAACGCGCAGATCTGCTGCCAACTGCCGCGCAATAACCATTGCACTTCCTGATGGCTCGACGATACCAACCACAGAACAGTGAAGTATCTAGGTGTGAACTTCACGGAGAGGTTCAAGTTCAACCCGCACTCGACATCCGTCCTGAGGAAAGCCAGTTTTGCCTTCTATCACATATACCCTCTGAAGGCACGGACTTAGCAAAAGAACCAAACTGCTACTACACAAGTTACTTATAAGGTCTGTAGTAACCTACTGCTTCCCGATATGGTTCACCATCTCTAAAGAAGACGCTGGCCATCTTTGAAAGAAAAGTGCTGAGAATATGCACTGGCCTCCACTACGATGCCATCAGGCAAAGTTACGTCAAGAACAAGGTGCAACTCTACCAAAAGCTGCTACAAAATATCAGCAAACATAGAAACCCGATAAGATAAGAAACATAGCTGAACATCCATACATCGCAGAGCACTACTACCTTCAGGTAATGGCTCTCCAAGAAGAAGAAATGTTTCCAACCATCAACAGCGATGACCCGCTAAGCTTCTACGCGACGAGCGATCCAAACCACCATCGAGGGTAAAATCTGAAATCGAACATAATGACACGCTGGGGACGGACAATAATGACGATATCGCCTTCGTACCCCAGCAGCTGAACGGATATTTGTTAGATATACTGCCTTCTGTGCTTATGCCGGCCTTTTGCACTATCGGCTTCAGCACAAGATTGAAGAAATCACATGACAGAGCATCTCCTTTCCGAGATCCGGTACATATTTGGAATAATTTGGAGGTTCTGTTTCCAAGCTGCACATGGCATTGGGAATTTTTCGAGCATGGCGCTGTCTAACCAAATCAGAACCGACTACCTCTAGGTTGACTGGCAGAACTACTGGATGAGAAGACTTGAAAATCTATAATAGTCTCATGTGGTTTTTGAGCCACCGCTGCAGTTGGGACACTTAAGTGACAATAACACAAGAAGGTAATTGGTAACTGGAGGACCTCTTTTGACACTTGTGTCACTACGAGAAAGCTATGGCAGATTCAGTAAATCTAGAACTGACAGACAGAAAAATTACTATCTTCCCTCAAAGGAGGCAAAATACTTTGCCGTACCAAATGAAAAGGCTTTATATTACAGAAGAAGACATGTTAAGGGAGTGTGTTCTTTGGATTGAGTTACAAAGGGTTTAACACATTTTAGAGCTCTTTTGAAGAGTTCAACAAGGGAATGCACATACAAATGATTGATACTGCCGGTACAATATGTTATCCTGTGCCTTAACAATTCGATGGCACTTATTTCGGACCTATCCCAAGTTTTGAATTTTATGCCGATTGCAAATGATTTAGATGTTTGACAAATTGCATATGCATGAGTTATTGCATCAGATTTACAATTTGAGTAATCCAGTTCTTTTAAAGCTGATAAAAATTAAACTAGTTCTTTATTTTACTACCATCACATCAACTTTCACACGAGTAAAAACTGGTGAAAGGGAATATCAAACTGGAAGACGTGTACGCTATTGATTGTTGACATAACGATAGTCCAACAAATTTTAATAAAGAAACAAGTATATGCGTTAGAATTGGAAAAAGCAATGACTGGTACTGATCAGCAAGGGAAAAGGAAACCGTGACACTCCATCAGTATCATGCTTGACACGATAGAAAAATTTTAAGTGGTATGTTGAGGCCTCGACTTTCGGCAGCCGTTCAAAGGAAATGTAACACATCCCAGAGGAAGCACGACAGAAACTAACCTATAATAGAAGAAGAAGGAGAAAGATGCTTTCCTTGTCAGCTTCGCAGGTGATATTTTTGCATTGGACACTGCTAACGCACAGATGAAGTTAATCTGGGGTCGAATTACGGCATCAGTTACAGAACATTATTACGTTGGAATGATCGTTTATACGTAATAATGCTCATTTTTACGTGACGAGTTACTCGATCACTGATGCCTTGATTCGACCCCTGGTAAAGAGACGCATGTGCACTTGGATGGAAGATCAAGGTCGGAGAAGACGGAGATAGTCATTCTTACTAGGGGACGAATTCCCAGAAACTTTGAGTTAATACATACTAAGGAAGCAGTGAGGTAACTAGGAATGAGATTACGCAGATCAATGCATCATTGAACAGACTAATGGCAAACATAGGAGGCCCTGCTGTTAGCTAGCCAAATATTTCTTATATCGATCACGAACTCCATCTTCCTGTACGGCGATAAGTTATGGACCGACGCCCTCAGACAGGAAAAAAATGCCGTTGGGGCAGAGAAGAAACTTACTTTGGGTATTAAGGGCCTCCCAAACAGCATTAGAGCCGAAAACGGCAATAGAATTCACCAATAAATGCTGACAAAGAACTGAGACGAAGGTACAAAGAAATTAATTAAAACTCAACAGGGAATGCGTGTTTTAATGCTTGGAAAAATGAAGAGCCCAGGAGGCATCTTGAGAGCAATGCTTACTAACGAGAAACGATAGAAAGGGCGTGCTTCTTCTTAAAGATAAGAAGACATACCTAGCTGCTTCTACTCCAAGGTAGAAGTAATCAAAAAGGAAAAAGACTCCATAAAGGAGGAGAGTTAAGTCGGTGGAGTTCAAAACACCATGAAACGAGAACCACCTCCCTGGTGGTGCATAACGCATTCTCTCATCTAAAGAAAAATAAGAAATAAAAAGAAGTTCTAATCTAAATGATGCTGCTTGTGGCAGAGAAAGAATCCGAGAACCCAACACCGAATACAGCCTCTTTTCAAATTTCTTCATGCCATTTTCCTTCTCAACACTTCCTGTCCTATAGAATTAGGACAAATATACTTTTTCTGTGATAAAGATGGGTAAATAGATGCCACATAGCAGATTATTTAACACGAAATGCAAATTTTAAAAAAAATATTAAAATTTAATTTAGCAAAATACCAGCCGAGAAGTTTAATTCCAATTCTACTACGTTTACCAATGTTATTCTACTACCTCATCTCAGCCGGGTGCCTCACTGTCATATTTATGACATTTCTGTCAAAGTGGGGTTAAGAAATGTGCAGTGTTTTTTTTTATTTTTATGAAATGTTCTAATTTATAATATTAAACTAAAACATTAATAAAATGTCAATCACTAAAAGAGTGCAGGTAAAATAAAATAAAACAAAATGCTCCAATATAATATAATGTAACGCAATTTATTTATTTTAGCAATGGGCAACGTTCGCCCGAACATGGCACATTTACGACTGTACTTGGCAAAATCCTTTTGATTCGGCAAAAGTGATTAAAACACATCTAATGGGGCTCCATAAACCCATCTATCATCCAATGAGTAAGTGTTTCTTAAACTTTATTACAGTTTTCTTCAAGTTTTGTGTTAAATTGTTGCTTTCCCAATAAACGTGACTTTGTTATGTAAACACGATTGAGTTGTTAGTGATTTCCCAAAGGCAAAGACAATTCTAAAAAAAAAAATAATAATAATAAGAACGAACTTTGCAAAGCCTCAACATCTTTATTTTAGGTTAGCATATCAATTTTTAATTGATAAATACTTGCTTTAAATATTCCTTCCTTTTCAGATGACTGCGGTGACCATGTGGTTGTTATCAACACCAAAGAAATCGCACTACCCGGCGATGAATGGATTAAACGTGTTTACTTTCACCATACGGGCTACCCTGGTGGTGCTACATGGACTCTGGCATGGCAGTTGCATGAAAAAGACAAAACCATGGTGATGAAAAAGGCCGTTTATAATTCGATGGCCGGTAACTTACAGCGAAGGCATACAATGCAACGCTTGCATTTATTCTCTGATGACAAAGTTCCAAAAGAATTATTGGCCAATGTAACCAATCAAATTCGACAATTACGAGAAGTACCTCAGCGATTGGATCTAATTGATAAGGAGACTTTGGAGAATTTCCCATCGATTATGGATTATCCAAAGGATTACGTTCTACGGTAGGGGAGAGTGCTCAAAGTTAAAGTATGTGAACTGTAATAGAGTAAAGTGAAAAATAAAAAATAAAGAATCACGGAGTTGGTGCCGCAAAAAACGTTTGTTGTTTTGCTGAGACTCGAGTCTGTGTCAACTCGCTTAGGTCGTCCAACGAACCAGCCATTCAGTTACATATGTATGTACTTTACGGTGGGACTCTTACATATTGTGGTATCTATTGGTTCCTGTCCTGACCCGTCTTATGGAAATCTTCATTCGAAATTCGGTTTGGTCAGGAAATCCTCAGTCTAATACAGAGACACCTTCAAGACTGAAAAAATAACTTTTTAGGTTTTGGATAATATCTCTAATGTAGCTTTCTCTTTACCAAATCTGCTGACAACATCCAGTTCAGTTCCACTGTCGGTGGAGACCATACTTCTTAAATAAAGAAAACAGTTGACTTTCTCGAGCGTTTGGTTCAAGGAAAATCCCTAAGTCTGCATTCACTGCATTTATCTGCAGCCAACCTCGGTTGTTAGGAGGTCAAGTGCGTATTCGGAAAAACGGTCGTCCAAATGGTTTAATCCTGTTGCGAAATGCATCTCTATCTTCTGAGGTGATCCTTATCCTAGATTACAAAGGAAGAGGGAGGACCAAAGCAATGCGGATTAACTCTGACATTTTGGACACTTAATCCCAAAAAAAACTTAGTCCCCTCCAGCTCAAATGTGAACCAGAGAAAAACACCAGTGGAAAGAAGGCAAGAAAATACGCTTTGATCACAGAATTACCTTGACAATGTTTATGAAAAGACACAATAGACTTTAGGTCGCTATGCACTTTTTTCACCTACAAATTCATTGTTTATCGGAATATTAAGTGAAATTCGGTTGAAATAATGCACATCAGTTCAAAAGTAAAATTCGACCCGAAGAGGTTCAGCCTTAAAAATTAAAAAAAAAACTTAAGTAATTCCTTAAATTTGGCATCACTTAAATTGGATTATTTTTTGTCTTATGTCATGCTGCCGGCACGATTCCTATTTGTTTATGTCATCAGACGCCATCTCTATCTCTACAGTCATCATCGACATCATCAGCTGAATAATTCAACACCAAGTCAAGTGCCAAGGCCCACAACATACTGCACCTGTTATTAGTTCTTGTAATAATCAGCGTTTCCACTGTTTTCCATACTCAGATTAAGCCCTAAAACTTCAGTAAGCTAATAATCTCTATTCTCTTATCTCGTATGCCAGATTCCAATTGCGCATTATCAGACATTAAGTGCTCTCTAATCAGTGTATTACAATCAGATCTGTGTGGATAAGATAACCTGTTTGATATTACTTTTGTTTTTTGGGAATTAACTTTCTAGTTTCCATCCGAAATCTATGCACTCAACATTGTAAAATGGGCCGTTTAGGAAAAGTTGACCCCAATTCGTACTCGGAGCCAGGTTAGTGAAATGTCGAATAGTCGATGGAAAATCTTACAAATTATTCATTTCTTGCAGAGAAAATCAACACGATTCAGAGTTTGCTGACATGGAAAGTAGATTTCGAGAACACGAAGATTTTGGGCAGTGTCACCCATAAATTCCAAGTTTTAGAGAATAACTTACCTTCGATTGTAAGAAGCAATCAGTTTATCTTGTTTGTTTTATACTAATCGTGTGTCTCGATTTTAGCTGCTTGATGTTCGAGATATTAAAATATCTGATGCTACTATTATTGCTGGTGCTGTCGCGATTCCTATTAACTTTTATGTGAGTGATGAAGTTGAGGATATTGGTTCGAAGTTGACGCTGGAGCTGCCAGAAGGAACTGCAAAAGGAGAGTAAGTACAGAATAGAGAAAGCATTTTAGTAACATCATTGACCATTTTGTTGTGGGGACTACGCTACACTGCAGGTTTTGAGCCATACGCGTCCAATTTTACAAACCAAATTGGTTGAGGTGGTTGCTATACCTCTTCTTCCGTTCTTCGTCTATGCAGATAGGACTATAAATAGCTCGAATAATTGTCAAAACTGACACAGATCTCTGGATCCATTTATGCAGATCCGTTTTGTTGTCAGCACTCACCGCTCTAAAACAATCATAGAGTAGTTCTTTACTGCCAGGGTCAGCCGAGTATTTCGGCAAATAAAAAAGTAAATGCTCTACTTTCAGCAGTTGTACGCATAGAGATTGTCTTCAAGCCCTGTGCCTGTCATAAGATTGCAAATTTTACTAAAACTAGACCAAGTCAAATGAATCTCTTTGAATTAAAATTAATTTCAGATTACAAATTCGCATCACTTATGAGACCTCATCATGCGCTAGCGGTTTACAATGGTTGACACCCGAACAAACTTTGGGGAAAAAGCATCCGTACATGTTCAGCCAATGTCAGGCGATTCATGCACGATCCGTCTTACCGTGTCAGGATACTCCAGCGGTTAAATTCACCTACACTGCAATCGTTGAACATCCAAAAGAGTTGACTGCCTTAATGAGCGCACTCATTGTAAAATCTTCCAACGGAATCACTGAGTTCCAGCAAACTGTTCCCATTCCGGCATATCTGCTGGCCATTGCCTTGGGTGATTTAGTTTCTAAACCTTTAGGACCGCAATCTAATGTCTGGGCCGAGGAAGGAGTGATTAACGCAAGCGCTGAGGAGTTCTCTCAAACATCGGAAATGTTGAAAGTAGCTTCAGAAATATGTGGACCTTATGTTTGGAAACAGTACGATCTTTTAGTGATGCCACCCAGCTTTCCGTTCGGTGGAATGGAAAATCCATGTCTGACGTTTGTCACTCCGACTCTTTTAGCTGGCGACAAGTCACTAGCTGACGTTGTGGCTCATGAAATTGCTCATAGCTGGACTGGCAATCTGGTGACCAACAAGAATTTTGAGCATTTCTGGATGAATGAAGGTTTTACTGTGTTTGTCGAAGCAAAGATTGTTGGCCGCATGAAGGGAGATAAAGAGCGTGACTTCCATATGATGAGAAACCTCACAGATTTGGCCGAATGTGTAAGTAATATATGAATTCTAAAAAATCTGCAACGGCGTATAAATGTCTGCAATTCTTAGCTAAGGACGCAATTGGCCAGCACTCCAGAGTTGTCGAAACTTGTTGTCGATTTGAGCAACTTGGGTCCTGACGATTCATTCTCCAGTGTGCCTTACGTCAAAGGCTCAACATTCCTCCGATACATTGAGGATCTTTTTGGAGGACCCGCGGTCTTTGAAAAATTTTTGCAATCTTATCTGAAAACATTCGCTTACAAGTCTGTGGTGACAGATGATTTCAAGAATGCTCTTTACGACTACTTTGTGGACACCGATAAGAAGGACAAGCTAAACGAGATCGATTGGGACTTGTGGCTTACTGGAGAGGGAATGCCTCCAATTATTCCTAAGTGAGTTACTAGTTTTATTCAATCGAAAATATTTATGCATTCATCCCGTTTCCAGATTCGATGAATCCCTAGCGAATGTATCCAAGAAGTTCTCTGTTTTGTGGAGCACCAAAAACACTGCAGATCTAACTAAAGATACTGAAATCCGGCAGACCATCTCTTGTCATCAGCTAATTGATTTCCTTGGTAAACTAATCGAGTGCGAGGATATCGTTGATTTGACAGCGGAAAAGATTAAGCTGCTGGAGAGCGTTTACCATTTGAACACCACTAAGAATGCTGAAATTCGTTTCCGTTTCATCAGATTGTGTATCAGAGCCAGACTTGCCGATCGCATGGATGAGATTATTGAATTTGCGAACAGTAGCTTCCGCATGAAATTTGTTCGTCCAGTTTACAGGGATATGGCTCAATGGCCAGAGGGAAAACCGATTGCTATTGCAAATTTTAACAAAGTTAAGAATGAAATGATGAAGGTATGCTCAAACGGCATTGAGAAGGATCTCGGATTGAGATGTTGATTCGTTTCTTATATGTGTAAACCTTATTTAGCCTTTGCGGCGCATTTATTAACAAATTATTATATTTTTATAATAATTAATAAAAAAATAATAATTTACATATACTAACTGTGAATGAGATGTTGTTTGTTGTACCTACGCTATACCATCACAGATTTACGATAAAGATGCGGTCCTTGTGTTGTTACTTTGTGTTGTAGTGATAAATCCTTGCTGGTACGACTTTGAATGAACCAGACCACTGAGCTTATTGCAAGGAATACAGCGCCGATTATTCCCATTGGCTGGAAATGAAAATTTTGTTAAGTAAAAGTAGGTGTGGAGAGAAGATATCTATGAACATATGCAGACACTGTCAAATTGCAAGCCAAATCCTGGCTAATGAACAAAAATTATTTAATGAAAAGGGGTCGAGGTTGCCTTGAATAGCTTAGTTAAGTGTATTGAATTGGAAGCGATATCTCAAGCGACGACTCTTCACACAGGTGGCTCTTGAACACTTTAATCTAACTATCTTAATTATCATCGATTGTGCTTCAGTCAAAGGTGATGATAAAACCTTATCTGCCGTTAGCCACAAATTTGTACTCTCATTTTCAACTGAGCTTAAAGATGCCGCCTTATTACAATCAAGGTGAGTAGTATCTTTTGTCTTAGAAGGTATGTGGAAAAGGAGATAACGTCACACAAATTTATTTTTATCTACCTACCGCCGGTACCATCTGCAACGATGTACTAGTTCTCGAACACTGCGATATAGAAACAATAGAAACAACCAGCATCGCCGCAAAGTCTAGCATATTGAAGACCAAGTCAATTAGTGCCCATATACGGTAGCAACGTTTTGCTATTCCGATAGCGAATATACCATACAATAGTGCAATTAGAATTCCACTCACTCCAGCTGATATGGGATATAGTTTTCCGAACCACAATGGAGTACCTACACACACTGGAGTTGTTAGAAACACTACTGAGCTCGCAAGAAACATCACCTGGAAGCAAAGATTTAATTTGAATTTTTTTTTTTAGTGTTTTACAGCATAAACTCTCACCATTGCAACAATCTTAAGCAAGCTGACTATGGATACAATGAATTTGGAACTCGAAAAGTGTGTTTGTGGATTAGACAGCATTTTAAGAATTTCTTTGCACAACTTTGATCACAACCTTTTTAGACTGCATTGAGATCGCAATTTGAAAGACCGCGCCTGGCGATGATTGTTACACTTCTAAAAAAAAAAACAAAACAACTGAATTCTAAAGTGCTTTTCAATGTTAACGTGCAAAGAATGTAGCTGGAGGGTACATTTTGAAAATGTTTGTAACCAAAATGTGCTCCATAATGTGGAAATGTCAGGAGTTACCAGAGACTTGAGAGCTTTCGATACTTATCGTCATTTGAGTTCTGACTAAATATGAAAGTTGACTCTTCTCAACGCCTCCGAATGTCTCTTTTTCTTCTGCTTCCATTAGCACTACAGCCCATTTTAAGCTTTGTCATCCTTCATGATCGGCTCCGAATTAGTATCAGTAAAACGCAGCCAAGTTATCTTCAATATAGGGTATCAGCACCATCCATAATAAGGGGTAGTCAGTAGCTTTTTACGACTTGCCTGGTGCTGAAGATACCAAGCTTAGGCGCAAGGGATACCTACTGCCCAATGGCCCTTACAAGTTGCTTTCATTTATACATCTTTGACAATATAAAATAACGAAGTTGCCTAGCTTGACCTATGACTTAGACTAAGACGATGGAGAAGCAACTTCGTCGGGATGCAAGTTCGTCTCGACAATGTTCCACCAGTTTAAAGATTGGACGTTTGAGATGGATATTATGTAGAGCGAATGTACACCAATGATCCGGCCCGCAGAGTCTTTAAATCGAACGTAGAAGGACAATGTATTAGACGAATACCTCACATTATGTGGCATGCAGAAATAGAAGGTGGCCTCAACCAACTTGGATTGCGTAATTGGAGGCAAGGACCGGTCTTGCCATGTTGTTTCAGCCCCAGATTCACCATCAACTGTAGCGCCAACTTAGTAGTTAAGACAAGAACTCTCTTTGTTTAAGATTTAAGAACAACCTGGAAACTCTGTGAAAACTTAAATGTGCTGTTTCTGTGGCTTTTTTTCCAATCTTTCTCAAGTGTGGCGTTCATTGCTCGACTTTGGTACGAAGCTAATGTTCCATATATATGAAAACCTTTAATGTTGACCGTTTGTTTAACATTAAATAATTTTGATAAGAACTGTGATGTGAGTGTACCTACTGTTGATGTTATCTAATTAACTTATTCAGATATTTTGTATTGCGTTCTGTTTACGATTGATAATAAAAAACAGTTGGTGCTTCGAAAAGCTTATATTAAATTAAGCCTGTGCTATTGATGGAGGTCTGATAGTTAATGATAACTTGCTTCTCGAAAAATGAAACGTAAAAAATAGATGCCATAAGTTTTAGAACTCTTATGATCTTGGCCATTAGACCCAAATGCAATACTTTAACGTTCTACTGCCATGTAAATCAATAAAGTCTAGCAATTATAAAAGACTAGCAGGCCCCCGCGGCTTCGCACGCGTTAAATACATACTAAGGTTTATACTTAGTCGTTATAAATCGTCTGTTTTTATTGAACTTTCAAAGGTAAAAGATAGCAAAAAGTGTCACCCTTTCAGTATTGAATTTTTGAAATCGGTTCAGTAGTCTCATAGATACTTAAAGATCCATCCAACCAAATCATACACACACCCGTTCCCCGTCAAATTATTATGAACTGCAAATGCATTGTAAACTACGTAGTGTATCCATAGAAGCAAGAATACGGCCAAAGTAAAATAAATGAAAACTCTGTATCTTGGCCCGTGGATACAATTTTGAAAAACGGTGAACTACGTGTTTCTTTATTTTTATTGCAGAATTTACCTACCAAATTTCAATTCTTCATTCCAATTTAAATTTGTTTTTCCATACAAACTGGAACACCCTGCATTTCCCCTTTGGAGCAAAAATTCGAAAAAGTGCTTGCACAATGGTTCTTTACGCTACAAAAGGAAACTACTATCCAAATTTCAACTTTCTAGCGTTAGTCGTTTAGGCTCGGTGATGATGAGTAAGTCAGGACTTACTCGTCTGTCCCTAGCAAAAAGTTTCACCATTCCAATATTAAATGTTTGAACAGAAGTTCCACAGATACTGAAAGATCCATCCAACCAAATCATCGTACACATCCGTCCCCCTTCGAATTACTATTGCCTGAAACAGATGTGCAGCAAAATGCGAGCAGCAAAATTAGAGAACCTGGCTTTATATGGAAGAGGACACATGTGTTTGCTGCACGGCCATGCATCAACGCAAGTTGTCTGTATTTCTAATTTTAATGCAAATCTTCAGTAGTAGAACAGCAAAATAGTACAATTTAGTACAATTTTTGTGTTTTGACGTTTTATGTAAGAGACATTTTACAATTTAAATTGGACTGAGGAAGAAATGCGAAAGAAAATGCTCAAATTTCAAATAAGTTTTGAAAACTAATAATAAAATAATTATTTTATTTTATTTATCACGTCTTTCCATATCCATTGCAAAAAATTTGTTTTCGGAATTCAATTGTCACATCTGATGATGACAGCAAACTATTCAAGGAAATGTCAACATTTCACTGCACGTCTGTTTCACATGCGTTGCTGCATGCATTGCTGCATGCATCTTTGCTGCACATCTGTTTCAGGCATATGAACTGCGAATGCATAGTAAATAAACTACGTAGTGTATCCATAGAAGCAAGAATACGATCAAAGAAAAATAAACGAAAAAACTACCCTTGCGCAACTCGGCAAAACAAAAACAATACACGATCACGAACCGAATGTGCCGATGGCTACGGTTGCGCATACTATAAATTTGCAAACTTTAACACCCTGTAGCTTGGCCCGTGGATATAATTTTGAAAAACGGTGAAACACGTGTTTCTTTATTTTTATTGTAGAATTTACCTACCAAATTTCAATTCTTAATTCCTATTTAATTAGTTGACTCCATACAAACTTAAACACCCTGTATCTCCCCTTCTGGAGTAAAAAATGGAAAAAAGAAGGGCCTATGTCCTTCTCATTGTTTTTCTGAATAGTTTAAAAGAAAAACCAAGTAAATTGGTTGAAAATTACGTGAGTTATAAGTAAACACACAAAATATCAACTTAGTTTTATACAGTAGATAAGACTTGGTTGATACTTTCAACAGTCAATAAATACAGTGTGTCGGAAAAGAATTGTAACGCACGGAATGTGTAATCTCGATGCTTGTACTTAATAAGCCTGGTATTCAAAATCCTTGACATTGGCGTTTACGTCTACCGGGTCATGTTGCCACGAACAATTCAACCCAGATATCTGGTTTAATCAATAATAATGGTGTATTAAGCCTTAGTTGCGGAGTTGCATTTTGGAGAGATTCTCCTTTTCCAACTCCTTGAAACAATTGAAGCTTCTAATGAAGCCACCATCGTCTAGGTGGCAATATAGTAGACGGTTCCTAAGAGAAGTTTTCATTTGCCAGAGAGAGCTGTGCGGGTACAAAGAAGCTAGAGAATAGTATCCTCCTCGTTTTCATCCACACAGCTTCTTGTTGCATTCTCGCTCATTGTACAGTGTCCAGACCTGTTATTATGATGATTGGGAATTTTTTGAGAGAAATTGAATTCTTATAGCGTTTCAGATCTAACTTTGGCCAAATCTGTTTTGCTGCTAGATGCCCAAGGTGCTTTCATCTGGTAGAATGTGTATAATTGTTCTATATCTGGTGAGTTTGTCAGCCTTTCCCAACAAAGATGAACATGGAATTGTTCCATCATTCCTTTAGGAGGAGCAATCTAGAGCTACCTTGGAATTTAGAGAAAATAATATGATGGACTTGATTGCTGCTTGATTGTTTGTTTGTTGAAAAGATGCAGATATCTATCGCGTTTTTATATCCTTCCGTCTGGAACACGCTGCGTTGATGGAAAGAGAGGCTTAGATTAAGCCCAAGAGGAAATACCTTCACTTTCCCCGTCATTGCTTTTTGATCCGACGCTGTAAAAGTGGATTGACTTATCTTCGAGAAATACATCTTCCTCCCAGAATGACCAGTAAGGCATACAAATTCGAAAGTCTTTGCCAAAATTTAGCTTAGGTGTAGTCCGTATTTTCTAGAGAGACTATGAATTTATTCAGAATGGAGGGATGTACAAAATCACTACTGGGCCACCGGCTGAAATAGCTTCGATTTGACTACCAAAGATGCCAAGGGGTGCCAGAGGAAACAGAATGTTCAATACTGCAGAGGGTGCCGTACGCAGTCCCCCACTTGTGCACAATCAAGCTAATTGTTGGATCTTGCTTAGATTTTCTCGTTTTATGACTTTTTCTAAGACAGTCCACTAGACTTATCGGTCTCAAGACCGAGATGTAGAATCAGTGAATTATTCGAGGTGCTTGCTTTTTTTGCAAGAGAAAATTGTTGAGATAGATCAGGGCCGGCCACTACCAATGCAATCGATCTCGTTAATGTGCATCTTCACCGCTAAAATTCATGCCAATAAAACACGAATGAATTATTTTTTTTATTAAAAATAAGCAAAACTACGTTTGTAACACGACCTTTCTATTTTTTTTTTTCTTTGTTATTTATTTGATTTTTATTGTTTTAATGAAATTATTATATTATTGAGTTTCCTGTTGCGTATTCTTGTTTTTTCTGATTTTTTCTAAATATTTTTTTTTTTTTTGTTTTACAATATTTACTCGGTAATTTGGTATATCTAACGTTACAGTTATTCCAAATATACTCTTTACATATATACGTCATCTCTTTTCTTGTATACATGTATATATATATATTGTTTTTCCATTGTTAAATTAAAGGATACTGTTCCTGTCTAGTGATCTAATATTGATTTTGACCTGTTCGGCTCCATACGATTTTTTTTATAGGATTTCTGACTTTTTCACTATAACAATTTTTTTTTTAATTCGAATTTCTTTACTTTCTGCCTAAATCCTTAGCGATTATTTGACAAAAAAATAAAAGTGTAAACTATAAACAATAAAATAAATTGAAATCAGTTCTGCACGGGAGTTGAGAACCACTTCTTGCAAAATTTGTGTCAGTTTTTTCTTCTCGTTTTATTGAAAATCTTTTCTTTTTTTTTACAAATGCTTTATATGACGATTTTGTTAATTTTTTGTTTACATTTTTGTAATTTTTCAATTTACATATAATTTTCGTATTATCTATAGGTTTTTTGTTTTTTTTTTTATAAAATTTTACATTGTATATGATGATTTTTTTTTTTAACTTGTTTTCATTAAGCTACAACACTTTTCGATTACACCGCTACTCATCAAAAGTATGTTTTTTTAAAAATAAGCAAAATGTAGATAGTTTATATCAGATTGAAAATAGAAATGAAAGTTTTAAATATACAGCGTTGATTATAGTTAAATAAAGATCTTCTCGCAAAGATTATTTTTTATTTTAATTATTTTGATTTATATTTGTTAAAAGAATGGATATGTTAATTTGGTGTGTCCCTAAAAATGCACAAATAAGAAAATACAAATTTTTAATTAATTTTCTTTAAACAAAAATGATTTCCTGGATGGTGGAAACTGTTAAAAATTAAACAAGTGATGAGTAAGAGCCATTCTGTTACTTCTATCGGTCTGGCTATGGATTCACTGCAGTCGAAATAGTTGTTAAAAAAAAAATCATAAGTCAACAACACTTATTCTGGCTGAATTTAAAGAGGATCTAAGACACAGCAACAAGTCTTCGTGTAGAAACTCTTAAATGCCTTCAATGGGACCCTTTACCTTTGGGATCCAATAAGCCCCGAATCCAACATACGAATTGGCAACATTCCTTAAAGATGTAGAATGTCAATGCATAGTTCCTCATAGTCTGGAGAACCTACGAAATATTGAGCTTAGCAAATTCAAATTACCGATTGGTAAAATGTTAAGGCTCCAATGATATTGAACGAAAGTCTAAGTGTAAACTAATGAGCATTTGAAGTGACGAAATGCAACTGAAAAGTTTGCAGGAGCACTAGTTGTGGAATATTCGATATAACAGTGAGGGACAGGAAACACTTCTTTGGTGTTCCAGCGACTCTATGGACTTTGCAATGACGCACCTTATAGATCAAGGCCAGATCAAAAGGAGTGAAATATTTTTTGCATCGTTTGAGGGGACTTCGAAATTTTGCAGCATTTTTGGCGACTTTGAATATGTGGTCGTTTCAACGAAGTTCGTCGTCACCACAGATCCCGCAGATGAGCAATTTTTCGGTTTTAGCGATGCAAGTACAATTTGGATTGGGATTTTGTTAACTAAATACAGCACTGGATTTCGAACACATTTAATTCGACTCTATCAGTAGAACCCTTATTTTATTGTGATGTCGAGAGCAGAGTAGATTGCCATTCTTCTTAGGGAACGAAACTAAAAAAATGAGCATCCTGACATCACCGATGGAATGGATTGGATTAGAAGTTGCAGACAAGAGATCATTTAGAGAGTCGGAAACAATACCAGCATTTATATGATAAATTGCAAACATGAAACCGTTTAAAGCAACTTGAATTGAAGTCGTTCAATGGAACCGAAGGATTAATGCAGACAAATACTGCAAATATATCGAGGTAATGTATAGGAAGTTAGAAGAAAAACAATCGTCTGTTGCATGATAACGAGAAACAATGCAAAACTGCTTAACTTAGGCAACGAAATTCTTGAGGATCCAGCTTAATTCCCGGACATTTCGGCGACCAATTTCCAACTTTTCATGAGTTTAAATGCCATTTGAAATATGTATATATGTATTGTTTTTGAGATAAAAACTAGTTATGTGACCCCTCCTTCGATCCCTACCTTGCCATGGTGGAGGGGCTTAATCTACGGCCTATGAACTAGAGGACTAACCTAGAGAGAAAACTAAATCTAGTCTGCGTTCAGCTGGATGTTTTCCCACGTATTGGCTTGACTGACAGGGAGGTTTCTAGAAACTAAATGGTGATCACCCAAGGCAAGGTACGACGCGCCGGGGCCTGCATGGCTGGGGAGCTCAGTGGCTAGCGCAAACTCTGAATACCTGGAGATTTTCAGTTTTAACCCTAATTACCCTAACCTTCATACAGTGGGTGAATGTAGGCGGACATCTTCTTCCCCCTTATTCGTGGGACCAAATGTACAAACCTAATTCAATTTCAAAGACCAATTCTGAAGCAAAGAGTGTAAATTAATCGGGCACTCCTAGCTTTATAAAATCGGATCAAGTAGGTAATGATGAAGAAGCTCTTCTCCTTTGTGCTTCGGATGAGGAAAGCGTTGGAGCGATTGACGCTAATTTAGAAAACCTTTTTCTAGAATCTAGCGACACTTGCGCCATCGCCAGCTCATCCTTCTCTTACATGTCAACTAGTTCGAAGCGGTTCAAAAACTGCAAGTTGACAGTAAAGAGATTAGGGACCAAGAGATGGGAAGAACTATCGGAACAGGAGCGGAAGAGACTCCACAACGCACGTGCATACTTGCAGGAGCAGTCCTCTTCGGAGTGTGAGCCACTTGCTGGCGCTCTTAAGGAAGCTGCCCCTGGAGTAGTCACGAGCGAGGAAGGACTGATGGGTCCAACAATATTAACTCATGTAGTTTCCTAGTTTTTAGAATTAACTTTATTTACTTGTACAAAAAGTACAACTATGTTGCTTGTAAAAAAAAAGAATATTTGAAAAATCTAATCCAGCCGCAAACAATATCAAACCAAAACTTCTCTAAAAATAAAAAATAAAATAAAAACCTTTAACAGCAATTTATTAAATTAAAAACAATTTTGCGAGAAGTTAATTTTTAACAAATATTTAAACAAAAAGAAAAATAAATAAAATATGTTATTCTTTATAGGGTGATGAAATTGTAATAAGTGTTTCGTTTCTTAAACAATTGTATATACAGGTTACACAGAAGAAAAATAAATAAACAGAATTGCCTTTTGTATTTTTAAAATAATAAATTACATTGATATTGATACACCGTTTAATTTACATACATCTTGTTATGGTTTTCCTTTTTAATTATTATTTATATTTCATCATTTATTCAATTAAAATGGAGGGAAAAGAAAATCTTATACATGTTTACACTTTTGTTTATATAATGTATATTATTGTAGTTCATTCATTTACTTTACCTAATGATTTACAAATATATATATATATATATATGTTTTATATTTGTTATCGATTTTTTTGAAGGATTAAGTTAAATACATTTATATAAATATACTCGTTATAGTAATTAATAAAAAAATGCAAAAAATGTTTTCATTTTTGTTTGTTTGGTTTTTGGTTTTTTTGTTTTTTTTGTTAACCGAAGAGAGGACGAAAGAATTTACAATATGCACACACACATATAATTGCGTATATGTATGCACTCTGATGGAATAATAATAACATAGTAATAATAATTATTTGTTTACATATATAATTTATACATATAATGTATATAATACTTAATAGTAATTTATTTTATTTATTCAATAAACAAATTTTGTTGTTTGTTTTTTTAATTTTTTATTCTTTTTTTTTCCATTCACTATATAAACTAAATACGAAAGTGTATAAATATGTTTTTGTTGTTGTTGTTGGTTTTTAATTTTTGTTCTAAGTTTTATATTTATTGATTTTTATTTTATTTATTACGTTCATTTGGTTTGTGTAGTTTTGCGTTTGTTGATTTGTATTCTTCTCAAATTTATATTTTTTTAGTTGTTCTTTTGTTGGTTTCAGAAAATAATAAAAATTTAAAAACAAAAACAAACAAAAAATGTTTAATTAAAACCTTTTTGCAATTTATTGTTGTTTGGTTTTGTGATTTGAATTGTTTTTATTTTATAATTATTATTTTATGTGTTCTGTGAATGTTTTTGGAAAGAAATAAATACTATCACGAACTAGAGTTATCTATGGATCGGGATGTGGATGGACCGACCGTAACATGCTCTTCGAGGACGAATGTTGGACTCTGGCGGGACGTAGACGCAATGGGTTGATAATGATAGCCTTCACGGTAACGGTGATTTGATTTACGTGTTTGTGATTGACCCAATGTTGGTCGTTTATTATTTGCTTGATCGGGTCGTTTGGCTAAAAGATAATTTTTAAAAAAATTATAAAGTCGAGGTTAATTTATATATCAAAAGCCTTCTTAAATGGTTAAAATATTCAATTATATTAGGAAATTTGGAAAAGAGAGAAAAAGTAGACAATGTTGTATAGAGAGGATTTATGTACACGATTTTCTTACACTGCAACATGGTTGATTGGTTAGTTTTTGGGTGACTTATCTCGACTTTTGGAAGCTCCATTGTAGTTATAAAATATACCCATGGGAGCCTGTAAGAAGATGGCTAATTTGGAAAATACCTAAAAATGGTAGGGAACCTTAACAGTGTTCTTAAACCAGCGACGTGAAGGTCCTACTCAATCTGCTGGTGGCTAGTGCGAAGCAGGTATCGCACGGATTCTAGTTCTTTTTCGTTGCTGCAACTTCTACTGCAGTAGTTGTAGGGTAGCACAAGTGATTCCTCCATTTACCCTATACTCTGTGAGAACTCATTTTTCTTCTCGAGATTTTATGAGATTGTTGGAATTCTAGTTTTTGATACGTCCTTAAACGATCCGTAGCCACTAACTAGGCGTCCAACTCTAACATTCTTTTATTCTCACTTTTCATTGGACCAAAGAGCTTAAATTTAGACCGAGAAACAGACTTCGTACATTTGGAAATTCAGAGGAGCTTTGATGTTCAAAAAGCATTAAGACAAGGTGACTTGATATCCTCGTGACTACTTGAACGAATTGTGTGAAACTTGAAAGCTAATACCAGGGGTACAAACTCTGGAAATTCTGTGCAACTACATAACTACTTGCGTGCTCCGCGAGCTGTCAAGAAGGGACACCTTATATCGACTAATCGGATAGAACATCAGATTGAACATAACTAAGCAGAAAATATCTTTTAGGTCGCTATGCTTTTCTAGTTGGTGATGGAGGGCTCCTCGAAGCCTGATTCTGACATCCCAGAATAGGTGTGCTCCAGTGTGAAGATAGCAATTCTTTTAGTAGAGCTGAAGCTAAATTTGACATGTAAACCTCCGCAAAAGTATTTTTAAAGGGCACATCTATCATAACCTGTCCTGAAACTTAGCATATCTTAAAATGCTTATAATTCATTGACATACCACACCATCTTCCTCGACAAGAAGAACTAATTTTCGAATTCAAATCTAATTGCTTTCATCAAAGAAGAGACTAGTTGTTTATTCTCCATTTTGCCATCAGAAAGGTGTTTTAAAAGGAAAATACCGCTGATTTAATTGAATTTCTTCCCTTTCTTACGTACTTTCCTTAATGAATGCTAAAACATCCATTTATACACACAACCACAACATCCTTGTTTATGTCATGACAAGAAATAAAATACCCTTCTGTATCCTAACCGAGGTATCATGTATTTCCAGGAAAAAAAGGACCTCTTATAGAGAATTTTGTATTAATCTGGTTTCATTTGAAGAGTGATTTAATCAATAAATGCACTGCCATCGAGGAATCAAAAGAGAACGAGCAAACCACCGCGCTCTGGGTGTCCCCAACCTCCATTTAGGCGAGAAATACATCTCCATGAGGGCGGCGGTGGCATTAGGATATTAATATGTTTACATGTTTCCTTTATTTTTTCCTTGTATCCCCCATCGAATGAGAGGCAGAGATTGAAAGCTTGCAGAGTGTCATCGTGTTGACCAATAAGTGGGACGTACTGCATCAGCTTGAGTATATCCTCTAATGGCAACCCTACAACATCTCTTTCAGTTCGTAATTGTTTATGGATAATCAAGTTTTTTTCCTTTAGATTGTCATCCAAGTAGAAGCGACACAAAAGGCGGGGGTAAAAGGAACTGCAAGCAAATGAAGGATGTCAGTCAGACCAAGGGAGAGAGTACGAGCAAAAAGGACGACATAGCCGTTAGAGAATTCAAAATATTTTAATGAACTGAAGTGACTCTGTCATTGTTTGACGTCGAGTGTGTACATCGAAAGGCCGTCCTGAGAGTATGTGTATATGGTAATTGATTCAATTAAAAAAAAAAAAGGGGGACAGACTTAATGGAAAAATTAACTGAAGTGCAACTCGGAATGAGGACATCGCTACACGAAGCAGGGTACCATCAATGAAAGGAGCCCTGCGGACTTCATTAAAGATGTGTATTTAGAAAATAATTTGTTTACATAGTACTTGAATTCATGGTGGCTTGTTCAGTAAGGGGCGGGCTACAAGGGTATTTTGCCACTAGACCGTGGGGAATATTTCATAGAATAATGAAACTTTTATAGCGATAAGGGGGTGATAGGAATTCAATGGCAAAACTCTCAAAAAGTTAACGTAGCATTATTGTGCTTTATTATTCCTAAGACCAAACAGGTGAGGTCTCTGTAATTGAGGTTTACAAGGTAAGTGTTGGACGGCAAAAGAAAAGCAATTAAGTGACTGCCGTAAGACGGTCGAAAAGGAAATGTGTTTAACTGAACCGAGTTAAAATAGATTTCTCAAAAACGTTTATCAATTTCATCCTCAAAGATTTTGATTGCAACGAATCGACAAGTCCAGAGGTTAATAGTTCACTCCTCCTGAGCATTAAGTCGCGTCGGTGTCCTCCTTAGACACTTGTGCCATCATAAGGAAGTTATGACCTGTTTTTGATAAGGCTAGGACCGCCAGACTTTTACAAAAGGATAGAGAATTCCTCTCCACCCTTGTAGGTATGATTACGGGTCATAACACTCTGCCGTACCACATGAAGAAACTCCGTGTTACGGATGAAGACCTATGTTAAGGCTGCGGAGACGAGGAAGTCCATGAGGACACAACCCACTTCCTCTGCCACTGCCCCGGCCTGTACTCCATCTAAGACACAAATTCCTCGGGCGACATTTCTTCCGGCATCTCGAGGAACTATCTGGTAAACCGGTGAACGATCTTTATCATATCCACAAGACGCAGTAAGAAGTTACTAGTACACTTTTTATGTGGGTAACGTTTAGGGGAACAATTTCCCCCCTATGGGTAGCACAATGGGTCTTAGAGACCTGAGTGCGGCGCTGAGGAACTCCTCTTGGCCGGCCCACATACCTTACCTAACATAAGGCCCTATTCCGAACAATTAAGGAAACTCTGTAGAAGGCCCTTATCATTCCAGACCTACTCAATGGCGCCGATGCATGAACTCAATCATAAGCAGAAGAAGATTTTTGAAATATTGGGTGTCATTTGCCTTGGCGGGCTTTTGCGGAGGAGATGCAACGACAAACTATACGGGATGTACAGTGACATTGACCTAAAAAATAAAAGACCCTTCGTATTGGAAGTTTAAGATAAACAGGACATGTAGAGCGAATGGATACACGTCCGGAGTGGACGGTAGAGAATTTGAATCCAAACTAAAAGGACAATGCAGTAGAGGAAGATCTCACCTTAGATAGCGCGCACATGTGGAAATGGAATTCAACCAACTTGGAGTGTTGAGCACCGAATAAGGTTGATGGTTGAAGGTTCACCATGGACTTTATCTCCTATCTCTAGTCTTAGGCGATGTCAACGTGTTACGTTTTATTTATTAAATTTAAAAGTAGAGTCATCCAAAAGTGTTTTTCTGATTTCCTTTACATAATTGAAGAAGACCACAGCTCACAGAATACCACCCGGAGAAATATTAAAGTCCTATAAGTTTGTAAATGTAAATATTGCAAGGCAAGGCAATCCGTGCTAAGAATCCAAATCTGCATAAAAAAAAATCAACTAATTCAGTGAACAAGACGAATAAGTCCTCCGGTAAGGGTTGAAATCCACCGTAAATGTCGTATTTGAACACCTTCGTAAGGAAATGTCCTAACAAGTCTTGTGGGAATTCTTCGAAAAGCTGCATACATACCCTCACTGAATACCGTCATATTTATTCATAGAACCAAACGTGTCGATTTTAATATTTAATAAGGTATTGGCCAAAAATTTGTATGTCACATGGGATTCATGGGATAGCCAATTGACTCTCAATTCCAAACACACACTTACCAGGTATATAAGGCTTTTGATTACACAACGACGATGATGATATTCGATTGCATTGATTATGATGGTTTGTTTCACTATGTGGCGTGCTGTTATGATTCGGCACTTCAGTACTTTCGGCTGTGCTAAGTAGGATCATTTCGCGATCCTCGATATACATTTCGCTGCCATCGTCTGGCACTTGACGATAGTGTTGTGGCCAATTGGACAGTCCTGAGAGAATGAATGCCTCAACAGCACAAACATAACCTATGACCTAAAAAACAAAGCAAAAAGTAAAAATCTCATAAGAACTTTTTCAAGAATTCAAACTCTTACCGCCGATGCAAACAGAGTCTCCTTTGTGTGCTTCGGGACCCATGAAAATTCCTCGGCAAAAATGACCATGTGCAGTAACAGAGTGGAACCCAAAATGAAAAACAAACCAATACTCAGGTACATCCATGTGTTCTAGAAGAATACAGTTGAATTAGTGCTAGGAATTTTGAAGGACCGCCTGTAATACTCACCACTTTAGTCCAATTGAATGGAAACATCAGTGCTATGTGCGAAATATCGAGAAACAACATTACACAGGTTATGAGGAGGGAGAACACTGCACAAAAAATCATTAATCTTAAACGTCCTATAAGTGGCAGTAAAAAAAGGCCAACTTGCACGGTACCGGCTGAGCATTCACATGCAAGGCAAGCGGCCGAAGATAACTAAAAAAAAAAAAAAAAATTAGATACTTTCATCAAAATGAACATTCAACACTTACCACCAAAAGAATTCGTACAATCCCTGTAGGCGTTTTCAAATGTTGTGAATCACAGTGCAGTACAACACCCCAAGCCAGTGGCGATTGACCACTGCTCTGTTTATAGTTGGCGTGCGAGTCCCACGATGTGCAAGTACCCAATGGTGACTCTAAGGATAATGATAGCTCTCCGGCTCTGCTGCCAGCTATTTCAAAATCCTGCACGTCGTCCAGCTGACAGCAGACCGGCTCTAAATCACGTATTTCGTCCAGGAGGAATTCTATCTCATCCGTACCATATAAATCAGATTCAGATGGCGTTTGAAGTTGGGGTTGTTGCATTTCCCGCTGCGGGGGCTGTCCCACATCACCGGATCTTATGAAGAGTTATTTGACGAATCCAAATAAACGATTGTGTGGAAACTGTAAAGGGAAAATGGCTTGATGAAATATTTTCCATTTAACTTTTGGAAATTAATTGGTACGAAGGCAGAGAGTTTCGATAGTTATTGTGAGAGAAGAGAAGGGAATAATGGAAATGAGTTGCTTCAAGGATAAAGAGAAAGTCGAATATATTCTTGGACAAACGATAAAGGAATAGAGAGTTTTAAGTTCAATGGTCGGGCCGAGATGTCGTCGAAGCCAAATCGATGTTTAGAATGTTAAAATTTGACTGAACCGCTTTACTGTCGAGTCCGTGTTGTCGGTGAGAAAGGAAGGTATCACTATCTAATGGCAAAAGTAGTGCACAGTGAATAACACCTCTTGAAGTGTCGACAGAAGTATAAGTCGACCAAGTTTTGTGGGACCCAAAATGTTTAAAAGAGGAGAAAGGATGTACTCGATATCTAGGCAACAAGTGGTGTTCAGTCACAAAGTTTAAGTATCCATTCAGGGACGTAAACCTTCTAAATCTATCAGCTTTGTCGCTTTTGGGTGAGATACATCTGAATCAATACCGAAAACCCCGAAAAAAAAAGTGAGAAAACAGTGTGAAAAGAGTCGATCCTTGATTCCAACAAAACAGCGCACATTCAATGAAACAACTTAGAGTTTCACTTAATCTTCCAAAACCTCGAACTCAAAATTCCCTCCAGAGAGAGCTGGAAAGAAGGAAAAGTCATTAACCCCAACCATATATCCATCTTCACGGACGGGTCAAAAATGGATGCGGGTGTAGGATCAGGGATCTATGCACAGGAACCAATCATCGCTCGGTGGATAAGACTTCCAAACCACAGCAGCGTGTTCCAGGCGGAAGTTCTAGCAATCACCGAAGCCTCGAGAGAACTAACTCAACAGGCACTCCGAAGAAGATACATTGAAAGTCAAGCAGCCATCAAAGCCATCACATCCACAACGATCAGATCCAAAATAGTGAAACGCACAACGTCACACTCATCTGGATCCCGGGACACTCGGGCATCCATTGAAATGTAAAGGCGGACGAGCTAGCGAGATTGGGTTCTGATATAGATCTAACAATCAACAAATTAACAAAAAGCCCAGCATCACAGCGAAATTCCAAAAATTCGCGAACGAGAGATGGACTTCACTTACAACCTGCCGCATAATATTATAGGTACTCCACACCACTATACTTAAGTGCAGCCACCCTTACAGCCTAACCAAACCTTCACTTTATCTTTAATTTCAATTTAAAATCTATTGCACAACTTGCACTGAGTCCCTCTGAGTACCTCTTCCTGTTGAATTAATGGAAATATTCAAAGTTCAGTAAGCGTTGATAAGCCTACCAAATCAGTTTCTGTGTAAAGCCTCTCAGTTTCTGTCATCTCATACCTGTCACAATGTTCTCAGCAGAACTCCCCTTAAAGGCTAATCTCTCAATAATCCAATGCCTGGAAATTCAATCCACTCAATGAAGCCCCCAGGTCCTTACCGCAAATAAATAACATAATGTGATTAATTTTTTTTGCAATCCCATTAATCTAAAACATTGTGTACCCTCCGTACAATAGCCCAGGGAATATCCTGTTCTTGTGAGCTACACACTCCACTTTCGTATTCTAACCGAACCGAAGAACATCACCCTCAACGCGTAGGAGCAAGATACTATCCCGTCCTGGTGCACCAACCCTCACGCCCCACCTCAGTATCAGGTCAAGATGTTTGCAATTAATACAACCTGTGTGTGTGTTTTATCATTTTAAAGTGCAATGTGTTTTAATGCCTCCATCTGCTGGCACTCCATGGCGTCCACGTTGTGCCGCTACTGCTACTGCTACTGCTACTGCTACTGGTGGCACCGGTTCACTCGAGGATCAATTATTCGAATTTACATATAAAGTAAAAGGCTCCTTTGCCCTCACTCCTGCCGCTGAGCTACCCATCATCATCATCATCATCATCATCACCGGCAACCACCACCGCCATCCAATATAGGCAAATTTATTGTCAACAAGGAGCATAACGTTGTAACCACCAGAGCAGCAGTAGCAGCAGCCCCAGCCAGTGTGCTGTGTGTCTATTCACAATGCATGCATATGAAAGCACACAAATACACAACCGAACACCACACAGATACTGCCTACTCGTTGGATTATAAATTAAAAATAGTGCAATTCAATTCATTGACCTAGTTTGCCCAGCCACCATCCGCCCCCATGCCGCTGATATGATGTAGTGATAGTTTTTACCATGTTGAAAGGATATGCCTTGCTTGGAGGGGTTGATTCGACACGAAAGGATAATTCATACAGTACCAAGTGTCCAGAGGGTAAGGAAATGTTAGAAATGCTAACGCTGCAATGGACTTCGGGCGACCGGAAGTTTAGTGTTTCACCGGAGTAGACAGTGTGGCAATTATAAGTAGTCGATAGCAGCCAGAAGAGGTATGAATCGTTTAATGCTCCTGACACATTCCATTCAACGACACAGGCGCGCTCACAAAATTAATTTCTACAAAATGAATGTGTGCACAAGAGTGCAACTTATATTGTCCTGGTAATGCCCATGTTTCTTTGGAACACAAACCAACCGTCCCCTAATGTGAATGTAATTTTATTTGAACTGGAAGTTGTTACTTTTTATGTGCAGGCGAAAAAGCATACACAAAGGAGAGGACAAAATTATTGCAATATTTCCCGATACATCAAGAAGGAGTATTCGTTTTCGTCATGAGCTTAAAGGACCGACAACGCGCTTATTCCGCTGGGAATTGTATACTTGTATAGTCCTTTGTAGTTTTTTTTTTTATTTTTGAAGTGAGCCGACATATACATTTTTTTACTATAAAATTGAAAAATTCTTCTGGGAATTCGGTTCGTTTTTGTGGAAATGTGTGTATATTCGAACGCTGTACGCTGTACGCTTGAAAAGCTTATTAATTTATGCCAACGAGAGGAACTTTTAAAAATTTAAATCCTAAAGAAATATAAATAATTCCTAAAGGAAAAAAACAAAGCATGCCTTTGCTGGCGCTAGGTAGCGCACCACGAGTGAACCCACTCCAGCTGAGTGGCTGACGCAAACAGCACCCAACAAGATGTGCGTTGCACTGAACGAGTTAAACCTCACCAGTGACATTTGTCTTTCGCGGGAAAAGTGCAACAATTGGCAACAATAAATCAACAATTGTTCTCCAAACAATGTGATTCTTGTAGTTCTGAGTGTAAAGTTGCTTCTATAATCTATCAAAGCATTTAGAATCTTGATGGAAGACATTTTGTAAGACAAATCTCATTCCTCTGACATGGCTTATGCCATTTGTTTTTTGCGGTGTGTTTCAGTAGAGGCTCGAAGCTAGAGCAATTCAAAATGCACCTTATATGGGTGCCGGGGCACAGAGACACCCCAGGCAACTGCATGGCGGATGAACTCGCCAGAGAGGGTACAACTCTACCAAGTCTTCCGGAAAAGGGGACTTAAAACATGCCTCTTGCCACCTGCAAATTGCTACTAAATACAAACGCGATCAACATCGCCAATCACAGATGGATAGTAGATAGTACCTGTCTCATCACCAAACAGATTTGGCCATAGCTGTATCTCAAACGCTCTCACTGTCTCATCAGACGGAAAAGATTGTTAATAAGCACCTTAGTATGTGTCATAACGGGACACTGCACCATCGGCAAGTATGCCTATAGGCCGGGCCTCCTTTACAACAACTTCTGCAGAAGCTGCATGGATGAGGTAGAGGAGAAGACAATTCTCCACCTTCTCTGTACATGTCCGGACCTCTCAGCTCGAAGAAGAGCATACTTAGGAGCCAGCTTCTTTAACAACCTTAGTGAACTGGCTGACATCAATATAGATAGACTCCAGGGCTTCATAGCAAGCGCCGGCTGATTCTTCGGGTAGTATTTCTAGTGGAATACAGATCCTGGTGGTAACACAATGGACCTCTCTGGTCTAAGTGAGGTTGCAATTGCAGCCTGCCACTCCAACCTAACCTAACCTGCTGGGTGGCTGGTCAGAGAATGAACTATCGAATCATTGAGCAAGGAACCTATGCGGCCACCTAAGTTGATTGTTTAGTGCTGTTTATGCGTCAAATGTCTTATTGAGTGCATCTTAGTTGTTTACCCTTTTAATTCCAAGAAACAAGTTTCAATTGAAAGTGAACATTATAGAAAGACGATATTATGTTTGTGAAAGATTCAGTGACCTTTTCAAGCCAAGGGTTCAAGTTAGTATTGCACAAGATTCAGGTGACGGAGAAATCTTCAGATCCTTCTAACAGATGAGCAGCTGGTTCGAAATGGAGTAGTGAAACCTCACAAAACCACACAAAAAAAAGCATAAATGACATGAAACACTCCTCCCACCAAGAGGAAGCTGGGACAGTATATCAAATTTTTACAGATTGCTGGAACCTCCCGACCAGAGCAGTGTGTTCCACGAGTAAGTTTTGTGACAACCCAAGCCTCAGCAGAACCGGAAAATCAGCTACACTTTTTCAGGAAATGGGACATACTGTCAACCATGCCATCAAAAGTCATTCTACTGGAATCGAGATTGTTTAGGGTGAACAATTAATCATTCCGAGTCAGGCGGAACGATAAATCACACCGCCATATTCGCAATTTCTTGGGGGTCGCTTGATGTCACTATTGCACAAAAAGTTAGGCACCTTTGAACTTTTTGATTGTTTGGCATGCTGTGAGCAGGTTGAACATTCTTAATGAAAGACCATGCCGGCGAAATCCATATGAAGCAAAAAGGGCCAAAAGAAATGGCCATTGATGGTTAAGCTCTTTTGACCAAAATGCACATCAAAAAGTAAGTTTTCCCGGATGCCGAGGTCGCGTAGATTGCTTTTCCCCAAAATTATCGACGAAGCTGTGGCTTCGCTTGCCACGCTGGAGATTCCAAGTTTAACTCTTGATGCCAAGAAAGTCGATCAACTGCGAAAAAGCTGATGTCAAGTCATTGACAATCTGGTGACCCTATAGCGTGAAGAGTTGATCGTACTAAATTGACATCAGGTAGTTGGAAAGACCTGCGAATTATTAAACAATGAATTCAACGAAATCAAATTCTCAACAGTTATTGTGGACACCATCCTCGGTGACAAAACTAACACCTAATACCACTTGAGTTTCAACACTCATTAAGTTGAGTAGAAAGAAGCATTGTGTAACCTCTTTCAAAAGGGACAGACCATTTAAATAAATACAATTTGTTAATTTTTAGTTTGCTTTTATTTTTATTTAAATTATTCGAGTTCAAGTATAATTACAGGTTACAATTATTTAATTCTCTTAATTATTTCCGGTTGCAGCACAAATGGATGCAATGATGGTGCCAACTTCCCGCTGGGTAATGATGTATCTCGAGCAGATTAAGTAAACGATGTCTTCCATCTTTTCGTTTTCTTCCTTCAATATAAGTGAGGCAAGATTCACGCCCGTCAATAGCGCTCTTGTAGACTCTGCAGCATTAAACCACTCGATAGCCTCAAAGATTTTTCTTGATGATTTTGTTGAGTTCGGTCCAAGAATTAAGATATCTCCAAAGGGATGCAAAAGTTTTGGATATTCTCTATGACAATGGCGCTTGGGAGCAGATTCTTCTTCTATTTCCATATTTAGATCATTTACATTCGACTTCGACTCATAGTCGGGTTCCAAATCGGGCTCTTCTTCTGGTTATTCTTCGTGATCTAGTTTTTGATTGTACTCTAGTTCTTGTGCGGATTTCGGGTTCTGCATCTGACACGAACTGAGACTTCCAGTCTGAATCGGATTGCAATGCTAAACTGCGTTCAAATTTCGATTCTGTCTCGAATCCAACTTCGGCTTGGTCATTGGACTCCGTGTCAGACTTAAGTTCTTGATCTGGCTGTTGTATAACTCTTACGAGGGTTACGTTATACCGGTCCTTAAACTCTTCCTTAACGAACTTAATAGACTCAAGACCTGAATTTAATAAGCTTTTCGATTTCACTAAACAACTCTTCAATTGAAAGAATCCTTTCAGGATCCTCATTCCCATTAAAGTCTGGCACACAATCATTCGAGTCAACAATATAACGTTTAGATGCATCCACACACGGTCCTGCATCTTTTGGTTCAAGTAAAATTTCGAACACAACACTTTTCCACAATTTCTTAGTTTCCTCGTACAAACTTTTAACTTTCCAGGAGCATTCCTAATCCATATCCTGCATGCGAATGCTCGTCGTCGATAGACATTTTTTCAAATTTTTTTTAGTTTTTTCTTCTCGTTTTCTCAATTGCTGCGCATTGCCTCGTCATTCTTGATTTCGCATTCACGGGCCACTGATCTTCGCCATGTTTGTTTTAATCGGCCACATTCTCTTGTGGATTTCATGGCTTGCGGAGTGGATAGCCAACCCAGTTCCATTTTCTTCGGCCTATTTTCTTTGCGGTTGTGCTAAAAGATCATGCAAATCCTCCTGAGTCATTTGTTGATGGACCCTTGGAGTTTTCTAAATAAACTTTTCGTCACAATCTAGGTGACAGTGTTACTCTACTGTGCAATGAATGTGGTGGTACGCCGGTCGTGGTTTGATTTTGCCAGTTTCCACATCCAGAACCACCTCCTTTTGATAAAAATGCTTACTCGGAGGCCGTCCGAGTTCTTCAACATTCAAATCAAAATATACCACGTGATAGTTCAAGAATCAAAGAATTTACCCAGTGGGGATTGTGATGTCATGCGCGGGACCAAAGGGGAAGCGCCACCCTTCTGTGTTCATTTCGCCGCGTTTGGAAGCTCCACATGAGCCAGTTGAGTGATATAGGGAGAGGATTGGCAATAAAGTCACCGTACGAGTAAATCTATCACTGTGATGCTTACTTTAAGGAACGCACTGCACTTCCACTATCGATGGTTACTTTCAGTTGCTCATAAACTGTCAATTTTTGTAACTGTTTTATTTCCTACCTTCATTTCTTCCCGATTGCAAAGTCCATAAAATTATCTTTTTGCGAACTTACTTACTTAAAGTGGCGCTACAGTCCGAGGTGTACCTGGGCCTCAATCATCAAGCGTCTCCAGCCAGCTCGATCTTTAGCTAGCTGCCTCCAGTTTCGCACGCTAAGTTGGTTGAGGTCCCCTTCAACTTGCGTGCGCCACCTGAGTCGCGGTCTTCCTCTACTTTCGAAGATTCGAAGATTTTTCAGACCGGAGCATTGGAGTTCGTCCGCTCTACATGACCCAGCCACCTCAGTCATTGGACCTTCACTCTTCTGGCTAAGTCGATGTCGCTGTACTGCCCGTACAGTTCGTCGTTGTATCTTCTCCTTCACTCACCGTCTAAGCAGATGGGACCGAAAATCACCCGAAGAATTTTCCTCTCGAAACAGCCAAGAGCACCCTCATCCATTTTTGGTAAAGTCCATGCCTCTGCGAACATTGTAGACTTATTCACGTCATCTGTCCGTACCCCGCGATACAAGCACACCCATTTTTTCCCCCGATTTTGATGAATCTATTTCGATGTTTCAACAATATGTACTTCGGACAGTGGCTTCAATTGGACCGAAAATTTCACGTAAACCACGAAATTGAAGACAAATTCAAATAATCTCGACACGTAACAATTGTGTATGTAACTTCCCAAACCGATGACGTCTGTCAAGAAATGACAACAACATGGTTGTAAACTTAGCTAATGGGGACATTCAAAGATCTTTACTTTCTCTTGTGCAAACATAATTTGGGTTTCGAAATTTATTTATTTTTTTAATAAATGTTCAACGCTCTGCATCCTGGCGAAATAAAGTATAAAAGCTGGGCATAACTAAGCTATAAATAAAACGACAAACAGAAAATATGAGCAGACAGTTGTTTTTAAGCTCAAGGGACTAAAGTTTAGTTTTCTCTTAACCTAGGGTAGTGATGTGTATTTAAGATTTTAACGACTTTTAGAAGTTTTATCGAAATTGCTAAAGCAGCTTTTGAGTTCCAAGCAAACAAACATACACACAAGAAGAGAGACGAACAAATTGTTTCTAAAATCCCATGTTTGTACTTAGTTTTGAAATTTAATTGCACAATTGAAGACAAGTTTTACTTAACAATTTGTAAAAACCGCTATAACAAAAGTTCAAAGACCTGAAAAGTAATAGCTTCTTGAATTTGGTATTTCCCTTACAAGCTATTTCGTGTTCCATTCAACTATCCATTGGTTGTTTCATAAATTCCAACAAAATTGAATTCGAAATCCACCTACGTGCGAATAATCCTTCAATGGACTATGGTATGGAACAGGCATCACTGGTACTAAAAATAACCAAATTCCAAATTCCTTCTCCCTTGAGCCCTCGAAATTCACACTAATATAGCAGCCCCAAGCCATTAACCTCAAACGAAACAACCGAAAATTCACTTTCAAAACTATTTAATTATAACCCACATGTATGCACACACACACACACACGTGTCCAAAGGGTGCTCCCCATATTCTCTATGTCGTCTATCCCACGTCAGCTGAGGAAGTCGCAAACTTCGACCTGATTTTCATCAAATCGGCGGCGCTGAGCATTGAAAAGTTTTTCTTCCTCATTTTTGAAGAATGACTGCGGGTAACTGCAGGAAATTGTCTCGTGTTCTATCTCCTTCTATCTCATGTGGAAACAGCTAAAAAAAAAGTGGTGTTACGACACGGTCTCCTTGTTAAATTCACCTTTAGAATTTTAATGAGTCCTGCAGAAGTTTCTGCTGTTATCCCTGTTACCCTTGAGTCAAATGCTAAGATGGACACTAAACAAATGATTATTGTGGTCAAACCACAAACGATGGTAATGAACCTCTCTCAATAAATATTCTCCAACGGCATGTAGCGGAAGGATCACAAGTTTTTTTTAACTTCGATGAGAAAAAAAAAACGCAAGCACCGTCGAAGAGACACTCCTTCGTCGTCTTGTGTGTTTACATTATGTTTTATTGTTCTGTTAAATATAGCAATGATTTAACTGTGTAGGAAGACAACCCTGCACACTTAATGGAAGGTAAAAGCGGGGGCATGTAGAAAGGCTAATACCCCGCCATAATTACAACCAGTGGCAGTCAGCCAGTATGGACTAGACCAGGTTCAAAAAAGAAGAAGAAAACAAAATCAATAATTTCCATAAATTGGTGCGGTACACGCAAGGATACCAAATTGAAGGACTCAAATTTTCCCAAAAAAATAATAACGAGTTGAAGAGAGAGCTGACAGAACAACAAGGACTTCATCCTCCTAAGCCTTGTGCTTCTTCAATAAGCAGGCGTCTAAAGTGATGATTCCCGGACAGGAAACAGAGAAGGGAGAGTATTTCCTTTTAATGGGGTAGTTCCTCGGATGGAATGGATTTTTTTTTTTCAAAACAATTTTTTTTTTTTTTTTTTGTACAGCCTTCAAAGTACTACAACTGCCGCCCATGTCCTGTTAGATGCGATATGTGTGTGCGCGCGAGAAGCGACGACAACCAGCGACGTCGAAAGATGACAACCCCAAGTGTAGTATACATGTGTGTGTGTGTGCACAATTGGTAAGTGTGCGAAGGAATATGGGACAATCATAGACTGCAGATGATTTAGTTTCTCATTTAATGTGGCGCAATGTGGCCATTACTCCGTTATCGATCGTCCTACGACGACGTACGATAATGTTGATGATGATTTTCTCTTTAAATTTTATTCCATGGACTTTTGTATAGACGCGGGGTGGTTGCTGTTTTTTTTTTTTCGAGACGAGACGTGAGTTTAAGGACTAAAGGATTATTATTTTTAAGGATACGAAAGAATATGCATAGGTAATACTCGTACTTTTGCCTCAGAGAGACAAAAATCCTTTTCTATTCTGTACGGTTTGTTAAGAAGGATATTTGAAGGTAATTCCGGAGGAAAATTATTTTCAAAATGAGGATGTCCTATTTTTTAATGAAAGGAGAAGTATACAGACAAGTACTTGTGCATAACAATTCTACTTTGTCTTCTTGTAATGCTTATAGCAGAACATGACAACCTTGACAGGTTTTTTTTTTTTTTGATAAATGAAAAATAAAGTGTCAACATTGTACAGCCTTGTTTATCTTGATAGAAAATGTACATACATTGTGTTTGTACCCATATGGAGACACAATCATAATGTTTTTGTGAATTGTGGCGAATTGAAGAGCTATAACAGGACTTGTTACATGATACTTCAAGTTTGTAGCCGAATGGCATATAGGCATTCCCCCACAAACGACATATGTTGGTAATTAAATAACGTAACCTGGCAATGCTGTAAGAATCATCAACTGTCTAAACTGTTCAAATACAGATCCATGGACCTCCTGAACCTGAACGTCGCTTAACCTTTAGCTCGTGTTATGTGATCATGTCGATGATCTAATCGATCCTTATCATGATGGTTTAAGGCCACATTTTCGGAGAAAGGCGAGTAGGAACTTCAATGGTAAGGAGCTTCTCATCTTCAGCCTAAGGAGATGTAAAAAAGCATCGTGAAGACACGAGTTCGCAGTAATGAGATCTGAACTTGACATGCGCAACTGTTGACAGTTAGCTAATAATGATGAAAGACCCAGGCCGTACCAGGTTATAGCTTCATCTAAAGTATGTAAGATGCATGTGAGATTGTTTGGTAAATCAGGAAACAAGAAACACAACTTGTTTCCAACTCTGTAGTGAACCAACAAGTAATTTCTCTTGCAGTTGTGTAAATTTCGATACGTTTATAGAAAAGACGGTACCATGAATAGAACATCCCTTAATGCATTCCCCTTGGTTTCAATTTAAAACTATAGAATGCCCTTCTGTAAAGGATTTGAGAGCGGTTTGCGCCATAACAGCAAACTAAGCTGAAAAAAAAAACATTGAAGGCTGAATTAAAATGGCACGTGAAAGTTCTTAAGTTATATACTGGCTAAACACTGCTGTGGTTAAACCCATCTTTACCTAGGAGGCGATTGTTTGGTAGAGGTTTGAGAACAAATGCTATTCTAGGAATGTAACAAAGATTTAATGAGATGTAATGAGATCGATGAGATTAGAAACAATGGCAACCATACTACGTCTTCCTTGACTAGACATATGTACATATTCTGTGAAAGCTCGGCAGCAAAAACTGCATAAAGAGTCAAGAAAACCGGTCTTTAGACATCAAGAAGTCTTAGCAGAGAAAAAATCGGATAAGAGTAAAGTTTGTGCCGAAAACGAATACCGACGGATCCAAAATGGATATTGGTACAGGATCTGCTGTCTACTGTGAGTCTTGAAATGCAAGCCGTCGCAAATTTGATGTTGCTTGTCAAGCATCTATAAAGGTGTTGCAGTCAACCTCGATAAGATCCAAACTCTTGAAATTTTGAAAAACGAAACTGAATGAGACATCACCAATCAACAAGATGAAGTTCCGCTGGTTGCCGAGACACATGCAGTCTGATATAAACTCTTCACAGGCCCTAATCAAATGCCAATACACCATGTAGAGGAATATACAGCTTGAATGTTATGGTTAGTCTTCGATAGGAGAGATCTAGCAGCTTTGCAATGCGTCGTCACATGGAGCTCACGCAGAAAATCTTCGCCTTCCCTACAACAACTAATGCAGGGACAAAGCTGAAATAAAATCTGTACTGCATCTGTTCTGTAATTGTCCTGCAGTAGCCATCAAAAGTTTGAGAATTCTTGGTAGTAGCTTCTTTAATGGGCTGGAAAATTCTGAGATTCCTATCACATTCTAGGTTATTTTGTATGGGCACAGTCCAAGGAAACCCAAAAACTAACTAACAACCACTCTGACCAAACTTAACAGTAAGGAAATTTAAACAGTCATTGGTATCCTGACTAGGCACTGCTCGGTTGATCTTCCAACAACTAATCCTGAAGATGCAGGGACAAGGAAGTAACACAATCTATTCGACACCTGCTTAGCGACTCCCTTCTTTAGCCTCAAAAGGAGCACAGTTCTTAGCAATAGCTTCTTTTCAGGACTGCAGGACCTACGTTGTAAAGAGCTTATGATTACATATGTGTACATGTGTTTGCTTCTCTGTCAGATTAACCATTTTGTGAACGTTAAAACGTGATTTTGTTCACAATTCCCGTAGGTGGTTCACTGAACTAGTTAATTGCATTCAAATGTTTTTTGAACAAAACCCCCACGCATTTAAAACAAAAGTTTCACATGCAAAACCACATTTAAAGTTTATTCTTTGAAAATTTCGACATTGTCCAAGATATGTTACAGCAACCTACATTTCAATCTTCCAAACAATGTCACACACAGAACACTTCCAAATGCAACAAAGAACTTTTAAGGAAACTTCAAAGAAAAAATGGCAAAAGCCGAACAAAGAAGAATCGAAGTCCCACACTGAAATGTCAAAGTTGCAATTTAAAAACTAAAACAGGGGGTCGAGCAAGAATCAAAACGAATGTCAAATCTAACAAAAACAATAACACTGGTGCATGTCAAAAAGGTTCTTCTGAACGTTTTTCACCTTACACACCCCCACGACAAGCCTTTAATTCCGTTTCGTTTCCAACAAACAACACCAACTTGACATACTTCACAAATGCACCTTAGCTTGGTTAGGTAGGTAGCACATAGCAGTGAAAAGGTTGAAAAAAGTAGACAACTTCTCGACACATGCACCAGTTCACGACATATAGTAGGTACGTGCATCTGTTTCATAAAAATGAATCTAGGACTTTTGATTCTCAATGACCTTGTACTCATTAAACATTTTTCAACCCGTTTCCACCAATTTCTTCTGTTTTCCCTTTAATATTTTCCTGTGGAAACAAAACATATTGCACGCAGTGTTCCTTCAATAAAGTAATTGGCACGCTCCACGCGCGGTTGGAGCGGCTGTATGCTTTTGATTTGTCATGCATATTTCATTTGAGTTGGGATTTTTTTTATATATTTCGCTTCCGTAATTGTTGACTCGCTACAAATGCAAAATTGATTGAGAGCACTACATTCTGCTTGAACCACAGGCACACACACATTACACGGATAGGAAGGGCTTTGGAATTTACCTCGAGGGTGCATTTCACAGATTTCCATAAAGCAAGGACATATGCACAGCAGATTCACAGGAAGGAAAGGCAAACACAAAATCGCGGACACACACACTCTGCACACCACGCGCGGTTGTACTCTTAATTAAACGTTATAAATTTATTTTTATTTATTTTTTTTAATTAAAAACGATTTTTGACCCAGAATCTGTTTTTTTTTTTTTAAGGAAAATGAATCCGTATACGATACCAAACGACTGAGCAATAGGCACAGCTCCTACAACAATTTCTGCAACGATAAATGTTAAGTGTTTACACTCAGCAAAAAAAGAGTGAAAAACAAAAAAAATAAAATCGAAAAAATCCTCCGTGCTTCCGTTTAAATTGGGTAGAAGTACGAAAATAAATGGATAAGCCTATTTTAGAAAGTTCTCTCTTAGCAATAGTTACGAGTAGATGCGGTTTCGCAACGCAACCCACTCTAAAACAAAAAATGAGAGAGGACTTACGAATTTCCTTTCAGCCAATGCCACCCTTATTTCGCAACCCCCATTTAGCAAGCAGACTTACTCAACATAATTGTACTCTAACTCTATATTGTTGTAGTTGTACTCTCATTCTATTTAGGAAAAGTAGAAGAAGCATCAAATATTCTCTCTCGCTCGCTGTAGCCTCAATGTGAAACATAGAATTAAATAGGAAAAAAACAAACAAAAACGAAAACATCGCATCATATTACGTGAAGAGGGTGAGATTGGTGCAGGAATGATAAAAAAAAAAAAAAACTGTTGAAATGAAAACACCACCCCCAAATGAACAAACGAAACGCGAGAAGTGAAATAAGTTCAGGATTTCACTGTAAGGAGAGAAAGTGTTGCCAGTTCTATTTGAACTGGACGCGATGGTAACTGAACTTCATTTTCTGTTGAAGTCAAGGTATTTTGAAACTACTTTAAGGGTCATACAACCTTGGTCTAAAAAACTGAGTCAATTTGTAGAAATACCCGAACGAAACGAGTTCGAGATATTGGTGTAAAATTTGAGAACAAAATTGAAGTTTCAAGCATTTAAGGCTTCTTGAAAATCTATTGACTCACAAGTTCTGGAGTTGAAGCGATTATTGACCTTCTATTGAGCGGGTTGGGCAGGGATGTTAATACTCTCTACCACCTGCCACTAATGCAGTTTTTTTTTTCAAATCGTTGGTCTTTTCGCATTCCAGACTCAGTTGCTTGTTGGTAAACGACTCAAAGGCATATTTTACTTGTCAACAAAAATATTTTCATGGCGGATGGACACATATCATATATTGACGGTACACTCAACCACGAACTAGAGACTTCACTTTACATAGTATCGTCAACAAAGACGGTCCGCAATGACTGGCAACGACTACAGATTCATATCCCTGCTTATTGTTGCATTCAAGATCCTGTTCAGCATACTGTGTGAATGTCGTAAGCTGTTTTGTACCACAATAATCGGCACGTGCTTCCAAATTCTGGAAAAGACGATCAACTTTTAGATCGAAACCCACTTCATTGACCTCTTCATTGACTTGAAAGCCGCGTATGACCGCAAATATCGCTTGAAGCTCTAGAAAGCGATGGCTAAATTGAGGATCCCGAGAAAACTGATACAGCTACGCGGTGTGCCGTGCCATTTATTTGGAAATATTCCTGTCTTCCTTCTCCCACCCAGCCTAGAGGAAGTCGGCACAGCCATTAAAAAGCTGAAGAATAACAAGGCTGCGGGCTCGGACGGATTATCGTCAGAGCTCTTTAAAGCTGGTGGCGATGTTTTGGTAGGGAGTATGCATCAGATAATGTGCAAAGTATGGGAGGATGAAAGCATGCAAGCGAACTCTACGAGCTGTACAAAGATGTGGATACAGTCCGTAGTGGCCGAGAATGCTCCAGCTAAGAGGATTTTTGAATCCCAGCCACTTAGTTCACCAAGAAAAGGAAGAACGAACCTTCGGTTTAAAGATCAGGCAATCGCGGACGCCAGAAACCTTGGCCTAGTAAACTGGAAACAGCGTGCCCGTGACCGTGACGGATGGAAAGCGGCATTAGTTCAGGCTCAGACCCTCCAAGGGTCACTGGCCTGATAAGTAAGTAAGTATTCCAGTCGTCAACCAGATCTTGGCAAGGTGATGCACACAGTCTTGTAATTTCTTTCAATATCGTTCTGGAGCAGTGTACTTAGAGTATGCTTCTAAGACTTAGAGTTCAACGACGGCCCTAGTGGAGATAATAGGAAAAATACTAATAGGAAACCGCTGCTACTTCGGTTAAAAAAAAATAGCTGGAACCAATGCTTTTAACACGAAGGACAAAGGTGATGCTCTTCTATGAAATACTGATCCTGCCATTTTTCTTGTAAAGCGCCGAGTGCTATATTGAATCTTCGTTTTTATAGACGCGGGGAGCGATTGATCCAAGACATTCAACCGCGTGCTCTATGACCTGTACCAAAATGTGGATGTAGTTCCATCTATGAGAATGGATAGCATTGCTCCAACTAAGATGATCTTTGGATTGCAGCCCTCTGGTTTAAGACGACCAGAAAGAGCTAACCTCCGATACATGAACCAAACTATGGAGGATGCCAGGATGCTCAACCTGATAAACTTGCAGCAACATATCCGAAATCAAAGAGAATAGAAGGCTGATATGTCCCAGCCAGGTGTTCTTGGCTGCTTTGAGGAAAATTCTTCGGGTGATTTTCGGTCCGATCTGCATAGACAGTGAGTGGAAGAGGAGATACAACGACGAACTATACGGGCTGTACAGGGACATCGACTTAGCCAGAAGGTCCGATGACTGAGGTGGCTGGGTCACGTAGAGCGGACGGACTCCAATGCTCTCCGGTCTGAAAAGTCTTCGAATCCGACCCCGGAGGACAGCACATTAGAAGAAGCCCGCGAAGGTGGCACACGCAAGTAGAAAGTTCCCTCAACCAACTTAGCGTGCGTGTTGGCTGGAGACGCTTGTTGGTTGAGACCCAGATCCGGACTGTAGCACCACCTTAAGTCAGTAAGAAAAAAATAGAAAAACCCTTGCATTTTAAAGGGCAGGCTAGAAAAAACCCCTAGTAGAATGTAGACAAGTCTGGAGGAGTAAAAAAACACAATTTAAATACATAGTTTGACTCATGAAAGTATGGACGATTTATATTGTTGAACTAGCAAAGAACTAAAAGTATAAGAGATCGGGTAGTAACCCTAAAAATGGCTCACTTGCCTCTAGTTATCCCTGACTATGTTCAAACTTAATTTGCTCAAAGTGTTGTACTACGGTTCCTAAAATCAAAATTCATCTGGCTCGAAGGACCACATTTGAAGTAATTTAATGCAATGTTATTAATTAGCGGTCTTCCTCAAAATCCTGCTTAAGTTTGTATTTGAATACCTACACCGTCCATTGGCATATTACACATTCTCACTCAAATTGTGAAATATAGTAAGAAAGAGTTAAATACACAAATTGGAACATAATTAAATTCCATGCACAAGGCTTGCACAAGCTTTTTGACATTTAAATGAAATTATACTTCAAACGCAAGGTACTTGTAGAGCTAAGCAACATCCAGCCAGAGTTCATGAGGGGCAACACTGGCAACACTTTTCCACAAAGCAATGCCATGTGTGTTTGTGTATATTTTTTTGATGTATTATACTTTTACGAAGAGCGCTTTCGCCCTCCATCACTCACCCTTATAGCTCTACTTCACATCGTCTTCACTCACTTTTCTACTGATTTTACACATTGACACAATTCTTTTCCTTTTGCTGTTGTGTTGTTGCCCGTAAATAACACAAAAATAGAGTAGGAAAAAGAAAAAAAAAAAAAACAGAAAAGAAAAGAAATAAGGAAAAATGGTAAAAAGGTACACACAACACTAGGGTTGACTGACGGTTTTTTCCCATTTTGACTACATCTTGAGTACAATATACGACTGTGAAAGGTTGGTATGGTAGGGGGATGGATGATGATAGTGATGTTGATTATGATAGAAATTAACAACATGACACAGACACTGGGTACAATTACAATCCTCATTTCTCACACTATTTTCTGTCTCTCTGCAGACTTTTGTTCTCTTTTTTCTCTCTCCCTTCCATATCTGTGTTGCAATATACAAAAAAAAAAATTATTTTTGGAATACAACCTCCGAAAAAATGATACCTGTACGAGCTTTTCGCTTAAATGGGCTTTTTCCATCAAATCTAAAAGGACATCTACTTCCTATTCATTGCCAAAGTACATGCGAAGCTATATACAAAAAAATAAAAAATTAAATTAAATATTTCTCTCATATTCTTATAAAAGAAAAAATGAGAAAAAAATTGATACATAGATAGTCCTTGTTGGGATTTTGGGGAAATTCAAATATTTCAGGATACTCGTCAGAGATGGCAGGATATTTACGGCAAAGAATTTCGCGAAAATTCATGTAATTTCGACACAAAAAAACTAACCTTCTTGGACGAATTTCTACTATTTACAAAATCGTGTATGTATGTACACGAGCACCCACTCAAAATCTCACTATGCCGTGTTTGGAGGTGGTGGAAGGAGTGGACCTTGCTTTCAGCAATAGTCTGTAGCCATTAGTGAAACATTTTAATCACAATTTTTTAATTTAATTTATTTAAGTTTACACAAAACTTTCACTTTTTTTATGCATGATAATGTTATTGAAAAAAATTGTAAAAAAAAAAAATTTAATATTTATTAGGAGGTTTCAAATTCGACGATGAGGACGAGGACGAGGACACCGACGACGACGACGTGGACGCCATGTTTTCGTAATTATTGTATTTTTCTTTATTTATATACTCTAATATGTGTATTTAAATAAAACTACAGTGGGCAGTGAACTCACGTTAACACGCGTTAATCTTTAAAAATTTTAGAATTTTTTTCTTTGAAAGCCTTTCTCCCCCTTTGCTGTAACAACTCTGCCTTCGCGAAAACACCACCACTGCAGGGCGAACTGAAGACCAGCAAAGAGTTGTTCCCGAACGAACTATTGACTCTCTACCAACCGACAACCGACCGAAGACTAACACGGCAATCCAACAACATACAAAATCACCAAGAAGCACAAGGAGGGTTGAACTTCCGTAGTAGAATATTACACCCAAAGGACGACGACGGGGGCGAAGGATCAGAGAAAATCTCGACGAAGGTATCGCCCGCAGAGTTCGGTTCAAAAAAAAAAAAAAAAAAAAACGAAGGGGCTTCAAAGGAAAAACTACTTTCACATTAATAATTATCTTGGCTCTGAATTCGTTATTATTTGTTATGTGTCGTGAGTGTTTTTTATGCGAGAAGATATTGAATACTAATACATCGAATGGGCCATGTGCCAAATTGAGCTTGGCGCAAAAAGCTAAGGATGCGTGCGATGTTATGCTGTTCTCGTTCTCGGGTGAGAGCTTTGAGTATTGCTTTGCTTCTTCTGTGTGGGAAATTGGGAAGTAGGTCAAATTATCGCATTTGTGTAGTTTGGCTCTCTTCTTGCTGAGGTTTAGAATATAAATTCGAGAGAGGTTTGCTTATGAGAGCCAAGCATACGATATGCGAGCTTTTACGAGATTTTTATTTTTTTGTTTGGGAAATGAGAACCCGATCAAAGATTTAAATTTATTTTCAATTTTGCCATGATGCATGTTTCCTGTGGGATAAAATTTGTGATCGTAAAGTTGAAAACAAGACGTTTACAACATTTAATCCTTTCGACCCGATTGGGACATTGCATCCCAAAACAAAGTTTCTTTTGTTTTTTTTCGGGTCGAAAGGGTTAAGTTGGTTTGGAGTTGGCTTACACTTACACCAAAAGCGGGTCCATGTTGATACCACAGGGTTGGGAACCCCAATTTACACCTGAAACCCTTTAGACATCCTAACGTTTAGATCGATCCTAGTGGGGATATTTATTTAAAGGTATTCACCTAAATTGGTTTTTCTCATGTTGGCAAAGGCGAGACACCTGCAGATGCGGTAAGCGATAGATTCCTCCTCTTTCTCGTTCATGCAACTCCTACAGAAATCGTTGCAAACAATGCCACAACGCTTAACGCGCCTAGCAAGAATGCAGTGTCCTGTTATTACGTACGTTTCTTAGAGAGCTGCTCCTTTTTAACCAAATTAACGCTTTTGGTCTTCTCGACATAAGCCTAACATTGTTGCAACAGCCTATGTTGCCATCTGTACTTTACTTTTGACAGAATCACGTGTTAAGCAACTCAATAGACTGTTTAACGTAATCAAAGTTTCTACTATCTGTACCTATAGAGGTCGGGCCATACTCTGTATTTCGATTCTATAGTCAATTCATAAAATCCCTAGAAAAGTTCCGCTTTCGAACGATTTGAACTCTAGAATCGCAATACAGAGTAGGAGCCCTGACTTGTTCGTCAGTCTTACTGAAATGTCGTAATGACCTGAGACCTAACACATTCTAACATTTTGCTGTTTATCTCGTTTAGAGACACACAGAAATTAAAGTTTTACTATTGTCGGTATGGCTAACTCTTAGAGACAGAGCTCGTAATAACCACATTAGGGGAAGCCTGTAAGTTTCACTCACACAAGACAAGCTAGAAGAAGCGTCGAAGTAACGAACATATAGTGAAAGAGAGCAATGAGCAGATAAGAGCTCCTCAAAGGAAGTAGAGGACCGAAAGCACTTTAAAATCATAGAAATCATAGAAGCTCTCACAATAGAACTCAACTCCTGCACTTCTTCAATACAAAAAGGTTATTATCCCCTCAAAGAGCTAGAGCGGTTAGGAAATTCTCTCACTAAACAAGGTTGATGCTTAGCTTCTAACAGACTTCATACCGAACATTTCTAATTAAGTAACATCTCAGCACACGTCTCAAGGAAATGTGCTTACTCTACTTGGAAGATCAAGAAACAGCGATGCACCATTTTGTGCACATATACCGCAATAATTCGAAGCAGGCAAAACAGTTCAATACGGCATTCATCTCTCCACAAATAGTCAACCAATGATCGGGCGTACGATCCTGACCTCTTTCCTAGGATCACATTTTTGCGGTTTTGACGGAAGGGAAACACCAGAAATGGATTTAATATAAATGAGCTTCTGCGTATAATCTTAGCTTAATTCAGCCGCAATTTTATTTTTTCCAATTATTTGTGTAAGAACCTCAATTTATATAATTAAAAAGACCACTAATAGGCATCTACCCTAGGTCCCTTAGAATACAATTCTTCTTTTGTACGTTCACCACGGAAATATTGCTTCCAGCGTTCGTTCCTCATTGCCTGAAATCATACAAATTTATTTCTATTTGACAAAAATTTGCTGTATTCTCATCTTACATGGAATCGAAGCAATTGCTTATTCATGCCGACACACTCTTGAAAATCAGAAATCAATTCGGAACACATTCTTTGACCCCTGTCCACACCGTATGCCTCAAGGCAATCCATCATATTCATTTCAAATTCACCGCATTTATCATAGTGCTGATGATTGATCAGACAACCTGTTAAATCCGTAAACGGTGTACGCAATGCTGGCCCAAGAGACATTCTAAAAAATTAAAAAAGAAAATATGAAATTAAAATACCACATATTATAGCAATCGAGAGTATCCCTTCAATGACGTAACATTTGTTTTGAAGTTAAACCGATGAAATTTACATAAAACACTTTTGTTATGAGTTTATATGATAATAAAATCTTTATTCTTGATTAGTAATACAATTTATTTAAAAATAAATACCTTGAAAGAGGATTTCAACCTTTTTGTTTGAGGAAAATAAAATTTAACCAATTTGATTTTTATATTTTATTGACAGATCTAAATGTCATATGTATTCGATGACAGCGTGTGGAATTCCATTTCCATTAATTTCGGTACATGCCGAACAGTTTCTTATAATCAGGACGTCAGAAATTTATAAAAACGACTTTCCTATTAAAACGAAACATAAAGCCTGTAAACCTACCATCTTAAGTTACTTCAAGATCAAGATAGAAGATTCGGATATCGGTTCACCCTAATATTCAACAAAATTTATCTTTTTATTTGAGTACCATTTTGAAATGCCATTTCCTACCGGTAAAGCTTACTTTAAATTGCACCTTGTTCTTTTTTATTTCACTCAAATCGTCGGTTGAATCACTGACTTTTGAAGGTCCTACATTTACCCGAAAGATTTGAGAACTACAAGATTCTAGAGAAACTTTTAACTCCAAAATTGACATCTGGCAATGTTGTTAAGGTGTTAACTTTGGTCTGCAATGTTTTGTGTTTTTGTCTGCACGGCCTGTCACTTTAGCATCGCACGCGTTATAAATCAACAATCTTTTTTTTAAACAAATTAATTTTTGAAAATGAATAATCAAGAAATAAGTGACTATTTAAAAGAATGCGGAGTTTGCCAAATATGTCAATTGCGCTATTTAAAAGCCAGAGGTGCCGAGTACCAAGACATGAAAGAATCTTTCGAAAAAGTATGTTACTGTCAAACTTGTTCAATAATAAAGCCTTTTAAAATGATTAATTTACTAATCTTTCTAGTTAAATGTTCAATTCGAGCAGAGCGATGAAGTTGTGCCTAAGAAATTGCGTTCGAATCCCTGCACCACATGTCTCGGGTTATTCGCTGAAGAATTTCAAGATCAAATTGTGGAAAAAATCACAAGCTGCAAGATTGATCAATTTGATTGCCAACAAATCGGTATCGCGATATCGTTACCAATGTTGTTGCAAATCCGTCAGCTCTCCATGTGGTATGCTATGATGAGAAAATTTGGGACCGAAATCGATGCTGAACGAGCTGTAGATGTTCCTTTAAAGGAAGCTGCCAAGCTAATTCTCAATCCAATTATCTGTCAGAAGCTAAATAAGTCATACAACTGCGAGGGTATATTGATTAACATATTGCTGGACCACCCTGATGAAGAAGAAGACATTGCCAAGTTGCTTAAAGTAAATGAATCAATATTTTCGATGAAGAACGCAAAAGGAAAAAAGCAGCAAATCACAAGGAGTTACATCGAAAAAATGTTTATTCCAAAAAAGCTGCCCGCAGAGGTATTTGAGAAACAATTCCAAATTCCTCCACCGATTGCAGATTCGATTTTGACACTTAAAAATGTCACACTGTCAGGTCCTTGTGTCTTCGTTGCGGGACGGTATCGCAAATTGCCGCGAAAGTTATCACATTCCCCGTGGGTTCTGCAGGGTAAGCGTGTGATGGACGATAGTATTCAAGAAATCATCATTCGTAGCACTGCTCCACACTTTGGCGTTGAGGAGGACAAAATCATATTCTCTTCGAGTGGTAGAGAAGATGTTGATGTGCGCTGTTTAGGACGTGGTCGACCATTTGTCTTGGAAATTCCCAACTCTAAGCGGATAACGCTGCCAAAAGTCCTAGCTGGCGATATTGAGCTAGAGATAGAAAAATCACAGAAAATTTCAGTTCGAAATCTACAAATGGTTACACGTGACGATTTGGTGCACATAAAAACGGGCGAAGAGAAAAAGAAAAAATTCTACCGAGCGCTGTGTGTGTTGAATGAGCCCGTCACAGTTGAAGTGCTGCAAAAGCTTAACCATCCAAATGGATTTGAAATCGAACAAATAACGCCAATAAGAGTGCTTCATCGCAGACCGTTACACACAAGACCAAGAAGTATTTACAGTACGAAAGCGCATGTAGATAAGACCAACTCTAAAGTGATGGTTATTGACATTGTTAGTCAGGCAGGCACTTACATAAAAGAGCTGGTGCATGGAGATCTTGGCCGAACTACTCCGAGTTTTGCTTCGTTAATTAAACAACCGATAGATATCATTGCTTTGGATGTAGTTGGAATTGATTTGGATTGGCCAGAGGATGTTGACAATAGAAATTTAGATGATAGCGAATTGAACGGATCACACATAGTTGCAAAGTAGGCTAAACTAATTTAATAAAGGCAATAAAATGCAATCAAAATTTTATGTGACTCTTACGTTTGATTTTGTAAAGGTGTTACTTTTAAGCTACAGGTTAAGGGTGTTCTTAACAAAAGAGTGTTCCGGTGTTTACTAAAAACTTAACTGGAGATCGATGATTAACGCAACACGCTTTTTTTCTCTTCTTAAGAAACTATAATACATGTGCGGTTTTAGGGTACGTTCGGACAAGACGAGCCTTTGTTTTAAAGATACGAACCAAATGCTGTCGATAAATAAATAAGGATTCGTCTTTCGTCTAGGAAAAAACGTTGCTGTAACAATCATAACTTCAAGGCGACACCTTAGTCGACATTCAGCTAAGGCTAACCTTGAGACAGCTGCTACTTTGCTTTAGAAAACAACTACCAAAATGACAACAGTGGTGCTTAGAACATTAAGCCTACCATTACTTTTATGACGTCCAAGAGCAAATATATAACTGCAAACTTTATGAGCGAATCGAATTTCACGTCGACTATAAGCGGCGTAAAATAACTATCTCTTGATTCAGGCAATGAAATCTTTGAACAGCATAAGCAGTTTTTTTTTTTAAAAAGATTTCCTTTTAATTTCTTTTTACCAAATACCAACTTCAGTGATTAGTTCACATTTCTAGAAGACAACAAATTAAAATGCAACTCATGGTTTATATCCAATAAGATTAAGCGAAGTTATCTGATCGAGGTTTCGGATGCCATTTTTATCCACTACAGCAACATTGAAGGATGGGAGATTAACAATCAAGCGCTTCTGAATCTCCACAACGCATTTCTTTAGCACGTCATAAGATTCCTCTTGGGTAATTTTATCATGGTGGTAACGATCAAAAATACTAGCACAGAAAAGGCCACCATAGCCTTGCCCACCATATTTAAGATCCTTCGCATTAGCCAAATAGTCGATGAAATGCAATTCAGGACCATCCGTCTCGTCGTATCTGTAGTAGAAGTAAAAAAGTCAGTAGGACGCTCCTCTATTCCTTTGTGATTATTTACCCAGCTACAAACATGTTCACCTGATATGGTGAGCGACTCCTAAGGTAATCGGCGAGATTTTTCCGTGTAAAATGAGCCGCTGACTTGGGTGACAAGTCATAGCCATTTCGCATTTTATACAGAGCAATGTTCTTCGCAATGAATTCGGTAAATTGGACTGTATCACCAGATTCTCCGATTGTAGCAATCATTAGTTTATCTGATATTTTATGAATTTTATTTAGATCTGTAAAAAGGAAGTGGAAAATATAAGTTTCCTTTGTCGGCATAGAAATGGGTTACGAGTTGGAACTTACCATCTTTCATTACGACCACAGATCGAGCATGTGTAGTATCAGCAGCAACCATGACAAAGTCTGGTCCTCTAATTCCAAGAATAGTTTCCATGGTTTTTAATTATTTTTTTATGAAAAATGCTGTACAAAATTACAAGATCAGAATACGGATTTGTAGGCACCGGAGAAGAATGACAAATCAAGAATTGAGTGCTGCAAAATGTTTTGTCGTCGTTGAGAGTGAAGTTAGGTGTATTTGATCATTGTCGGCAAGGTGGGTTTTTAGTGCGTTTACACTTAAGTAAGATGTTGTCGAAGCCCAATTTCACAAATGAAAATTGAATTGCATGGATTTTAAACATTTTGCAGTTTCCTTCAGATACATGGATATCTTGTAACTGAGATCGCTGCAACCAGTTCTTTAGAGTCTACACCAACAAATTTGGCATCCGCTATTCCTTGATCTTAAAACATACGAAGGTTCTTCGTGGTTAATACCTGAAAGTTGAGATTCGATTACTCTCTTCGCGGGGGCGTTTTCTTTTTACTTTTCTATTTCCACACTTGAACTTGAGCTTATCTTGGTATTCTCTTATATTCTTTCCCTAGTCATGATCCTTTGAGCATTGAGTACAAAATATACGATACAATCGTTGTACCAGCGGTTGGACAGATTTGGTGTTGTATACGACAATTATTGTATCGTGTGCTTCCACACATCCTAACGTTGTACCAATATTATATGCTCTTAACAACCATTGTCGCATGCTCATAATCTGCCCAAGGTATATAATAATTATTAATTTATTTATTCATTTTCTGGGACATACAGTGCGCACCTAATACAACCTTATTAAATTATTGCAGTGCATGAACACACTCTTGGATAATATTTGACTGAACGACACAAAATTGCGAACTTAACCGGTGTCGATATGGTAGTTCTTTTTCTGTTGACTTTTGTTCTAAACACAAAATAACAATTGTTCAAGCTAGTTGCACTAACGATTCCGAGTTTTTGCTTAAAACAAAAATATTTTTCATAAACCAAAGCAGAAATTAATTTATTATTAAACCAATTTCCTTTGTAAAAAATCATACAAAATGGCATCTGCAGTTCATTGTCAATTATGGATGGGAAGTGTAAGTCTTAAGTAAATAAAAAAAAACTCAGAATTACCCTAATTGATTGTTTTCCTTTCCAGCTTGAAACGTATATGACGGAAAATTTCATCATTGCAGCCTTTCGTAAAATGGGAGAAGATCCCACCACAGTTAGACTCATGAGAAACAAATACACCGGTGAACCGGCTGGTTATTGTTTTGTTAATTTTGCCACAGACGATTTGGCAATGGATGCAATGCATAAATTGAATGGCAAACCCATACCAGGCACAAATCCTATCGTGCGATTCCGTTTGAATAGTGCTAGTAATTCGTACAAAATGCCTGGAAACGACCGCGAGTTTAGCGTCTGGGTTGGAGATCTCAGTTCAGACGTAGATGACTATTCATTGTACAAAGTGTTCTCCTCCAAATACACATCCATTAAAACAGCTAAGGTGATTTTGGATAGTTCTGGTTTCTCCAAAGGCTATGGATTTGTTCGATTTGGCATTGAGGATGAACAGAAATCAGCTTTGTATGAGATGAATGGTTATATCGGCCTTGGTTGCAAGCCATTAAAAATTTGCAATGCAGTTCCGAAGCCGAAATCCGATACACCAACAACAGAATATATGACAGGCTATAGTACAACACCTGCCACAACAACCCCTGCAACTGCCGCTCCAAATTATTCGCAATATTACGATCCATCTACTTATTGGCAGGGATATAATGCATGGCAAGGTTATTACGATCAGCAGTCAACATCTACTACGGATGCGAGTGCTTACTATCAACAAGCAATGCAACAGCAGTCGCATGCCGACCCGCAGACTTTAGCTCAACATGCTGAGGCCTGGAGTGCCCAGCGCAACAGTGTGAATTACGAACAGCAACATGCACAGCAGAACCAGGAGCATGATGATGATTTGGCTTTGGTGGACCATAAATTCACTCTCGATGTGGATAAAATGAATCGTGAAGCAATTGATACAGACAGAAATTTGTACGATGCTTTAGAAAGTTCAAAATGGCTTCCGATTGAACAACTAGAAGTTTTTTGATGATAAAATGTTAAATAGCTTTGTGCAGTTGAATTTTTTTTTTTTTTTTTTTTTTCAAAAATAAATTTATTTTAAAATATTTGATCATGTGTTTACAGTGTTTGCACACTCCTTAATCCCAAGCATGTTGCTGTCAGTTTGTCAGGTTGATCATCTTGGTTTCCTCCAAAGCTTGGTCCTTATAACGGAAGTTCGGTCGTCTCGTTCCTGACACTAAAGGCCTGCAAAAGGTTAACTCACCACGGAAACGTAATGTGTGGAAAATTTGAATGCTCCAAACCTTAACAAACAAATTAAAGACCTGACGAGCTTCCTAAATACATACTTAAGGTGTTCTGTAAACGCTCTTAACGAAGCCATTTCGGAAATCAATCGTAGGTCGCAAAGTCTTGTCAAAAAGAAGTAAGTTCGTGCTACATAGGTAAAATCTTGGTGTTGTTACAGGATGCGATGGCGTACTGTAGATCAAAGTCGGATGAAAGCGCACTTGGTTGCAAAGTGTATTGTAATGAATATTCTTAGAGAAAAAGGCTCAACAACAAACCTTAAGCAATGGGGTAGAGTTTTCAAATCCATCTTAAAATGACTTGGAATACTGAAAAAGATCTCGTCTATGACGTATGCAAATCGTAGAGGAATTTATAGTCAAATTAATCGTTCTTCTAAAGGTCTATCTCATCAAACTAAAACAACCGATATCATCAGCGTGTTTCGTAATGCTCGGTGAAATAAGAATGACCTTTACAAAGCAAAAGATACCGAGAAACATGCTCCAATCATTGAATTAAGCATATAGTGCAGACTACAAAGCCGGATAAAAACCATATACTCCTTTATAGTAAGAAAATTTTATTTATTCAGATTCTCCCATTGAATTAGTTACATTTAGAGAATAAATAAAAAATTTTAAGTAAACATATTATAACTTGCTTCCATTCTTTCTTTCCTTTGACTAAACTCTCACTTTCAAAATCATCTAGCTATCGATTTACAAATGTACACAATTCGATGACAAAAACAAACAATAACTCGCGCCTTTATAGAAAAAATTGTAATCGTCTTTTATTTTTCACTCTCTAAAGTGCTAAAATATAATATACACATCTCCATGAAGGAGAAAATGCAAAATAGGACTTTTTAGAAACTGAACATCAGCAAAATTTTTTTTATAAGTTTTTGTGTGCATTTGTTGTCAACCAATAATTTTTGAACACTTTTGTAAAAAAAAAAAAAAAAAAATCAAAAATAGAAAAATTTAAGCTAATGTATAGTATATACAATAAATAGCATTTGAATGTGTTGGCGTAGTCAATTATTTGGCTTTCTTTGATTCCTTCTTTTTGCTGTCTTTTAGTTCTTTCTTTTCCTTTTCCTTCTCCTCGGGGTGGTCTTCGTAACTGTGGAGGAAAACACGGATTCATTCTTTTATATTCAAAGCAGCATGCGATTCAAGTACTTACGCAAATAGAGTCTTGATTTCTCCCTTGATTAGTGCAACCAACAATGGAGTTCCCATGCAGGCTGGCACCAAATACAGCAGAGCTGGTTGTGCGTGCTTGAACACATGCATTACGAAGATAGTTGCCATTAATCCTAGGAAGTATGCAGTGAGTGTTGAATAAAAGTAGACACGACTTTTTCTCTTCAGGCTGTGGTCGAAACGTAATAGAAGGGCAATGAATATGCCGGGAATAACGATGTCGCCAAGACCCAACATGGCAAAATTAGAGGCATTTAAACCATTTGTGATAAGATCTTGGGGAAACACTAGTTTGATGGGAGCTTCGAAGCTCTTGGCCACAGTAACCATAACATTGGTTCCGAAAACCCAAAAGATATCATAGAAGAAGAGCCCACTGAGCAAAATGCATCCGGTAACGATGTTATTCAAATGAAGCAGTTCAACTCCATTGATGGCAAAAGCCAATCCGAAGAGATTATTTGCGATCCAGTGTTTCTTGAGAAGATACCACACTCCAATTACAGAGGAGATGAGCAAGCAAACAATGTCATGTGTGGAGAATTTGTAGTTGATGATGTCTTCCTTAAGTTTGCCTTCTCCTCGCGTGAAGAGTATGTGGAATGGAATTTTCGGGATTGCTGTTGGGATGAGGGAACCAACAATTGGGCTAAGTAAATGGGCTAGAGCAACTACGCCAAGGAAAAAGAAATATCCGGTTATGAGGAGATTGATGTGTTCCTTGGAGAAGATTTTGAAGAACATGTACAATCCAAAAAGTGTGCAGGAAGCGATTATAGGGAAGAACATGGCGTCTCTGTTTGTCATTGTATCTGCCTTTTCTCCTGATTCCTGTAAAAATAAGACACGTACATAGTTTTAGAACCGGTTGTAATTAGTTTCTGTTTAAGTGTATTATAATTAGGTGAAGACTGCCATTATTTCTTAATGCTCTGTCAGCAAATGTAGACGATTCTCTTGTTTTGTTTATTTCCTCAAGTCTACAATAAACAAATAAGTCTACAGAAACGCGATCTTTCCACTTGATTACGTGTTCCAATAATGCTGGAGAAATCGAATGCCAAGTTCATTCAAGTGAAATAAATCTCATGTATGTATGTATGTACGTTAGACATTCATACTGTGGATATGTCTTTATTTTCGTAGAAGCACATTTACTCCTGCTCAGTGTTTGCATCATATAGAGATGAGGACGTCTAAAGACAAGAAATCATCCAACTATGCGCGAGCTCATGGTATGGGCAAATAATATACCATTCAATTTGTTTTACAACTTACTTTCTTCATTTTATGATGTTTCACAGAACGTATAGATCCAAATACGATTGGTAACATTGCCATTATGACTAGACTTCCATAGGCAACGGCCATACCCTCAGGAGTTGATGGTGTTTTTGCATTTGTTATAGTCTCAGTAACATTCTCTACAGCCTCTATTACAGTTTCGACAATTTCTTCGCCTTGTCCCGACATGACTTACACGTTTGTACTTTCTAAGTAAATTAATAACGTTGACTTATGATTCAAAACCGATTTGCAATTAAAATATTTTCCGAGTGGATATCAACAGAAATTGACACGCACTCAAAATCTCTGAAAGCTAAAAGGGAACCGAAACTTGTCGTCGTCTGTCAAAGTAAATAGTTTTGTAGCTGCAGGTTGGTGTCAGTGGATACTACAGTGGGACGTGTCAAAATCTGGAGTCAGAAAATTTCGGTATTCATTGAAAATGGACGTATTCAACAAACTGTCGCAAGTGTAGGTAATGTAGTCATGTGATAGAAATAAACTTTAGCATGTTACCAATTATAATATGAAGTTAGGGAAAATAAATTAACAAAAGCTACTACTGACATAGTAAAGTCAGTACCACGTTCATGTGTATTGGGGTAGAAATGGCACAAATGGGTTCCAGAGAAAACTAGGACAAAACAAAAGGATAGAAACTCGAAAGTAAGCGTCCTTCCGATAATGAAGTCATATTAGCCATGTTCTATTATGGCCGCGATCAGATCTAGATTAGTTCACGGGGATAATAAAACACGGCTTTTTTTAAAACTAAAATTGAGGTCAGCTGTCAGTTTTTTAAAGACGAAACAAACGAGAAGGTTGCTACCACTTTGCCAATTTGGTATTGCTGTGTGCCTTCATATAAATGAAATTTAAAAGTGATGAGTTTCTTTAGGCTCTCTTCAAACAATAGTCAGCGGAATGGTTGGCTGAAACCCAGATACATCTGGGACACTTGTTCTTTCTTTATCACCAGGTAAAAGAACGCAAGTCTAAAGCCAGCTCAACTAAGAAAGTTAGCTCTGAGAAAAGTGTTGGAATAATGCTACAGAACTCAAAGACAGTCATCATTAACCTTATCTTCCTCTATTTTCGATCACAATCATAGTGGAACCAATATAAACCCTGAAAGACATTTGATTTCAATTTGGTTTTATTGGTTTGAAAGAATTGACAAAGTTTTCAAAACTATTTTTGGTTTGTCTATAAGGTCTGGATGACATTTGTAATCCTATGAACGCATACACGTTCAATACTACCAACAATTCGCCAAAATAATTTACCTTATGACAGTTTTTTTGACATTTATCATCCGCCATTGTTCACCGCGGTAGTAAGTTCGTGTTGGTTCAATAAAAATAAATTCTGTAATGTTCTTGCAATAAATAAAGTCTCATAAAATTGTACTTCTAAATAAAATGGCCTTCAAAAAGGATTTAAAAGTATTAGTTAAACCCTATTATTGGGTAAATATACTGTTAAGTTTCTCCTACTTGATTGGAAAACGAATGCCATTCGTGTGCAATTATCTCTTCAAACACAAGGAGGAGACTTGTGAACTAGATAGCCGTGAGACTGAAATACTATTCTTCCTGTTAATTGTTATAGTAATACGCTCGCGAAAGACAGGAAGCGTAACGATGATCAATTACTTAACTTCCTCGTTCATATACACCAAAGTAGCTAACTTGATCTTGTGGGCGTATGGTGACTTCCGTTATGGCATCGTTTACCTTCTTATTTTTGTTCTTATGGGCCTAGTCTGCCCTGAACCGACATACAAGGGTCCAGAACATGTAACCTATTTCCGGAGCGTGCAAGCTTTTGAAGAAGAACTGGCAAAGGATAAACGTGTCGTTTGGATTGTGTGCTTTTATACTGTGTGGAATCCATCGTGTGTAAATTTTGCTCCAATTTTCTCCGAACTCTCCGCTGAGTACCATTTGGATAATTTGAGATTTGGTAAAATTGATGTTGGTCGATTTCCTGATGCTGCAAGCAAATTCCACATATCCGACAGTAGTTTTTCGAAACAGTTGCCTTCGGTGATTCTATTTAAGAACGCCAAAGAAGTCGATCGTCGTCCAACCGTCGATGCAAAGGGTAAACTACAGAAGTTCTTCTTCTCCAATGACAATGTTCGAGCAGCACTCGGTTTGAATGATCTATACAAGCACAGCGTTGAAAATCCTATTAAACAGCCCAAAGCCATCGAGAAGAAGACCAATTAAATACTAAAAGTAGCTGTTTGCTTCAATTAAAAATAAGTTTGTGTGCCGATTATCTCTGCGGATGCCATAGAATGCAGATAATTTGATTTTCCCACATTGTAGAGTCCAAATACATTATAGCGCAATCGTTTTTTATTTTTATTTCTTACATACAAAAGTTTATTTTTTGTAGTCAATTAAAAGTATCAATAAATAAATGTGTGTAGCAACAAGGCACTGAAATGTTAACAATCGCAGGCGTTTGCTGTACATATTATGTATCTAGTGTGCATTTAGAATTTTATGTTCTTTTTCGATATTTTAACGAAACTTGTTATGTATGTCCTTAATTGTTTATTTATTTGTATAAAATAACGATAATAAAATTAAATGAAATCAGTAATTTTCATAGATTTTAATTTAAGGAAAAAGATCCGACCAATATTAAAGCCAACGAACGGTATAAGAGCCAATCACGTTATTGTATACTTTGGATCCAACTACTACCGCTTGCGGAGGATAAGAGAACAATCTAGCGACATGCTGTTCATCAAACAAGGAATTCTTGATAGTTGGCTGATAAAAGATAATGCAATACACATTATATAAATAGCTTGCCTATTTAGTCAACAGGGTTTTTTTTGCCTCGTTTCAGCCATTATTTTGTACCGCTTAAGGCCCATCAGTGTCCTCTGCATTGCGTCTAAACTATGTAATCGCAGGTTTACAAAACCCCTCGTGCATTTATGTGATTCAATTTAACTAGAGAACGAAATGTTGAGGTACTTATTGAAAACTATTTATCTACTGCGTTTTCAAAGGATACACCATGTATTTATCATGCTGATTGCTTCAATTATCTTATTTATTCGTATAGTACTTATTTTTCCTTACAAAAAAGAACGCTTTCCTTGCAGATCGATCGATTCACTCTTTTGTTGTCAGTATACATATGGCCACCCTGTGCAGGATGTTGGAGATTCTGTCTTACCAACTTCTTCTTTGTACTGTTTCTAGTTCCCGCGGGAACACCATAAAGTATTTCTTCGCGGGGAGGTGTTGGCTATTATTTTTAAGCCTTTCTAAGTGTTAAAGCTCATAATCCTCATCGCCGCAACCAACCGCAGTGTTGTTTACCACATATGGCGACATGCGACCATGTATCGTACGAAAGTAGTTGTTTTCGTAAACTCGCAAGTTTCTCAAGTATGAAACAATCCTACTTCACCTTATGTATGTAGCAATGACACGCTCTCGATCTTCGTTTACTTCTTCTTCAGCAAGACTGCGGTTAAGTGTAGAAAATCTGATGGAAGTAGGTAGCTGTAATATGAAAACAATGTCGTACGGCCGAAATAATCGCGTAAACTAGTCTCAAATTTAATCAAATGGTTAGACTCTTCACATATGAATGCTTTAATTGGTGACTTTCAATGGCAGGAAACAGAAAATACATTTTAAATTAGTTGAATGCTTATTTCACTTTATTTCTTTTCAATAGACATTTTTAAAAGTTTATTTAAGGCGGTAACCATGTAACCTGATGGAGCCCAGATGGGTAACCTGTAACGAAAGGGAAAATAAATTAAAAGACGTGCAAGGAAAAATGGGAAATTATTGAATCCTCAAGACGTATCAGAATTATTAGGTTTAGAAAAAGATGATTATCAGCAATTATGTTTATGAAGACCGTCATGATGTTTTCATCATAAAATAACTTTTTTTTTTACAAGAGCTATGACACACGAAACGAGCGAGTTAGGTGAGGATTTTCATAACGTTTTGCTCGATTCACTACCAAATCAGTGTTGGAACCAAATTATTTAAGTTACTGTAATTAAATCGTTGGATTTATTGTTTATTGACTCTATTCGTTTCGTGTAACAGCTCAAAACGTCGATGCAAAAGACCTTAGACCTACCTATAGATCACGGGAATGACAGGAACGGCACTCACCTTCACGTCTGGAATAAGAGAATTTTTATTTGTTAACGTTTTATAATGCCAGTTGGAAAACTTTCAAACCCTTACCATATCTAAAAATAAAAAAAAGAAGGCTCCTCTGCAAACTCTAAAAGAAATAAAACCCATCTAAATGTATAAAAAGTGTTTTGAAGTTTTGTTTTTTTATTTTAATTCATAAAATATTGATTTCTAGAACTTTTTAAAGCTCTTCTTGGCGCCCACGCCCTTGGAGCACTTCAGTACGTTGAAACGTACAGTCTTTGATAGTGGCCGGCATTCACCAATGGTAACAATGTCACCGGCTTCAACATCCCTGAAACGAGATAAAATTAAGTTAGTGTTTTCGTCCGTTTCACAGAGTTATGAGTAGAAACGTGTTTCTTTATTCAGCTAAGTTAGGTTTAGTATGATGGTATCAGCAATTATGTTTATGAAGACCGTCATGATGTTTTCATCAAGGTAAGATTCTATTATAGATAAACTTTACAAATATGTTCCTTACCTAAAAGCTGGCGAGCAGTGTACGCTCATGTTCCTGTGGCGCTTCTCAAAACGACTGTATTTGCGCACAAAGTGCAAGTAGTCTCGGCGGATTACGATAGTCCTTTGCATTTTGCATTTACGAACAACTCCTGTAAGAATTCGTCCACGAATCCTTACATTGCCAGTGAAGGGACACTTCTTGTCAATGTAGGTGCCATCGATAGCCTATAAAGTTTAATACAAACACGTTGGAATTAAATGCTTCAATGAACACTTAAGGAAGTTCAAATCTTTTTCAAACTCACAAGCAAGTAAATGGACACAATGAATTGATTTTGTTAGATGGATAACTTACCTCACGCGGGGTTTTGAAACCCAAACCTATCTCTCGGCTACGGCGAAGAGACTTCTTTTTAGCCAAACCAGGCTTATTTTTTCGGTTTAGGTTGATACCGAATTGTTTTTGGAAGGCTTTCTCGTTCTATTACATCATGTGTTTGGATTGTGATTGTTGTGTTTCGTGTTGTAAATCGTGTATGACACACACAAGTTGGGGAAAATAGGAGGACAAAACCATGCAAAGAAAAAACAAGAAAAACCATTAGAACAGCATTCCCTCGGTGATTACCTCGACTGGAGTTTTAAATCCAAGTCCAATATTTCTATAGAAACGTGATCTACGTTTCGTTGTCACTGATTTCTTTCGAACAACTGGAATAGTGAATTGCTTCCTAAACGAACGTTCAGTTTGCTGTTAAAAAAGAAGAGTTATTGTATGATCCATATCAGTAGCCATTTGTAGATCTCTAAATTGTCTTTTATAAAAAAAATTTCGGCAAATATTAAACCACATCTTTAAATTCCACAATTAAAAAAAAAAATGTACCGAGTTCCTGTCAGATACCGCGTGTACGGTTGACATTTTTTGTAACTCATTTCTAAACGAACAGTTTAAGATATTTGCACAAATTTAATGTTAAACTAGAGAAAATTACTTCGATGATTTCATTTTGGTCAGAAATTTTTCTGTGAAGTTGCAATTAAATCGGTTTTTTGGTAAATTGAAGTTGATAAAATCGCGACTTACCTGATCGGCCATATTGTTGGAAAAGAAAAGGAAAAGAAATAGAAAGAGAATACAAATATGTGAAGGAAGTTGAAACAGCGATTGTGGGATATTTTCATGTTGGGATATTTGTTACCGACTTGAAGTTCGATGTAGTTGATTAGTTGTATTCAGTGCTAAATTTAAATTGAACCGAAATTTATTTACATTTTCTTTTTTCTTTTTATGGCCTTTCCAGAAAAGTAGTAGGAATATATATTTAAAAAGAATTGAATCAGTAGATGGGAACAATCAACGGTCATCAGGAATGCAATTGTTTTGAAAAATCTGTATAATTTACTTATATTCTGCTTCACCATGTCTATTAAAGTGTTTTTCCTTAGTCCCAGGACTTCTTTAAAACAACTATCATTTGGTGGATATTATTTTTGATCTGTAAGAGTGAGACATATGTTATCGGCTTAGTGGAGATGTTTAGAAACAAGAGTCCATTTAATGAATTGATTTTCCATCGACAGAAACACAAATGAAAATAATTTTGGCTTTAGAATGTAGCCTTGTCTGACTGCACATTGGATCACCAATTAGCTTAACCAATGCAGACACAGTGTTACACCCAATTATAATTGTTACCATGATTTATTTTTTGCTGTTTCAAGTAAATTGATTATTTATCTTTTCCTTTGGAAAATATCCCAATACGCCATCTATTTTTGAGAGAAGGAAATACAATGATCAAATTTTCGGCTGTGCATATTCACATAATCCTCCTCACTACTGTACGCAGTCAGCTGTTGTTGACATTTTTGGCAGAGGGTGTTTAAAAAGTGGACATATCCTATAGAAATATATTTGTGTGGTTAGCTAATCGGTGGAATAATTTAATTTTTATGAAATATAAATAAAAATGGTAATAGAACATGAAACAAAACCAAACCAAATGGAGCAAAAGGAAGACGCTACAAGTGAGGCTGACCTTTCGGAACCGGGTAAAGGCAAAAAGGAATGGGGCTACGATTTGTATCCAGAACGACGAGGTGAGACCTATAAGGCAAAATGGTCTAAAATCCTTATGGGCATGGAAGGAAAAGAGAACATCGACAAAATCAAATGCGAACGTAATGTCTATTGGTGTGTCAAGAATAGTCCATTGGTGAAACTGATGATGGGTGCCCTTAAATCGTCCGGTTGTCCAATTGATATACGAAGACATATCTCGTGTGAGGTCTGCGATCCTTCAGTTACCGGTGGTTATGACCCGGTAATGAATCAAATAGTTGTTTGTCAGAATATGGCCAAAAAGGAGGGAATGGTACAGGGAGTACTAACCCATGAAATGATTCACATGTTCGACTATTGCAACAATGAACTGGACTTCAAGAATATTGATCATTTGGCTTGTACAGAGATTCGAGCTGCTAATTTAGCTCATTGTTCGTTTTTGAGTGCCTGGGCGCAAGGTGATGCATCGCCATTTAATATCAAGGAAGCACATAAGGTGGGTCCAAGTGGTAGTTTGTATGATGCAATACTTAATTTAATCTTGTAGGACTGTGTGAAGACAAAGGCTTTGTACTCTGTGCTGGCTGTACGCAAAATAACCCGAGAAGAGGCAGTGGAAGCTGTTGAGAGGGTATTTCCCAAGTGTTATGCAGATTTAGAACCGATTGGCCGAAGGATTCGCAGAAACTCTCCTGATCAGCACAAGGCCTATATGGAGGGTCCAATGTATGGATACGATGTTTAGTTGTTTTGACCAATTTTTGGGACTTCGTTACACAGAATATAATCTAATATTATTTTTAGTGAAATCTTTTAATTAAGCTAGTATTGAAAGAGAAACACGATCTAATGTATTTGTTGTAAGGTGAAAGCTTATACATTTTTTTTAAAGGAAATTTCCAAATCCTAGGAGCATTCAGACTCGTTTTCGGTTCATTGTACTCCCAGGCAGAAACCCCTTTTTGGTGCAGTTGTTGGAGAAACTTAGATTTTTGTTCGTTTCTCTTCTTTATTTCGGTGGCTGTTGCTGTTCCCCGACCAGGCTCGAAAGCTTATACATGCTGTGACCAATTGCCTTCACTTTGTACACCGAGTTGGTCGAGGTCCCGCCTCAATTGTCCGCCTAAGGGGAGGTCTTCTTTCCTTAGGTTGTCCCTTTGGGGCGCACTACATTTTAGCAGAAAATTCTGTTTAATATGGGCAACCTAGCTAACACTAATTTAAGTAGTGAGTAACTACCTGAACTTACCAGTAAACTAATTCTTCTTGACACTTGTAGTTCCAGTCAATCAGGGTATCAAGAAACGTTTTTCTCTGGAAAAATTCAACTTCAATGGATGCAATCGATGAAGAATTGATATGGTGACATTAAAGAACATAAACGAACCAATGAAATCACATTTTTAAAACATTTGTTTTATTTTATCTTGATACATACAAAAATATAAGTAATATAAGTAGTACAATATAATATGTACTAATAAACTCAACGGTTGGGAATCAAACCTTGCTTTTACTGAGTCAACTAGACTACACTCCTGCATACCTATGTCTATCCACGATGCGAGGAACTAATTTCGTTTTCACCATTCCTGCGACTTCGTATCATGGCTATCAGTTTGCGATTTTCTCCCAGAACAGCCGCTACCTCTTTATGGTCGTTCTCCTTGTCATTTTTCTGCTGCGATTTCAAATTGCATTTTATTTCATTTAAGCCCGCACGTATCGAGTGCAGTTTTTTATCACAATCTCGTACGTCCTTCTCGAGTATTTGTGACTTTAAATACACTGTTTGTGCCAACTTATACCAATCGGCCAGGCATTCAGCCATGTGAGCCACAGACGGTTTAACATCTTCCAGCAGTAGCGATTTGATGCGCTTTCCATTTCTGTCGACCTTGAGTATAAATTTTGAAATTTATCTTTATTCAATCTTGTTTGGGAGCCAAAAGTACCTTAATCTTTTCCAGTGCATGGAATTGTTCGTCATTGTAGGTGAGCGTTCGTGTTGCTCTATCTCTCAGCAAGTGTTGCCACGAGTCTCTTAAGCGATCTATTAAATACTTCGCCTTAGCACTAGAACGTGCTTTGCAAGCGCATATCTTGCCATGCATTGATGAACGCCATTCCTCACTGAAAATCAAATAAAATAGGCGAAACAAATTTAATGTGTTACAGTAATTGGAACTACCTTAGAGTGTCTTCTTCGACGAAATGTTTATAGAGCTGCGAAATCACATCAGCAGCACGGTCAAAGTTGGCTTTCACTTCTTCCAGTATCTTCGGATCGTCTTCCGGTTTATTCTGGAAATATGGTGTGATCATTTTTCAACAGAAGATTTATGTATCAAGAAACCTACAGCTTTATTCACATGCGCAACTACTTCAGAATATTCAATCACAGTTGATAGTAAGACATCAAAACTTTTCGTCTTTCTGTGGACAATAAATATTAAAAATAATGCATTAATGTATGTATGTACATTTCATGGAAACCAAGCGATTACTTTTGTAGGAGCTTTATTGTTGTTGTGAGTGTCTCAATAAATTGCTGAACACCCTTTTTGATTAATATATCAATTGTTGTCAGACTCTCAATTCGACGTTTGCACTCGTGACCGACGCTGCATGCGGCCTGGAAATATATAAATAAAATCAACTCGGCATTCATATAGTTGCAAAAATCACGTGCCACTAACCTTTGCTAAACTTGCATCATTCTCAACGGACACGTTACTTGGAAAGACTGGGAACTTTGGTAAATCTAACTGTATTGGCAACTCCACATTGTTGTCCTCATTACTGTACAGAAAAATTGGATTTTCACGTTCCGTTGGCGGAAAAGCACTGGCTTCAAGTAAAAAAGGAAACATCAATTAAGGTCTTAAAATACGGTTGTACACCGTATACGTACCACAGAGTGTACCAATTCTAGATTCCAAGTGCTCATTGTTAAACAATAGAATCTGCTTCTCGCATGGAACTTCGGTCTGTATAAAAATGTGATCCTTGAACTCCTCAATTTGATCTTCAGGTTCCAGAAAGACCTCAATGCTGTTAGTACGATTAATAAAAAAGACGTGGACGACTTTCTTTCGGAGAATCGACGTCACTTGCTGAAAGAATGTATCAAACGACCACGTCTTTGTGCGATCTCCTTCGAGAAGACCAGCCAGCAACGGAGTGACCAGGGTCTTTAACCCAGCCGTAAGGTGGCAATGTGGTGGTAACGTTGTCGACCATTCAATTGGAGCATCCTCCGAATGTTGAGTGGCAGATATGACCCCTGAGGCCTTGCTCGTCATAATTTGATGCATTGTTTCTCGGTTTTTTCGTCCACCAAATGGACAGAATGGCAGGTTGCCAGTTGCAACGTGATACAATGTAACTCCAATTGACCACAAGTCTACATTTGCTGTAAATGACCTGTTCACTGACCTCCGAAGCACTGCTCTTTCATACAAGTCAGGGTGGAGGTACTCCTCAGTACCATACAGCGAGGCGAACGGTTGATTCTCTTCAAGCTCTCTCGCTGCACCAAAGTCGGTGAGCTTGTATATGGTCTGACCATCTTCAGAGATGAATTTCATAATATTTCCTGGCTTTAAATCACGATGCACGATGTTTTTTTCTCGTAAATGCTTCATTCCAGCGCATAAGTGCCCGAGAACCAAAAGGAATTCGCTTTCTGGCAAGCCATGTTCGTTCTCAGGATCGTCCAAAATATTTAAAAGGCTTCCACCAGTGCATAATTCCATGACGATGACTTTGCCCCGTCCCTCTTTCTCGTCCTCAATGGATAGCAGCTTGACAATGTTTTCATGGTCGACCATCCTAAGGACCTCAAACTCTCGCATTTGAACCTCTTCCGGACGCTTGTGATTGTGTTTATTGAATGTTTTAACCGCTACCGATTCCCCAGTTTCGTTATTTACACCCTACAACCATTAAAAAATATTTCAAATGCATTTTCAGTAATAGCTATGTATAAATAGATCTAAGATGCGGATGTGTCAAAAATGAGTGTAAAACGATCAAAATGACATCCGTTCCCCTAATATGAACAAATGAATTTCAAGAAAAGATGGTCCCTCAACCATAATAAGCTTATGTGCGCACATACACAAGATGCTTGTATATTGATAAGAGCAAAAACTTCCAAAATCACAGAATTATCATGAAGAATGACTTTTACACTTTTATCAAGCACACAAAGACGACTTTCTTAATTAACTTACCTGAAAGACTAATCCTGTTGCTCCTTTTCCCAGTATACTGGTTGTGCACCAAGAATAATTGGGAGAACCTCGTATAAACGACATTCTTTTTTTCAATTGACAAAATAATTATAAATTTAAATAAAATGTCACAATAATTGTTGCTATATTTCTAGTTTCTATGTCCAGAAATGGCTTTCTCTATTTATGGTTCGAAACTGATTTGCTTGAAATTCAACAAATTTTGCAACTAAGTTTGTGCGTAATTCAATTTAAGATAAAAGATTCCTTTAGTAAAAATTTTTAGTAATCACTTTGTGAATGTTATTCTAGCTCGATTGGGCATTTTTGTTCTGATGAAATCGAAATTGAATTGAAACTAGAGATAAGTCATAACTAGAACTAGAAGATGCCCAACTTTCCAGGCAATTTTCCAATAAAATTCGGGGACTTACGCATACTGTCTCATTTTCTTTACAAATGTGCGTAAATCCACGAATTCACCCCGATATCGCCGATTTATATGTCATTTTGGAGGAGCTGTTCAATAACTATCGTCTTTTTTCAAATATTTGAATTTAACGGAAAGTTTTGAGAGAAAATATATTTTGTCTGAATTGACATGTTTATAAAAAGAAATTTCAATTTAGTAACAAGTATTTTCAAATACTTAAACTATTTTTGTATTGTAGAACCCATTCCAAGCAAATAATTTTGTTCATGAAGAAACGATTTTTCTGTAGTTTTTAGTTTCTTTTGTTCATCTTTTACGATAGGAACGTTAAAAATGGGGTTTAAAATTATTTTGTTGCGAGCAAAACGACGTTTTTTTCATGTTTATAAGCAATTATGTACATTTAATTTTGTCAGTCGCTTTCTCGAGGTCGCAATCTCACTCTTCAGTAAAAAAAAAACTTGCCCCAAGCATGAAATTGCATTCATAAACAAACAAATTGGTTATTATTACAAAATTTACACTAAATCGTCAGAAAACTAATAAATTCGTCGGCGGGATTAAATTTACACCAATTGCCATACTTTACGAACATGAACAGCTGATTTTTTCGTTTAATTTCGTGTGGGGAAATCGAAATGTTTAGTCAATATTTAGTCCGCAAATTTTAAAGTTAAATAATTTGCAAGTTTTGTGAATCTGGCTGTTTAATTAGACTAAATTAGTACGCCGAAAAATGATGCCTTAATTAATAAGGGATGTCATTACATAAATAGCCCGAAAAATTAACCCATTTACCAGTTTTGACGAAAACAAAAATATTGAATTTTAATGTAATTGCTTTGCATTAGCCAAACAAATGTCAAAATGAGAGAAATCCACCGCGTCGTTTTTAAAGGGACCATGTAAACTGTTGTTGTTTTTTCTCAAACGTATTCACAGACACGAGATTTTGACAAGGAAAAGCAAGATGGCGTTACAACAAAAACAATGTAAACAAAGGAAGTCGCAAGGCTAGAGGGACGGAAGTTGATATCTCTTTATAACTTATCTCTGAGTGAAACACAACGTAAACATATAACTTATGTCAACTAGTGATGTGCAAAAAGTAATTATTCGGTATTTATTATTCGATACTTGAAATGAGTATCGATACCGAATACGGGCCCGCTTTACAATAATTCACTCCTCAAATCGATAAAAGTTTATATTTTTCTATTGTAAAATGACCTCCTAAAAACGAAAACAATAGTCATTTGGTGCAGAAAGTATTATTAACAAATTTATTAACAATTAAAGTTTCCGGAGAGACCTCTGAATTCTATTCATTTTCGAGGTATATTTACAGTTAAATTGGAACTTTACTTCAACTTCCACTTAACACCACCATTTTTATTGTACAGGTTGTGAACTGTCAAATGTCGTGTTTAGGAGGTCATTTTATATTAGAAAAGTAAAAACTTTTATCGATTTGAGGGTTGAACTATTGGGAAGCACCAGCCATCGATGCTTACACGGCATCTCCACGAGCAATTTTTCATAGCTTGCCATCTGTCAGTTGATAGCATACTATGAAAATTGCTCGTGGAGACTGCAAATAGTATTCTATGAAAAATGCCTTTCCATGTATTGCTCAGCTCATAGCTTTCTATGGATAGTATTCTATGGGTTGTCATTTTGGCTGTCATTTTTGTTTGACGTTTGTGTTTTTTTTTGGTTATATTTTTTCTGATTCGACGATTGTTTCTTTTTTAATTATTTGTGGTTCGACGATTGTTTCTTTTTTAATTATTTTTGGTTTGGTTTCTATGTTTTCTTTTTTCCATTTTTTCTTTTAATTCCTTTAATGCCGCTAATGCGAGAATACATCGACGTGCTCTCCTCGACAACATTTCCACGATTGAAATAGTAAGCTATGAAATGCCCACCTTCAATTTCATAGCATTCTATCTGTCTTTCTTTCTATGAAAAGTGACAGATGGCAAGTTATGAAATATTGCTCGTGGAGACGCGGTGTAAAGAAGATTCATTATCATTTTCCTCCCGTACTGTACTCAAAAATGTCAGCTGACACCATGTATACCCGATCGAATTCAATCCGAATTACTCGATTCGATCACAAAACTTTGTGCGATTGAATTCAATCGATGCATGTAAACGCGGAGTGAAAATCGAGTTTGACAGTTTAAGATGGTGGAGGGGATTTTTCTCGGAGTGACGTCAGGGCGCAATAAAATGTTGGTTATACCCTAATTATCTTCCACCAGTACTGCCAGAAGACGAAGTTTCAAAGTCTTTTTCCATTGCTTCTTCTTCACTGAAAGGTAAATGAAGACAATTTTAAAAGAAAAATACGCATGAAAACACTCCTTTGTTGACGTCATACTACAACAATGGCGGACGAGGGTACATTTTTTGGCGACAGAATTAGCTAGTGTCAAACTGAATTCTTGTTGAATTCGGTGGAAGCGAAAACCCAGATTGAGAATTAATCCAATCGAATTCGATCTGCATGTAAACGGGGTAAGTAGTTGAAATAAGTAAAATGAAATGTTTACTTTGTGTTTCAGTCGAATATCTGCAAATGTAATTTCGCATGTGAATTTCTTTAAATTTTTTTCTTTCGATTTTATCATAATAAAAATGTGAAATCGAGCATAAAGTGATTACAAAAACTTTTTACTAAAGGAATCTTCTATCTTAAATTGAATTACGCACAAACTTAGTTGCAAAATTTGTGGAATTTCAAGCAAATCAGTTTCGAATCAATAAATAGAGAAAGCCATTTCTGAACATAGAAACTAGAAATACAGCAACAATTATTGTGACATTTTATTTAAATTTATAATTATTTTATCAATTGAAAAAAAGAATGTCGTTTTTGCGAGGTTCTTTCAGTTATGTTTGGTGCACAACCAGTGTACTGGGAAAAGGAGCAACAGGATCAGTCTTTCAGGTAAGTTAATCAAGAAAGTTGTCTCTGTGTGCTTGATAAAAGTGTTAGTCATTGTTCATGATATTTTCTTGAAATTTATTAAGATTTGTTCATATCAGGGGAACGGATGCAATTTTCATCGTTTTACACACATTTCTGACACGAAAAATTGCAATAATATCCGTACCTAAGATCTATTTATACATATTACTGAAAATGCATTTGATATATTTTTTAATGGTTGTAGGGTGTAAATAAAAACACTGGGGAATCGGTAGCGGTTAAGACATTCAATCCATACAGTCATATGCGCCCGCAAGAGGTCCAAATGCGAGAATTTGAGGTCCTTAAGATGGTCAACCATGAAAACATAGTCAAGCTGCTATCCATTGAGGACGACCAAGAGGGACGGGGCAAAGTCATCGTCATGGAATTATGCACTGGTGGAAGTCTTTTTAATATTTTGGACGATCCTGAGAACGCATATGGCTTGCCAGAAAAAGAATTCCTTTTGGTTCTCGAGCACTTATGCGCTGGAATGAAGCATTTACGAAATAATAACCTCGTGCATCGTGATTTAAAGCCAGGAAATATTATGAAATTCATCTCTGAAGATGGTCAGACCATATACAAGCTCACCGACTTTGGTGCAGCGAGAGAGCTTGAAGAGAATCAACCGTTCGCCTCGCTGTATGGTACTGAGGAGTACCTCCACCCTGACTTGTATGAAAGAGCAGTGCTTCGGAGGTCAGTGAACAGGTCATTCACAGCAAATGTAGACTTGTGGTCGATTGGAGTTACATTGTATCACGTTGCAACTGGCAACCTGCCATTCCGTCCATTTGGTGGACGAAAAAACCGAGAAACAATGCATCAAATTACGACGTGCAAGGCCTCAGGGGTCATATCTGGCACTCAACTTTCGGAGAATGGTCCAATTGAATGGTCGACAACGTTACCACCACATTGCCACCTTACGGCTGGGTTAAAGACCCTGGTCACTCCGTTGCTGGCTGGTCTTCTGGAAGAAGATCGCACAAAGACGTGGTCGTTTGATACATTCTTTCAGCAAGTGACGTTGATTCTCCGAAAGAGAGTCTTCCACGTCTTTTTTATTAATCGTACTAACAGCATTGAGGTCTTTCTGGAACCTGAAGATCAAATTGAGGAGTTCAAGGATCACATTTTTATACAGACCGAAGTTCCATGCGAGAAGCAGATTCTATTGTTTAACAATGAGCACTTGGAATCTAGAATTGGTACACTCTGTGGTACGTATACGGTGTACAACCGTATTTTAAGACCTTAATTGATGTTTCCTTTTTTACTTGAAGCCAGTGCTTTTCCGCCAACGGAACGTGAAAATCCAATTTTTCTGTACAGTAATGAGGACAACAATGTGGAGTTGCCAATACAGTTAGATTTACCAAAGTTCCCAGTCTTTCCAAGTAACGTGTCCGTTGAGAATGATGCAAGTTTAGCAAAGGTGAGTGGCACGTGATTTTTGCAACTAAATGAATGCCGAGTTGATTTTATTTATATATTTCCAGGCCGCATGCAGCGTCGGTCACGAGTGCAAACGTCGAATTGAGAGTCTGACAACAATTGATATATTAATCAAAAAGGGTGTTCAGCAATTTATTGAGACACTCACAACAACAATAAAGCTCCTACAAAAGTAATCGCTTGGTTTCCATGAAATGTACATACATACATTAATGCATTATTTTTAATATTTATTGTCCACAGAAAGACGAAAAGTTTTGATGTCTTACTATCAACTGTGATTGAATATTCTGAAGTAGTTGCGCATGTGAATAAAGCTGTAGGTTTCTTGATACATAAATCTTCTGTTGAAAAATGATCACACCATATTTCCAGAATAAACCGGAAGACGATCCGAAGATACTGGAAGAAGTGAAAGCCAACTTTGACCGTGCTGCTGATGTGATTTCGCAGCTCTATAAACATTTCGTCGAAGAAGACACTCTAAGGTAGTTCCAATTACTGTAACACATTAAATTTGTTTCGCCTATTTTATTTGATTTTCAGTGAGGAATGGCGTTCATCAATGCATGGCAAGATATGCGCTTGCAAAGCACGTTCTAGTGCTAAGGCGAAGTATTTAATAGATCGCTTAAGAGACTCGTGGCAACACTTGCTGAGAGATAGAGCAACACGAACGCTCACCTACAATGACGAACAATTCCATGCACTGGAAAAGATTAAGGTACTTTTGGCTCCCAAACAAGATTGAATAAAGATAAATTTCAAAATTTATACTCAAGGTCGACAGAAATGGAAAGCGCATCAAATCGCTACTGCTGGAAGATGTTAAACCGTCTGTGGCTCACATGGCTGAATGCCTGGCCGATTGGTATAAGTTGGCACAAACAGTGTATTTAAAGTCACAAATACTCGAGAAGGACGTACGAGATTGTGATAAAAAACTGCACTCGATACGTGCGGGCTTAAATGAAATAAAATGCAATTTGAAATCGCAGCAGAAAAATGACAAGGAGAACGACCATGTCAATCAGTTGTCCAAAACCGAGCAAAAGAATGCTATGCGAGTAAGGCTTATGGGATATGATCTTCCTCCTTTCAAATCGATTAATTTTGTTTCCTCCCTTTTAAGTTTATTCAAGATCAACAAAACGAGGTAGTGGCTGTTCTGCGACAAAATCGCAAACTTATAGCCATGCTACAAAATCTTGGGATTGGTAAAAACGAAATCAGTTCCTCGCTCAAACTAAACGGTAAATCGTAGGTAGACATATGCAGGAGTATAGTCTAGTGGACTCAGTAAAAGCAAGGTTTGATTCCCAACAGTTAATTTTATAGTGTGTTGAGTTTATTAGTACCTATTACTTATATTACTTATATTTTTGTATGTATCAAGATAAAATAAAACAAATGTTTTAAAAATGTGATTTCATTGGTTTGTTTGTTCTTTAATGTCACCATATCAATTCTTCATTGATTGCATCCATTGAAGTTGGATTTTTCTAGAGAAAAACGTTTCTCGATACCCTAATTGACTGGAACTACAAGTGTCAAGAAGAATTAGTTTACTGGTAAGTTCAGGTAGTTGCTTACTTATTACTCACATTGTCCATGTTATTAAACAGAATTTTCTGCTAAAAGGTATTGGTCTTTCACCTTACAACAAATACATTAGATCGTGTTTCTCCTGTATTACTAGCTTAATTAAAAGATTTTTTACTAAAGATAATATTAGTTTATATTCTATGTAACAAAGTCCCAAAAATTGGTCAAAACGACTAAGCATCGTATCCATACATTGGAACCACCATATAGGCCTTGTGCTGATCAGGAGAGTTTCTGCGAATCCTTCGGCCAATCGGTTCTAAAGGCACCCATCATCAGTTTCACCAATGGACTATTCTTGACACACCAAAAGACATTACGTTCGCATTTGATTTTGTCGATGTTCTCTTTTCTTTCCATGCCCATGAGGATTTTAGACCATTTTGCCTTATAGGTCTCACCTTGTCGTTCTGGATACAAATCATAGCCACATTCCTTTTTGCCTTTACCCGGCTCCGAGAGGTCAGCCTCACTTGTAGTGTTTTCCTTTTGCTCCATTTGGTTTGGTTTTGTCTTTTATCGACTTTTATCGAGAAGTAAACGAATTTAACCTTTAACTTTAGCGGGTGGCCGTGGTGTAGTGGTTGCATCATCGCTTGTCACGCTGAAGGTTCCAGGTTTGAATCCCGATGTAAAAAAAAAATAAATAAAAGTCGATCAACTGCGAAAAAAGCTGACGCCAAATCTACTGCATAGGCATAACACTGGCAGTAGGGTGGTCATATGGCTTGAAAGTGTTGACCATACTAATGATATCGGGATGTTCGAAAGAAATACTGTGAATTATAGGCAACAGCAGCAATAATTCTCCCCAGTCATTTCGGACAACCACCCTCGGAGCAAAAAGACTGAAACCTAATATCATCTGAGTTTCAAAATCCCTACACCAACACTAGCGCTGTGTGAATAGCATCATAAAAAATAACAAACTTGGATTGGGATCGACGTGGGGGCCTGGGAAGCACTTGAAAAGTTTCAACAATGTTTTACTCACCGACAATGCGTTGACCTGACTGACACAAACACAACCTTTCACAAAACAATTTGACAAATGGTCACATTTACTTAATGCAATTATGGGTACTGTAGGAATTCGAGAGTGCGGGGGCTAGCTATCGCACACTTAATGCACTATAACACTTTTTTTTTGGAAGGTACCCTATCTATACAATTTGACATTTTATGATACAGTTGTTGACGAATCTCTACAAAAGATTTCATTGTTTTTTATTCTTGTCAATTTCGATCAAGATGTTAAGTTTAGTTAGACGAGAACAGAGGACGTTTTTTTTAATGTCATGATTTATTATAATATTAACCAAAATGTATCAAAAGTTAAATAAATGTATAGAGTCAAAATCGGTTATTCGCTATGAGCGATTTTGATTGTATTTGTATACATTTAACGTGGGTCTTTTGGGCATTCACTGCATCCAAATTTATCATTTTCGATAACGTATTCTGAGCCACCCGATAAATCTTCAAAAGAGTTAATAAAAAATTGCGTCCTTTGCTCTTCAGTGCAGAAAGGTGGCACCTGCTGTCCTTCTGGATTACACTTAAATAAGTATTCAGCCAAGAAATCAATAGGATCGTCCGGTTTCAGTTCGGCGATTTTCAAAATACCCTCGGTAAGAGTTGGGAGGACGTATTTTCCTAGATACTGACGAAGTGGTAAGGTCTTAACTTCACGTAGTTCACTCTCATGTTTCCGCAGTTCTTCATATTTTGCAGTCTACAAAAAAATGCGAGAGTATAATCCAAACAAAATGCAGATTAGAGAAAATATTTTCTTACCCAATCTAGTAATTTTTGCTCCCGCTCAATAGTTACACTTTTTACTAGTTCTTCTTTTCTTCGGTGTTCCTCCATTTCATGCTTAGCTTGCTTTTCGGCATTTATTTTATCTAGAGCTGCCTGTTGTGCAATCGATAAGGGATAAATAAACGGAGAACCTATTTCCAATTTTATACTTCGAAGAGTATCTATGAAAACTGAAGATGGTTCAAAGAATAAGCTTATCGGAATCAATTGGTGATCATAGAAAATATTTGCCAAACAGTGTGGCTCTTCATTCCTTTCACGGTAAACATCCAATCGGGGAAGCATCTGATGTCGAAGACATCTTCGGATAGTTGCTTCAGTTTCTGTATAACTCATGGCACGCTTGCAAAGGAGTTCATCCGTGGCATCCAATGAGATAAAGTGAGTGGGCTTCAATTGTAAAATGAGACTACTACCCCGAGGAATAGCTTCATCCGGTTCGCCTTGTCCAGACAAAAAAACAAGACTGTCTACTGGCCGTGTGTCATAAAAAATTTGACTGGCTTCGTCATAGGTAAATGGAAAACCGTCGATAATATATCCTTGGTTCTCATTACACAATTTGGTAGATAACAAATTAATCAGGCATCTAAATAGGGGTAACGTTTTCAAATACATAAATGAAATTTCGAAATCAATTAATTCTTACTGTGATACGTAGTGAAACTCTTGATCTTCAAATTTCTTATGCGAAGCGATGTATACCTTAAGCGAGAATAGCACCTTGGACCAGTTTTTGATTCTAGATTTCAAATCATCAATTATCTCTTCGTCCGTCTGATCATGGAAAATCTCTTCTTCTTTACTTTTTAAATCGGCATTGACCGACTTTCTGAAATCTTCTTCTTCCTCGTTTTGTTCTTGTACTATTTGTTCTGGGCATTCAAAAGTTTCTATTACAATTATGCTATCGTTGATTTTTTCCTCCTAAAACATAAGTTGGAATAGAAATAAAAAGTAGTTGTTACCGTCGCTCGGTGGTAAGTGCTCTAGATTTAGTTGACACAGGTTCTTAACTGGTTCTTAAATGTTTTTTCGAAGCACCACCTCTCGGCAGGCAATAACGAATATTCGAGAATATAATCTGTCATCAAAAAATTCTTCTTAATTCGTCGTCTGGAGTAGGCAATAAAAACTGGAGGTCCCTTTCATTCATGCGAACAATATTACACGCACAACAAGAATGGCTGTGAGAAGCTAGGCTTTGGTTCTACGGCTACGAACTGCCGCACCAATTATTTGTAAGTGCCATTCTCCAATGAGGGTATTCCAAAATCAGTACTCATATTCACGGCCAAGCAGCGCCACTGGGGATAAAATACATGAATTAGAGGTTCCGGCGACGAAACAAAGTCAGCTGTAAGCAGATGTATTTCAAGGCCAGTTAAATCTGCAAAGACCCTTTGACAAGCGGGCACTTTAATCCAAGCGTAGTAGGCTTGGTTTGAAAGTGGATATATTTTAAATAAAGGCTCTAAACTAAACCAACATTCATAAATGCAACTCGTGAAGAGGTACTTGGAATCATATTCATTATTAAAATACTGTTCTCAATGGGGAGTCTTATGGGCATTCTGAGTTGGTCGACAACTATACCGTTATTTGAAGTAGATATATTCGACCGTGCAGACTGGTCTAAAGAGAACCATTACTTAATCCGATATCTGGTCAGGTTCACCAACGGATCAAAAATGGAACCTGAAGTTAGAGTTCGCGTCTTTGATCTGAAAACTGAACTCTCAATTCCAAAAAGGATGTTTCCCAGAGTGTTGCTGCGCTATCAGACAGTGCTTTGATGCCAAGAATCTGCAGATTAACTGAAAAAGGTTTGTTTAGCTTCTGCGTTCCTGATGGGCAAATCTATATTCGAAAACAGAGTGCAGGCTTTATCTGGAAGTCGGGGAAATCTACGAGCATATTCTCTGTTAATGTCTAGCTCTATGCTGGTTAAGATGGCATATCTTTCAGAAAGAGTTACTTTCGCGTTAATTTTTTCATACGTATAGAAAGGAAATACAGTTTTTAGTGCCAACTCCGAAGGACAAATTGAGAAACATGTTTTCTTAAGCTCTTTGCAACAAAAATAATAAGATCGACAGCGCCTTTACTCAATCATGATGTAAAGTTTTATGTTTTTGCATCAAAGACTAATCAACATACAAAAAAAACAATCTTACCAAATGTTCAATATAAGTCTTAATGACTTCACGTATGTCGATATAAAAGAGTTGATAGAATGACGCAAGTTTACGCGCATGTTCAGTCTTTCCAACCAGCGGTGGACCATCCACGACAATTTTCAATGGATTTAAATTTCTTTCCTCTCGAAACTCTTGAATTAATAAATCCCAAAAGTCGTCATTTACCTCATGGAATGGAAAGTTTTGTAAATACGTTGGAGTCATTCTTAAGTCTAGACTCAGTGTATCTAGAACAATTTGCTAAAGAGATATTCTAAGCATATAAGTATAAAAAATCAAGTGATATTGTCAATTTTACCGGAAAAAGTTCATCATCCATTATAAGCATTTCAACTTCCCGCATGAAACGTACCTTACTGCAATCTCCGATTAACCTTTTACAAATCTCATAAGTGAAATCCTTCAGCGATAGCATATCCGGTTGCACTGCAAAGATGTATCGAGTTTTTGGTTCCGGAAATGAGTCAATAAGGTTTACCACTATTCTGTTGGAACTTAAATTTAGAAACCTATATATATCTGTAAATTCAACTTACTGTGCTAAATCTTTATAATAGATCATAGGGATTATTTGCGACCCAGGTCTCATAATTGGCACAGTCTTATTGTAATAGGCTAACTTAAAGATGTAATGTAATTTAGAGTTTTCTGCTCCGTAAACTATACCCGAGCAGACTACCAAACTTCTAATGAGGTGTTTGCACTTCTTTTGTATCCAAACGACATCGCGTTCCAAAAGCTTATGTTTACAATAACTCTTGTGAGCCTTGCGTCGCCGATAGTCTTCTTCATATAAGAATTGTTTTCCTTTTCCTTGCTCTTCTTCTTCTTCTTCATCGTTATTGCCATCGTTAATAGGCACGGTCAACTCCCACGTCATAGGAGAAGATATGAAAATGAGATATTTCACCGGTACCGGACTTTTTTCCGACTCTGATAGCTTGGATTGGTTTTTAGCCCATTGTTCTAAAGCGACTAACACTCGGCGTAGATCATTGCATACCATTTCAAAGTCTGTTGCATCAGAATTAAATATAAGAATATCACAATTAACTATTTTATCAATGTAATCATGAAAGTGTGGACTAAAAAATTCTAGCGGATGCCGTTCGTTCATGACTCTGCCAAAGTTATCGGATTTCTTCACGCTTCCGTAAAGTTTGTATTTTCCGAAACCATCTTTTAGTTGTATTTCCATTAATAATTTTTTTATTTCGTTTGTTTCGTAACCATCGACGTGATGTAAGAAAATTGATTTCCCTTCTAATAAATCGTTAGTGGACATCTCTCCTTATTTCGCTTTCAATGATTTATCTTTTAAAATAGTCTTTTGAAAAATATTAGAAAAAAAAAAATGTAATTTTGATATTTGAAATAAAAATAGGGGCCTGAGATGAAAAAATGTTTTTTTTTTTTCAGAAGTATTTATTCATGTTCTTTGTCTAGATCAAGAGCTCTGTATTCCATTTGCAAGTTCTAGCTCCGATTGTGAATCATTTTCAAAATTTTAACCAGAGTCTGGTTCGAAATAAGTTCAACCATCTGAATCTGTCCCCCAGTCCATTTCTGAATAATTAATATTTCATCGTTATCATCACACGGAAATATACAAGATGAAAATGGCAATATCCTGATAGACACAAATGAAAAGATGAGAAGATGGGAAAGATATGTATATAAGAGGGCTCTTTGAAGACCAACCAATGGAAAGACATATGACAACGGAAATGACAGGCCCTGTAATAGTAGCAGAAGAAATAAGAAAAGCCATAAAAAACTCGAAAGACAGGAAAGCAACTGGCCCCGATGATATACCGAACGAGATTATAAAACTGATAGATGAGAGGAACATAACAGTGTTGGTAGATCTGTTCAATCGAATATACCAAAGTGGGGTATTTCCAAAAGACTGGCTGATATCTTCATTCATAGCACTACCTAAAAAGAGCAACGCCACTAGATGTGAAGATCACAGGACAATCAGTTTGATGAGCCATATGTTGAAGCTATTCCTTAAAATAATACATAACAGAATCTACAGGAAACTAGAAGAAAGTATCAGCAACACGCAATTTGGTTTCAGAGAAGGGCTCGGAACACGCGAGGCTCTATTCGCACTGAACAATTTAGCGCAAAGAAGCATGGAAGTAAACCAAGATCTATACGTATGCTTTATGAAATCGTCAGAGGAGTAAGGCAAGGGTGCATTCTGTCTCCCCTCTTATTCAATATGTACTCCGAGCAAATCTTCAAAGAAGCTTTCGAGGACGAAGAAGGAGGAATTGCGTTCAATGGACTGAAAATACATAACATTAGGTATGCGATGACTCAATAATCATTGCAAAAAATTAAACAGAATTAAATATGATGGTTAATAAACTGAAAAGAGTTAGCAATGAATATGGTATTAGAATAAACATCCCAAAAATAAAGTTCATGGTGATATCGAAGAGAAATGTCGGCAATGCAGAACTGAAGATCGGAGACATTAAAGTAAAAAGAGTCGAAAACATTGAATACTTGGGAAAACAATTTAACTGGAAAGCAACCTCAACCGAAGAGAAAATATCCAGAATTGAGCAAGCGCGAGCAGCATTCGGTCAGCTGAAAAAAGTTTTGTGTGGTAGCGACCTGCAGTTGTCCCTTAAGAAAAAAATAATATAGTGTTACGTTTGGTCTACACTTTTGTATGGATCAGAAGCATGGACACTAAGCAAACCAATAATTAAACGATTGGAAGCGTTTGAAATGTGGCTATACAGATGAGTTTTAAAAATATCATGGACGGATAGAATTTCGAACTTGGAAGTCCTAAAAAGAATGGAAGCAAAAAGGGAACTTCTGAAAATAATAAAGAAACGGAAGCGGGAATATCTGGGACATGTCATCAGAAACGAGAAGTACCAGCTGCTACAAGTAATTCTTCAAGAAAAAGTTGAAGGAAGAAGAACAGTGGGCAGACAAAGGACAAGACAAGGACTTACAAGACTGGCTCGGTCTTTCAGCAACCCAGCTTATCAGGACCGCAGGATCAAGAGACGAAATAAGAAGGATAATATACAACCTCCTAAGAGGAGAGACACCATAAGAAGAAGAAGATCATCATCGTCGTCTGTGACCCACATTTCATCATAAATTAATAAATGTTAGTAACAATCGCTGTCAATTGTCAAAAAATTGGACCTATGGCATCTGTTCTAGAACCAGGGGCTTTTATAGGAGATAATGTGGACCGACGGCAACAATTCTCGCGCTATCTACATGAGTTTTGTCGGTTAGCGATTGTTAACTTACTCATGACATCATAACTATGTCTCTGTATAATTTTCCTTTTGTCATCATAGGATACCAAATGTTAAGCTCTTTTGTCGATCACAAATGAGATCATCAGTGTTTCTATCACAATTTTTTAAACAAAATTGCATCAGTCCTATAGTTAGTTCAATTCATCACTGAAGGGCTTTAGGTTAGGTTAGGTAGGAGTGGCAGGCTGCAGGTGGAACCTCACTTAGACCAGATAAGGCCCTTTGTGTTACCACCAGGATCTGTATTTCATCAGAAATACTACCCGCAGAACCAGCCGGAGCTTGCTATGAAGCGCTGGAGGCTACCTATATTGATGTCAGTCAGTTCAACAGAAGCTGGTTCCTAAAGCGTGCTCTTCTTCGAGCTGAGAGGGCCGGACATGTACAGAGAAGGTGGATAATCGTATCCTCCTCCTTCTCGTCCTATGAAAGGCTTACGTACTACGAAATCATTCAGTTTCGGCTCACTAGCCGATCTTTTTTTTTAGTTCTAAATGTTTTAGAGTTCTTAAAGTGATGCCAAATTACCTATTGCGCAATTAAAACCGAATGCAAAATTTGCAAATTTATATTAAACGATAAATAAGCTATATTTAGGTATTGGACAGCAAGACTCGCAAAAATTGCTATACATGTCGGATGGTAACTAATTTAAACGTTGGGTTTAACGTAAATGATGTGAAACTTAAGTGTTCGAATTAATTCGCTTCCCGTCCATTAGTCTACTATTGCCTGTCATTTATCTAATTCAAATCTCAATTTTGGTATTATTTAATTTAGAATAAAATTCCAAGGCTGTCTTTTCACGTTGTTAGACACAACTGTCAAGTTCAGCCACCAGCATCGATCATGGAAGATTGTGAATTTTTTTCAATTGTATTTGGATTTTTAACTGATATGCTTTTTAATAAAAGTAGAGATTTGTAGCCAATTATTATAAAAAAAAAACATCAGTGATAACAAGTGACAAGTCGTCTTAAGTGATGTAAGGAATATATTTGAATTTTATTACATCAGGCCAACTAAATTGCTTAGGACGACTTGAAATGATGTGCCTTGTGATCACTGATTCTATACCTTATGTTTTATTTTCTACAAGTTTTACAATTTTAGGTAACGACGATGATGATGATGACGACGATAGACGACGATGATTGACTGATTGGGATTTGAATTATATTCGTTATCGTGATGCTTTCGGCATTAAATTGTCTTTCAAAAGCATTGTAATTATGATGATAATAAATCTGCAATTTGTAAATGAAAACCAAATCAGTTATTATTGTTTAATTGGCCGGTTATTTTGTGTGTACATTTGTACTTCTTGTTCGCTTTATTTAGTCCGATTTAGTCATATCACAGAGATCAACATGTTTTGGGACTTTTTGTTAGGAATAGTCAACTTTATTTTTGACATTTTTTTCCCAAGTAAGTGAAATTTAAATGTGCAAACATGTAGTTTGTACGAATGGAATTGATTGAACGAATTTATTTTGCAGGTTCGAATGATGAGCCAGATTCATCGGAAGTGGAAACAGTGACAAAGTAGTTATTCGACTAATGCTGATGAAAAATGATGTGGCATAACTTTGTATTAAAAATGTAATGTAGAATTTATCGATTTTTTGTACCTATAATAAGAATTCCATGAGCCTTAATCTTGTGTTTAAGTTTCTATATTTGAAAATTCTCGTCTTGTTTGTGGAGTATACCCTGCGGTATACTTTTATTTCCTTTCTCTTACTCTTCCCTATGCCCTTTAATAAACCATAAAGGACTGTGATGAAGAACATTAAAAAAAAAAGAATCGCGCTATTGACTCTATTTCTACTGAAGGAATTTCAAGATCGGTCCAGATGTACATTCCAACCATCTCATCCCAGGCCTACCTACCAGGAAGTCACTTACCTGATGGTATGTCATCCATGGAACGTCTTGGTAGCCGAAGTATAGATTGTTCCATTTGGAAAAGTAGTTCCACAATGAATTTCTCGCTTATCCGGTGTTTTTCACCCAATCTCTGCCAGTGATTTCAGTAGGACCACGAAGGAATTTAACTTCTGCAGCTTGTATCCGCGACCTTATTCTTATAGCCACTAACCAAATTGCATGATCATAGGCGAAATTTGGAAAGTAGTCTGAGTAATCGTTAAGTACAACTTTGTACCGCTCCTTCCATCACATTTGAATAAGACCCTTTTGATTGATACTTGAACTCCCGCCTCCTGTTTTTATAAGATTCCACTGATATGCCGAGTGTACTAAACAGGCCTTCTAAAAACGACCATCACTTCCGATTTGTTTACATTTATCTAAATTCCAGCATCATCATAGACGACTTAAGACCCTTCAAGAACTTGCTAAACTTCGGTGTGGTTTCAAAGATTATCGTTAAAAGTAGATGACTGGTCTCTCAGTTGCAGACATTCTCCGCCATGACTGTGATGTAACATTCAGTCTATATTACCCCCAACTGAGTTGGATACCAGACCATTGTGAGCTGGGGTGGAATCGGCTAAGGTGATAGTTGATGGTTGACAATCAAAATCATGACTTTACGTCAGGTGATTATCAAATTGACAATCGCTTTTTTGCGATCAATTTCATGCGACAGCTTTTTAGGTGTCGCTTTCATACATTTGTGTCATTTTCATAGGTATGCACCTCGGCTTCAACTCTAAATAAATTAAATACTTTAGTGAAAAAAGAATATATTAAATAAATTAAAATAAAAAACTTTAAGTCAAATTTTGAAATTCGTGAAGTGCAATGTTTACTTCATTGGAACTTTTCTACGGCTCAAACAAAAATGTCAACTATTAAGAAGAAACCTGAGAAATAAAGCAAATATCTTGGAACTTCCAAACCCGATGTAAGAATGCATATTTATAAATATTCATTGTTGATTGGTAGCATTTATCATTGTGTATTTTAGATTTTTGAAAAACTTTCGCTTATTAAAATAACGTTTGTGTCTGTTTTGGGACTGCTTGATTTACCAACTGGAATAAGGTCAACGCATGTTCCACCCATCCTTCAATTGGCTGCAACTTTAAACCTTCTTGGGGGTGATGGCTATCAAAGACAAGTTGGGTCTGACTGGGCTGCACCAATGGCTTAAAGTACGGTGGCTGAAATTACTGCTTCAGTTATTAAAAAAATGCAGTCAATACTTTGCCCACTTATGATTAAGTTTGTGCCTAAGGATTCAACAAAATCATATTTGTTTTGAAAAATATAAAATTCCTGGAGGTTATGCTTGAAAGAGCATTATAGGATCTAGCCAAATACGAATTTTCCTGAATGTATGTGGAAATGATCCGTATTTGCTCTTTATTAGCTTGAGACCTTAAGAAAAGAAACCAATTGTTTGTAATTTGTGAACATATTAGTATTTTCAAATTCACTAACATTTTTCACATTGAAAGAAACACTTCAATTTTAATTGTCTCAGATGCGAATTGGAATGACAGCGTCTGCAAGGAAGTGGCGTTTAAAACTCTGAGTGCTGCCAATAAATCAATCATCTTTTAGTGATCGCTTTACGCAGAGCAAAGAATAGTTGATAATCAAAAACGACAATCAAAAAAGCGACATCAACTATCGCCTTAGCCGATTCCACCCCTGACTTTTAGCCGAATAGCTGCACTCGGTCCCATTTGTTTACCAAAAATGTAGGAAAGCAGGTGAAGCAGGCATATTCAATGCTTAGGGCTACAGTTGTGCACAGACAAGCTGATCCAAGACCTTTTCTTCAGTGAATGGCTTTTGTAAGCCTATCTGAAATGTAGAGCCAATAAATTATTCGAAATTGTAATCCACACGGCTTTCACGAGTATAGTAACTCGTTCTATTTGTTTTTCAACTAGTTTCCTTTTTAAAATATTTCGCTTCATTAGTGAAGGCAGGTACCAGGTCGGTATAAGGGATTTACTATCAACAAAATATAGCATTATTTATATATTAATTTTATTTTAAAATAATTTTACAGAGAATAAATACATATTTACAAATTTTTTACAAAAAAAAAAAAAAAAGTCATTCGTTTAAGAATTTTCCTTATTAGACTCATTTTTGGTTAATTTATTAATTTCTGAAAGAGCAGACCTCTTTGAGTCCAGTAAGCTCAACCTCTTCATTTCCTTCAACTTCAGCATTTTATTTTCATCTGCACATTTAGTTGTAATGGCAGAGCGAACTTCCTTTGCAGATACTTGGCATTTCTTAGATACAATATGTACTACGTCTTGAATAGCGTTAGGATCTAGCCGGCCTTTAACTGGCTTATCGAGGTCTTTAAATGCGGGTGACGCTTTACCTGTCATTGAGTGGGTCGCCAGGGTTTCACGATCAAAAATTAAGCGAAGTAATTTTCTCGTTGCTATTGACGCTGACGCCCAAGAAATCCTCTCAAATTCAGCTGCTGGAATTTTGGTGTCATTTGGTCCGATCGATACCATGGAAGAACTTTTTTGCTCTGATGGCTTTGGAATCGGCTTAACAGTTTCTGAATTGTATATGTGCTTAGTAATTGGGGGGGGACTTGTGTGCAGAGTATACACGTTTGGTGGGGATACATCAAGATTGCTTGCTTCAGCATCATCACTTAGCTCTATCTCAATTTGGGTTTCAGAATTGGCATCATTTGATTGATTCAATATTCTGTATGTTTTGCCTTCGTGTTTTATTTCGGAAGTGACAATTTTATTGGAATTGGACACTTTCTCTTCAGGAGATGGGCTTCGGTCGTTTTGTTTTTTATACTCACTAAAGATGTCTGCTTGGGCTTTTAAACTTTGGTGAAGCTCTTCGATTTTCGCTAAAAGTTCGGCTTCTGTCTTTGAATTTCTCGAAGGTGGAGGGTTTGGAAAATCATCAGGATTTGTTTGTGTCCAGGCGTTTAAAGTCATTGGTGGCTCATAATATTCATAATGGATTATTTGAGGGACAGGCTGTATTTGTTGTTGAATTCGTCCTTGTAGTGGCCCATTAGGATCTTGTTGGTGTAGAGGCTGCTGCTGTACGTGGTTTTGCGGTGGATTCGGCTGGTTTTGTATTTGCCCCTTAGCTTCAGCGATTGGCAGATATTGATAGTATTGTCCCAATGTAGGTTGTTCCTGGTTGTGGGATGGAAGCGGCTTCACATATACCCTTTGTTGTTGATAGGATAATGGTTGTTCAATAATTCGTTTTTTTAAAGGCTAGAAATGATAAGGGGTATTGAATTAAACAATCAGTTTTCTCAAGTTCTATAAAGTCTATTTAGTTGCTAAAAAAAAGACTAATTAGAATAAAATCAGGTGCTTAAGATGACCAATTGAAAATCTTATTGAATTTAATGAAAATACAATGTTAACACTTATTTGGATACCTAAACATCTTTTTTTTTCAAATGCGAATTGAATTTTCAAATAATTATATTTGTAGGCTTTTTTCTAAAAAAAAAATACTCAGACAAACAGACAGAAATGGAAAATTTACCTAAACCCAACTTTATCAATAAAGGAAAGGTCCTCTCTTTACAATTCTCATTTTAGGTATTCATTTCTTTTCGATAACATCGCAATGCGATGTGGCAGGTAGAAATTTAAAAAGAAAATCGTTTTCAATAATCGCCACAACTCATGGCCCATTGTTTCACAGAGTATACACAAACCGGTTGTCTGGTTCTATCGGGAAAATACGAAATCCCGAATTCAAATGGTAGGTAACATATCTTTTTCGGATATTTTCATTTTAAGATTTTTATATTTACAAACAACTATTTGGCGCGACAGCTCATAGAGAACCAAGGCCTAGGCTTCTCACAACCATTCATGCTGTGTAATATTTTTCGCCCGAATGTAAAGGACTTCTAGCACAGATAATGCCGACTCCGAATGGCGGATTGAGAAGCTTTGTTTTATGGCAAAATATGCTCTTGCAGGTTTGTCATGTCTGCGGAGAAGTGGTGCCGCAAAAAATCGTTTGGTGGTTTTGAGGATGGAACCTGTGTTTTATCGCTTAGTACTCTAATGTCTAGGCCACGGCGATCACATATTTACATTATTTTCTATTATTTATACGACTATATTTGTACATATAACAGCCCTGAGAAATCATTTGTAAATTATGTTCCCAGTTCTGAGTTTGGCCACGTTCATAAACTCTACCTGCTTTTCGTTTTATTAAATTTAAGATTTGGTGACCTTGATCAACATTTATGTATATTTCTAGCAGAGTGGACTTTTTTTTTAAGCCGTATGGAATATAACAATTTGACACGATAGCCAGTAGAGGGCTTCTCGCAATCGTGTTACATTTTTTGCATGAACAACAGGGACCACCTACATTTTTATTCCCGATTCCGAACGGCAGATTGAGAACTTTTTTCATTAAAATTGGTTTCATTGCCTGCCGTAAAGTCCAACTCAACTCATTAGTCACGCCACGCGTAAAAGTCTGTTGTTTTTTTTATAAGCCTTTTAAGACTTGGCCATCATGAGGACCTCTGGGTCTTTTCTAAGAACTACATTTAAGGTTGAACTTTTTCGCCTGGAGGGAGAAACAACTTAGGTGGAACGTGTAATTGAAACGAGCCCTCAACTATGCGAAACTGCTGACGGGAGAGGCAGATTAGTTAAGACTCTGGTCTATCACGGTAAATTAACTCGATCAAAATACTCACACTCGTATTGCTACAGATATCTTAATTTTCAGGGGAATACAACTTTTTGAAGATCAAAACTCAAAATCATTCACAACTTTAGAAATTAAAATCTGTACTAGATCCGATGAGAATTAATTTTAACGCTGGAATGCTACTTGGGGTACACTTGTACCCCAGCCGCATTAAATTGCCGCCAATCGGTAGCAGATGGAGCTGCTAGCTTGAGCGTCTGAGCAGTTTCATGACTTGTTGCATAAGTTAGTATGTGTGTGAGTGTTTGTGCTGAAATTTGATATTTAAGATAAGTGTAGCATTCCAGGGTTAAGAATTCATTCATGTACTTTGCCTAGCCAAGTGAGTTAAATTTTAAGGTTTTCTATCCTAAGGACGAACTATACATCAATGATGTACTATAAAATAATTTTTCTTAATGTACACCCGAATGTTAGTAAATAAATGAATTGAATGATAAACAGGGAAACAGCACAGGTTTTTGAACAATTCGTATGTTTTTTGATTCTATGTGTGAGGAAAGCCGATGGAAAATAATTTATAACCCAAATTTGTATGAGTACCATCATGGTTCGTCGGTATTGAATGAAACTTTAAACGAAATGTAAAAGGATCGAGGTTCTATTGAATAACTTGGCATAGGATCGCAACTCAGAAGCCCTAGAATCTATATACAACGTATGAACAATTGACCCTACCACTCTGTTCGACCTTAAACCGATTTCAACCAAAAGCAGACTTCAAGTATGAACTCTAAAAATGTCTCTTCAAATTGTTGGCTTTCTTTTGGAATCTTGTAAATCAAACAAAAAATCAGATCGATGTTCGAGCGAAAGCTGATTTTGGTGTTTTGGAAAACAATTTTTTCCTTAAAAAATAAGGAATATTTTTCACAATTATTTTTTTTTTCCCAGTTAGGTAATCAAAATCCAACCGAGTTAAATTTATTCAAGTTTGAATATATTGTATACTTAAATAATTCTAATGAAAAACATCGGCATACATACTCGTCGAACGTACATATGTTTATACATATGTATATGCACATAAACTTCTTATAGGAATTCCTTATTCAATTAATTGAATCTTCTTATAAAATAATCCATTTGCACTCACTTGATTTTGATCCATTTTTTTGTATATAATTCTTTTAACACACTTTTTCACTTTAATACGATATCATACATATAGATTGTCTTAAATACACAACAAGAAATGAGAATGCAATTTAAATTTCACAGAGCGTTGTACTGTTTCGAACAAAGATCCTTTTGAAACTAACTCTGCTTAGATAAAGCGTACAATTCAAGTAGAACTGTCCTTCAGTCGTGTCGGATGAAAACTACTAACTCAGAATTTGTTCGCGCGTTTTCTTCATTCCCTACCAGCAAAACGAATTAAGAAAAATACAGAAAAAAAAAGGCCGGCAATTGCATGTCTCTTGGTGTCTACATGCTATGTACGGTGAAAGTATAAAAAGGGACGAAATATACAGGACACCCCAGGTAGGGAATAAATTGCGCACATCGGCCTGCAAAGAATAAAACAGGCTTTCGTCCTGGAACTACCAAAGGTAGAGATAATAGTCAAACAACAATGATGGTAATTCAGGGAATTTTTTCGGGTAAACGACACATTGGTAGTCAGTCGTCTATTATCCATGTTCCCCATTCTATATCGATGGCGAATTATCAAGAAGATCCATGAGAATTTGTTGTTGAGTTACCAGTTGAGTGAGACCAACTGCTTCCCTAATAAGATCATTGAGGTAGTTTGGAAATTCCGAGGGTTGAATGCGAATTCCTGGTGCACATGTAGTGGTAAGTTCGAAATGAAAAAGGGTGCGTAACGAATAAAGTTGCCGGGGTGTAAATAGTGTAAGTAAAAAAAAAAATCACACATTTATTTAAGCTGATGTTATAAACCATACAGGAATTGAGTACCTTTCAGTAATAAAAGGGAAGCTGGAATTTTCCTATCTTTTATGATGGGAATAAGGTCATCTCCAATCGTTGCAGTATTTTTTGTTTAATTTAGGACACATAATAACTTAAAAACACCGAAAGTGAAGCTGCCCCATTCTTGCTGCGAGGTCATTAATTACACTTCATCATGCGGATCATCATTGAACAATATGTCTTTACTATATCTGCTATTTATCTTGAGTTTGAAACTCCAACGCTCAACTAAACGCTTGATAGAAGGACGTCAACGTTCTTTATCAAGAAAGCATTGCCTCAGTCGACAGTTGAATCGGGAGGGCCTAAAGCTGTGTTTAAAATGCCCAAAAACCTAGCATTAACTATTTCGTGCATTTACTCACAATCTGGAGAAAACAAGTAGAAGAATCTACGATCAATTTGTAGATGAAGCCCAGTCATCGCAATACAGGGTATATTATAGCAAACTGAACTACAATTTACAAAGCAAAACGTATTTCATGGCGATCTACTCAACGGACATGATAAGCAGCATCTTTAAAATTAGAGCTGAACTGATAAATTTGAACTATATGCCGCACCGCCCAGAACTCCCTCATTTGTGCAACCTTTGTAACCGAGGACGTGTTTCACTTTATCGCTATATGTCCCATCCTTAAAGAATTCCGCTGCAACTTTTTTGGAGCACAGGCACTCTCGATGGAAGAAGCAATAAGCATATTAAACGGTGACCGAGGCTGGGATCGATTATACAAGTACGCGATAGATGCACTACACTATAGAAGATGTATTATAGAGGAGAACTTCTAAAAATAAATATTAAAATGTTAATCTGGTAGACGGCCTTAGGCCAAACCATATAGACTAAACATTTCTAATTGTAAACATATATTTTTCATGAAATAAAAAGTCAATTAAACTAACTAAAACTAACTACTCACAATCTGTAGTTCTTTGTAATTAGATGTTTGGCTATCACCTTAACGATCAGCATCTCAAAACTTGCATTTTTGGGACCATGCAAAAATGTAGCTAATGCAACTTATTTACTAATGACAATAAGCATTTTAACCTATGCATAGAATAATGCAAAAATCCTTTAAAAAAACTGTTTTCCGAAAAATAAAGCAATAAGTAAAGAACTATGGTAACTCTAGACAATTTTGCAATACAAACTCGGAAAACAAATGCATTCATCAGACACACACATTGAAATTTCAAACCGGAAAATAAAGTTTATGTACTCAATGCCATAAAGAAAATATTGAATGCAATAAAATTTACTTGAGAATTCCAAGGGAATAATGGTAAGGACACACTGAATTTGCTAAGTTTGAATATTTTATGACTTTCTATCAGGATTTACAATGCAGGTACCTTCCTATACCTTCCTTTCTTAAAAGTAAAATATATATTAGCAAAGTAGGATTAGGATTAAGTCGGTTGTAAATAAGTTTATAGTACAGAGTGATAAAATAATCCTCTTGTCATTTAAGAAGGGCCTTCATTTTTGAAATTTGACATTTATCAGCAACTAGCAGTTTACTGTTGAGAATTCAAAACAAAAATGAGTTTCATTTTATTTAAATAATAACTTTACTGCCAACTCCCTGTAGTGCTTTTTTGCATATTTTATACCGTGGTGAACCTGCTTGTTTAATCCGGGTTATGTACCAGAAAGTCCCGAATTCGATGATATTCTGTCTGAACAAGGGTCCTTTTATCTAAAAATTATGTGGCCGATCCTTTTAGTTTCTAATCAGTGGGGCTATCTATCTTTTTGTGCTCACTTATTTACTTTAATTTCCAGGACGCTACAGTCCGATGTAAACCTGAGCCTCTACTCTGTATTGCGATTCTAAAGTTCGGATCGTTCGAAAGCGGAAATTTTGTATGGGCAATTTGAAACGCAATTCATAAAATCCATACAAAATTTCCGCTTCCGAACGATCCGAACTTTAGAATCACAATACAGAGTAGGGGCCCTGGGCTTCAACCAACAAGTCTATCTATCCAAATTGATTTTTATCTAGCTGCTTCTACTTACGCACATTAAGTAGGTTGAGTTTTCTTTCTACTTTCGCGCGGCACCGAAGTTAAGGTCTACTTTTACTGCATTGTTCCTCTGGGTAGGATTCGAATACTCTCCGGGCATGCCCGAACTATTTAAGTCTTTTGCCACTACACTCTAGTTTATACAGACGGGCTCGAAGTATTTTTCTCTCGATAATGTCCATGTCTTCTACGCTGTAAAGCGCTACTAACCATTTATGTGCTTATTGCCCAATATTTGAATCCCTCATTTGGTAGAGCCTTCTGACATTTTGATTGCGATTTTTGCTGGTCTATACTCGTCTACCATTTATGGAGTTCAGTAGTTCCCCAATTTTCTATCAGGAATTCTACCACTCCTCTGCCAAGTGCAGGAAATGTTTTAGGACTTAGTTAACCCCTCTTTGTCAGTTCGTTTCTTTACACAGGACATTACTTTGTTACGAATTGCACATTCGATCAGTTTTTGCAAATTTTGTTTCAAAGTCAAATCCAAAGAAAGTTTTGTCTGACAGGTCTTACTTGCAACCTAAAGAAGGGAACGTGAAATGTGTCCACATTCCACCTCCTATGCCAGTGCCCAAGCCTTAGCCTAAACCGAAAGATAACCCTCGGAGAACATTTCTTCAGTGTTCTGGGCGAACTGTCAAGCAAGGCTCCAAGAACTATCCAACAATTCCTTTGGAACTCGGGATGGCTCAGGGAGGCCAACTGAAAAAAAATCTAACAATCTATTCCATTTATTTTAGGTATCTCACCCCACATCGGGGAACACAATGGATCCATTGAGATCCGAGTGAGGTTATACATAAGTGCAACCACCCCTATGACCTAACCTCAAAAGGAACCAAAATGACAGCTGGCTGATGATCGACCTAGCTGAAGACGCTTACTAGTTAAGGCTAAGGTCCTTCCTGGACTGTAGTGCCATCAAAACTAAGCAGGTAAGTAGAAATCTACAGTCAGTCTAAATTCGGCCGTGCATAGGTTTGGCTTAAGTCACTGTTATCAGTGAATAGTGATAGTGATCTAAAAGTCTTCTTCCGCTGAGAGGAGATGATTTGAAGTTTCCTCCTCGATAGCTTCTGCAAAAGTCTTTGCATATTTAAGAATTTCTGTTGGCATTTCTAAAACTTAAAGATTACTGATACCTCGAAAGTCCCTTCGTGACTTGGAATAAGCGGCATATTGATTAAGTCTAAGGAAATAATAAAAAATCAATTGAAATATATCTTAAAAATGTTTTCCTGGAACTAAAAATTACCTTTTTGGGGGAATTGCATTTTGGTGTGTTAACCGATTTTTTTTCATTTGGGTGCGCAGTTTCCCTGTAGTCCTATTTCACCCAATCCTCGAAGACTCAACGTCGTGTGGGCGATGATTTTTAAGTATCCCCATCTCCAAAGCATGATAAATTAATTTTAGCTAGATCCATTACAGCCGCCCTCTTCCTGTTCATACTGTTTATGTTTTCATTATCACATATGGTTGTGATCGCGGCTCGTACCTCCTTTTTCGGAACTTTGCATCTTGCCGATACAACAAATACTATATCATGTATAGAGTCTGAGCATAATTTACCCTGAATGGGTCTACCGATACTCTTGAGCGCGGGTGAGGGTTTCCCTGTTATTGAGTGCGTTGCCAGAGTCTCGGGATGAAAAACTAAATGGAGTAGTTTTCCTGTCACTTCTATGGGCGATGTAAAAGCCACTAGAGCGTAGTCGTGTGCTGAGATTCTGGTTCCAGCTGGACCTAATGATGCCATTGCACCTTGACAAAAAAATATGTTTGGGTCATTAGCACCCAGTGGCGTTGGTGGAGTCGTACATGTTTCATAGCTTAGCACCAGCTCTCTTCGTTCAGGTTCAGGTTTTTGAGGGACAGGCTTTCTTTTGATATAACTTGGTGGACTGCAAGCACATTCTTCATAGTTATGAACACCCGGTGGTATTATTGGCTCGGGACTGGGATCGCATTCTTTAGTTATTAACCGGTAACGCCTTCCCTCATGTTCAATTATATTTGGTGTTATAGTGGTGGTACTTGGCATTAACTGAGAAGGGGAGGGTTTTTTTAACTTTTCCGCTTTAAGTTGGTTGATGAATTCGGCTTGGTTCTTTAAGGTTTCTTCTAGTTCCCTTATTTTAGCTAAAAGCAATGCCTCAGTGCTATGATTTGTACGTTTCGGAAAATCGTCTTCTTTAGTTTGAGTCCATGCATGAACAGGTTGCTCAATATTTTTACTTTCAACAATTGATTGCAGAATGTCCATTATTTCTAGCAATTCTTGCTGTTGTTGAAGAGAGAGTTGTTTTTGTTGTGGTTGAAGGCATTCATTTTGTAGTTGAAATTGTTGTTGTTGTGGAAACTGTGGTTGAGATTGTTGATGAGGTTCTGACTGATGTTGTGGTTGAACTTGTTGGAGCTGATGTTTTTGTTGAAGTTGTGATTGATGTTGTGGTGGAGGTTGCTGCTGTTGAAAATCTGGTTGAGGTTTTTGTAGAGGTTGAAAATGAGGTGGTTCAAGCTGAAGTTGTTGTTGAAGCTCTGGTTGAGGATGTTGATTAGATTGCTGGTGAAGCAGTTGTCGAAATTTTGATTGATGTTGTGGCTGAAGTTGTTGTTGGGATTGTTGTGGAGGTTGTTCTTCAGATTGTTGCTGAAACTGCAGTTGATGTTGCTGTTGTTGAAGCTGAAATTGATATTGTTGTTGAAACAGTGATTGATGTTGTTGTTGAAGAAGCTGTTGCTGCGGTTGTTGGTGAATTTGTTGTCTGTGCTGGTGAAATTGTTGTATTTCTAGCTTAGTAGTCGACACTGTCACGTGCTGGTAGCACGGTTGTAGTTGAGGTTGTTGGATGTATTGTGAGCTAGAATGCGCTACAATTTCCATTTGTAGTGGAGAAGGGATTGGTTGTTCCAGTTTCATTCTTTTTAAAGGCTTTACATGAAAAAGAAATGTTTTAATGTAAAATTAGAAAATTTCTAGCTGCCATAAGGTAAACATCTGCAGGATTCTTGGATGTAGTAATATTGAAGGTAATGTGGTAGCAGACGAACTAGCTAGGAACAAGCTCACCATCTCAATAGTGAGGAAAGTCATTAGTATTCATATCTTTAGGTTAGATTAAGTTAATGGTACTCAAATGGGGCAGCAATGACACTGAAGTTAGAGAACGAGGTGTGCGAGTCGATCCCTTCAAACAAGATTATGTTCTTTACAAGATCGCTTCCAATCTTCAGAAACCCTTGTCATGGCGGTGCACTTTAGAAGACGGCGACGTATCTTGGCGTAATTTTGTACTCAAAAATGGGTTGGAACAAGATCATCGATAACCGTGTCAACGAGGTATACATCGCCTTTTATGGTGACGTGTACGTGACGTGATGATAATATTGACACAATGGTTAACTTGATATCAGTAAACATGCAGCAACAGAGCGGCAAAGTAAAATGAGCAATCAATACCTTTGGTCACGTCTCTTTTCTCAACCGGAGACATACCAGAGAGGAGCGTACGGATTTCCACCATTCTACGCACCGGAATAACCATAAGCATCATTTGTCCTGAACAAGAAAACAAGTATCAACAAGGTGACCCTCTGCTGGATACCAGGCCAGCGACTTCGGAACTAGATACAATTTGTAATTCTTCCAGGGGCACTGGGCAATAGGAGTTTTAACGCAAAACAACTTGGGCCACTCTATAACAACTACTGTAGAGGCTCTAGGCAAGTTCGTTTAGGAACGAAGAGGAAATTGAATGCTTCCCACGCCTGCTCTGTGACTGATCTGCACTAGAAGATTGAGTATTCTCCGTAGTATCTTCTTTGATAGGCTAGAGGACCTTCAAATCGCTGATTTTTGGAAACTCCAAATTCGCGGTCTTCGAACGGACTTCCATGGGTAATTTTTATTGAAACTACCTATAGACCCACCAGTGGTTCAAGTATGATTTGTCTGAGACATTCAAAAAAACAATCAAACAACCGATTACTGAAGAAACTGCCAAGACACTGGAGAAATAGAAATTGTTAGACACGTGTTTTGTATAATGGGAACTGACTTTTTTTTTTTGGAGAACAGCAGGACCTTTTGTGGTCTCCGTGGCTTGATAGATATGATTTCTTTGAAAAAGTTTTTCTGAATATTTTTAACAGTTATCGTTTGTTGATCAGAAATATGTCATTAGTTGTGTCTGTAGCTTAATTATTTTCCTTCTATTGCAAGTCCGTTAATCAATAAAGCTCTTTGAAGGCATAAAACTCAAACTCAAACCCAACGAAATTGAAGGACATACAGCATGTACTTTCCCATACCAAGGTCAATCAACAAACAAGTGGTGTTCTTAAAAGGAGTTCCTTAATTTGCACTCACTTGATTTTCATACATGCTGGAGTTTGCCGATTGTTTTCTTGTTTATACACTTAATTAAAGTTTAAGTCTTAACGCTTAACACTGATATCCAAAAATGATAACACAAAATTGACAAAAATTAACGATGGAAAATTGTTCACATAATATAGAGAGTTTTGGGAATTTTGACAATAAGAAGGAGCTGCTTCCGATGAGTTTAATTGTTAAACTGATTGAATTTCTAATTGGGTTGACGATAATGAACCGATTTTGAAAACGGAACTGTTCTCCAGTTTAGTTTCTCTTTTTGTTTACTGTTTTGCATAAGTCATCATTTTTTTATGAAGAGAGTAAAATACTTAGGTGAAGTAAGGAGTGTATTTTGGCGCGCATTCTGTCGAAACCTTCCCCGCTTATGTAAATAAAACCAATCAACAATGGACTTGTTGGCATTACAGGCCGACCAAAGCAGAAGAAGAAAACCCTGATTTCAATTCTTCATTATAGAACTACCTTATTTCGGATACTAGCCACCTAGTTAGATGGTATTTCAAGGTCTTGTTAGATTATAACCGTACATCCAAGTGGCTTTAGTTTTCTATTAAATTCAAGGGTTTCCTAACACGCAGGTTACAATGCGAGTATTATCCCTCTGTGCTGGTGTATCATTGTTCCAATTGGAAACTTCTAGTATATACTGTTGAGCTGAGTTGTCCTTTCCCTATTAGTTAAGCAAACACTTTGTAATAAGAATAAGATTCAGAACAAAGAGTGAAGAAAGATCTGTTTATGAGTAGGGTCTTCCTTTTCCAGATGACTACAACATGGTGCAGGTCAGACCTACCTCTAGTTTGTCATCCAATGTAGATATACATATGTACCTAAATAATATAAACATGTATGTATGAAGTTACTGGACTTATGTATTGGCTACCACATTAAGAATTTAAATGTTCTGATTAGCAGTAATGGAATGGTTAGGTTAAATATTTGCATCTTGAGGGTGCTTACTTACTTACTTACTTACTTAAGGCGGCGCTACAGTCCGGGGTGGACCTGGGCCTCAACCAACAAGCGTCTCCAGCCAGCTCGATCTTTAGCTAGCTGCCTCCAGTTTCGCACGCTAAGTTGGTTGAGGTCCCCTTCAACTTGCGCGCGCCACCTGAGTCGCGGTCTTCCTCTACTGCGCTGTCCCTCGGGGGCGGATTCGAAGATTTTTCGGGCCGGAGCATTGGTGTCCATCCGCTCTACAAGACCAAGCCACCTCAGTCGTTGGACCTTCACTCTTCTGGCTAAGTCGATGTCGCTGTACAGCCCGTACAGTTCGTCGTTGTATCTCCTCCTCCACTCACCGTCTATGCAGACGGGACCGAAAATCACCCGAAGAATTTTCCTCTCGAAGCAGCCAAGAGCACCCTCATCCATTTTTGATAAAGTCCATGCCTCTGTGCTGTAGAGCAGGACAGGGATTATTAAGGTCTTATATAGGATCACTTTTGTTGTTCGAGAGAGGGCTTTGCTAGTCAATTGCGTTGTTAGCCCAAGGAAGTAGCGATTGGCAAGGGTTATTCTTCATCTGATCTCAGCGCTAGTGTCGTTGTCTGAATTGATAGTGGAGCCTAGGTAGACAAAGTCCTTAATTACCTGAAAGTTATATCTGTCGAGGGAGACGTTCTGTCCGAGACGTCGGTGTTGAGTGTCCTTTCTTGTCGGCAGCATATACTTAGTCTTGCCCTCATTTACCGTTAAACCCATCTTTGCCGCTTCCGTCTCAATACTCGCGAAAGCGCCACTGACATCACGCTGCTTTCTTCCGATTATGTCAATATCATCGGCGTATGCGAGTAATTGGGCGGACTTTTGAAAGATTGTGCCTCTTGTGTTGGCGCGCGAGTTTTGCACAATTCTTTCAAGAATGATATTAAAAAAGTCGCATGACAGCGCGTCGCCTTGTCTAAATCCTTTTTTGACATCAAAGGTCTCGGTGAGCTCTTTACCGACCTTGATGGAGCAGCGTGCATTCTCCATCGTCATCCTGCACAAACGGACGAGTTTTGCAGGGATGCCAAAACTAGACATAGCTCTGTATAGCTCGTCTCTATAAATGCTGTCATACGCGGCCTTAAAATCGATGAATAGATGGTGTGTATCGATTTGGAGCTCATGGGTTTTTTCCAAGATCTGCCGTAGTGTGAATATTTGGTCGATGGTGGACTTTCCTGGCCTAAAGCCACACTGATATGGACCAATCAGGTTGCTGACGAACGGCTTTAGACGTTCACACAATACGCCAGATAAGATCTTGTAGGCGATGTTAATTAGACTAATACCTCTGTAGTTGGCGCAGTTTAGAGGGTCTCCTTTCTTGAGGATCGGACAAACAATGCTGAGGTTCCATTCATCGGGCATACTTTCTTCCGACCATATTTTACAGATGAGTTGGTGTATGCTCCTTACCAAGTCCTCGCCTGCTGCTTTGAAGAGCTCGGCAGTCAGGCTATCTGCTCCAGCAGCTTTGTTGGATTTCAGCTTAGATATGGCTATCTTCACTTCATCCAGGTCGGGTGGACGGAATTGTAGGTCTCCATCGTCCAGATTGAAAGGTTCATTCTGCCTGACAGCGGTATTTGGTTCGTCGTCGCCGTTATACAGTCTACAGAAATACTCCCTCCAAATCCTCAGCATCGACTGCGATTCTACTACTATGTTCCCTTGCTCGTCTCTACAGGCTTCGGTTCGGGGTTTGTGTCGTTGGCATGTATTTTGTACCTTTTGGTAAAACTTCCGAATCTCATTCCTGGAGTAGCATCTCTCAATTTCCTCGACCGCGCGCTTCTCATGCTCCTTCTTTTTTCTCCTGAGAAGCCGGTGCTCGTCTCTCCTCTTCTGCTCATAGAGCTCGTGAGCAGCTCTGGTCCTTCTATGCAGCGCCACTTTGTATGCATCTTGCTTGGCTGCATGTGCTTGCCTGCACTCGTCGTCAAACCAGGGGTTTCGTTTTGGTGGCCGAGTGAAAACCAGCACATCAGAGGCGGCATCTCTGATGGCTTTTTGGCAGTGTTGCCACTGGTCTTCAATACTTGATGCTGGCAGCATAGGACCTCTTAAGAGATTGAGGGAGACTCGATCGGAAAAGGATTTGGCGATCTCTTGCGATTGTAGCCGTCCGACGTCAAACTTCCTCGCAGTATTAGCTTGTCTTTGCGGTGCTCGGGATATCCGCACCCGTACCTTGGCTACAACAAGGTAATGATCCGAGTCGATGTTGGCCCCTCGGAACGTTCGGACATCCATAATACTGGAGGAGTGCCTTGCGTCGATCGCAATGTGGTCAATCTGGTTGACGGTTGATTGATCAGGAGATCTCCAAGTCCCCTTATGAATATCGAGATGCGGGAATCGCGTGCTAGCAACGACAACGTTACGCCCTGCCGCAAAGTCGATTAGCCTGAATCCGTTATCGGAGGTGGTGTCGTGCAGGCTATTCTTTCCGACAGTACTACCAAAGATGCCCTCCCTTCCTAGCTTGGCATTAAAATCGCCAAGGACAATTTTAATGTCATAACTAGGGCACTGCTCATAAGTCTTGTCCAAGAGCTCGTAGAAGCTATCTTTGGTGTCGTCATCTTTCTCCTCTGTGGGGGCGTGCGCGCATATGAGGCTAATGTTGGCAAATTTAGCCTTGATACGGATTGTTACGAGGTGCTCGTTAACATGCCGAAAACTCAAGACTTCTTGCCTAAGTCTGCCTCTAATAACAAATCCGCATCCAAATAAGCGCGGCTTTTGCCGTCGATAGTAATCGCCGTAGTAGATGTCGCAGTTTTTCATCCTCTTTTTGTCCGGCCCATCCCATCGCATTTCTTGAATGGCGGTAACGTCTGATTTGCAGCAGTCTAGGGCCTCCGCTAGTTGTTCGGCTGCACGTGGCCTATTAAGGGACCTAACATTCCACGTACAGATCCGAAGTTCGTTGTCCTCATTTCGTTTGCAGGGGTTGTCAACAGTAGATCCGTCCGCATCCGAGGCTTGTGGTTGCTTCGTAACTATTGTTTTTTTCCATGGCCGGGCAGTTACCCCGGCGGCACAACCCCCAACCTGGAGGGCCAGTTCCATTTAAGAAACCCCTAGGACGAGGGGTCGGTTAGACCGAAGCCAGTAGCCCATTCGGGGATGTGAGCGCTGCCGTTGGTCTATTAAGGGCTCATCCGCCACCATCTCTTTTCCAAGACCCTGACTAAGTCTCGGAAATCCTTACCGGCCTGAGCTCCAAATATGTTGGAGTAGCCCGGATAAGGTTTTATTTTATTTGTTCCGGGATTTCTTCACCGTTGATTCCATCTGGGGAATTCATCGGCTGTCCCGTTTATAGTGCTGCTATTTTTGTCTGCTGGTCAGCACTCGCGCTTATAAGTTTGGCAAGTCGAGTCCGGATGGACATCGACCAGTACCCGACGGTTACCACTTGGAGGTAAAATAAGCACAATTGATGTGTAGAAACAGTTACAACACTGGGCATCGCCAAGTTGACACCTCTCAGTGCCTACCCTATTTCTACAACATCCAACCGTTCGGTGCTTACACCGTAGTATATTGACATTGCTGAATTCCGTCGTAAGAAGTTGACTATTTGAAGGTTTGGATGCTTAGTCACCATGGGACTTAAGAAAATAAAATATTTGCTTTACTTCCTTGATAGGATTTAGAGGAGTGGCCGTTAGGAAAAGTTTTACCTAAATCCAAAGGAATGATTTTCAACGGTTTTAAGACATTTTTTGAATCTTTGATGCCTCCTAGCAGGTTACAAAGATTACTAGGCTTTTGTAAAGCATTGCAATGTGGAACCAACTATACTTGGTTTATTTTATGAAGAGACCTAAAGTTTTACTTTCGACTCCGAACAACGGATTAAGAATCTTTTTTATGACAGGCCTTGAGTTATTATTTTGCCTGTTAAATTATTAATTAGACGACTTCCAACGGGCACAACCTATATCATAGTACGAAAACAGACGAAAGAATTTATCCAGGAATAAGTTGGCATGACATGAGTTGAGAATTAATTTATGTTGAGTTTATTGTTTAAATAAAAACATTTATACATTTTTTCAAATTTCTTACAAAAATACTGTTGGTTTGGCACCACTCTTAGTGGAGGTACATAAAAGATTTTTTTTACCTCCTGCAACTCCAAGTGGTGACATGAACCACTTAGTATGGTGAACAAAATATAAAAATAATTACTCATCAGGGTTGTTAAAATATAATTAATGACTGAACGGACGGAAATAAGCAATGCATAATGGCACGTAATAAAACAATTTTGAAAAACTGGTCAGAAAAAATATAAATTCTTAGAAACCATAAGGCTTAATGTTTTTTAAATTACCATTTCATTAATCCCTAATAACTATTTATACTCATGAATGGTCCAGGCCCAATAAATCAAAATTGAAATTTCTATAAAAGCAGGTAGAGCACAAATAAGTTCGACAGTTTTATTTAAACCATAAGTGTTCCTATATTTAAAATCAATGTCCGATTCGAAGGATTTGGCCAATTCTACCGATGTTGCTACCACTGCATCACTAGAAAATAATGATTCTATCAAGAATCTTGACCATACCAATCTGAACGAATTCCTTGATAGAAGTGAAAGACTGGTACAAAGTGTTTGTTTTGAAATAATTGCTGAACCACAGAAATCTGGTAAAAAAGAGCGTTGTCTCGTTAAACCAGAACCTGGAGACATCGATTTGTTAGTTGTGAATAGAGAGACTGAAACTTTCAAAGACCGACTGGAACGAATTGAAAAACTTCAAGCGAACTACTCCAAACTTATGACCAAAACAACTGAGACAATTAAACTATTCCAAGAGAAGTATAAAGATAAAAATTACAAAATTATTCTTGTTAGAAGGAAAGCTGAAACAAAGAGAGAAATAACTAAACAAAAGACTAATTCGAAGACAGATGCGGAAAAAGAACACAGCGGGTATTCAGCTGCATCAACAACTTTAATTGGTGTAAGGAAAGCTAGTTGTAGCAGTGATGGATCGGTAAAAAAGGAAAATTCAAATAAAAACTACAGTGATGAAGAATATCCGAAAAGTGTAAACCCTCATTCTGATTTACTACTCATTGGTCCAAATGGAACACAGATTGAGCAGAAGGACTACAAAGCGATCCAATGGACCAATACTGCAGCAGCAACAAGGAAGCTGTTAACCCTAATTTTTAGCGAAGAGATTTTGGCTACTCAGACATTGACTGGTAACCAATCACCGGCATTTCGGGGACGAGAAAGACCCTTGAAGCTACAACTGGATCCACAGAAGATAGCAGATATTATTTACTTGGTTTCGCTTAAATGCAGTGTCAGCAAGCAGGTGGTACGTGCAGCTATCACCACAAAATGTGCTGATACCGCCAAAAAGTTTCGCCGGCTATCGGTGAAAAATGGTAGTAAAACTTAAATCTGAACTAAAGTTGTAATCCATCTAATGCTTATTAATAAAATTTTGCTTGCTCTCAATGTTTTCGAGATTTTCTTATTTCAAAATGTTTTTATTAAAATCAGAAATGTCTTTTGTCTTCATCGAAAAAAAAAACTGATTCGTTCTAAACTTTACGGCCTGGGATCCATCACGCTCTTGTTTTGGAATCTAAGGATATGAGTAAGCTGATAATCTCAAAGCATGATTGCTCTACCTCCTCCTGGTTCTGGGAACACATTTACACTGGTGTTAGGCCCATGCAAACCAGCACAAGCTTCTAGAGTCCATTTTTGAACTGCTGCCGCTCGTGAACAATACCAGGTTTAAAGGGTAGTAAACGGGCCACCATCGGTATGAACTAAAATAATGGTTCATACTTATTCTCCTGTTTACACTTATTTGTAGGGGATATTACAAGCTCTTTTTTTAAATAAGAGCCGAAAGATGAAGGACAGATTCAAACAGATCAGATCACAAACACAAACTTTGAAAGGCCCACATCATGTCTTAAAGCTCAATTAATGGAGAAGCATCATTAAAACATAATAAATCCAGCAAAAGGATGGAACAAAACATAAAGGAAAGGATATTAGTTTAACCAATGAAATTGTTGCAGCAAGCGGTATGAAATGCCAAAACAAATTAAAATTTGGGAAATCTATGCCGAAGGACCTGACTTCAAAATCAAGATAATAATGTCGCTAATCGATTCTCTGGCACAGCAAGGCAAACATCAGGACAAGGATGGAATTCAAGATTTATACAGTGATATTACCATCCTTTATGGAGAAGCTAAACTATTGTGTGACGATATTTTCCACGAGATTTTGATCGAGCCCCGTGAACCGGAACTGTGTGAGGTACAATGTTACATTATTGATTACCGAGTCGTAAAAGACGAAGATGAAGACGCCATGAAAGAGGAGGCGAAAATTCAGCAACGAAATCCCGATCATCCCATCCAACAGCGTATCATTCAAATCGAAAAACTTCAAGAAAACCACGATAAACTTCATCAGAAGGCTCTCGAAAATCTAAATCGAATAAAGGATTTTTACGAAGAAAAGGATTTTAAAATCACCATGAAGAAGCAAAGGAAACAACAAGAACCATGTGTGATGCCTGAACTTGAACCAATATCCGAAGTAGAAGACAACAGTGATTCAGAATCAGAACTTGAGTCCTTGCCAGACTTGGAAGATTTGAAGTTACCATTATATTCAGAAGAAGATTTGAACGCGTTTAGTCGAAAAAGGAAATCAAGCCTTGATAGTGATTCGGAAGATGAACCGGAGGAGGAAAATCCACGCAAGTATCACTGCAGCAAGATGAATCCCAGAAGTTTGCAAGCACACGCTTATGACAAAAGTCTTAAGATTGGCTTCAAATAAAGCGGAACTGTATATAAAAGAATGTACATTATTTTAAGAATAAAAAATTATATCAAATTAAAAAGTTAAATGTTTTCCTTAGCAAACTTTTTATAGAGATTGATTTTCACTTACTTACTTTAGGGTTCTTTTTAACCAAGGCTTCATATTATTTTCACCAAGATTTCGATATTGAGAGCCTCTGCAAAAAGTTTGAGTTGACTCCTTAATTGCCGTTCCCCCTTCTGGCCTGTTCTGCGCCATTTTCTTCTCTGATTTTGTACCTTCATGGGTATGGATACCTTTAGACCCACGATCAGCGGTGTGCTCTAGGAACCATTTTTACATCCAGTGCTGTAATAATTGTCAGTCGATCAAAGGGCTTCTGAGGGCATTTGGACACGGATCGACAAAAAAAAAAAACAGCTTAAAGCTTTCATTGGAGCTACTGCAACAATAGGTTGGATCAAACTAGAATACCTATATCACACGAAGAAGAAAGAAGTAAGGCATGGCTAAAGAAACTGCGGAACTTGTCAGCAGATGCGAGAGGGGAGCTGCTGAATTGCCAAATAGTTGGTGGTCGTAGTTCGTGTCAACATCCAATCAAAGTCTTACTTCGGATGAGGATCACCTCAAGAGATGAAGGGAACATTTTGCTATGGTTTTGAATCTTGTATTCGTCAATGATATACCCAAGTTAGAAAAAGGTATCCTAGGTAAGGATGTGAATATTTAGTTCCGCGATTTAAGCATTGGAAATGAAAAAGTCGATATACCGACGGAGCTCCTGCAAGTAGCGCTAACAAAATCGGCTGAGAATTGTAGAGAGAGCCTTGGAGGCTAAGAGATCACCTGTTGTAGCTAAGGTAGCAGCTGATATAATCCAGAAACGAGTTCAAGAACATCCAGGAGGCACACAAGATGCCAAACAAGCAGATTTCCGCTCTTAATCCTTCTGTGTCGACCTCATCAACATCCTGTAGGTCATCACTTACCAGTATTTCGCCTGTTCCTCATCGATTTAAAAAACGCGTTGGACAATGTCTACAGGGAGTTTATGTGGCTTGCCTCATGTAGGACATGTATCCCCGATCAAAGCTCTATACAATAGGTTGAAATATCACGGACAAATGTTTTCGCAAACAGATGGAATCCATAGTGTCAAATACGCTAATTGATTCTTAATTACCTTATCTTAATCACGGTACCTGTTAAAAAAAGGGTTTTATGGCTCCCACCATCTGGTGGTTGAAGTTTCTAACAAGTAATTATCACGCAAGTTCTAAGGAAATACCTCTTAAGGTACATAATTACGTGATAAATTACTTTTCAAAAACTTCAGCCACCAGATGATGTGAACCATAAAACCCTTTTTAAACAGGTACCGTCCTTATTAGGTGATAAAGAATCAATTTGCATATTTGACACTTTGGATTCTACCTGGTCGATTTGAGAACTGTTCGTCTAACCCTCGTATAAGTACAACTTCAAAACTACCAAGTTTATCAGTCACATTACATACTACTATCAGTCAAGATACAATAATTTGAAAATCATGCTTAAATCCAAATATGTCGCCTCAACACTCCCAAGTAATAGTCTACAAGAGCTTGATGAAAATTTTCAAAGGTGTCGTAAGAAATTGTGATGGTGTTTACTTTGAGGTTTTAGTTGAGCCTCAAGGATTGGAAACTGGTGAAATTCAGTGTATTACCATTAAATCAGAAGATACCGGAGCCAATTCTCAAGAAGGAAACCAGCACGTTCAACTGGGTCGAGCAGGATTCACAGAGAGCTTTGAACAATTTAAAAGGACTAAGGACAACTATAAATTTCTGTTGCAAAAAGCAATTCAAACTAAACTACAACTTCAAAAACGTTATAAAGGAAAGAATCATAAAGTTACCCTCATGAAACGAGAGATGAAATTAGAAGCAAAAACGGGACCGGAAATTGAATTGGCACAAGATTCACTGCTCATAGATCACTCTAATTGAATTTTATCATTTTTATTATTTTTTAATCAAATTTTATTAAAAATAAAAAATTATCTAAAATTATTTCTTTGCATTTGAATCGGTCAGTCTGGTTAACCTTTTTCCAGAGTTTTGTTGCGCCTCATTCTTTAGCCTTAACGACACTTTATGGATCGTTGGAATGGTATCTAAAGTGTAAAGCAATTCGGTTTCGTTATTTTACAATCTGCTTGGCTCAGCTTTTGTCTGACCATATCCATTTCACAAAAGGTTGCTCGGTTTTATCAGTTATTTCCTCCATTGCACCCATCAACACACAAAAAAAAAAAACAGAATGAGTAGGTAATTGAACTATCAGAGGAAATACTGCTTATGGAACAACTCTTCGAGTATAAGGATTTGGGCCTGTGCAACCACGGCAGAAGAAGATCCTATGACAACATCAATCGTCACTTCTTAAGTTCATGTCGAACGAATACTTACTTACTTAGGTAGCGCTACAGTTGGGAGTGAACCTGGAATTCAACCAACAAGCCTCTCCCGATAGCCCGGTTATAAGCTTACCGCCTCCAGTTACGCACTGAAGTCCCCTTTTACTTGTGCGCGCCACCTTGGGCGCGCTCTTCCTCTACCGTGTTGTCTTTCCGGGTTGGATTGGAAGACTCGAAGATGTCGAACGACTATGAGCTCTTTAACGGCGTGCCACAAGGTTTTATTTTATCTCCATTGTTATAATCGATCTTGATCGCATTAGCTCGGTGGTTCGTGCATTGGACTCTTAAGTGAGTTGACACTGGTTCGAGCCCCAGCAAAACAACAATTTTGCTCGAATTTTGTTAACGAAGAAGCTTGGAGTCAAACGCTTTTGAAATATCATTCGACTTTTCAGTGGATGTGCCATCAAATTATATGTGAACCTGTACTGCCAGTCATTGATGAGTTTTCGTGAATCGAGATATTTTATAAGCTGCAATGGGTTGAAGCTTTCCTTCCTTTCTTTTAAGGGCGATCGGGACAAATGCAGTATTTCATCTACTGGAAAGAAGCCAGACAGACCAGCAGGGCCGTTTGAAAAGATTACGGAGTAGTTAGGCTAGCGTTGAAGAATAAGAAAGTACCATCTGGACTAGTCAATTTGTGAATATTAAGACTTCTTAATACACCTTCAACTGTAAGGACGAAGGTGGATTTACCTCATGGAAAACTTGATGCTGATTCAGGCGGAGACGGAGCTGTCTGAAAGGATCCGTAATAGGGATTCTCTGATTCGATTTCAAGAATTGGATGATGTAGTCCGTTTCATTTAAATTTGTATCTTTTCAGTTTGTTAAGGCTAAGTTGAGGTGGCTGCCAACTGTTCCCAGCACACTCAGACCAGTAATAGGTCCATTGTAATACCAGATGGATCTGGAGAGATCTCCTTACCAACTCGTTGAACTAATTGGAACTTCTTATGAAGCAAAGGAGGTTTCTGATATCGGTATTTATCAGATCGCTTAAGTAGTTCTTTTCAGCTGAGGACCAAGCTAATTGGAGAAGCAAACTTTTTTTTAAAGAGAAACACTCCAAACTGAAGTTCGAAAGAAGCCCAGTTTAAGCTGATTAGAGAAAAGTTGGTCTGACAGTTAAAAAAGTTGCAGGTTGTCACTGAAGTGTCGTAATGGTAACGCGCGCTGGTCAAAATGCACTTTCTGTCTTGCTTCTTTATCGAGTTGACGATCAATGAACAATAAAGAAGGACAGTTGCTCCTGGAATTCAATTAATAAATAAAGAAGGTCGATAGTGCAATCAATTCGATTGCCAAGTCAATTAGTTTATTTAAACAAAATTATTAATTACAAAAAGGCAACTTTAGATAAGTAAAACAAAGAAATAAAAAAAAAAACGTTCACTAACTAAAATTATTTTTTGATAACTCCATCCAGTACACTTACGGCGATTGACATTCGAGCCAAAGTTGGACATACGTTGAACTTATTGCACAACAAATTTACAATATCAGCCATCTTTTCAGGATCCAGCTGCTGCTTTGGTCTGTTATTTACACGAAGTCTTGGTGGTAGTAAAGCACGATCTCCAAATACGATACTGAACAGCTCTTTTGCTGTTTCTTCGCAATTCTTCCATTGTAATGATTCATAGGCAATTCGATGGACCAAGGTTCCATTTGGTCCAATGATAAAAATATCAAAGTATGGCTCTAAAGGTTTCGGATACTCGTCGGGATACAGAAAAGGTTGAAACGGTTTTACTTCTACTATATCCATTTCATTGTCGATGCTTTGCTTCCGCTTGCTCGATAAACTTTCGGATGCCGAGAAATATCCACTGCTTGAGGTTTCCGATTTTGTGTCCATGGCTGGTTGTAAGTCACTTTGACGTTTGATTCTTTCCGATACCATGGAAACTTTGTAATAACTGTACTTGTACTGTTCTTGGAATAGATCAAATCTGCTTCTTGCTTCAATCATAAGATTTTCGTAGCTTCTGTGCAGATAATCGATTCGGTTGTGCATTTGGACAGGGTCGTCTAGTATGTTTTCCTTTTGATAATTCATACCTAGTTTAGTTTGCTCCAGCAATTTAAACTCAGTGACATATGTTTCTACGATGTGCGATGTTGGATAAGTGGGTTCAACTAAAATTTTTAAAAATAGTCCATCGTAGAGATTTTCCATGTCGTTGAGTAAAGTTTTAAGTAAGTCGTGATTGACGTAATCCCTGGTGTATGTGTTTAGATAATTTATGTAATCCATTTTGTAGAGACTTAAATGGAACTTCGTTAGTAGGTTAAAATAAACTGTGAGGACCTTGCGGGCAAGTCACTGTACCATGCGTCATGTGGTTTGACGTTTATGCGAATGTGAAGACTTTGGAGACATCCAGAGTTGGTTACATTTTGGTGCTGAATCTCTCTTTTAAACCGTTTTCAAGTTTCTCTAAACATGCATAATGAATCGTCGTGTTATCAATTTAGCTTAAGGTTTTGTTATAGGTTTTCTTTACCAAAACTACACCAAAAAAGGTTACTTGACTGGGGTGATTATCAATTATCGTTAACCTGAGGTTAACTTCAAGAAATGAGTTGATGCTGGCATGTTCTTCTAGATTGTCAAGCTTGTGTAGTCTGTTTCTAGCTGCAGATTAAGTATGTGAGATTTTCTTTCTCGTCTGCATCCTGGCAGCTACAGTAGTGGATATTGGAGGGAATCTCAAATTTCCTTGTATGTTCCCCAAGGGCCAATGACTTTTACCCACCACTGTGAGTTTTGTTATGCATGCACTTGTTTTGTTTATCAATTCGGTTGTGCTTGACAGGTTGTGTGTATGTATACTGTACAGAGAAATATGACGTAACAGAGCATTGGGTTCTTTTTCATCTCGAGTCGTCTCAGTCAGATTTTCCTGCAGTTCTTCTCCAACCTAGATATATGTGTCAATGCTTGCATTTTTTTGAAAGATAACTGGCTATTTTCTCGGTTTGAATCCATTAGAAGTCGCAAAAAAAATTATTTCTGTTAGCCAGTGTCACACAGTATATGTCTCCAAGTCCTTTAGACCTGTCTAGAAGCCAGATTTTCTAAGGGTTGAAGCCTCCGTGACCGGTTGGTTGTTCGTGAAGATCGTCAGGTTTTTTTATGGGTCTAATGACATGATTCTCGAATCACTTGTGTCTCTGCCAGGAATACGCCGATGAAGGTTGAAATCAGATTCTTTAGTCTTTTGTCGATTTACTTCCAGGCGACACCCCGTAGCCCAAGAGCTGAGCCTACATAAGTCCTTCTCCGCGATTTCACTGATAACGGTTGGGGATAACCCTGACACCAGTAAAACCACATCGATTGTAGACGCGACCACTTTGATTTCATCTCTGTTTAGTCTCACAGGAATCTTGTCCATATACCGCAGAGGTGAAAGAAATTGGATTACGCCTGGTAAGAAGCTTGGTAAGATAACTGATGCATAAGTCGTAGGGAGCCTTTAGGTCGGGTTCCTTGTGGACGTTTTTTAAAAGCCCCATGTATGTCTAAATAGGCTGGGCTATGGAGAGCATCACAAGTAAATGACAAGTAACTTTAGTCACTTTAGTCAAAGTCACTCGCGACCACATCCTGTCAACCTTTGCCATGAAGATAGTTCTAACTTGTGTTTAACTCACGGGAATATAGTTGGCTGTGGTCCATAAAAGAAGTATTTCAAAACCAAGCAGATTTAAGCCAGTTGTTGCTAGACCGTGTTCAGGAAATTTTTCTGTGGCCTTCTGCTCAAGATTTTGATTATGTATTGGGGTAAGTTTGAAAAAAAAAATCGACTGGTGAGCTTGAGTAGTAGAAACAAACCAATTAAATGAAAACGATTGTTATTTTTTAATGATCACTTATTTTTATTCGAATAATTTGAGTTGAAGTATAAATTGGTAGGTCCAGGTTTCAATTATTCAATTCCTGTAATTATTTCTGGCGGCAGCACAAATCGATGCAATGATGGCGCCAACTTCTTGCTGAGTAATGTTGTACCTTGATCCGATTAAGAAAGCGATGTCTTCCATCTTTTGGTTTTCTTCATTCAATGTTAGTGTGGCAAGATTTGTTTTTCCGAAAACACCCTTCAATAGTGTTCTTGTAGATTTTGTAGCATTAAACCATTCCATATTTTCATAGATTTTTCTTGATAATTTTGTTGAATTCGGTCCTAGAATTAATGTATCTCCAAAGGGATGCAAAAGTTTCGGATATTCTCCTTTACAATGACGTTTGGCAGCAGGCATTTCTTCCATTTCTGTATCCAAATTATGTGTGTCCGACTCTGACTCATAATCGGGGTGCAAATAGAGCTCTCGTCCTGGTACTCGTTCGTGTTCTATTTCTGATTCGTGTTCTGGTTCTTGTTCATGCTCTTCGGATTCTACATCTGACACAAATTTGGACTCCCAATCTGTATCAGATGCCGAATCGGTTTGTAGTCCTGAATCTGAGACATCATCATCTTCGCTTTCTTCTGGTTCTGGAGGCAGATTGAGTGGTGGATGATCACGTTCAACTTCTAATTGTGATTCTCGTCCTGAATCTGCTTCCAACGCTAAACTGCCTTCTGATTCTGATTCTGTATCGAGCCCATTGGACTCCGTGTCAGAATCGAGTTCTTGATCTGGTTTTTCCATAACTCTAACCAGGGTGACGTTGTACCGGTCTTTAAATTCCTCCTTAACAGACAAAATGGATTCAAGACCCGAATTCAATAAGCTTTTATAATCGCGAAGCTTTTCAATTTCACTAAACATTTCGTCCATTGAAAGAATCCTTTCAGGATTTTCATTCTCATTAAAGTCGGGCACGCAATCACGCAAGTCAACAATATAACGTTTAGATGCATTAACACCCAGTTCTGCATCCTTTGGTTCAAGTAAAACTTCAAACACAACACTTTTCCACAATTTTTTGGATTCTTTGTATAAACTCTCGACATATTCGTATATATCATCGGCTCTGTCTTCCCGGCTTTTCATTTCAAATTCAAAATTACGACACCCCATTACACTTCTTGTTGATTTGATTCGGAAACTGAAACTATTCAGAATATTCGCCGTGAAGCGGTTTTTATACTAACGCAGGTAGAAATTGCTTATGATTTTTCAAAGCTTAAAACAATAAACCTAGAAGAGTTTGATTGCTCGTGGGACTGTTGATGATTAGGTTTCTAAAAAGTAATTAGCTTCTGAGGACGGGTAAGTTATTCAATATAAGGTTTTGAACTCCTTAATGACATTTGCACACATGTTTTTAAGGAATTACATTTCATTTATTGCTTATTTTTTTTTAATTACATTAAGAAAAAACTAATTAACCTTTCAAGATGTAGACCTTCCGGGAATATTCATAATCTATTTAGTGCCACAAGCATTCATCGATATATTGTGGTATGGCTTAAATATTTTTTGCTATGAGTTTTTATATTCTCTACTGCTGCTTATTGCCACGTCATCTTTGTTATCTCGCATTCACAAGCCACTGATCTTCGTTATATTCGTCGTGATCTGCCACGTTCCATTTTGGATTCCAGTCGAATGCGACCGCCAACTGTGGCTTGAGGAGCATCAACTGTTACTTTATCTTCTGTCTGTAATTGCATGATGCAGCAAATTCCAATCCGCGTAGGCTTGGTTTCATGGGCATCGATGTAAAGTCTAATAATCCCAGAGCTCTCGGTCACACGTGCCCGTTGGTTTGGATCTCAGAAAATGCGTGTGTCATCAGAACATGTCATCAGCGTGAACGAGATCGTTGAGCGTCTGATATGGTTGTCGCCATTGTATGCCTTTGGATGCCTTGTTGTTTATTTGTGCCATCCAATACTACCAGGGACAGTAGGGGTGATAGATACAACAAAGTCTTGCCTGACTTCTCTTTCGATGAAGCATTTTCGGTGCAAAGTTTGCAAGGTGCATCTCGATACAATGCTCGGAGAAATGGAAGGAATGCTAAGGTTCTACAGAGCACAACAGAATTGAATTGCCATCTTTTCAAATGAAATAAGACCCTGAGGGGTGTATACTAAAGGCAAAGTTACGTCTAATGTTGTGTGCGTTTTTTTTTCGGAAAGACTCCAGTACCTGAGCCATCTGTGGAAATTTGGCTACCTATGTACATACTCATGTGGCTCAGACTCTAGCGAAATTCAGTCCTGGCAAGTGCAGCAAAAGTCAAATTAAAATCTACACAGAAGTCTAATTCCGGAACTATCGCTTCGGATGGTATATGAATTTGAATAGACTCTAAGGGTGTTCGACGTGTTAGGTACTCAAAACTTCAGAGTGTGTTGTACCACCAAAAACATCTTTTTTACACGGAAGATGGTTTCGTCTATAATGTAAACATAAAGGGGTTGTCTATTAAGCAATGCATTGGGACTTCAACCTTTTGGAGTCTTGAAAGAAATGTATACAAAACAGTTTTACAATCTACGTCAGAAGAACTGCTACGATGAGAGAAATCAAACAAGTTGTCCAAGTAAAAGAGAACCTTAACCAATTTGAAGTAGATATACACAGTTTGAAACAATCAGAAAAGTGCCATGCTGTCTGAAGAGGCTTGCTGTCCCTCGAACACGTGCCAAATTTGATTGGAAGACTAAGATGAGTACATTTTGTGCAAATTTCCCGACATAGTTGATTCAGTTAGTTAATTTCCACAGTCATAGGCAACCATTCATATGCCTTTGGTCTTGCTCGCGGTCAGATGTAGGAGAACTTTACTTACTTAACGCGTTTTCGACCCGTGAAAAGTCTCTGCTGGGACGCTGCAGCATTCCATTCTTTTCTATCTTAAGGTGTGCTGCGTGACAAAAAATAAGTCATTCAATTAAATCAAAACCAAGTCAGGGAGATTGGGACCTAAGTGGTCATTCGAAATCACTATTTTAGAACACAAGTAGCATTGATATGGAAGTGGAACCTGAAGAGAAAAATAAAAACACTAGTTTAAACCTTTTTTGTTGCAATTTTAATATATTTTAAAGATCTTTGTTCTAAAAATGTATTACACCTGTTTGCACATTTAATCTTTTAAAAACTAATCACGGCAATATAATTTTTCTTTAAAATTTTATATATAATCACTTTTTATGTAGAATTTTATGAATAATTTAATTTGATCAAATTTTGTTGTTGTTATCTTATTTTTCTGCGGATTAAAATACTCGCCATAATTTTTTCTTATTTTCTTCGTAACAGTACCGCTTGTTTGCATTTTCTTTAACACATTCATCGTCGAAAGAAGCCTTTCTTTTATGATTATCATCGATACCGCTTAGCATTCCATGAGGTTCGAATTCCGTTTGTTTTTCCAGACCATATTCCGATTCTAACCTTGTTTCTGATATGAATTCTACTTCATCTTCTTCATATTTGATTATGATGTTTGGACTTAGTTTTGATTTGCCTTTAATTTTCACAAGGATGACTTCGTAGTTTTTATTCTTAAACAGCCTTTGAACTTCTGCAAATTTTTGTTTCGCCGTCTTCACTAGGGCTTTGTAGTAAGTTTTAATCTTTTCAATTTGATAAAGTTGCTCAAATATTGGATGAAGTGTTCTTCGATGGTAGCTCAATTCGATTATATCTTTGTAGGATTCATGATCGATGATTAATTTGCTTGGTTCACCTCCACCAGGTTCACGTGGTTGAATAAGAATTTCGAAGAAGACTCCATCATACAGACGATGGACACGTTGATAAATTCTATTAAATCGATCCAGGACATCCTTGTCTTGTTCTCTTTTATCTAGCAATGGTTTGGAGGTTTTGTTGCTTAATACAATGTGTCTCATTGTTGCCTTAATTTGGATCTTACTCGTTTGATTGTTTTAATAGAACTGAATGTAAACAAGTACCGTATTTAAATTGGATCGAAACCGGAGATCAGTTACCGTAGTAGTGTCAAACTTATGTACGTACGTCTTGCGTCTTGACTTGTTTACCTTGTTTGATTAGCTTATTTGATAAGGAAAGCAATGTTTTCTGTGAAATAATGTCCGATCTCAAGCCCACGCAACGTTATAATTTGTTTTCCTAATGAAAATGAACAAAGTTGACTCAGAAGGGTCTTTAGAAGAGAATCAAGAAGTCATGGTGAAAAGTCAGAACTTTTTGCTTGAGATTTCTGAAAAGTGTTTAAGTGATAGATCCTCAAGATCTCTTCTCTCTTCTCAAGGATACGAGTTCTACGAAATCTATTCAAAATTATGTTATGAATTTAATAGCAATTTGTTCAGTGGCGAGATGTTGACACCAGCAAAGCGATTATCGAACGCTTTGCAAAGGCAATTTAAGAACTGGTCCTTTTCATTGAAAGATTAAAAATGGGCATTCGTACTGTATTTTTCAAGCCAAAGTCACAGTCAGGCAACAAAGCAAATCAGGGAAAATAACATATCCGGTGAAGTCATCTGTATGCCGACAACCAGGTGGCCATCAAGGCTTTGGAGTGTTAAATTAAGGCTAGTAAAAATTCAGCAAGGACCGATACTCGTTCCTTTTACTTAACTTAATATTTTACACATCTACATGTGAAGTATTCTAGAAATCTTTGTTATTTAAGTCACAGCATGGGTATCACATGGACTCTCCAAGAAGATGTGTGAACAGTCTCCAGATCCATCCACTTAAAAGAATATAATATTCTGAGCATAAATAAGTATCTTAGCCGTATAGACAAAGGCACACCGAAGGGCTGTGTTTTTTCCTTTTTTTGCCGCTAATCCTTGTGAACAACATTTTGAGACTAGACAAAAAAAGGGTTTCGTTGTGAGCTGGTGTCAGGAATGGTTTCCTCCGTGAATAAAAAAAGTACCTCGTCAACAAGTTGCGAACAACAGGACAGCAGCATGACTTAATGGTCAACCACTCACACTGTTATCCAGCAGTATGTATCTGTTCATTATCATCGATCCAAAGCTCAACTAGAAGCCTTATGTTGAAAACTGGCCGAAGAAAGTATGTGTAGCTTTCTATGCCTTTCAATAAAACCTTCTGTAAGAAGTGGAGGCTTCGACAAAGATAACTTTGTAAATGCACATAGGCCTCACCTACGAATTATTAGTATGGTAGCTCGCGTTAAGCAAAGAATTCAACCCAATTATTTTCAAAAATTCAACGGATGTCCTCACAATCCTTCTACACATATTGGCTGTCAACCTTAAGATTATTTATACTGTGCAGTGTTGTAAGACTCAGAGAATCTTGCTGCTGGACTGCAAATCCTTATGGCCAACGCAGCATACTTGATTCGTTACCAAACTAACTACATTACCAGCCAAATCAAACGTCATGAAAAATGAACATCAGAGCATAGGGGAAGGAAGGTGAAGTGGTAAAAACGCTGCTTCCAGGCGGAGCTACTGTCAACCCGGGATCCTTGCAGGCAACTGAAACATATTTCAACGTCCGAACAGAATATCGCTATCAAAGCTATTGTTTCGGCTATCATATCCTCCAATTTTGTATAATGTTGAAACGAACTTGGCCGATAAGTCAAAGGTTACACTGCTTAAGGTTCCGGGTCACAGTGACAAAGAAGAAAACCAACGTGCTGATTTATTGGCAAGGCAAGGTTCAGCAAGAAACGTCTTCTTTCAAAAACCAAAGCTTAGAAAAATATTTTTTAGAAAACTTGTAATGCCCCTACTCTGATTTTTTTTACCTCTAGCCCTTTTTTTTACCTGCCTTTGTCGATCCTTGTTTGTGGTAATCGATAATACTTCCCAGAAGAATGATAATTAAAAGTTACCTTATCTTAACAATTTATTAAAAGTTAATTACTTAACCATTATCCATAAACATTAAAGATATTTGAAAACAGTTTTATACAACCCTTTAGATGTGCATATTAGCAACTTAATTAATTTATTGTTTCCATGAAAAAAACAACGACCTTTCCAAGTGGCATACCTGCTCTATACCTGAACTTATGGGTATAAATATTCCTTCAACCCTTGTAATCTTAAACAGTGCAAGTTTAACTTTAAAAGTACATAGTCACATTGAAAATTAATACAACAATGTCGAATAACATTAAGTATAAGGAGTCGTGCAAGAAGATCAACTCATTATACGAGAATGTGAACAGCCTACTTGAAAAGACCAAAGAGAAGTTTGATGGAGTTTTTTTCGAAATTGTGGTGGAACCGCTTCAACCGAGCTTATTTGATACTCAAATATACGTGATTGATCCTTACCCTATTGAAGAAAAACCTGACGATGAGATGGAACGAATTCAACGACGCAAACCTGCTCATTATATCAAAACACGTCTTAATCAAGTCAAGACTATTCAAGACAACTATCTTTTGCTTTTTAAGGAAGCAACGGAGACCATTGCTAATTTACGAAAGGAATACGATGAAGAAAGTTTTCGAGTTATCCTTATAAGACAACGGCTGGAATCTGAAGACCCAGCATTGCCAGAGTTGGAATTGACATTAGAAATGGATTCACAAGCAGAATCTGGAATCTTTTCGGACTCAGATGGATTCCATTGAAGAAAACATGGCTACTTATTCGGAAGCGGAAAACCCAAGCAAGCGTCTTTGTGTTAGAAGCAGATCGTCTAATTCACAGTGAAATATATACAGTACAGTGTAACCATAGATATGTAACAATAATTAAACTTGACTTTATAATAAATACTATTAAATCCAAATGTGATAATTTTGTACTTTTACTTTTGGATGGGTGGGAAGGATTTTTAACTCTGAATACGTTTGTCGGGTAAGAAAATCTCTAAAATCTCGAAACTTCTGTTTTCTGATCGCGACATGTCCGAAATAAAAAAAAAACTTTTGCAGAGGTAAAACGTGGTGCAATGCTAATGAAAAAATTGCAACGAGCATATTTTGGGAACGTTGCATGAGGCATGAGTCAAGAGCAGATAGAGATCAAGTAATAATGACTTAATTCTGGTCAAGAGCTTGTCACTTTGTCAGTACTGAGAGGATCGAAATTTGCTAATATTTTTTCTTTCAAAAATTGGAGAATCGAAGCTTTCTCTATCTGAGGTCATTTTCCCTCGAACATAAGCGCCAGATTCTTCTCTTCTGGATAGTTAGTTGTATATATTTCCTTGCAGCATGTTATTGGCTATTATTCTGCTTCAAGTTTTGGCCTGTCTGTCAGGGCCCTCTCTGATTTGTTGATACATATTTGCAATATTTTAAGGAAGCGGTACTTGCGGTCACAGAGAACACATAAGACTTCGCAACCGATTGAATCATCGCTGCTGATGTGCGAACCGAAATATTTAAAATTGTCTGACTAGTTAACACTTTCATTTCCAATCTTCAATAAGGTTGGATAGCAACTAACTGTGCAATAGTCAACTGGAGGTGTGTTCATTCGTTTTTAAAGCTTCTACTCGCAAAGATAGTTCTTCCTGCAAAGTTACTACGTCGTTTGAAACTGAGCTGACATCATCGTCCGGTTAATGACACCTTGCAATTCGCATGAGAAAATCCATTGCTAGATTGGACAATGACGGGCAAAGCCTTCGAGCAAACCCACTAGGATTTCAAATGTTTTTGGTCAAACCGCAAATGGATTGAACTTGTGTTGTGATCCAGTGGTATATGTCTCGTACTAGTTTTGTTGGACTCTCTGGTACTTCCTGTCCCCCAATGATTGAGAGATTCACACACAAACAGTGCTCCAGCGAAATAGGCAGTTACATTCCGCCCCTTTAATATTTCAACAGTTTACCTTTGAGCCTACTTTAGGACGTGGTGTCAAATATAGATATTCTTTCTTAAGCCGTGCAATGCGGATGTGAATTGATCTTCATAAAGCTCCGTGTTTCCTTATTAGGTACTACAACTCTATATCATAATCATTTGAAACCAACGTGCATCTGCATCTTCTTTATCTCTCCTCTAGTTATAAACCCCTTAGCGAGCGGTAATTATAAAAATGAAAATAGAATCATACTCTATAGAGTTCAAGTGCTGCTTTGATGTCTTACAATCCTTTACCTCGAACTTGGAAAAGATTAATCAAGCCGTACTCCTAGAAAAGGAACATTTTTAAACTCAAAAGGAGGATATCAGAAGGCTTATGAGCCTTTCTGAAGTCAATGCTGGTGGAAATATTATCTTAGTAAATTAAAACAGTCTAGTGATTCACTGTGTCAGCTCTATTAACAAGGGGAATTGACTAAACGTAAATGCTTTTGGAAGATCTGCGAGACATCAATGTATCTTTTTTGAAACGTCTCAAGCTCTTGTGAGTCCTGATTGAAAATTGGCCTTGTTACATAAAACTGCAAGACGCTCTCCAAGTTCGACTCTACTGTCGTGCTGAAGTACTTTTCGGAACCTGGGGTCGAATTACGCCATCAGTGATCGAGTAACTCGTCTCGTAAAAATGAACATTATTACGTATAAACAATCATTCCGACGCAATAATGCTCGTTTTTACGTGACGAGTTACTCGATCACTGATGCCGTAATTCGACCCCTGTATAAAGTCGATTAAGTTTGCATAATTTGTATCGCATATGTCCAGCTAGGTGCTGCACCTTTTAAGATTAAGCGCAAAAAAATAAAACCACAGATGTAATGATAACTTATCACGTCGTCATGTGTGCTTATATATACATTTTTTTTAAATGAAAAATTGTCATACAAAACGTTGCACAAAAAAATATGATGGGCATGTCAAATCTAGACCTCCAGGTGGTTGCTCATAATCTGAGTTCTCATCTGAATTCTCATCTGAGTTCTCATCTAAATTCTCATCTAAATTCTCTTCTAAATACTCATACGATTCCTCATCTGTTTCAGTAACTATTTCATCGCTTGATTGTCTCTCATCTTCATCATCTGTATCCTCATCTGATTCATCATCTTCAAACTCATCTGGCTCAAGTCTTAAATATATTTTAGGAAGAACTTCCAGTTGTAAATTTCTCTCCCCTCCCGACGGTGTCATTACCTTTTTCGTCTTAATAAGCGTCAGTATGTAATCTTTACCCTTGTAGTGCTCTTTAATTTTCTGCAATACATCATTTGATCTTCTCAAGATCCTTATGTATTTCTTTTGTAGCGTTTTCACTTTTTGTATCCTAAAGTCAAGTGCTCCATTGTAATAGAGATTCCTTTTTCTAAGGATATCGGGATCGCTTTCGATTTCTTCATCAATAACGTATCGATATGCTACTCCTGCATCAGGAAGGCGAGGTTTGACTAAGATTTCAAATGTGATGTCTATGAATAGTCTTTCGAAAGTGTTCAGAGCTCTTACAATACTTCTATAATTGACATGATCGGGAGCATTAACTGCATTTCTTAAAGTACCCATTAGTGTTGTAGTATTGTTTAAACCTTAAATACGAATGTGGTGTGTTAAATTGTAAACATTCAGGATAATTGTTCAGCTTCAGATGATCGAGAACATTTGTGTGTCTATTTACAAAAAAAAAAAGAAGGTGATGGATCTTTATGGATTTGGTTTGGAAAAGGACTTGCCTTACTTCCGTGGTTCAAATGATTCACTAATTTTTATTCGGTTTTTAATAGGCTAACGTCAATCATCCAAATACCAACAAATCCTTATGATGACTTTTTTTTTTTGGCTAACTACCGGTACCAAAATAAAATCAAACTTGTTATTATTAGAGTAGATCAACTGTAAAAGTTGATCTAGATCAAAAGACAACGGGTCTGACTAAATGACGAATGGTCTGTTCAATGGACAGAGAAAAATTAGTAGAACAAGTGGAAACTATTGTTGTGGTGTTGTAAATAGTGACACCGTGCAAGAAAGATTGTAAGCTGAATTTTGGTTTATTTTTGGTGGCTTGATTTAAGTAGGGCTAACTTTTATATTTGAGGGTAGGCTCGCGATGTTTCCATCCGAAACTTTAAGAAACCTATTAGAGAGCGTGTTTTCATGAGAAAAAAATTGAATCTATAATAATAATTATAAACTTTGGGAGGATGAAAGCATGCCCGACAACTGAAAAATTAGCTCTATATGCCCATCCTCAAGAAAGGCGATCCTATCTCTTTGCAAGAACTACCGTGGCATATCCCTGCGCTGGGGGTGTGCACACGATATTGACATCATCGTCCGTTCCCAGCGTGCCATTATTGCAGTTTTACAAAGTTTGAAAAATAAGGCAAACGTATTGGTCTTATGGTCAATGAGGAGAAGAACAAGTACCGACCAAGTATCGACCAAAAACCGCCTGGGACAGAACTCGACAATCGACAGCTATAATTTTGAGGTAATGAAGAAGTTCATCTACTTCGGGGCAAATATAAACTCCACTAAAGACACCCTGGTTGAGCAACTAAAGTCCAAACTCCTAATTCGGGGGTCCAAAATAATGCTCTACAAAACTCTGATGGACGATAAGAAAAACAGCGGAGCGGATCTTGGTATACTTCAAAGAAAAATTTTACGTTGAATATTTGGTCCTGTCTACGACACACATTCTATCATAATGGCAAAAATTCTGGAGATATCAGCGTGAGTCTTGTTGGACAGTGATGGTCTACATACCTACTCATGACACCATAACTATGAATCATCGTCATTTTCTTTCTCTCATCATAAGATCTCAGATTCTCACAAATAAGAATCATAATCGTTGAAAAAATTCAGATAGAGTAAAATGAAAAAGGATGAACTGAAAAATTTAGAAAGAGTAAGATGAAAAAGGATGAACTGAAAAGTTTTCAAAAAATAAGAACTAAAAATAGAAATATAATTTTCAATAAGGATTTTACTTAATAAAGATAATCGAAAGCACAATGTTTGTTTTTGAATTGAATTTGATATTAAATAGTTTCATGCCGAAAATAAAATTCGCATCGGTGTATGTCCATATGGCAATTGAGCTTGGTGCGCTTTTGTTCTTGGCTGGTTTCATCATCGGCATCATCGCTGTTGAATTTTCGTTTAGCAATATTCGTCAGAGCAATATCTTGGGTTTCCTCGTCAATAAACATAAATGTGTTGATTTCTTGCTGTTCGTTAAGGTTCGAAACGTATGAATCGGCTGCTTCTTCTTCGTAATTTTTTTTGGTATTGTGGTCCCAGCTTTCATCTTCATCACCAGTCAATGTGGAATCACCACTCCAGTGCCACTCTTCAAAGTCTTCTCCTTCTTCAAATTCGAAGTCGTCATCACTTTCATGTAGGGGGCTCGGATTACCCCTTTCAAGTCTAACAAAGACTACTGTGGTTGCCAATGATGACTGGCTTCCTTCGTCACAATCGATGACCTCCGAATAAGACATTGTTTCGTGTTCTTCTTTTATAACTCGATCTTCAGACTGCGATAGTTTACCGCTAATGTTTGAAATATCCATTGTCCAGTTTTAAGGTTTCGAAAGTACTGTTTGTGCTTTGCCCATGGAGTCCGTATTTAAAAGATTTGAAAAGCAAATGATCCCTATGCATGTAGCAGGTAGATTGTTAAAAGTAATTAGTGTGGTAACATGTGTCATAAACTTTATGATTTACCTAACACTTGTTATAAACTAAAAAAACCGCTTGAGGTAATTACAAATTAATTAGGAAGGATTATGTTCCAAGAATTGTTGTTGAAATATGTCCTGATGTCCTCGCATATTTCGAGAACTATTATTGCCTAGTTGATTATTTAAATACTGTGTATTGTAATGGATTGAAATGTGTAAACGATCGGGAAATCGGATTCGTTAGAATAATATTTCACTAATTTAACCCGTAAGTTAATTAGATATGGATTCAAGAACATTCAGGCCTATCCGATCAATGTCAAATGTAACATGTTGCATGATCTGGCAATAAAATGATAGAAATAAAGCAGTGCCATGCAAAAAATTAAAACCCTGAACACATCTTGGTCTTCCTTCCTGTTATATTATTTTTTTTCAGGATCGGAAGGTATCGACACCTGCTTTTAGTTAGCAACAATTTCAAGTACAGTCCCCTTGAGGGTATAGTAAATTGGCATGGTAAGATGATCAACCATTTCTCCCACATTTTTCGGAGAATTGAACTTGATGAATTCTTAGGACATTTGAACAGATACTTAAGGTGCGTGTCAAATTTTGTATATTAGGTAATAGTTAAATAGGCTAATGAATAAGTTAATTGTTTTATTGCTTTATTCAATATCAGTTGCTTCTCAAAGGCTACCTGCTTTGTTGCCATAAATACTCACCTGGTACGGACTGGACGCACAGTTTGTACTACTCTTTCAACCAAGCTACATATATCAAGAAAATGGTGAATTCGAAAAACATCGTCAACATTGTCTCTCCAGTAACAAAGTTTATCAACTTAACAAGCCTTCTCGACCAAATGAAGGGGATGCCTGAAAGTGTTTTCTTTGAAATTCTTATCGAGCTAAAGGAATCTGGAGCAAACGGAGAAAAACAATATATTACCGAACCTGAAAGATTTGAAACGAAAGGATGTTCAATTGCAACTCTTAACGAACAACTACATCAAATTAATCAGCTAAATGGGAATTACAACTCACTAATGAAGAAAGCTAATGATACACTTATTCGGATTCAAAATGAGTACGATGGCAGAGGTCTTAAAATCAGTTTTATAATGAGGAAACGAGGAGCTGTTGGGGAACCTAAAACAAAATTAGAAAAAACTTGTACGTCAGTGACTCCTGAGAAGCTGGAAAAGCAAAAGAAACCCAATGAAGTGTACACCAAAGTGAATAACTTACTAAATCGGGTCAAAGAAAAGTGTGATGAAGTTTTTTTCGATATTCTTTTAGAAACACAGATGTCGAAAGCATTTGACAAAGAACAACGTGCAATTGAGCTGAAAGAAATAAGATCATTTCATAGCTTCTATGGAAAACGAATTCGATCTTACAAGGAGGGCTGTTACAATACCACAAAGCTTTGAGGAACATATGTTTCATTGTGCTATTCCATGTAATTTATAATTATGGGTTTCATCCAATTGCTTTAAATAAAATAAAAGTTCTTTAAAAAATTGCGTTAAACTTATGTTGCCTAAAATCTTCATTTAAGGAATATTACTGCAAAAGTAAGTCGAACGCCAGCTTATCTTGCAGCAAGTCTTCTTTAAAAACTGCTTTCGTTTGTCCAAAGTCTATTTTAAAATTCAAGTTTCAGCTTGTTAATCTGCCGTTCGAAATCATGCGAAAAATATAACCAGCGAAGCATGAATGGTTGCGAGAAGCTAGACCATGATCCTTTCTGGGCTGCCAATCTAGAAATTTGTATAACAATCAACGATTTAACCAGGTGGAGATAACCTACTGTACGAACCAGGTCTGCTGTTATATACTTTTCTTTTAAAATCTTTCCTATTTGTTCATTAGAAATTTACTGTTCGTAAATGTACTCTGAAATCATAGTCAAAAAAGTCAATATTTTTGTAAAACACAATAACAATCAAAATTGTCTGCTTATAGGGATGTCTAACCTTCGATATACATAAGGTAGGTACTGCAATTTCTTTAGAATTTTATTTACAATTATAACTTTTGTAACATTTTTTGGGTGTTGACGGTTTTTTTTTATCAAGGAAAGTGTTAGAAAGTCTATAAAGCTTTCGTGGCAAATGGTAACAACGCTAGTCACCAGCTTTCTTGTGTGAAGGAGAGCCGGGCATCCCGTAAAGATTTGCAGAGAGATCTTATCAATCGCTAGCTGCACTTTACAGATAGTGTCCCGCGAAAGACTACTACTGGGCAGATGTTTCTTTGTGAAGCAATGACCAGTTTAATACTGGTAGTTTTGGTGTGACCAAGAAGGTTTACACAAAAACAGCACTGTTGTAATATTGGGACGCTTTAGGAAGCAATAAGACAACCATTTCAATATGCATTTCTTTTTATTATTGTTTCTTACGAATGAAGGAACCGAAATGAATGCCTTAGTGAAATTTCATTTCAGACTATTGTTTTCAAATTTGATTAATACACTTGTTGTTAATTTATATTTAACCATACGCGACTTTAATACTTCTTTTAAAATAAATTCAATGAATTCCCTATTGAAACAGAAAATAAAACTTGACATTCAATTTCCAATCTTGTTTTGGGCAACGTAGTTTTTTTTTTAGTTTAGCTAATATTATACCTGATCCTAGGCTCTGTTTGTATCCGAAAGCACTCGAACTATACAACCTACACCGGCTTTGGCAAATGCTTTCTCATGCCACTGCAACAGATGGCCGCTGGAACCTTCGGATGGTATCTCGAAACCGCGATAAATATACTTCATCAATATATCTAATAAGTCGTTTTTATCTAAAGTCTCAATAGCAGAGTCCATTTGGGAGGCCTTGATGGACAGTAGAACCCTGAGTGTTACATTTAAGGCGTGGTCCTATAATGTAAACAATAATAGTCATTTATTGGCATAGATTACATGCACAATATATACTTTAATATGCTGTTGCTTGCATCGTAGTGGTGCACTTTGGAGAACACTAACTAAAGCATCTATGTGTTTCCCTTGGGTCAGTAGGTTGGTAATTTCATTTTCATCCGGTCCCAATGATACTGCTGAGTCGACCGCTTCATCTTCTTTGAAGTTATCCTCGTTGTATTGATCGACATCGATTTTTCGGAATGCATAACTAGAAGTGTTTTTGGCCATGTTAAGCGCTGGTGCAAATCTCTATAAATTACTGAGCAAATTTGGTACAAAAAATACGAAAAAAATGTAATGATAATCAAAGTGATTCACAAAAATGCAAATTGTCAAAATTGATAAGAGTTTTTTTTTTTTTTTAAAGTTGTCAAAGTGACATTTCCCGGTGTCAGGTACGGAGGGTGTTCGGAAAGCGTTCAACGATTCACTTAAACTTTATAAGCATGACCAAAAATTTCAGAAAAATAACGATAACAAGTCATCCTTATTATGGGGTCGAATTACGGCATCAGAGATCGAGTAACTCGTCACATAAAAATGAGTATTATTACGTATAAACGATCATTTCGACGTAATAATGCTCGTTTTTACGTGACGAGTTGCTCGATCACTGATGCCGTAATTCGACCCCTGATTTTCAGAAGGTTATTCGTAGGTTAATTTAGGTTAGGTAAAGATAGGTGGATCTGCACCTCTGGAGCAATGGGAAATGCATGGTTTTAATTTATGGCTGCTTATATTTTTTGCATTAGTCGGAAGACCACACGCTTATGCCTGACAAAGAAAAATACGTCTCGCCAGACCTGATATTTTGAAATTTGGAACATTACATGACAAGCTTAGACACAAGATCTTGAATTTTTGAAGAAATAATAATATAAATTCAAAGCCATTATTCCCTCTATATGGCGAAATGAAGATTTATTTGATGAAAGACCACCCTCTGCGAAGTTGTATTCTCTCTAGAACTACTCGCGCCATCATCCAATAAAAAAAAAATATATATATCTGACGTCTGTCAAACCACGCAGAAGTGTCGTTTTCGTGAAACTCTTTGGTAAATTTTCTAAACAATATTTTCATTTCCATTTAAAATATCTCTTATTTTACAAAACTTATTGTGAAATTGAATTTATTAATAGTTTTGGAGAATGGCTAAATACCTAGGGATCAGTCGCTTGGGAAAGCTTTTTCAAATTATTCGTGAAAACGGTGGTCTTAAGAACACTTATATGAAACTATACAGGTTCTTATATAATTTTATTTAACCTGATAGGCTTTGGACGTGTTTATTTTCATTAATTTGTGGTAATTCAAATAGATTTGATGAACTCAAACCAGGTACTCTGGTAGGAACTGATAAATATGGCAACAAATACTATGAAAATCCTTATTACTTCTACGGAAGGAATCGTTGGGTAGAATTTACTGAGCATGTCAATATGGATTATGATGGATCACAAATTCCCGCAGAATGGTATGGATGGATGCATTATAAGGTAAATGTTGTTTGTCGTGTAACATTGTGAACAAGCACGAGTTTTGTTTTAGACCGATCTTCCTCCAACTCGTGATGGAAGTCGACCAAAATACAAGTGGATGGCTGATCATTCCGAAAATCTCTCTGGAACAAAGAGTATGGGTAGCAATTGCATCTTCATTCGAGAATATGATTAATTATTTTATTTTCAGATCAATATATGCCATATTCCACCACACGTCCAAAGATTGAAGCTTGGGATCCAACAAAGTCTAAGTGAACATTATTAAAAATTATTATGCTGTGTTAGAAAGTTACCGAAGTTGAATATAGTGTATTCAAATGAAATTGAAGTGTTATTTATATTGTTCCCGTTTGAATGTGTGGACCAAACTTGACATATTTGGATAACTAGAAAGGAATATGTCTAAGGTAAAAAAAAATTTACACATTTTCAATGCAGATAAGCTTTATCCTCCATAAGAAAGGAGACCGCCTCATCTGCACCAATTATCTACAGAGATTAAGTCTTATTTTAATCGCCTACACAATTTTATCTGGCGTAAAGCTGAAACGCCTGAAACCATATGTCGACGAAATGGTCGAGAAACAATGGTACGGAGTACGGAGTCTTGGAGAAGACCCCACAATTCCTGATCGAAGCCCACCATCTCTTTATTGATATTAAGGCAAAACGAAAGGAGCAGTCGCCGGCTTCTTCGCAAGCATCGAAAAGAAGTCAAAGTACGTGCTGTCTTCGAACACTGAGACACTACACTGACGTCTTGGATGGAACGTACTACTTACAATTTTAAGGTAGTAAAGAAATTCGTCCACCTAGGCTCTACATATCCAAAGTAGAACGACCGTCGCATAGGAAAAAAATGCTGCAGTAAGGCTTTATCAAAAGAACAAAGGAGATGCTGCACAAGACCCTCATCATTCCTGTAGTATGATGCAGAATTATGAACTTTTTCAAAAGTGGTTGAAAGTTATACAGTAAATTGAGGGTCCTATCCGTGTTGATGATATAGGGAGAAGAGGTGTACTTAATCGTTTATGACTAGGTTATGTTTGTAGAGAACGATTTATCTGATCGACTCCTGCTGGCTAAGTGTCGTGCTAATTGGAGATGCTTGTTGGGTTAGACTTTTGTTTACTCCGAACTGTAGCGCTATCAAAAGTGAGGAATAGGTAAATTTAAGTAGTCAAACTTAAACAAACTGGCCATCACAATACTGATGGTTTTGTGATTATAACTTAAGAAGAAAAAAAACAGTTTGTCTTAACGTTTAATAAAAGGTAGAGTTTTAATGGATTTGCTCTCCGAGCTTCTTTAAGAGTGAATCGTTAATTTGAAAAAGTTTGACAAGACATCAAAAATACAAAACATGCATAAGCAGCACCATCGTGTGGTGAATACTTTAACTAAAATACTCCTTATGGGGCATCCACAATTACAATACTCCCACTTTTAGTTACAAGTTTTTCAAAACATAAACTTATTTGGCTACAATGTTGATTAAACGGCAAAAGTTTTGATGTTTGACCCTGGGTAATGGCTTCGTCATGATGTCCGCCAGTTGTTCATTCGTTGATACATATTTCAGCTCGAAAACCCCGTCTTCAAATTTTTCTCGTATGAAATGGTATCGTACATTAATATGCTTCGTACGTTTGTGAAATTCTGGGTTTCTCACCAAACGTATAGCACTCTGATTATCCATGTAAAAAAATGGAACAGCAATCTCCTTCTGCAATAACTCTATCAGTAGTCCTTTTAACCACACTAGTTCTTTAATGGCATGCGAAGCTGCCATATACTCAGATTCTGTTGTTGACAATGCTACTGTTCGCTGACGCTCTGATCCCCAACTTATGACAGAATGGCCTAACATAAATAAATAACCTGATGTCGATCGCGCAGTCCTTTTGCAACCAGCATAATCGGCATCGCTATAGCCGTAAAATTGTAGATCGTCTTCGCCTTGAAAATGAATACCCACGTCTGTCGTCCCTTTGATGTATCTTAGAATTCGTTTTACCGCATATACGTGAGCTTCAGCGGGATTCTCCATATACCTGCTGACATTTCCAACTGCAAAACTGATATCTGGTCGTGTTCCCACAGCCAGATACATTAAGCTGCCTACAGCCTCGCGATATGGAAAAACGACCTTCGTGTTTGCCTCAAAGTCGCTTAAATTTTGTGAGTTGTCTGATGGTGTTCCAACTGCATTGCAATTCGCCATACCAAACCGATGTAAAATCTTCTCTGCATACGCCTGCTGATTCACATGAATTGAGCCGTCTGGCTGCTGATCGATCTCAAACCCCAGAAAGTATTTTGCTTCAAAAACTTTGATTTCGAACTCCTTTTGCAAATGGGCAATTACCTGGTGTATATCGCTTTCATTTTCTGCTGCAATCAAACCATCGTCTACATAAATGGCTAATATCATCATTCCATCCTCACTATTATGAATGAAAACACATGGGTCCGAGACGCTGGCTGTGAAGTTAAACATGGAAATGAACGACGTAAACTTTCCACTACCATCATCATAACCAATTGGTTGTCTCATGAAAACATCTTCAACTAAATCCCCATTCAGGAAAGCAGTCTTCACATCGAATTGCTTCAACCACATACGTTTCGATGCTGCTAATGCTAATATGGTTCGAATCGATGTAAAGCGTACCACAGGACTAAACGTCTCCACGTAATCGATTCCATATCGTTGTGTAAAACCACGCACTACCAAACGTGCCTTGTAGCGTTCGATACTTTTGTCTACGTTCTGTTTCAACTTATAAACCCAACGATTATCAATTACCTTTTGATCATTCGGCGCCTTTACCAGCGTCCAAGTACGATTTTTGATTAGTGAATCGTGCTCTTCATCCATCGCCCTCTCCCACTGCTTGTGATCCTCTGACTTAATCGCTTCCTCATATGACTTAGGCTCTTCGTGAACTGCCAACATAGCTGCATGATTCGTTGTTTCCTCGAAAGATAAGCGTCGACGTGGCAACCCAATGCGATCTCGATCTCGAAGACGTCCTTTAATGATGTTTTTATTGTCAATACTACAAACCGCACCATCATAAATTTGGTCCTCGGGTGTAATCTCTGCCTTCACACCAGACACCTCCTCCTCAGCACCATCTGACTCCAACGCTTCTTCTTCTTGTTTTTCATCTGCATCAGTGCCATCTTCCACATCGCCAGTATCAAGAACAGCCGTCGATTGTTCTACCAGAAAAACAACATCCCGTGCAACTTCGATATTATTTGTTTCAGGATTCCAGACTCTATACGCCTTTGACTTGTTATCGTATCCAACAAACACGCACCTAATTGCTTTTCGATCGAGTTTATGACGCTTTTCCTTTGGGACGTGTACAAAAACTTTAGAACCAAAAATGCGGAGATGTTCAACGTTAGATTGTCTGTTATACCAAAGTTCATACGGTGACTTATTCGAAATATTACTTGTCCCAGTCCGATTTAACACATGAACTGCTGTATTCACAGCTTCTGCCCAAAATTTCTTTTTCATTTGTCTTGCATGGAGCATGGTCCTAGCAGATTCGACAATCGTTCGCATCTCCCTTTCAGCGCACCCGTTCTGCTCAGGCGTGTACGGCACTGTACGCTGATGATGAATGCCAATGTCATCGAAAAACGATCTCATCTCATCATTGACAAACTCAGTTCCATTGTCAGATCTAAAAACACGAACGTTGTGACTTTGCTGCTTTTGTGCCATTTGTATAAATTTCTTGATATTGCTGGAGACTTCGGATTTGTGCTTTAAGAAATAAACACAGCGAAAATGGGAGAAATCGTCTTTCAATAGCAAAAAATACCTGGAACCACCGAGTGAGGTTTCTTCCATTGGCCCACAGACATCTGCGTGAATAATTTCACCACATGTTGTTGATACTTCCTCACGACTCTTAAAACTGCCACGATGATGTTTTCCGTAGACGCATGCTTCACATGCAAAATCTTCGTTGACGAAATCAATACCTTTCCAGTGTAGAAACTTTCTAACATGTGCAGCGTGTTGATGCCCAAGGCGTTCGTGCCACACACGAAGAGAATCCCTCTTCACTACAGCATTAGCAACAGCTTCATCATCCTGTGCTGACTCAACAACATTGAAAAACATCCGAAACAATTTCTTATGCCGCTCTCCCACTGCAACAACACCACCCTCATCCAGCAGCTCACAGCGCCTTTTATCGGATCGGAACTGGTACCCACGATCCATGGCTTTTCCCGACGAAAACAAATTGAGATGAATTTCTGGCACATACAAAACATCTATAATCCGCTTCCTAACCCATTCATCTCCGTTGAAAGCAAAAATCATTATGTCGCCTTTTCCTCGAGCCACAATCTTCGTACCATTTCCGATTGTAACGTTTATCGACGCCTCTTTGAAGTTCTGGAACCATTCACGACGATGGCTCATGTGGTCGCTTGCTCCTGAATCTAAGACCCACACATCTTGGTCGTCAGGTGAAGATGATACATGACTTATAAAAGCGTCAGTAGATTTGGCTTTGGAATCAGTCTGCTTACGTGGACAATCGCGCTTCCAGTGGCCCCTTTCACCACAATGAAAACACGTGCCTTTGAACCTTTCAACTTTATTGCCGTTCTCCTTGACGTGATTCGATGAATTTGCCCTTTTTTGAAAACGTTTCTTTTGAAAATTTCGTTTCACCACCAGCGCTTCCACCCCCTCAACTTGACTCTGCGATTTTAATCGAAGCTCCTCTGCCATCAGCCGTGCACGCAAATTGGACATCGTCTGCTCACTTCCAATTGTTGATTCCCAAGCGCTATGGAAATGGTTGAACTCTGCTGGCAATGACATGAGTATTTTTGTCATAACCATAGAATCGGAAATACGTTCGTTCTGATCCTTCATCTGCTGCACTATTTCCATGAGTTTTGATAAGAATGTAGCGATATCGTCACATGGATCCTTTGTAAAGCTGTAGTACTTTTGTTGCAGAAATAAAATATTTGATTTGGAAGCTTGTTCGTAAGTGCTCTTGAGAGTCGTCCACATTGCATTTGCAGTTTCGCAATTCATTATTTGCAACAACGGTTGCCTGTTGCAAGCACCTGAAATTGCACGACGCGCCTTTGCGTCTGCCTTTTTCCATGCAACAATTTCCGTTGCAAAATCTGCAGCACTAGCCAGTGGAGCCACCCTAGTGCCATCAACGACGTCCCACAACTCACCTGCTTCCAAATACTGCTTTATTTGGAACTTCCAAATAAGCCAATTGGAGCCACCATCCAGTCGGTCAATGTTGAATCTTTCTCCATCCATTTTTGGTTGGTGTAATTATTAAACGCGAGAATTATCTTCTTATTATTATTACTTTAATTATAGCCTGGCATGGACTGGGCCCATAACCTTTTGTGATTATAACTTAAGAAGAAAAAAAACAGTTTGTCTTAACGTTTAATAAAAGGTAGAGTTTTAATGGATTTGCTCTCCGAGCTTCTTTAAGAGTGAATCGTTAATTTGAAAAAGTTTGACAAGACATCAAAAATACAAAACATGCATAAGCAGCACCATCGTGTGGTGAATACTTTAACTAAAATACTCCTTATGGGGCATCCACAATTACAATAGATGGATATGAAATGAATGTTGGGACAGGAACTAGGGGCTCTGAAATTATAAGTCTCCCTTTAAGACTGTACGATGACTTAAGCGTCTTTCAAGAAGAAGTTGTTGCCATGAAGCACGAAGAAAAATAATCAATGTCTATGTCCGTTGATAGTTAAGCAGCCATAAAAGCGTTGCAATCAATCTCGATAAGATCCAGGCTTGTAAAACTGGATGAGAGATCAACACTCAACAAGATGTCCCTCTGCTGGATGCTCGGACACAAATAGAAATAATAGACATAACTAAGATTAAATTTGAATACGACGTGCCTAAATCTACGCGATTGCCAGACCACCATCATTTACGTAAAAGATAAAAAAAATAAACCGTCTCACGAGTAGTACTAAACTCCCACAGCAACCTTATCTTTAAACGCCTAGATCTTAAATTTTTCTTGTATCAAGTTTGAGCTTGACTGAATCCATCCACTTGCCGAAAATATTCGCACTTAACTTCGAATTCATTACATACCAAGTCCTGTTAATCGGAAAACAAAGCTCTTCAGCTGAATACATATGAACATAATTTACAGCACTGATTTACAGCCCATTGAATACTCAGTTACTCCAAAACCTTCTTCACTTGACAACGATTATTCAATCAGAATATATATATAACTTTAAATATTTTCCACTAAAACTTGATTTTAACCACAACTACATAGGTAACCATATATTTAGAACAAGAGTAATCAACCGTTTTTATGATTTTCCGTTTATTTTTAGAACTGTAATGGCACGTCCACTCATACCTAGAGTAATTAAGAGCACCTCAAGTGCGAATCCTAATACAATGAATCAACTCGCTCACTGCCAAGTGATGTTCAAAAAAGTAATGCACCAACATAAACATTTAAAAAAGAAGCCCCCACAACCTTTACCACCAAATGCAGCATCCAAATCGGAATCAACAGCTGTGTATTTAATAGCAACTAAACCTAAAACAATCTCAGGATATGTATCAGAAGTTAAGCCTAGTACAAGTTCAGCATTACAACCTAAGTCTACCTCAAAGTCTATTCAAATACAAGTATCTAAAGCTCCCGGAAGCAGTGAGAATAGTAAGAAAAGAACCATTTTTGACATCACTAGAAGTTCTTTGAAAAAGATACCGCAAGGTCTGAAGTATCCAAGACCTTCAGCTCCCCACAATTACAAGCACCTTTACATAGGTGAAAATGAGACATTAGTACCTTGGGAATACTATATAAATATTCCGTGGTATTCCTACGAACTAAGCACTCGATATTTGACGGAATTCATTTTTGAAAAAGAAGTTCTTGCCACTCACAACTTGCATGGAAAAAAGCAATTGGATCGACTCATAGTAGAGGACATCGTTACACATGTTAGCCAAAGATGCAGTGTAGGTGAAGAGCACGTTGTCTTCACGATTGCTAAGATATGTGCTGACTTTTCAAAACTCTATAAGGCAGGACTTCTCAAAGATGTGAAGCCACCTGAAAGCGATTAATTTTTTTTTTTTAAATGTATGATATTTGTTCGTATGTCAAAGTTTTAAACGATTGTATTTGTAACAAATAATATAATTTTTATGTTTCACATCAAGGAAATAATAGGAAATTGAGTTTTCGTGTCTTTTTTTGTTCATGTGGATTTCGAAGTGGAATGTTCCAAGTTGCAGAGAAAAAGTAAAGTTATTGAGTTAATTCCTTCGCAAAAGGTGTGTATTCTGAGAACAGCTAGGATATACATGTGTAATAAATTTTTTTCAAAGTGTTATAAGTGTAAAATAATTAATTTTGAACGCGAGAAATAATAATAGCCTGAACTAGAAAACAAAACATATTGCACATCCCTGTTCGTTTTACTGGGTTTTTCTTATGTCTGTCAGTTTGACATTAATATATAAAAAAAATAAAATAAAAGCAGATTTTAAGTCTGCTGCTGCAATTCTGCAAAACTTGAAAAAATTTAAACTTCTGAGTGAGAAAGTATTAACATTATTTAAATCAATAAACTCTGTATCAAGTTAAGTCATAAAAACAATTACTAACAATGGGTGATCGATACAATATCCACAGTCAACTTGAGCATTTGCAGAGTAAATACATTGGAACCGGCCATGCTGATACTACCAAGTACGAATGGTTAACCAACCAACACCGAGATTCATTGGCCAGTTACCTAGGGCATTATGACATGCTTAATTACTTCGCCATAGCTGAGAATGAATCCAAGGCTCGTATTCGTTTCAATATAATGGAGAGAATGCTCCAACCATGTGGCCCACCCCCAGAAAAAGCTGAAGACTAATAAATTACCTTGTACCAAATCCTATAAATGTTTTATTTACCTATGAATATATTTTCTTAAATTTACTTATTAGCTGTAAACTGTCCCAGTATACTAAAAGAAGCCGATAATATTTGTTCGGTAGATTTAGTGAAGTATTCCATAAGAGTTTTGTCACGCTCTTGTTGAAGTGAATGCTCGTACTCCATCAAAGCCTTCTGTCGGCTAGAGAAATCTCTTTGAAGAGCTTTTTGTACACTTTTAAGGCGACTTGTGAGTTTTGCAAACTTTTGTTCGTTGTGGGCTTGTACTGGAAGGAAAAACAATTAGGTTCCTCAGTGGAAATTAAAGGCAACATTAAACTACCATCGACAGGACCTTCGGGTTTCTTTTTTCGCTTTTGTTTAGTGGCTTTAGGTGGTTCAGGGTTTTTAGGTTTCTGTTCAGTCTGTTTCGGTGCAGGTGCGGGTTTTGGTTCCTCTACAGGAGGCTCTATTTTCTTTACTGGACATGTGGTAGCAGGCCCCAAATCATCTAACTCCGGTGGAGGACTTTTGATTCCATGATATTCAGCGTCAACAAAACTTGCGATAACTTGTCGAAATTTCTCGGGAATAAGTAGAATACGATCTTTGTTACCTCGCTTGAAGCATAAATAAGCGGATTTCATTTGAAACCACTTTCTTCTAATCTGAGTTGGACTTTTGTTTGGAAAGCCAAATGACTTCATTTGACTTGCAATCTCGACAAAAGTATAGTGAGTGGTTGTAGTTGTTCCTTGCCTAGCGTGCATTTGCCGGACAAGATTAAGCATACAACCAATTTCACTATTAAGCCAAAAATTCCGTTTTTCTTTTTTTCTTCTCATATCAACAAAACAATTCAATCTACGACAACCACTTGCTGTAAAATAATACAATTTTGTGCGTACGTCATTTACGACAAGTGATGCCAAATTCAATTGATGACTACAATCTTTGATGCAAGTCAAAGAACGATGAGAGAAACTTAATGGGATCGAGTTGAGGCGTATTTCTAGACACGAACTTTAAAATACATTTTAACAATCCTAGCGGACATGCTCCACACATGACACGGTTCAACCTGATAAGAGTGCATATTACTGAAGGATACACTTTTCAAGCCCGTAGGTGAGCTAAGCAGCGTTGGGTGTCAATCATCTCGCCGACGATTGCATAAACGATTTCTCTTGTCAGCTGCTTCCTGAACATAGGATAAAGAAATTCAGTCAACGAAGAAGCAGTTCTTTAAATCAAAAATCACCATCTCTTCAACGATTTCAAAGCTGCACATGAGCTTGCCATAGCGATGGCTGAGTTCGGTTGTATCGCGCAAGCCTGCAAAACTTGCAATGCTTCTGGCAGTTTAGAAACTTCTCATCTGGACTTTTCCAAGCAAACACCGAATTTCGACAACGAGATGCGCTGTGTTGTGGTGGCCTCTTCAATCTCCTGTTGTAGCAGATAGTCGGTAGAGCAGGTGTTTCTACAAACTTTCCCGGATCCTGGGTATGCAGACGATATTTACATTATCGGACGCATCCAGTGTCGTCATAGAGGCTTTCACGGTAATTAAAGATGAAGCGAAACAAAGCGGCATCACTTCACGGAACTGCGCCCAGCACCCAGGTGCGAGTCGACAAGACAGAATCGCCGCAATAACACCAAGCCATCGCCAATACAAGGTTTGGTTTGGATAACTGGAAGCAACAAGGACAATCTCAGTCATAATACTCTTCATGGGTATCGGGCTCCGCAGAAAGTTTTCTTGTACAGTGAAATAATCAAACAAATTCCTTTAACTGTGATTCGTTTATTTACTCGTAATCTAATATTTTTACCCGAAAGCAAAACAATGTCAGACTAGCATTCTTCATCGTTCAGTGGAAACAATTCGATAAACTTTTCATCTTGCAATATTCTTATTATAATTTATTAAGTTTTTTCTTTCTTTTTTTCCGGGAATGATATCTTATACCTAAAAGTTTTCCGTATGTTGGGTAATATGACGTGATATATATTTTTCTTTTACTAAATAGCGAACACAATTAAATCATGCATCGATTCATTTTACAAGCGTGTTACGCTGTCCTGAAAAACGTGACCATTTTGACTAAACATGTTACAATTTCCTTTGGCCTAAACATCTTAATATTTTAAACTTGCACTGGACATATGAGGACATAAATTTATATGAAGAAAAAAATAAGAAAACAGAATAATCATTAACTAGAATTACAATAGCTATAACAAGTGCATTCGTAAAAGTTGTATATTTTTAAAGCCTTGACTGAACAAACAAACAATGAAAGATTTTAAATCAAAAATCGAAAACAGTTTGTTTCACTTCTTTGCCACAACATCAAACTTCAAACACACTTAGAATTATGTATAATGTTCTGTTTGTTTCTTTAAATGTAAATATCTAAACAAAAAAAAAATATGTATATAAAAAAAGGGAGTTGCACCAGGTTGACTGTTGAGGGGTTACTCTCCTTACATCAATCGAGCCTCGCATATAACATACACCACTTTGAGTGTATTCGTAACGCTTTTGAGTGGAAAATGGACAGTCAACCGGTTCAACTAACAAATAAATACGTTCTGGTATCTTCTTTTTAAAGATCTACCACATGTGGGTCTCCCGAATTTCACTGATGATGTGATTCGCACGGGTAAGGGCCTGAAAATAAACGACAATTCAGTGCCTGATTGGGTGAGAAAGTTAAATAAGACAATTTTTTACCTTCAACATATCGGAAGCCTCTTTCCTTCGTACAGCAATGTGATCGGATTCATTTAGGAGAGTTTCCGCCTTCTCTGACTTATATAAATGTGTAACAAGTTCACTTTGAAGATTATCTTTAACATAATTAACTAAGAAATGCATAATGGCCTTTGGTACGGAGTCCTGAATTGACTTTCGGATGATGTAGAAATATGATTTGATGAGGCGCTCTAGAGTGAGAGAAAAAGAATCAAAAAATGTTCAAGTGGAGAAAATTTCAGGGAACAAACCGATAACATCACAATCCTTTTGCTCCTTATCTGTAAGTCTTCTTTGGGAATTGTGACTTGGAACATCAGGGAGTAAGTTGACAGCTTTTATCGGGCTTGTAATGTTATTATGAATTGGTGTGTTGCTCGCTGAATTCTCAACACTATCCATACGCATCTGTGATGGCGGAAGCATGTTCGTCAGCCAGTTGCTAGGTGTTGAATGTTCTCCATTGTGATTCTGTTGATACTGGCATTGTTGATTCTGTAGGAAAAGCAAAGAATTAAGAAAAAGTAAAGCTTAAGTTTAGTGTAATGAGTCCCGTTGAGATTTGATGGCTCTAAAGGAACTGAACACTGTAGCACAAAATGAAAGTTTCAATTGGTAACTTATAGAACGATGGAGTAGAGCAAAGCGAACACAGAAGTACTTTTGTCATTAACAGATGAATGGTTGACTAAGGAGATGAAACCCCTTCACCTCGTTTACATGGTGAGTGAGCAGTGTCAAGTGAGGAAGTCAGCTTGATTATTGTAAGAATTTGCTGACTTCTTTTATTGCTCAAAGGTTTCGTGAAGTTTCTAGCTTGGCAAAGTCCTGTTTCTAATACCTCTATTGATTTTACTTCCGACAGTGTCGTCAGTGTTCAGATTGAATGCAAAGATTTGCCTCTCATCGCCGACCAACACATCATAACCGATGAGACGAAACGCATAGTTCTTGTTTGAATCTACCAGACAGACCTATGCGGCTCCTATGTTAACTCCGGAAAAAGGCAATACCGTGAAGATTATGTAAAGAATCACCTTGCCAAAAAATAATTTCTATAAATTAGAGCACGTGTGTTAAATTTCGAGGCACATGATACATTCAACTAACATTTGAGATAGCAAGTCTGCTAAGTAAAGAATTTGTACTAATCATAATGCGACACATGTTCTATGATGCCTATCAAACTTGTTATCAGTATTTGCTTTCAATTTTTAATCGTACCTGCTGCTGGCTGTCTTGTCGTTCATGACCATCCTGATGTTGTGCATTTACTTGTGGTGACGAATTTGTAGTCCTTGGCATATTTGAACGACGTTGAGGGTTCATTTGCATCTGCGAGAAGGGTTCAGTTATTGTATCTGTTTTCAATAGACTGGGAACTAATGCTGCATCCTTATGAAAATCTGGATGTTTTGTGTTTATGTAGGCCAACTCGATGGCAACTAAATTCTCTACCATGACGTTAGTAGTTGGTAGACGACGTCTCAGCAGTTGGGTTACAACATCGACGATTTTCTCATGTAGTTTAGGGAAACTATAATAAAAGAAATAAGTTGCAGCAACAGCAAATTACTTATAAAAATTATTTTCTTACCGCAACATTTCCTGTTGAACCTCATTGCCACAGTGTTGAATAATCCGCTGCATCTCTTCGTGAATTAATTCAACACAACGCAGTGAAGGTTCCTCTAAGCGACGAATTTGACGTTTAACTAACAATTCGAATGAAACTTCGGGTACAAACAAGGCAGGCCTTGGTCCAGTTGCATTACGAATCGCTGTTAGAATATCCATTTTGGTCAGTCCCGACAGAGGATGAATGGAGTCTAGAGTTCGTCCAAAAGTCTCATGGAAAATATAACAAATACGAGCGCCACCGCATAATTCGGTCGTTTCTATGTTTCTAGCTGTGCCCTCAATGGTACAACAATAGGCACTTGCGAATTTTGTTATGATCTGAAGTAGAGTTTGACTTTTGTCTGTAACATCCTCCCCGTATGAGTGTAGTAATGATTGGAATTGGGAAGACATGACGTTGACACGTGTCTGAGTAAGAAATGAAGAAAATAAATTAGTTATCAGCGTTCAAAATAAAGGTTCAAGTGAAAAATGTGTCGAATGTACAAGTGAAATGAATAGTACTCACCTTGAGATCAGGCAGACAATCCCTAATATGATGCATTAGGAGACGATTCAATGTCTTCGCTAAGTACGGTGTTCCATTTCTGGTCGCCAGAGTTGGGTATTTTCTTTGCAAGAAGGCAGCTTCATCCTTCAACTGGTCCTCGATGTGTTTCTTATCTATGATGTCTTGTTGAGATCGATTCATTACACCAATAATGCCCAATTTGACTGGAATCACTCGACCACACAAAATATCAATAGCATCGGTACCAGCATCCATGAGATCAAGCTTTGTAACAACCGCCAGAGTTCGACGGCCATCGGGATCAACATTTTTGGCTAGTTTCAATGCTTCACTGGTTGCCATGTCTGTGTTTGCCGCCGTTACTGCTAAGATTATCGAATTTGGATTCTCAATATATTTCACAACTAATTCCTTGATTTGAGCTTCGATATCTTCAGGTTGATCACCAACGGGTACTTTTGTTATGCCAGGCAAATCAACAAGTGTTAAATTAACCACGCGAGTTGAATAGATTTTCAAATTAATAGGTTCTGGGCATATTCCCTTGTTGCTGCCTGCAGCACGATCTGTTTCATTTTCAATCTCATTGCGAATCTCATTGAAGTCCGTGAACGTTTTCTTCGTATGTAAGAATTTTCCCCATTCCTCAGCATTGACTGTGCCTGTTCGAGCAACAAATGGATTACGGAAAATTCCAGTTATAGTGTTTGACCTACCATTTTCCGCTGAACGATGTTCTTTATCATCGATGGGGGAATATATCAATTGTAAGATTAAAGGTCGTCGTGTTACGATGCCAGTTCCACGTGGCAAAAATGATCGCCCAACTAAACTTTCGATTACTGAACTTTTGCCAGAACTCTAAAAAAAAAAGAAGAGAACAATAGAATTTTTCGTTTAGTTATCGTTTAGAAGAGGTATGGAATAAAGAAAGGAATGCGAATAGCTTGAAAGTGTAACAAAACGTATACTCTACTAATAAATCTCAAATTTCTACTAAAGGTTAAGAATAAACAAAGTGTTGGACTACATTAAAGTGGGGAGAAGAATTGGACTTAACTTACGTTCGTTGAACTTTGAGCTTTTATTAGATTGGAAGACGAGATTATTGCTTTGTTTAGTAATCTTCGCAAAAAACTGTTGAACGGACAATTGACGTATGTCTAAGTACTATATTTTTGTAATATCTTCATCAGCTGTTTTACGGCCTTTGAAAGACAATGAGATTATACTTATGAGTTCCACAAAGAAGAAAGTAGACCCTCTACTACGCCAAATGACATTATCTTCTGTATTGTGTGTGCGTCTAAACAGGTCAACAACCTGATTGGTGACCAGTGCAGTTCTAGACAAGAAATGTCCACAATCGACCCAAGAAGTCCGAATCAATGCCCATAACTTGGCGTTGTTGTAATTGATTAACTTTCGACACAGTATCGGTGTGGATCAGGTGTTTAGGAAAGAACACAGGCGCTATGATATGGTCGAGATTCGTACTGTATTTCTCTAAATAGCTTTCTATTGGGTAGTTCGTCAGCCACAGAGTTCGCTTGAATGCCGTGGTGATCTGGAACCTGAAAGATTATGAAATTGTGCTGTTAAGTGATCTCGTTAAGAGACACACGGCATTCCTTGACTACATTGTCTGCGTCTTTTAGCCTTAGAGCCGACCTGAAACCTGAAAGAGTGTCACGTTGTACTGTTTAGCGATCTCGTTGAGGAACACAGGGCAGTCCTTCACTACATTGTCTGTCACTCTCTCGCCATTAGGTCTATGAATATACTTGTAATGACTTGTAGACAATTGCAGTCTTGCTATGATGTGGCATTATCAGTGTTCCTATTAAGATGAGCAGCAACATATCTGAAGAGTATCGATGCATGACTGTAAAAGTTGTGATTCCAGATGCTATATCTCTAAGCCGTAGTTAGTTCTTAGTTTGATTCTGTTGGAAGGTGTTTTCCATTTATCAGGATTGCTTTAGAGTTGTCAAGCCTTGTTTAAGACAAGTCACAGGAGCGGTCAAATGTATTCGTAACTTTCTTTCTTGTCACATTCTCCCCGATCTCTTTTTCGATTTTAAATTTCATATTTAGCATTGCTTTCCTCTAGTCCAAGAATGCACTAGAGGACTAAAGGGTATTCTGTGCACTGCTTTTCTTAATCTTCGATAAAAACCGGACTACAACAACAAATTGGTAGGTCACCGCAAACGCGTTAAATGATGCCTTTGAGACTACGAGAACGACTGAATTGCAATCTTTCACTGATAACTGTAAAACATTTCGAACGACGCCATTGGTTGCGACAAAATCTGAATTCTTTGTGTGATTCATCTTGTCTGCGCGTAACTTAATTAAAACAGACAAAAATACAGTCTCATCGGATTGCATCATATAAACCACAGGTCGTCTTTGGAGAATCATAAGTTCTATCTTTCAAGGGACAAAACAAAACTAGTGGATACAATAAATGCCGGGAAAAAAGGAAACAAACTCAATCGACCTGAAAATAGGAAGAGAAAGCAACTGACTAAATCTCAAGGTGAGTGAATGAGTTCGATAGATAACGTATTTAGTCGCAGAGAAAACAAAATTTAGTCAATTATGAGGAAATATGGTCAGCGACACGAGGAATTAATATTTTATAGTTATTTCTGAACCACTGAAAAACGAATTTTAAAGTTTCTAATGAAATCAGTGAACAAATGCGTATGGTTTAAAAATTAGCGAGACAGACGTCTGGCGTTCTCCATAAGTTATTTATTGACATGAACTCATAAACATTACCAACGTAAACAAACAAGTATACATCTCTTACAATATCTTCTATATCATTCTTGAAATTCAACATTTCTATGCATGCAAGAGTGTTGTGTAACCTCAGCCCGCCTCCTATTTATAGAAAACGAAGGCCCACTTGATAAATGGAGAAACCGCCAGCAAATTAATGTTCCACACAAAAAAGGTGTTCCGTTTAACAAAAGAAAAACAAATAACAATGCTTAGACACCAATTACTCATACGAAAACTTTCAATAAATTGGATTGCAGAATCAATAACAATGGGAAGAGTATAAGCGGACTCTGACTGCGTTGATAATTTTTATTTTTTCACAATTTTTCCATCATCCAATACGAAAACGTGCTTATTGGTGGTACATATCTCTTCGAAATGTATGCTATTGCTATTGCATTGCCGGCAAATCCGGTTATATAATTCAAATTGCAGAAAACTTCTTTTTTTTGCCAAGCATCTAACGTTCAAATGACAAATCAATTTAGGGACTCTGGTGACGGAATTTTTTCTGGGTACTGAAGCAATCCAACTTACCTGACTACCGAGCACAACGATTTGTGGGAGTTGAATGGAATCTGACCCAACTGTGTTGAAAACATCTTGTAGTTTATTAATGACTGGAATAAGTGCTTCCATTATTTTGAAAAATATCACACACAAAAATTAAATAAAATATTAATGAAATTCCAGCAAAAAAAAATTCTCTTTTTAGCTGGTCTGTTCTAAGCACCAATGCTGACAAACTCATAAATATTGTATGTCAAAATATCAGTCAGGGTAGGCAACATTGAAATGAAAATTTGCGCATTGTACAGTAGGAATGGAAAATTATTATTTTTAATGTAAGATAGCACGTAGAGGTGGCGCTTCAAAGAAACAGGAAGTTATTGAATTTAGTTGAGAGGTTTTAAAAACGTATTGGCAATTGTTTCATGGTAAATTTAGATGTGGGAGAGCAACTCAAGAGATGACTACCATTGCAGTTGTTATTTCCACGAAAGCTGTAGTCGTTTGAAAGTAGGGGTCTGCTGTGTTCTTAAGAATTATTTGACGGAACCTAATGGCAAAACTGAATTATTTGAAAGTGGTTTGGGCGGATTGAAAACACGATGCTTTTGGTTAAGCGGCTACTAGGGGGAGGATGTACATACGAACTAATAATACATGGATTTGGGTTGGTGGTTGTGTTCTTTTGGTAGAAGTCGAAGTCACAACTACACGACAGGCCGCAAAGATTTCTGGTAGAGCTGCAAGGATGAGGAGGAGGAATAATCCGTCGTACACTTCCTATGCACCTGTTTCACCCTTGCCAACATCCGAAAATCACTGTAGAGGCCAAGACAAAGGACAATGAACTTGATTGGAAGGGGTTTGTGGGTACTAAAAGGTAACATAGACCATGAGGTAAGAAATAAAGTAAACACCTTCTGGTCCGCCAAAAGGGACTGCATAACATATGTTTATCCCATAGCTTGTGGCAGAGAAGAGAACAGAACACTGCACCGAAGGCACTTTTCATAATCTCCGCGGACTACAGAAAGAGCTGTCACGAAACAGACGAGGCAGAGACCATCAAATCGCCCATTTCTGTATACATACCTACTTCTTCAAGAACATGTCCACTGATGGATATGCACAGAGAACAGGGTTATTTGACTAGTCAACAGGAATTTAAGGTTGGAGCGAGGATTTCACAGTAAAGAGGAATACAACAGTATAACCTAACCAAATCTGGGACAGAACGATTGAAGAGAATAAGATCTATGAAAAAGAGGTGAGAATAGTTGACTTGCGCAAATGATGAACAAACGTCAATCTCTTATGACAACTCGAGAAGTTGGTCAGTTTTGTCGTTTTTCTCCGGACTGGGTGCGATGGACTAGACATCTGGGCTAAGTTGTTCGGGGTAGCACGGCCCAATAGATATTGGCGGAAGGGATGGCGAGGCTTATTGCAGCCGTACTGACGACCCATGTCTGCTCGGAGTTCGGACATATCTGCGATGTGTGCGGCAGACTTTGATTCGATTTATTTTGGAGCCTTTTTATCGCATAGCAAGTAGACGTGATTAAAAAAGTGCCAATGAGTTGGAAGACCTCGAAGACAACTTAATTGAGACGGCTTTATGGGCCTTAATTTAAACAATCTACGAGAAGTAACTAATGAACTTGCTCAAAAGGTACCTGAAGCAAGTCAGAAGATATTAATTCTTAGTACATCATTATACAATTCATTATGAAATTGAAACACCTTCTAAAATAAGGGTCATAAGTTCAGCTTTACAGGTCTGGCTAGTATTGTTTTTAAATTAATCAAAGCTCAGCTGCGGATCATCTTGTTTAATTACTAGTAATAAATTGATGTCTAATAATAGGCACACTTTTGCTATAAAATCTGCATATTTACCTGAGTAACATAGCCAGTTTACAGGTTATATTGAATGGGTTAATGTCTGGACCGAGAATCAAGAGAAATTAATTGGTTTCAATCAGTAAAACGTTATAGTGCTCGTGCTGTTTTCATGCACGCTGGCGTTAAATCATAAACTTTTTTCACCTCCGATGATATAATAATAAAAAGTAGAAAATGGTAAATTATATTTGTCATGTCATTTTCATTTTTTATATACTTAAGTTGGTAATAGTTCATCTCAGTAGATAGGTCAAGACTAATGCTCCACAACGACTTATGCGATTCTACACCGCGTCTCCACGAGCAATATTTCATAGCTTGCCATCTGTCACTTTTCATAGAAAGAAAGACAGATAGAATGCTATGAAATTTGGGGTGGGCATTTCATAGCTTACTATTTCATTCGTGGAAATGTCGCGGAGGCAAGCACTTCGATGTATTCTAGCATTAGCGGCATTAAATGAATTGAAGAAATTGCAAAAAGAAACCCAGAAATGAAAACATAGGTTTTAGGTGAATCCGTTTCTAGAGAAAAGGGAATTCCACAATTTGGAGCAGCATTTAAAAAAAAACATTTTGTGGGAAAATGACAAAGAGTATCTCAACTTTTGCAGAATGACAATTTATAGTTAATTATAAATTTAATTATCTCATCCATTCGCCACTCAGTCATTGCAAAGTAAAAAAAAAACACAAATGTCAAACAAAAATGACAGCCCATAGAATACTATCCATAGCAAGCTATGAGCTGAGCAATACATGGCAAGCCATTTTTCATAGAATACTATTTGCAGTCTCCACGAGCAATTTTCATAGTATTCTATCAACTGACAGATGGTAAGCTATGAAACATTGCTCGTGGAGACGCCGTGTAAATGGACTCCAATTGAAAAAAATAGAATATGGAGATAGTTCTTAGGTCGGCATCGAGGAACAATTTTGACGTTGTTTCGGAAAGTCCATTTAAATCGTTTACACTAGACTTTATCTAAATTTCATAAAATGGGAGTATACCCCATAGATTCTGGCTTGAAAGTGATATTAGTTCTGGCATAACTCAGGCAAAAAGGAATCGTTGATATAGTGAAATTCGCCAAACGGACTAAACGCTTTAATGCTCACTATTCGTTTTAGCTTCATTTTACTTTCTATGTTCCCAAAACCCACATCCAGTAGTATCATCTTATTATCCAAAGCATAGCTAAAGCTAAAGTGGAAGACAACGGGCCCACCTTAAGCCTCTTAAGTAAAGAGTGAAGGCTTGTAATGTTGATCCTGCTGAGTAGATATAATGACATCAGCTCAAAGCAAATAGACTCATTCCTATCCAGAACCAGAAAGATGGCCGTTGGCTATTTGAATAAGTTGGGTGATTTGTGCGAATTCGGGATGGTTCAGGAAAGCTGAACAATCACCAAACAATTGATAAAGACCCTTTAGCTTTGTATTTTTCTTTCAGGCTGGACATTTAATTCAAATTGATCTTTAGAGACACGAGTGAAAGCTCCACTAAATAGGATGGAAACGGCAGTATACTTCTCTAACCATAAATTAATGTCGTATTAAGGGTTCTCAAGATATCTATCTTCCTCTTGGCAATCTTTCAAGGGTCTTCAAAAATTAGAAAAGGCTGATAGGTCTGTAGTCTTTGGCCGTTGTGTGGATAGCTTTCTCTTAGCGATGGATACAGATACGTACCCATGTAGAAGGCACAAGCTGAAGACCAGTTTGAGTCACGGAGTAATAATATCCTTAAATTCGTGCAGGATTGGGTGGATATCATCGATGCCAAGGAGCTTGCATTTGCCATGATATCTTTCATCGTCTATAATTTTGACCACTGTTTCTACTTCCATGCCATCCGGTTATATTCATCTGTGTAACCGGTAAAATGATAATCTAGTTACATTCCCAGCGTTTCCATTGCTTTTTTTTCTTTCTAGAAGACAAAAGGGTTGCCTTTGGGAGTATTTTCCTTAGACGAGCTGCTTTAGTTTTTGATTAATTAGAGCCACCGAAGTTACTCTCAAAGTTCCTCTTGGCGAATCTAATTTCTTTTATGAGGAGGTTTAATGAGGTTACACAATATCTCGATTCGTGTGGTTACTATAGTCTAGATCTAATTGTCACTAACTCCAGAGACCTAGTGTATGTTTGGCTGTCAAAGTATACAGTGATAGTTTTTAGCGTGAAGAATTGTTAATTCTTAGGACACGATTGTGTTTCACAGTAAATTCTGTTCCTCATATTGACAGTCTTTAACTGATTCTAAATGGTTCTTCGAACACGTTCTTTATTGGATGCTTAATGAAGCTTATTAGTTTATTCTCTATTTTCACTTTATGTTACAATACCTTGATCTTCTATGATTTCCTTACAAATTACTATAGATAACCTGTCAATGTTATTGTCGTTTATAATTATATGATAACTTCCACTCAGGTTACTCTTTCTTGACACCTTTATGCTTCCGTATAGGTCTGGTATTAAAGCTCTAATATGTTGTTAATGAATGAAATTAAAAGTTTTAGAATTCAGGAACTTTAGAGTGGAAACTCTTGACTTAAGTATAATTAGTACGAATTATATTAATTTTATATTTTCCAGTCACAATTAAAATTTAAAACATGCGAATGTCTTAGGTATGTGCTAAATATGTAGACAGGTTACAGGCGCTATAATCGCCTATCACCACTTTGGAATTTATACACACTAGGCGGTAAAATCTTGGCGATTGGCCGGACAGATGTCGTTTATATTAGAAGTGTGAACGAGCTCATGGATTTGTTTGCACTCGTATGTACATATACATATTTAGGTTGAATTCATCTTTTGGATCTTAAATGGGTTTGATGTATAGATCATTTACAATGGAGACCTTTCATAAAAACATCGCTTCATTTTATGACATGTTCTAAAATCCAAAGTGCCTGTCAAAGTTTCCGACGATCACAATAGGTATGTTTTTTTGGTATCCCGTATGTGATTGCCGAAGAAAATGACATCGGGGATAAGGAATTTGCGTGTTAAATGCAACAACAACTTATCCCACACAGCATTAGCTAAGACCACCAAATTTTTTTGTCTTAACTTTATCCCAGATAAAAACGGTGCTACCAGACTTCAGTTTCTATGGAAACGTGACAACTGACGTGCGTTGATGTCAGTCGAGTGATTCTTTGTTATGAAAAAATGACTGAGCAAGACAGAAAGTCCGTAAAAGCTGAAATGCAATATGCAAAATAATTCAATAAATCTATATTTATTGTTAGCATACGTAAAAAGTGGTCAAAACCTGAGGAATTGGGGCTGCTGAGATGTTATTTAGCTTTTGTTTTGGTTGTCTATCTCACAGCTGTTGAGTTAAAATGTCAATCCATACGCAGTGCTGCCAATTTTTTTGTGATTATTAGTCCCCGATGTCGTTTTTTTCGCCAATCCCATATGGGATACCAAAAAAAACATACCTAATGTCTACAAAGTCCCCTAAGTGCTAAAAAATTAAAAAAAAAAAAAACAAATTTGATCTCAACTCAATTCAACTTATATTTTCTCAAGTCAAGCTTGTCTGGGTCACCAACCTTTTGACATTGACTATAAATAGCACAATTAAATTGACACTAAAGCATTATAAAATCGTTTTTTGTTACAAAAAAGTTTAAAAACTATTTAACACACTCGTCTGGCTTCTAAGCTCCAGCTTTCACAAAACGAATCGGATTACGTATAATGAATAGTAAAAAAATTAAAAATATTCTCGGAAACTCTTTTACAATTCCATTCGCTTGTGGGACCCTATTGAGTGGTGTACTCTAATCGCTATATAGGTATGTCCAAGAGAATTCCCAGTCTCCGGTTAAGCCGTTCACACAGTAAAAACTACGAGTGCTTTTTTATGCTGACGGTAGTCGATTGACGGTGTCTTGTAGTCATTGACATCCACAAAGGCAACTTTATGAATTTTATAGATTTAATTGTGTGACCTTCAGACGAGAAACGTCATCGACAAAAAGTCACCAAACAACGTGTCTATCAGTTGATCTTTTGGATGGATATGGTAAATGAAAGCAGTGACACATTCCATTGGGATCATTAGTGTACTTTATATGGAACGATTTTCCAAACGTCATACCTATGCGAATGAAATTTTTGCATTAAATTGTCAAATGTCAAATGTCAAGTATTCAATAACTTTGTAAGCATATTGATTGAGATTGATTTAAGTCGTTCCTTATGTTAAATGGTATAAAAATGATTTTTAAAGCAGAAAGCCATTAAAATTAAATCAAAGCCTAATTATTAAATAATCAGTGTCACTGATGTTAGAATATAAAGTCCAGAAAGTCCAGGAGACGGAATGAATGGAAAGATTGCGTTGAAAGATAATTTAATTTGTTCTTATCGCACTCTAGTACACCAGTGCACATAGCAAGCACTTTTTGTAATAGAATTGGTGATGCATGAAGCATGACTAAAATTGTCGATAGCCCGGTTATCTAGCTAGTTTTGTTATTTGTCTTATTTTAAAGTGGAATGTTCCATCATTTAAAAGTTCAAAGGTGCTTGCGCGGACAATAACAAATGAGTAATTCGAAAGGAGATTGGTTATAATATTAATTTTAAGAACGATATCAATCCTCGAATAAGGGTGGATAGGACCAAGGCTAAAAGTATAGTGTAGTGAACCGAAACCAAAGCGTAAACATAAACAATCGATTTCCTTACTGCCTACATTGTATTGCATAACGTTGCATACAATGTATCACGTTCTATTTTACGAGCGTCACCAAAAGCAAGTGTCATAGTACTACGTTATAGTGCATTGCACTGACCCATTAATGCACCACTTGAGAAGGGACGGAAACATCGTCACTGCACTGATTCATACACGATTAGGTATACATTGTGCACAATGCAACTGACCGATGTACTGTATTTGGACACTGAACAAATTGATTCTCACTTTTGGCATACTCCTATGGCATTCGTGCCCTGCCCGTCGTATTAGATTCCTTTAACCCTTTTGAACTTCGGCAGAACCATTGGCATACGTGCCCTGCCAAGCTCCTCCCTATTCAACAGCATAACCTTACAATAGTTATACTGCATTTGAGTCTTTCAAGGCTACAGGATCTGATGGTATATTTCTAACTCTATTGCAATGATCTTTAAATCCACCCTCGAGGGAAGGCGGAGTAGAAGAAAGCCGCGACTCAGGTGATGCAGGCAAGGTGAAACTTAACTAAACCAATTTGGGATGCGAAACTAGAGACAGATAGCTAAAGATCGAGTAGGATGCAGACTTGTTGGTTGAGGCCCAGGTCCACCCCGTAAGCATGCATTGAAGCGAATAAAAAGGCGGACAATCCGGCTAAGCATGTATCAGCCTCTAAGTTTATGGGTCCTGAACCTTTCGCTGTCCTCGATAGAGGAATGGTGAAGGACGTGATCAAAAAGTGGGCCACAAATGAACATCTAAAAAATTGATAAAGTGTTGCAAAATGCAAGCATGATACGAGGATCTCCCAAATGGTTTGCATCGTTGCACACAGAGCGCGGAAACTTCAGATTCCACTAGAAGAAAAGAGGTCTTCTAGAAGATGTTACCTGTAGGCTGTATCTAGAGGGTAAGGAGATGGCCACAAATGTTCCGCTCTGACTAGTAGAAAAAATAATATTTTGGCATGCCAATGAACTAAAACCCCGAGGATTAGCTGAATGTCTTTGATACAAAAGAAGAGTAATCCGTAGCCTATAACACTTAAGTGAGAACAAAATAACTCCGCTATGCCTAATCGAATAATCAACAAACGTGAGTTGTAGGACTTGTTATAATTAAAACAAAAAAAAAAAAAACCATGAAAGACTTCTTGGTAAAAGATACAATTTTATTCAAGAACCGTATCACATGCGTTCATTATCATTTGCGTCATTGAAGAAGCCCGTTCATGATACAGAATTATAATGAGGCGTTGTCACCTCTTCTGGTTTTATAACTCCGATGAAAATTCTTTCATTCTCACAGCATACGCTCTACCTAAACTGACTACTTTTACACATTCAAGTTGGGTTTTGTTTTTATTTCTTCAGGACTAGTACCAATGTCGCATACGAAATCAGGTCGAATTAATTACCCGAAAAATTGTTGACCTTTGTGAAGGTAAAAAAAAATTGTATACAAGCCATGAAAAAGAAAGAACCATCAATAAAATTTTAAGATTGTAACGCAATTTACAACCTAAACTTTCACTTTTTACATGATTAACGACGTCTGGTATGAGGGAAGGTACATGAATTGCAGTGTTTGTCTGTCTTCTAAACTGTATAAACCTTTAATGAAGACTTTGATTAGTAGCACGTGATGTAACATGCATGGGTAAGGTGCCTTCATATTTTAAGGCACACATTTTAAGTACAAGTATTTATAGTTTAGCTTTCACGTCAGACCTTAAGCTCGTGATGCAATAATTAGTAAATTTTGATTAATCGTCTCTAAGACCGTGTCGTTGTCGTAAAGGTCGTTTATTTTTTTCCAATTTGTGTTTATGTCTTACTGTCACAATGCTATGAAGTAAGACTTTTAATTAAGCTGTCAACTCTGTGTCATCTGGAAGTACTTAAAGTAGCGTACATCATTTATTATTCAGGGACATGTAAGAACAATAGTTGACAGGCAATTGTCAGAAAAGAATTTATCAACAAGCACATTCTTAACAGGTTTATGGTTAAAATATCTTTTCTTTTTTAAACTGTACTTCCCTTTATCGTGCTCTTATGGTCACATGAAAGGGGATTATCTTTTTGTTTGTTTTGAAGTTTATGATTTTGGTTATCTTGTTTATTTTATTCATTTGTTTACTGCGTTTAGTTTATTGTTAAAATGTCAAGAATAACCGGTGTCTTTTAATTTTAAGATTTATGGATCTATTGCTCGTAAGCTCACAATTTCATATAGACTATAAGTTATGGTTCATAAGGTAACCGGTAGTAACCTGTTTGTTCTCCTCTATTTGTCAATAGTCCTCGATAGGAATAAAGTTCATGGAAAAAAAAGTGAAAGCTGTAAACAGATATAAGAAAGGTTAAAAATGACGAAGACGGAGACTAGATCCGGGATGAATCTACGTTTTAACCAACAAGCATTTCTAGTCACTTCCATGGTTACCTAGCTGCCTCTACTTGTGCCCCAACTCAGTGAGTAAGGAAATGCATCACTGCGGCATTGATGTGTTTCTAAAAGATAAAAATTAGCATCACTTGTTTAGAACGTTATGGAAAGGTGATGCCACATGCGTTTCTGAATTCACTCGTGGTCTTTCTCTACTGTGGGTTCACTCCGGTGTGGATTCGAAGATTCTATAGGCCGGTGCGGGCGCTGCTAAATATCTAAATATAAATATATATTTGGACACTTCTGTTTAGGCCGATTTCGCTCATACATTTCGTTGTTGCTTCTGCTCCTCTTCTCTCCATCTATGCAGACAGGACCATAGATTACCTGTGGGATTTTCTCTCAAAATAACCAAGGGCAACCTCATCTATTCTGGCCAAAGTCAATGCCTCTGCGCCATAGAGTAGAATTGGGATGATTAGGGACTTGTATTGAGTCACTTTAGTTGTTCGAGAGAGAGAGCTCTGGTACTCAATTGCAATTGTTTTCTCAGCTTAGAGTAACAGTGGTTGGCAAGAGCTATTCTTTGTCTTATCTCAGTGCTTGTGTGGTTGTCCTAGTTAAGAGGGGAGCCAAAATAGACAAAGTTCCTAAGTACTTCAAAGTTATATTTATCTGAGCCGTCGGTTGCATGTCCTTTTGACAGTATGCATTTTGTTAAGCCCTCGCCTCATCTAAATCCTTTTTTGACATCAAAAGTTTCGAAGGTCATTATGCAAAATCGGACGAGTTTGGCAGAGATGCTAAAATTAGATGCTGCTATCTACACGCGGCCTTAAAATCCATGAAAAGGTCGTGAGTATAGTGTTTAATTTCGTTACTTTTCTCCATGATCTGCAGCTGCGGCGGTCTTTTCTTGTAGCAGACAGACAGTTTAAGACCCTCACACGATACAGCGACTAATATCTTGTGGGCTATGTTGAGGAGACTTTCATATACCTCTGATGATCTGAAGATCTTACAAATAAGTTGTGTACCAACTGATCTTCCAGTTCTTGCAATGACCTTGACATATTCTTTTTACCTCTAAAACTAAATTGTAGTACGGCTCCTACAAAGAAATTGATCAATCAATTAAAAATACTGATAAATGATTGCTTCAAGTTCACCTTCGAAGATAAGATTAAGTACAAATGAAGTATCAGTTAGCACGCAATTATTAACGCACGGTGTGCTACATAGGATTGCATTTATATATTCTTATGTTTATTTGGTGTATTCTATCCAAATAAGCCGGTGTGACCTATTCGGTGCTGTCTTGTAGTTAAATATCTTTGACAAGCGTGCTAAAAAGCTTAATTTATTTAAATTTGAATTTACCATTAATAAAGATTCATTCTCACATGCAAAGCAAAGGTGTGGTGCAAAACTTTTAGATGCAGTAAATACGATTTAGCTTCAAGAACGTTGCTGTTTATGACCATGTCAACCGAGTAAACCGCAAAATGATTCTTATCCCAGCAGAAGTTATACTAGTGGTAATTCTGCAACTTTTTAAAGTTAATTTTGTTTACATTTTATTTCGAGGTTAAAGAATCTTGTGCAGGCAGACAGTGTGTATACTTATAGAACAACTGGAGACCACATAGATACGCGTATTAGCTGAGAAGAAAAATCACATTTATTTTTATTTTTACAGTGTAGCCTCAGTTTTGAGTCATAAAAAGGTGAACGTTCAACGCAGATTTATTAGACAGTACCAAATTGTTTTAGGTCCCTTTTGTCTCCCTTTCCAAGATGGTGTCACGAACAGCATTTGGTTCTTCTAGTACTCAAACATAAGCCAACTTGCAGAGCAAAAACACATGGTGTCAACATCGGAATAGAGCATCAACAACGCCTCCTCAACTGTTCTGTGCCTTGTTTGCTTAGGGTAACCCACTCATCTGCCTGACTGTGTGAGTGGATTCCATTACATGGCATACTTCGCAACGGAATATTCTCCGAATTGTAAGGTATGTTCGATCTACTGACATTACGTCCGCTGATCGATTAAGATGCGGTTAGGCCAGAAGAATGAAGGTTTTTACGCCTTGACTTAACGTTGGGGCGGAATAGTCTCAGCTTGGTTTTGATGTTGAGGACATAGCTTTTCCAAATTTAAGTATACGATTCCGTATGCATATTTTTGCTATCCCTATTTCGCTGGCAGTTTGGTGAAATCTTCGGCCAAGACTATTCTTTCTAGTTATGTAAAGCGCGACTTCCTGTCCGATAATAATTAGTTGAGCCTTCGAGGCTTTTGCTTTCGCCACATTTATCTTCAACCCCACTCTGCCAACCTCAGTTTTTATGGTAGAGAACGCGAAAAAACTACGGAGTAGGTTCAGCCTTAACCTCTCTCTCCTCGGCTTTCAAATCATTGACGCCTGTTCCAGTAGGTGATAATGGCGAATAAAGAAGTATTTTCTATAAAAGGTGTAGTCACTGGGTATTGTCTAAAAGACAAGCATGCAACAAGGCATGGCGTACACTTAAACGATCTTTATAGAAGCTGTACAGACACCTAGGTCGTTATAGTAGAAAGTTGATAAGTGAAGTTTTCTTTTGCGTAAGAAAGCTGGGCAGGTACAAAGAGAGTGGAAAAAAGTTTCCTCCTTTTCTTCGTCTATACACACAATAAAAATATTTAACGCGACAGCTTATAGGGAGCCTGGGCCTAGCTTCTCGCCATCCATCCACGTTGTGCATGTTACATTTTTCTCACAAATGGAAAGGACTTACAGTTTATTGTCGGCCCTGTATGGCAGAATATGTACGTATGTACGTGGAAAATCTTTAGAATTACTGAAAGAATTACCAAAGTTTCCTACTAGCTTCTATGGTTTTGATCAAAGTCGCAGTTATTAATTCTTAAGATGAATCAGTGAATCAATGACAATAGCCTTCTAGTCGGTTAGATCATACTTACTGAAACCTTGAACCTTGTAAATTCAGTTTAGAGGGTCAAAGTCCTTTGACTAAAACTTGTATTTTCGTAGCCTTTTATTCTTAAAAAAAAAATAAGTAATTAGTTGCTTTTTATAAATTATGGTAAGATTTAATTTGTATAGTATTTTTATAATTTATTTAATTAACTGGTTGTAGAAATAACCAGTTGTTGTATTGGAACAATTGGAATATGAATGTCTAGATCAGATTATAATACTTTCATTGCATCGGGATTATTATTTTCTTAAGGCGCTGGTTGTACGTCTCGAGGCAGATATTTGGGCGCTTTTTATTGCTGCTTTGTGGACTTTATTAGGGATGCTTTCAGGTCCTGGGAACTTTTTGTCTTCAAACTTTTTATCTCGTCTAGAGTTGTTCTACGTGCAATGTTATAGGCTGTTTCTACCTTTGGTTTGATAGATTTTGTTATTATTATTATTAGTAAGGCTCTGCGACAGACGCATATGGCACTGCGACCTGAAAGATCTATCTATTGATCTATTGATATCTGAGGCTGCAGCGACCGGTAAGGAAGCCGCCAAGTCTTCTGATATCGTCCCTTTTATGGTTGAGAATATTTTTAGTGGTTTTGTTCAGGGGTCGGATGGCCCTTTTAGCCTTTCTGAGTCCCTGAGTGTTGTTCAAGTAGGATATGAGATTTCGTTTTTCCCAGCTGTCCAGACTCGTTCTGAACTTGGAAGTAGGGATACAGCAGAATGGTTCGGCACCTATGTACCTTTCTGAAGAGCCTATCCTGGCAAGTTGATCTGCAATTTCATTGCTTTCAATTCCTCTGTGCCTTGGTACCCACCTGAGCTTGACTTTATTTCGCTTTAAGAGGTCTTGAAGAGTATTGAAGCAGCCTAGAACGGCTTTTAAGTTAAAATAATGGAAACTCAGTGCTTTGAGTGCTGCTTGGCTATCGGTGAATATATTGATGGCTACTCCCTTGATTGATTATGTTACATGTCCAGTCTAGCTCTTCAGACTGTGGCTTGAACTTGGGATTTACAAGTATTCTCATATATTTCTCCAATGTCTCCCAACATATTTCTACTGTAGTTGCATTATCTTGTCACGCTTTTTTGTTAAGAATTTCTCAGGCGTTAGAGAAAGACTTTCAAATGTCGAAGGAGCGTTTCGACTTATTTGTTTCGACTAACGTATGGATGTGGTTCCGTGTAGTCATCATATATTCACATCACACATACAGATGCGCATGTTCATTTTAATTGGGATGGTCGCTCACTTCTCTCGCTCGGGTTATGACTTCCGGCAATCCTTGTTGGTGTTTCCTTTTTCAAAAAAAATGTCCGGAATAAGGTTAAATGATTTTTGGCTCAAAGGAGTATTGCACGGTTGCAACTTTCTAAAAGATCAAAACTTGTATAGAAACATAATGATTAATGCTTGTGCAAACTTACAATACATACTCCAATTATAGCATGGGTCTTGAAAATTGTGATACGTCAATTTTTAAATGTCGAATAGGTAAACATGCAACAAGACTTAGCGTAAACTTAAACGATTTTTGTTGAAACTACATGGACGAAGGGGAAAAAGGACACTATTCTCCACCATCTTTGAAAACCTGTGATTTCTATTATAACGACTTAGGCGATCCCCTCCTCGCAAGCTCTAATTGGTTTACCGAGCAGGTAAGGAGAGTCTCTTCATGATCGATGTAGTCTCATAATAGACTAAGGGTGTTGAGTTTAGCTTTCAGCCACTTAAACCTAACCTAGAGTGCTTTCACTTTTCCGCTGCAAATAATCGTAGGACAAGTGTAAAATAGTGAACTTTTACAACAAAAAGTGGAAGTTTGCAAAAAGTCTGTTTTTGTCTGAGATTGTCAATTGCGTTCAAATGAAAGTTGTTATTGAAAATTATTGATATATATCCACTGACCTGTGAGCTGCCTCATATATTTTTATTATCAATAAATTGTTATCAGCTATCTAGATAAGTAAAACATTTAAGGCCTTTGATGTTTTTTTTTTCAGTTTATTTGTTTAGTACTAAAGTGTTCGAATAATCATAGTGTCTGTAGTTTAACTGAACTTGCGGAATCGAAAAGAATATGAACATTATTATAATTTTATAATATCTGTTAGTATTGCTTACAAATAGAGCGGAGACAAAGTTATTGAAGACTTAAACTATCCACACATGCCACGGAAATTGTCTTTTTTTTGTCGGTGTTAACTTTTGATAGTCTCTTATCTGGATACAAACAATAAAAAATATCGATGAGCAACGAGTGTGAGTAGTTCCACATAAATTTATGTACATATGTAAGTTTTCCCATAAACAATAATTTTTGCCTTATGATATTCATTGGGTAATGGCTTTTATTTACATTATCATGTTAAGGTAAATATTTACGATAAATAATTTTTCGTTTTCCTAAAAGCGCGTGTGGGAATAATATGTGTAAATTTTTAGTTCCAACGTACATCTGATATTAAACGTCTTAAAAGAACAAGAAAATATCCTATAACAAGCACATAGGAGGTGAAAGATACCTTCTATTGACGCGGGATTTTATTTGATCTCGATCAATATTGCCGATACACAATCTGGAAAACCAATACAAAACCGACCGTCGGCATGCACAATCACCCAATCACCACCATACACAGTCAATCTGTATGCACAATAACTACCTTATTCCTGTGCGCATAACACAATAACTTTCACCAAAATCTAGTTTCTGCCTACGGGTATTTGACAAAAACTGCAACGTTTCGTTACACTTCTGCATAACTCCAATTCATTTTACAACAATTTCTTACTAGACGGATATATCAATTGATTAACTAAGCTTGGCGGGACTAAGCAATGTTTTTTTTATTCTCCCGATACAAAAAAGGAGGAAGTCTAGAAATATGAGACTACATTCTTGACTGTAGATCTCCTGGAGAACCACTCTATTTCCTTTGTTTATTCAGTCTTCGATTCGAGCTAGACTGATTCTCAAGTATGATTGAGTTGTCTGCGGTATATTAATTCCGTCACTAGTGTTGATTTTTAATGGTTTTCGAAAAAGCTACAGTGACTAAGCATAATTCAATCTATTCGTCACAACTATGCGAACGTGCTAATTAGAAAAAAAATGTGATAACGCTCAACGGACTATTTTTCGCTTCGTTGTGGGACAAGGGTCATTTGAAAATCTTCTTTTAAGCCAATATACTTTTTTTCAGGAAAGCTCTAACCTCTTACTTCAGCTTATTAAGAATTTATGCCATTCGTCCGACTGTGTTAAGTGATAATCATTAACCAAGCTGGTATGACCATGTTCAAATTCACCTATTCTACCACAATTTTAGTACAACGAGTAACGTCATCTTTGGGTTGAGGCTCAAACGAATCCTGTCATACTCTGTGTTGTTTTAATTTATTGAACTTACTTGTTAACAAATTTCTAGGGTAGTCTACTTGGATCACAAGAAACACAGTTCCTATAGCGTTCTTGAGTCTGTTAACTCATTCAACCAAGTTATTGACAGCTCGGTAAGAACTTTCACACTGTTCTAGATCTGTTGTTATAGAACACTACTTAGTACACAGTTTTTATGTAAAGGTTTGAACTTGGTATATTTGCTATGCCAATTCTTTGTGGAACTTTGATAGCTCAACTTGTTTAAATAAAATATCTTTATAAAAGAAACATTCGTCAAGCAAAAAGACATCCAACACCAATGTCTTGGACAGAAAGTCACTCTAGATACCTTTAAGGTAGTAAGAAAGTTTGCAATTTTTTTTGACATCGAAGAACAACTGTTGCCAATCGCTGTTTCTTTAGGCTGAGAACCAAACTAAGTAGTAAGGCCCTTTTCTAAACAACTTTAAACTCTGCGTAAGACCATAATCATCCTAGTTCTACTCTATAGCGCTGAAGCCTGGGCTCAATCGACGGATATCGTTGTGAGCAAAAAATTTATCGTAAGCTATTTGACGGAAGAGATTCAAGGACAAACTATACAAGTTGTCAAAAAACTTGCGTATTACATATTTGAGGTGAATAGGACACCAACGCTTCAGCCCATAGAGTCTTCAAATCTTACTCAGAGAAGACTTTAAGCCAAGTCAAAGTGCTTAATTGAAGTACTCTAATTAAAAGAACATTTGTTTTCATTTATTTTTAATTTATCTTATAAGATTCATATCGTGAGTCATTAATTTGTAAAAAAAAAAACGAAAACGTCAATCCTGAGATTATTCATAATTATCTCATAACAAATTTTCTAAAACAAAACTTCAAACATTCACCGATAAAAACATGGAATTTCCTGAAGCTTAAAGCGGCTCATTAAAAACGTGTTTGCCAAAAACAATTTTTTTTTTCGTAAACTTCAGTTTATTATGAGTGCAAATACCTTGTCGTCACAACAAATACATGTGTAGATATAGTAACATCGCCTCAACATTCCCTCTTTTGTGAATCCATGTCTAACCTCTCACAGCTTTATCGAAGCTCTGAGTTTTCATTATCAAAGGTCAGCTTCAACCTTGACATGTTGCCAGTAAATTATAAGAAATTATTTCTCCGCAAGTAACACACGTGAGAGAAAAAAAATTAATTCAACCGGCAAACTGAGTTAAAATAATTAAAATTACCAATTAAGCCATTTAACCAGACAACCTATCAGTCATTAACTCCGACTTTTGCTGAAACATAAATACAAACGTCTTTCAGGCTAATCTAACTAAAAGACTGTAATTAATTAAAAAAAAAAACTGCAACAAAACAGTTGAAACAATTCATATTAAATATTTTTATTGCAAAGCTATAGTGTGTATACAATGTGTGAACGTTGATGACGTAGTACGTTAGCTACGTTAGCACGATAACTTAAGTTCAAGTCAAGCCGATGTACGCCACCACAATCAGTCTGAGTGGTGATTCGTATTCGAGCAGAGTTGTGCGGTAACGCAAGAAGATTTTCTTGAATACGAGATACGATTTCGTTTCGTCGTGTCTTACGAGTATTTTTTTGATTAAATTTAAATAAATTTCTATAAGAGTGTTTGTCTTTTGACAAATTATTAAAACAAATGCTGACTTGAATTACCGCGGAAATTGAGTTTTTTTTTTTTTTCATTTTTTGTTGACGAAATCAAAAGTGTCGATGAAATAGAATCGAAAAAAAAAAATTGGTTGTACGTCGCGAGTGAATTTGAAAAACAAAATTTCAGTACGGCTTGACAACGTGGTTCTAGACAGTGTGTACAATTTTTATAAAAAAAAAGGTTCGTTATGGAAATTTTGTTTTAAAATTAAAATAAATAAATATAAATTCAGATTATATACCGAATATGCAAAGTTTGGTCTATATACTTTCATTCCAAGAAATTTATAATCATTTTGTGTGTTATATATGTAAGCAGTCCGATCGGGTGTTCTCTTATCTGTGCTATTGAAAAAAAAGAAGAAGTTTACGTATATATTTATGTAATAAAATTAGATCATATTGATTGAAACCATTTTTGTCCTTTTGCAAGCTTTGTTAACGTAATTGAGTTTGCTTACCATCAAATATTGACACTAGATGGAACTTGACTAAGGATCAGATATGACATTAATGTCAACTGGCTTTCAGTTTTCAAACTGGAGTTTTGTAGATAATGCTGCGCAGAATTAATTAATCTGAAGATACAATTTTAAAAAAATATCACAGATTAAGTGGCATCATTTGTGACCTCAAATGTTTTTAAGTACTACGGAGTGGATTACACAAACTATATTTTTAGAAACATTTTTTTATTTTTATATTTTGCGCGTGTCAAAAGGGTAATGACTACCCTTAAGCAAAAGCACGCGCGTTGGGAAACTAGAGGGGAGGCATGGGAAATACAGATGCACATTGGTTTTGAATGCCTACGGCTTGTAGTGACGAGGAAACACATAGCTTCGACTTTGAAAAAGATCCCTATATTTGTCAGTACATCTGAAAGTAGTTTTAAGTGGCATCTGGTGAACATTCGAAGCGCGGTGTGCATTGCGGGTAAACTGGCCCATTTGTAGAAGAAACGATAGAGACGGAAGATATTTCTGCAATTTAATGGACTTCGTCTGTCGCGTACAAGACTTTTTTGATTTTGTCTAGAATGTGCAGTACCTACAATGTTTGATGCACCAGCCTTTGCTGAGATGAATGGCTTATAGATTGGGACCCGATCAGAAAGGGTAAAATATTTTTTGTAACATTAAAGAAAACCTAGACATTTCGCAGCTTTTTTTTGGCGATTCGTATAAAGGTTGTCGTTAAGACATTTACCAATGGAAAATATTTCGATTTCGGCGATGCAGGTATCATTGAAGGAGAGTGGTTTGGGTTTCGCTTAACTGCCGAAAGACAGTATTGGGTTTGGGATGCATTCAATTCTACTCTATTGATTGAACCCCAGCATTTTCATACGATTTGAAGTTGTTTTTAGTTAGTAAATGAAACAATAAATCGACTTTGTTCAAAATAATAAAGAAAACCGAAACGAATTTAAAGTGCAAGCTCAGCAATCGAATGCTATGATTTCAGATACAATTTTTGGACTAAACAATCCAGTCCACTATCCCCACAAAATCTTAACTATTTCTTAAATTTATTTTCTGGCTCTCGACCTATAAGAAGGCTTTGTGTAGAAACGTGCTCAATACTTTGATATACATCAATAGGTACAACCGCAAAGTTAATGGTCTTAAAAGCAATGAATCAAACAACTCAAAATATTTCTTAACAATTAAACTATTCTAAGCAAGATTTTTATGTTTAACCGAAACTGGTTTCAATTTCAAATCATATTTCATTAATTTGTTTAGTCATCATAAAAGAAAAACCAACACTTTATTATTTTGATTTATATTTATCGGAAGTGTGTTGAATGAACTTTGTTCAACAGTGTTGTGTGTACTTGAATTAAAATTGTTTTTAATTGCTAGCTTTATAAATAAATATTTTTATAAGTTTTGCGATAACAATACATGAAATGCGCCCTGCATCAAACGAATTTTTATTGTTCGTCCCTGTAAAAATAATATTTTATAAGTTCTCTATAACAATAAAGTTTAATGACTTTAAAGCTTAGTCATTTGCGATAGGTCTTTGTGAAGGACTTCTTTGGTAAGAATTTTAAAAGGCAATTGGCTGTGTGAAAAATATTCTCAATTGAGGGTTTTGATACAAAACGCCTTGTAAAGGGTGTCACAAGTTTTTTGCTATTAAGTCAGCTGTCAAGTTGAGCTGCTTGTTTGACACTTTGTATTCAGTAAACTTTCATGAATTATCATGGAACGAGCAATGCCTGTAAATCATGGGAGTGGTCTATTCGCTAAGCATGGAGAGGACAGTTTAAAGTTGTGATGCTCTTAAAAATACTCTTTGATTAATTTGGCATGGGCCTTATCTGGGGTCGGCCTTTCTTGTCTTGAGGCTCCAATTCCTTTTATCCCGTGCTGCCTCGTCTCCAAAGTTTCTTCTTGCATCGTTCTGTTCATCGAAGTCGTTGGCGGTCGTCCTAGTCTTCTAGAGTCCACGGGGATTCTTAATGTTTTCTGCATGATGTTTCGCTTTCGCTTCTATGTTTCCATCTAAGTTGGTTTTCTGAAATTAGTACTATTTTGAGAGAACCCTTTATGTACTGCCCTCCTTTTTTGTCCATCGGAGTAACACCCAGCGTAGCGAGTAACGGGGAAGAAGGGTTCATCTGCATTCATCCCCTGTATGCAGTTAAAGGAAATAAGGGTTTAAACTGAAGGTCCCCAGGTATACAGAGTTTGGACCAGCGACTGAGCTTTAGATTTATTTAGTTTTCATCCTTTTGATTCTTTTTAAAGCTTTGCAGTCCCTCTTGGGTTTCTGAGATCATTGCAACGTCATCAGTAAATATTGTTATCAACGGCAAATTGTCTTAAGTATTGTGTGTAAGAAAATGGATTCACCACAATCGTTATCTGAAATAATGCATTATGTGGAGTTCATTTGTTTCCTCTAGAAAAGGGTTACGTGTTGTTGCTTAATACTGAGGCTAAGCCTGCCAAAAAGTTTGTTTTGTCACATCATCCCATGCAAGCAACGAGAAACATCAGAGGGATTAATATGTCATTAGAAGCTTGTCAATTCGTCTGTAGTCGACAATAAAAATTCTATTACCCTTCCATTCGTGCGAAAAATATAACACGTGCCTAGGCATGCATCGCGATTGAATGCGAATGCAAGACCTTGACCTTTTATGGTCTGCTGCTCCGAATTATTTTGATATTTAAACTTATTTTCATTGAAGCAGAATATTTACGCAAAGTGTAGTACAATTTATCGTCTGGTAGAGAGGGTGGCTTCAGGTACTATTCTCAGTGGATTTTTCATGATCTTGTGCTACACTTATCCTATGATAATTTTCCTATGAATAGTCGGAATTTTAAAGTCGACTTTGCTCTCTGATTTCAGCCAGAATCTTAGTCGGGAATGGGATGTAGTTGTATTTTCACGGATTGCTCTAAAACTAGTGGAGGACGACAACATTTAGCTTCACTATTCTTAGACAAACATCCGTCTTCCAAGCGGAGACTTATGGTATTCTAGGACTTGGTGTTGTTTGGAATAGGTGGAAGGGTCGGTGCTTAGGGCTTTGTTCAACCCTTTGAACACTTTCAGTATAGTTCGTGAGACAAAGAACTCTTTGAAATTGGTTGTTAGATTAAATTCTTTGACTCTTGGCTTTGTCTTCAGTCATACTGGGACTTTTCTAGAGAAAGCTGTGAGGAAGCCTACTTAAAGTTAGAAACTGTTTAAGGTCTTTTTGTATCTTCGGTAAGATCTTGCATAGACAATTGTGTACGGCACGACACTCTCTAGGATACTCCCGGAGGTCTGTAGAAAATCTCCAGCACTCTTAGTAGAAAACACTAAAGACAATTTATTGGCATCCTAACGTGCGTCTTTACTTTTGTCAAGCATCTTAATATATTAGACTGAAGTGGCATAACAGTAATGGCGCTTGTGGATAACGACACTGCGAAGAATGTTTTTTGCGAATATCCTGTCTTGCATTGTATAGGGTGGCAGATTTTTAGTGCTCATGTGATAGCTCCTTGTCATCCGAAAACGCATAAGTTTCAAAAAATTAGAACGCAACGCTATGCTAAACTGACACCCAAGCCGATATCGAAAAAGCGTTCGTGTGTCTCCTTCCAAGGCGCGCATTTATTTTTCGAAAATTAATACACATTGCCAATAATTTTTTTGCATAATTTGCATATTGCAGGGAAAAAACAAAAATGAGTACGGCGCACACGAACTTCAACGTTTGCAATAAAAAAAAAACTACACAATGCGTTCTGCTACATTGTCAAAATAATCATGTCTTGAATAATATTTTCAAGTCTAATGAAACACGTTTTTTTGTCGATACGTATCGTCAGCAATTTAAAGAAAAAGTAAAAGAAACTGTCAAAACGAGGTGAATGAAATTTTGCGGAACTCAAATTTTATAAATTTGTTTTTCCAATTATTTATTTGCTATCAATTGAATCCATCAAAATGTTATTTTACTTTTATTTGCGTAAACAATTGCAAAAGTATGATAGTAACAATTTTATGCACATTTTACTTTGTAATGAGGTCTCAAGAGATATACCGTGAAATGCTTTTGACTTAATGTAAGTTATTGCTCTAGAAAGTCACCAGACCAGTCTTAAAAGTTGTCATTCAACAAACTCTTTTTTTGTTTATAAATAAAAGTACATATACTATGCATGTAGATCTTGAATTTATTAATTACTTTAAGTGAATCTCGCAATGGACAACGAGAGTAACTTGAAATTCTGGAAAACATTTAAACAAACAGACCTTTCAAGGTTTTGTTAATGTGTCTGCTTAAAATGTTTTATGTCTTAAGAAGTAAATATAATTTGCTATGGTGAGGTTAGGTTAGCTTAGAGACACACTTAGACCAGAAGAAGGTAATTTGTGATACCACAAGGGTCTAAACTACCCGCAAAACCAGTCAGAGCTGCGAAGGAAGCGTTAAAACCACCTAACATGTGTTTTTTTTTTGTCAGGTCTCCAAGATTATTGAAGAAGTATGCTTCAACAGGAAGTTCCATTCAAGGAATCAAGAGAAGAGTATAAAGAGTTGGCCCTTTTCCTAGTCATCCCTGCAGATATTATTATAAAAGGCACCAAGCCTTTTGGTGTGTCTTCCGATAAAGTAGTGTTGAGTTATGAGACCTATCGTGCTACTGATAAGCGATATTTTCAAAGAAACCAGGCTATTTAATCGTTTCTAAACAAGATCGGACCAAATCTGTCATTTCTCCAAGAACAGTTTAATTTTGCTAATCCTGTCCAGCTTACATGTAGCGAGAGGCATGCCATGGGCACTGGGCTTACAACTAAGGGAGCAAACACAGGTTTGAGTTTCGCGGTACCATATCTCGGTGGGCAATGACAAATCTCCGACCTGATAAACGCTCATAAAAAGCTAGGCCTTGATCCTCTATATTTTTTTGTAAAATCCTTAAATTTATGACAAGATAAGGGAGTTCATCAGCAATACAGTTTCCCGGAATTTCTCTGTGCCCAGGTACCTAGAGTAGGTGAATGTTAAACTGTTCGGTCATCTGAATAGCATTTTAGGGCCGCGTTAGCTCCTATCTGTCTGTAGGTATCAGATGATATAGGATGTGGAGAGCAGCTGAATGGGTGTTCCTAAGAGTTCCACTAATGCAAAAGCAGGCTGTTTTGCGTATCTTTCCTAGATGGTTGCGGTGTATAGACTTGTCCTATGCCATCCAACAGAAGCACACAGCGGGAGTGCATGCTCCACTTACTTCCGATAGCCTTTTTGTCCAAGTAGAGAGCAACTGTATTTTTGTCTAAACGTTCTTGGACGTTGAGTTTCCAACTCAGTTTTCTATCTAAAATGGGACCCAGGTACCTACTTAGCTTTATCTGTGAAAACAAGGCTAGTTTGGAAGGCTTAACATTAGGAACCTTGTTTTTAGGTTGTTGCGGGCTTACCCAAAGCCCGTATGGAGGACTTATCAACTTATTTCCTGCGACTAAAAGTAGGTCTCGATATTATTCTGTCTACTTAAAAATCGATGGTGGTTTCCAAAAGAATGTTGGACACACAAACAACGGTCTCCTTTTCTTTCACATGAACACTGTTCTAGTTGAAGTCATTTGAAAAGTAGTATCGATCTGATCGATTCAGTCCATTAGACGGAACTTGGGTCAAATCTGTTTTACAGTATGACACGACTTGCAATTTGCACATCAGCAGTTGGGTCTGTTAAATGTTTCTATGATACGGTACCCAGCATAGGTGAACTCTTCAGAAACGATAAGTAATCCATTGGTGATCCATGGTAGAGAATTAATATCATGAACACTGCTGCTGCTAAAGATGTCAAGTGAAACCAGATGGAAAAGAATGACTCTAGTGCAACCGAAGAGTGGTTTTTCCCTAGATGGTTGCGGTGTTCAATTTTATCCAACTGTCTGTCTATCAAACTATTACGCTGTATAGTGTGTTGATCCGATAACAGAAAAATGAAGCTCACGTGATCGTTTAGTTTGTGTGTACAAGTACTCGTAACTCGATTAGTTATATGTTCAACATGAAATTCATTTAAATTGAATTAGTCTCGTGTGGATTCACTCATCATTTTAAGGATTAGACACTTTTCCGGTCCGAAAATAACATGTTAAATACAAATTTAATACACTTTTCAAATTCAGGCTTCAGGAAATTGAGTCCTGATGAAAAAAAATCTACTCGTGACAAAGAGCGAACCTTAAAGACTAGTCTTCTTGATGTGTCTGAGGCTGAGTTGTTTCTGCTACGAAAGAAGTGTGTCTTAGAATCCCTTTGAGAAGCTGTTCAAGACAAGACAAAAAAAAACCGTGGTTTGACTTGAGTTTCAAAGGATTTGCAATGACATTCCATTTGTAGATTCCTTAGAGGAGGCTAATGTGCGTGCTGCCCATTTCACAGCTAACTAAGCACTTAAGATTGTGCTCTGTTTCCAATTGTACTCGAGACCATCGAATTTTTAATAAGACAAATCCAGTTTCGAACTTGTTCAGTTGCAAGAGTACTTAGAGATTTCAACATTCACAAATAGGAGGATTGATGGAGAAGGAAGTCCTTTCCCCGTATCACTTAGGTCAATGTAGACCCACTGTGATGCCCTAGGGGTTGCAGCCTCCTTACTAGGAACCATAAGCCTAAGCTCTTTCAAGCCAGCCCGCAGCGCTGATGAATCTGTGTATGTCAAACACAGACTTGCTGGACAGTTCTTCTAGATTCTGGAAAGGTGCCTTCCTAGGATCTTAAATCCTATATGGTAGAGTGCTGCAGAGAAAGTGTGGTGGGACCTCATCTACTTCCGTGTTCCGTGTTCAATCCCAGTCTTCTTGCATGGTAGTTTAGCATGTCATGCTCAGTGATGATACCTATTAGAAAGGATACGGATTTTTTCAATTCATTTGCAGGATTCGTTTGGTTCTCTGTTCATTGTAGAATGGCCATAGTTTCTGAAGAGGTGTTCTTTCGCGCTTTTCCATCTGTCCTACTCATCTGGTCTCTTTCCGGCTTCCAACCAATTGGATTTAAATTCCTTCTTTCCAAAGCCATGGAAACGCTGATAAGTTATCAGCTTATGAAATATTTCGATGCACAAAAAATCCTCAATGATCGGGAGTATGATGTTCAAAGCAACTGGTCCATTGCAGAGTTTGGCACCGATAAATCTCTAATTTTTGGACAGACAATCAACATGAAATAGATAGGTATGTATGTAGGCAGATGTCAGAAAGATTGAGACTCCTAGGCGGTAGTTCATTCAATTCTCCTTCCATATCGTTTAGTCTTATCCATTTCCTTTGCAAATGCAAAAACTTATCACCAAAGAACAAACACTTCAAGATAAAAGTTTTTCTCTGCGTGAATTTGATAACGGGTCGGGTTTTTAGATGCTTTTAGGAATGCCATTCATTTCCCTAAGTTACTTAAGTTTTTTTGACTACTCTTGTAAGCGATTGTTGTAAATAGTTGTTAAATAGATTTGAGTCGGTTATAGGTTATAATTGAGTCAAGGAACAAAAGAATTTTTAGTTATTACTGCTTTTTTTCCAACTTGACAGTAACTTGACAGCTGCTCATGTAGTATGATCTAAAGATTCCCACCAAAGAAATTGCAAATATTTCCATAGAACCACAAATCCATTTCACTTAACTTGCATAATTCTAGTCGTAGATCTATTAGTTTGATACATGATTCCGACTAGACTAATTTAATTGCGCAATAATAAAAGTTTTTTAATCTAACAAAAATTGCATCCGTTTTAATTGACATTTTATTTAATTGAAGCACTTTTAATTGATTGCCTAACATGCACATTATTAAACTTTTTTTTTTTTGTACAGAAAGTCATTAAAATTATATAATATTTGTGAAGAGAGACATCTACCCTTTGAATTATTATTTACTGATTAAAAAATCGCATTTGTTTTGAAATACCCATTGCTTATTACATATATTGAAAAATCAGCAATTTTTAATCAAGAGGTTATAAATCTTTCCTTGTTGTAATTTTTTTTTTTAGAAATAGTTTTCCATTTCTTTTTCTAAATTACAAAATAGATTTTGTTTTGTTATTGATGGTGTTTTTGAACGTTTTTTAATGTCATTCAACTGAAAAATGTTTTCGATTTTTCTAGCCTTGTTTGAAACTACATGTTAGAGGCTACGATGATTATTTAAACCTTGATTGTTATCTATTCACTGTCATCTCAATATTATATTTAACCTTCCTTCATTTCGTTTTTCTAAAGCTTTATCATTTTACAAATTTCAAGTCTGTGATGCATATAAGCCAATGTACAGCTTCATAATATGAATTATACGATAAGGAATTATGGAAAAGACGATGCATAATACTGCTCGATTGATGCAATCAGCGCTTATGACGTTCAATTACGAAAACACTTTTAGTCACCCTGTTATTAAAAAAAGTAGTATTTTAAGGGGTAGAACAAATCGAAGATTATCTTTTTCCTTGAGATTTCCTTGAGAGTCGAAGAGAAAATCTTTCTAGAGCGGTGTGTCTGAGATAGGCAATAGTTTCCATGTAAGGGAAAAATGGCACCGACCATCGTGAAGAATTTTGGTGGATTGGTTGGAAATTTTCACGGATCTTTGAAAAATTTTCAAATAAGAGCAATTTTTCTTAATCTGCTGCCTTACATACGCAGTGCATACGCAGGAGAAATGTCTTGGTTTTAACCCCTCGAGGTGCTTATCGCCTGTTCTAAGAGTATATACATATGTACGTAGGTTGGCGGCTCATTTCCAACGTATTCATATGTACAGTCCTATACTTGGCAATGAAGTTGTCTGTTGGCTTAAGTTTTCCTTTTATTTTGGATGCTCCATCTTTCATTAGAATTTTACTACCATTCTGGGCGTCAGAAGAAAGGATAGCTCTGGTGAAACATCGGGTATCGCTGAAACTTTAGCTTAGAGTACATTGCTGCAGTTTGGAGGTTTTTTTTTGATCGGACAATAGGAAATACCATATGTCCTAGATATACAAAGTAGTAGACCTTCTCGATCTCGAGTTTAAAAGGCTGTGGGCCTTTGTTTTTGCCGAATTTATCTTCAAAGCTACTCTCCCCGCATCGGTTTCCAGGTTGTGAGCTATTTGACATAGATCCATAATTCTGTGTGGAAGTTCTCAGATAGTCCAACTTTCATCTGACGTACGTCATTTTGGTCGTTAAAGCCCTCTGACATCTTCTAATTGCAAAGAGCGCGGTGCTTCTAGACGGATGTTATTTGGAATTAAGTCCACATTTTAGCTCATTGGTATTGTTCCAACTGTTGCTCTTTTTTGTTGTATCTTCTGCTTGTGTTGGTAAAGTGGTTATGCTTATCAAGGTTTCCACATCCTCAACAACACACATCACCAACCAGGTTCACATGAGACGTGGTAACAAAAAGGCACATCTGGTGCTACTTGGGTTCATGCTGAACCGCCACCTCAACCTACCTACCTAGCTATCAAGGTTTACAAAACTGCTCCTTGAGTTTCGGCTTCTCTGTTGTTGAGACTGCAATCCAAATGTTAAGTAAAATACGGTATAGATCCGTATTCAGAATTCTATCCATAACCTTGGGGATAATTTTGCCACCAAGAATTCTGTTTCTGAAGGGAAAAGAGCGATGACCATTTCGTTAGAACGTGTATCACTCTCAAGGCAATGCAATGGATGTAGGTTTTTTTTTTTTTTCATGCTTACAATTGAGCCTCTTAGGTTTAGATTTTCTTGGTGACAGTTTAGGGAACAGCAGCAATGAGCTTGCTTTAAGCCTGGCTTCTCTAAATTCCTGTAGTTAAATTCCTTTTGCATGAGGAGTAACTTGCTTAGTCTACAGAATGATTCTGGTGCAATGAATCTTGTTGATGTGCCATATTTTGTCAGTGAGTCGGAATTTTGTGTCTCCGAAAATAAGCTAGGTCAGACATCATCTTGTAATAACAGGCGAATCAACCGCTGCTAGACAGCTTGACTGTCTGAGAAAATAATGATAGTTTGCCACACAAGATGTGGGAGGCTTGGTTGAGTCTCACACACTGATTGATGGCAATTACCTCAGCTGAGAATCAATATAGATTTTTTATTTACCAAGGCTGACTGAGAACCTGGCGAATGCTAATTCTCAATAAATTCCGGATCCATATCTAATTACCATTTTGTATTGGTCCGAATAACAGACGAAGTAAGAAGGATATGGTTGGGGTATGCATTTTCCAAGTCTTTCCTTGAAGAGAGAACTGGGCAGCATGTCATCTAGAAACAAGTTGAAGGCTATGTTGTGTTTTTTATGTTTCAAGCAAAGATAAGTGACATGTAGTCAGCATGCGAATGTACATTAATCTTTTTTGACATTTACTTACATCAGTTTTACTGTCCAGACAGTTTTTGTGTAAACTAAAGTCAGAAAATTACTCCTACCGACCTTGTTTGCACTCGTTATGTTTTTTATCCACCAGATGTCTAGAACAAAAGTTAATTACTTTTATACATGTGTATACTTCCCGTCGATTAAAGATTTACCTTATCAGACTTCATCACTTGTTTTAAACAGGTAACACAATAATTCACAACAATTATTCCATTTTAATAATATTTTTTAATAATTCTTCTTAGTAATCTTAACCGGTTAACAATTTTTTTTAAGTATGTACACGTTTATAGTTCTACTTCACAGAACTCTTAGTACGAATCATAAGTCTAGATTCTTTATTCAATTAAAAATTCACTATAGTCTTATACAATATGAAATGGTCGACTCCAACACAAAAGACATTTTTTATAGTCAAAACGAGACGTTGGTCTATATTTCTAACAGTTGGGTCATAACCCAACATTAAAGTAATAGTTGAGACGGCCTACAAAAAATATTGTACATAGAATTATTTTTAATATTTTATGTGAAAGAAAGATGCATTAAAAATGAAAAAGAAAAAAAAGAAAAGGCATTTAAAAAAAGAACACACTGATAAGAGCGGTTTAAATTAAGTTGAACTTTTAAAACATAAGTTAAAGTGAATTATGACCTACTTTTTATAGACACTCGTTATTGTTTTTTGTTTACGACTTAATGGTTAATGTTTCCTAGTCTTAATTGCATGATTATTTTGAGGAAGTACAACTGCAAAGATGCTTTATAAGTACATTGGCTTAGTTTTTTTTTCGGAATCATGTGTCCTATTTCAGTATAAAAAATTATTTCTTACTTCAGGCAAGCATGTGTATTTCTTGTTTTCATGGTTTCTTAAGATGGCCAGAGAATAGCAATTTTTCAATGCCAAAGTCGAAAGTAAGGTAACTAACACGAGTAAATATAAATAAAATTAACATAATATTCCACTAATCATGCAAAAGGAATCTGATTTAACCACATAATTGCAGGTGTTGGCCAAAACTATGTTTTTCAGAAGCTCACACTAGCGGGAGGTAGTGATTTATTTATTAAAAGTACGAAAGATATTACGCGTTTGTCGTCTTGTAAATTGCTTTTAAATTATATGTAACCTTGCACCTGTTCTTTGTTAACAAAGTGCACTTTGTTTTGCTTAAAAGATGTTTGGAACACGAAGAGTATTTTATTTTTCTTTCTCTATGGGAGAAAATAGGTTCGTAATCTAGGCAAAGTGTGGAGTCTTGAACAGTGACAGACAACACCGTAAGCCTAGGTTTTGTATAAGGTCATAGGCAATGAAAGATTTGATGAACTTGTCAGAACTGGATCTATCCTTCTCTCCTGTCCTTGTACATATCTCATTTAGCTGTGCTTATTAGAAAAGTGAACGAAACCCTAGATGGATCTAATATACTTCGGATAAATTTGGAAACGTGCCTTGCAGCGAGAACACTTTGGTCAGTCCTTGCTCTTTCTTTGATTTGACTCAAGTGCGTAGAATGCTGGCAAGTGCAATCAGTTGCCATCAGATTCTTGACTTTGACACTCATCAAGAACGTAGCATCTTTTTCCGTTTAGCCTAACCATTGCAGTGTCTTCCAAGACGAGATAATGGCAATTAAGGAAGCCCTATCGTGGCTGAGGCATCATGGAAATCACAATTTTTACTGATAGTCAGGCCGCGTTAGAATCTCTGGAATCTGTCGACTTTAACTCAAAAACAGCCCTAAATTGCCACTTGTCTCTGAATGAGATGGCTGAGCAATTCAAAATTCACCTTGTATGGGCACCGGAGCATAGGGATATTCCAGGCAAGTGCATGGCTGATAAACTTCCCAGAGAGGGCACTATTCTACCAATTCTTACGGAAAAGGGGAATTTAAACATGCCTCTTGGAACCTGCAAATTGCTACTTAAAAGAAACCCGATCGACATCGCCAATCATAGATGTACAGAATGTGACACTTGCCTTATCACCAAGCAGATTGGGCCAAAGCTGGATCTTAAACGTTCTCACTGCCTCATCAGACAGGAAAGACTTCTCATAACAACCTTAGTAGATATCATAATGGGACACTGCACCATCGGCAAGCACGCCACTAGGCTTTTGCAGAAGCTTCATGGACGAGAAGGAAGAGGAGACAATTTTCCACCTTCTTTTCACACGTTGGCCCTCTCAGCTCGAAGAAGAGCAAACTTAGGAGCCACCTTCTTTCACAATCTAAGCGAACTAGTTAATCCAGCGCTTCATAGTGAGCTCCGGCTGGTTATGCGGGTAGTATTTCTGGTTGAAGTGCAGATTCGTGTTTTAACACAAAAGACAAAGATCTTATCTGGTCTAAGTGACGTTGCAACATGCAGCCTGCCACTCCTACGTAGTCTAACCTTGACACTCATATAAAATGTGTCCAATAAAGTGAATATTTTCCATCAAAAATTGTCCAATCTTCCATGCACAATCAACACCATAAGCGTTTGGGTTCAGATGGCAGAGAGTGGTTAAGCCCACTTAAGAATTTGATGGAGCTTCCAAAATCAGCCTAAAGTTAAATCAAGTTTTGCGTGCTATGATTATTGTTATTTGTGTGTACCTACTTGTATGTTTTTCTTTTGTTTTTTCGTTAAAATTATAAAAAACGTTTTATTTTGGTAAGTGCCTTACTTTTAATATTCTTAGCTATTAAATTTTTAACTCCACCATTAGCTTAAACTACTTTAAACTATGATTACTAAGGTCATGCTATAAGGAAGACGGACAGTGAACAACAAAGCAACTAAAAACAAAACGGACAGTGAACAATTAATGCGATTTTACGTTCCGCATTAAATTAATTGAAAGGCTTGACGGGTTAGGGAAGTTAAGAGATTTGGTTAAAACTGACGATGATGGACAGTTGAATATTTTCTGCAAATAAATCGGCTTTAGTTAGTTAGTTGTCAAGGTTATCTGAACACTAAAATATATATTGCTGATTAAACATCTAATATTAGTCGCAATGACATCTGCCAACTTATACCGGTATTTGTCATGTTTTAAAAATTTAAGAAGAAAAAGGGCATATTATTTCTAAATGACTCATCTCTTTCTCCAGCAATTGATTGTTAATAATCACTTCAACAGAAAAGTTATAATTCCTAGTCGTCTCAACAGGGAGCCATTCCACCAAACGATCTTATATTATGATTATAACAATAAAAACCGCAAAGTATAATAAGGTGTTTAAGAAAAAAAATGTTTACCATTAATTAAAACCACCAAGTACAAGTACACCTATTTCCTACAAAATGATAGGTTTTCTAACAACCTGTCAAATATTCGAGTACTTAATTACAAAGAATAGTCAGGAAGAATTAATTACATTACATTTAGCTGTAATTGTATGTACAAACATACCTACATACGTATAATGTGATCTTTCTTTTAATTCCTCCCTGTCCAGTTATATTATTGCGCAGTGGGTTACGTTACGATACGATATAAATTATTTGCATGTCAAAGTGCAATATTTTTGTAGCTTGTTAGCTCCTTGGTGTTAATTTCAATTTAAGTTACATACATATACAATATTATGAGAAATTGTTTTCACTTTATTTAAATATGCATATTAGAGAAATGGGTTGACGTTGACACTATATCGACAGTGACATAAGCAATTTAAATTTTACAATTAAATGGGTAAGGTGCCCTTGGACACGTAAGACGAACATTATTGTGAAATTAACTTAATTTAAACTCATCTGGTTAAAAAATAATTTAAGTGGTATTTTATTTTTATTGTAGCTAATTAAAATATAGTACCTATATACTTGTTTTTTATTAGCAAAGGTTTGTGGGATATTTGTTAAAAATAAAATTTAAAATATTAAGTCTCTGATGAAACTGACTTAATGAAGAGTTACTTGTGTAATTATGCAAATAATTAGCAATTATATTGAGATTCTTAAGTACTGGAATATTTTATAAGGGAAAAAGTAAGTTTCTGGTTGGTTTGGATTGTTTACTTTAAATGAGATAAGAAGAAATTTCGATATTGCATTGGTAATTGATTACATTATACTTAGACAGGTTTTCTATTTTTGTACTAAACTATTCATTAAATGGTTAATATATATAAAAATCAGTAAGTATGGCTTTCCCATCTGCTAGGTTGATGAAAATCAATTATAATATATACTTACATACTTATTAGGCCATTAGGGTTTGAGCATGAACTAATGCCGCTTTCCATCTTTCACGGTCCCGGGCACGCTGCTTCCAGTTGACAAGACCAAGGTTTTTGACATTCCCCGATTGCCTAAGCCGGAGGTTCGGTCTTCATTTTCTTCGTGAACTAGGTGGCTGAGATTCAAAGACTCTCTTAGCAAGAGCATTCTCGTCCATTTGCTCGATGTGGCCAAGCCATGTTAGTCGACGGATTTTTACCTTCCGGACTACATCCACATCATTGTACAGCTCGTAGAGTTCGCGGTTAAATCTTCTCCTCCATTCGCCCTCCTCGCAGACTGGACCAAATATTCGACGTTGAATTTTTTTTTCGAAGGATCCCAAGATCTGCTCCGCTGTCTTACTTATCGTTCAGCTTTCAACTCCATAAAGCAAGACTGGCAAGATCAGGGTGCTGTAGAGCAAGATTTTGGACCTTCGAGTTAGGAGTTTGGACCCTAGTTGTTTGGACAAACTGAAGTAGCAGCGGTTGCCTAAGGTTATCCTTCGTCGAATCTCTACTAGGGTGTCATTTGTGGAGTTTATGTTTGCCTCGAGTTAGATAAACTCCTTCACAACCTCAAAATTAAAGCTGTTCGACCGATCGGTTTTTGGTAGACAGCATGTACTTTGTTCAATTCTCATTAATCGTAAGACCAACTCGTTTGGCTTGTTCTGCTATTGCCGCAAAAGCCTCAATAATGGCACGCTGGCAAGGAGCGATGATGTCGGTATCATCTGCGTATCTCAGCAGCTGGATGGATTGTTAAATATCTAATACAAGGTCTTCAAAAAGAAACCTTAGATCTTTGAATACACTCATCATTTAAGTTTACTTATCACCTTTACTGTAATTTTTGACAGACGTCATCGGAAAGGTTTGGGAAATTATCACCCAAAACGTGTAGAAATCATTCGAATTTATGACCAAAACTTTTTAAGCCTTCTATTCTGTAAATGTTTCATGGTTCACGTGAAATTATCGTGAAAGAATCGTCTAACTGAAGCCACTATCCTGTGTTGTATAGTGCCTCACCCACATAAACGCACAGTTAAAGTGAAACTTCTGTCGGTTTCGTCAACCATGCAAATTTCAATAATTACATTTTAAGTCGAATTGGACCATAAATTATATAATTTGTCCGCCATATTAGAGCCGCTATCTTAAACTTTTATGACATAAAAGTGTCAAAGTGTAGTTGTAATAGGTTTGTAAACGATTTTTAGAACATATAAAAATGTAGCTGCCACACAAGTCGCATGTGCGGTTTCTCAGCGGTCTCTCTCTCTCATACTTTTACTTATTCTCCGATCCTTCCAGCATGCACACAATCAAGCTCAAGTGTTGGCTTTAGTCTGTCAGTTTCCAACTTTGATTTTTATGAAAAATCATTGGTCTACAAGGCCCACCCTTATGTCATTATTAAGTAAGCCGAGATAATACATCGATAGTAGGTACGTGTTGTGGTTTTGACAATGAACCATTTCGATAAGATCTGGAGTGCCAGCAATCAGTAATATTTTTATTTAAAAACCTTCAACCAAGCTTCTAGACTCATTAGACTCTTCAATTAAGTAACTTAAAGGCGAATGGTTGTCATCCAAGCACTTCAGTTTCAACTAGAATTAATTTCTTTTCTCGCTTGCTTAACCTCCAATTGTGTCTTCGTCATGAAAAGGAGATTATTGACTCACGAGTTTTCTCATTGGCCCCCATGTTTAGGCATTTGCACACTATTTTAAAACGGATTTTTACTGAAATAACTTATGAATATTATTAAAAAAAATTGGTCTAACTACATACTTACTCTAGTAATCTGGAAGCTTGGCTTGAGTCGTTAGATATACAGCTAGAGATAATCATTTAGATTAAGACGCTCAAATATACTTGCATACATTACATCAAAAGGCTTTCGACCAATGAACGGATACCGCAGCCTTCCGTTTACTTCAGCCCTGGTTATGTTTCTCATAGCCTAAGTATCACAGTATTCACAATAACTTGGTCACTACAATGAAGGGTCGGGCTTCCTGGTCGTCTTGAAACTGAGGGCTGCGATTCCGAGATTCTCATGGTTGAAGCATTGCTGTGCATTTTTCTAGAAGTTCTCTTTCAAAATCCGTCAATTTCATTTACTCGTCCTCGTAAGCATGGACAGGTCCTTTAATACTCCTAAAGCTGTCTTTTTAAAAAATGTTTTTCAGCGTTTTTTCCCTCACAGTAGTCGTAAAGCTAAGAAGCTACAGATGGTGGTCGAAAAGATGATTTTGTAGTGAGTTCTCTACTACTTTTGATAGAGAACGTCTTTCGTCTGTCTTCTTCGGAAAGGAATGACATTGAAAATGCAATGGTTTGATGGCTTGATGTAAATATTATTGCTGATCCTTTGCTTGCTCCTGACGATCCTAGAGCTTAATATTTGTTTTGCCCTGTTTACTAAGACTAAATGAAAAGTCTTTCGAATCCGAACGACTTTAAGTAGATGCCCATATGTTTGGCCAATGAGCTTGTATAAATGGACGGGAAAATCCATCGTAAAAGCCGTCATCCGACGGAAAAACAAAATATTAAGAGAATTTGGGTTTAAAATCACTCAGAGTCAACTTTACATGGTCAATGATTGACATTTAAATTAAAGCATCTATTACTTGTTGTCTTTTTTGTTGAAAAATAAATAAGAAATCAATAATTTCGCTAACTAAAATGCTAACATTCATATGTAAATAAAAATGTGACGACAAAAGCTTACAAGTTAACTTCGAAAAATTTATTAGTCTACCATGTTCCATTCGTTTATCGTTTATTTATTTATCGTTCCTGCTTCTTATTTAAAAAAACAATTTTTTGTTGAATCACTTCTAATGAACAAAAAATCCGAAAGTTAATTCATTAATAATGAAATTCTGGTTTTGTTCTTAACGGAAACAAAGAACCCTGAATTGGAAAAAAAAACACTATCTGACGTACCAACCTGGGAATTCCATTAAAAAAAGTTATGATTGCAAACTATAGAAAAAAAAAACAAAAATACTTGTTAAATAAAAGTCTGGCAATTAATCTCATCATCAAAACGCATCTTATTACTCAAAACAAGTTCCAAACTAAATACGGACAATCAAATATTTTCATGCATAAATATGTTCGGAAGGCGGATTCAAAAATCCAAAAAAGATCAAACGACAGCAATGACACCAAAGTCAATGAATAATAAACCAGACAACTGATATTAAGTGTGTTCGTATAATTTAAACAATTAAAGAAATGCGCCTCTTGTTATTACAAAAACCTTGATTGTACGAGTAGTAGCGTAAAATAAGCCGTCAAATATATAAATCTTTCCCTATTTGGATTTTGTTTTTTAAGGGGCAAGTATTGGCTGTGTGAAAATTGTCTAATTCGACATTTTTATGTTTAGTCACAATCGTGGATTGGCTGTAATTGCGGATTCAACTAAAACAATGGCCAAGTCTTATACTAAAAATATGTTTTTAAGACTGTTAAGTTGCTGGTCTTAAGTAAAAAGATTTACAGAGTAGAATCAACTAATCAACTGTCTCTTGTTTTTAATGGCGTGAATATCACACTGACTTCAAAGGAAGACCATATCTTTTAAATAAAGTTGATCCACGCCTTAAGATCAATCAGAAGGGCTTAAGTATTTTGTTGCAGTCTTTGAAAACACTCAGACATTTCGCACCGCTTTTTGCCAATTTATGTGGTTGTTCCAACAAAAGTTGTCAGAATTGGTAGCAGTGGTTCACACTTAGATCGATGTTGATCCATTTTGGTGCTTTGGGGTTGCAACTCTCATACTTCGGAGCCTATAAGCCTAGGGATTATCAAAACAGCTCGAGACGCTGATAAATCTTTTACAGCCTTGTTGGGCAATTCTTCTAGATCCTGAAAAAAGTGTTTTTCAATCTGATTTGGTAGAGTGCTGGATAGTGGAGTTTCTTCATTTACTTGTTCGTCACCACATCCCCTGCACAAGTCATTCGTGTTCAGTCTCTCTTTTTACATTGTGTCTCAGCACATAAACATACATACCGGGGATGGAAAGTATTTCGGTTTCGGCATTGCAAGTACCATTCACGGATAATGATTCGAGGCTTGCTTAAGTGACGGAAGACAGCATTGCATGTTAGTTGTAATTCAGTTTTGTTTACCATTTATCAATCAAAACATCATCATCATCATCAATACATATTATAAAACAGTAGAATCGGAATCCTAAATGGAGAACAAGGCTGGGATCTATTGTACAACTACACCGTAACCGCGCTTCGCTACAGAAAATGCATCATCGAAGGAGACTTCTAAAACCGTATTATTAAATATACTTATGTACCTATGCATATCAAACATATGTAAATCTATATTTAACTAAATGCCAATCTGGTAGACGGCCTTAGGCCAAACCAAAATAGACATAGAATCTTTTTTTTGTAACACTTTTTTGTAATGAAATAAGGTCAATTTCTACTTCTACTACTAAAGCAGTAGAACCCGGTGTGTCTAAACATTGAAGAAAAAGTAATAAAAAAGAAAGGGGGTGACTAAAGAAGAGTAATAGAACACAAATTAGCAACTTTTAGAATTCTCTGTTTGTTTGTTCGCGTACATCTCCGAAACTATTGAACGAGTTTTCATGTAGTTTTCACAAGTGGACAGGGCATAATTTGGAGCAGTATATAGGTTTTGTTTTATTAAAATCGGATCTCGAAAAAGTTATCGTCATTTAACGTGTGCGAAGCCGCGGGTGAACTGCTAGATCATGATAACGTTAGTGTGGTCGACATCTGGGATGATCATACTCCAGTTCAACGTACTAAGTTACTTATGTCCTATTTCTTTTTGTAGGTCCTAGGACTTCTACTTCATCTATGTGCCATCGTGTACTGTTTCTGAAAATACGTCTAAGCTTTCACCAACTGCGTGAATCCCCCTAAATTTGTCTGTACCATGTATTTTCGATCGGCCCACACTTCTGCCATCTTGGGTTGGTTAGTTCCATTACGTGTTTAGCAATGAATCAACCGTGATACAGAACAGTCCTAGTTTGGTGTTTAATCTGATTGCATTGTTTCATCGCCTTTGCTTTGTCGATTCGGTTGGCAATATTTTGTTTAAATTCACCGTGTCGGTAGAAAAAATACTCCCAAGACATTGGAAGCTCTTAACTGGTTGTTAAGTAATGCTTACTTGAACTCATGATATTGTTCCCTCATGTTAGTCAAGTTTTTTTGGGTGACAGAATGAAGCCTTGTCGAGTTCCAATTTGGATCTAGAATTTCTCTAACTGATTTCCTCTGTGCAGAACAAGAATAACTACTAATATTCACCAGGAATATCACTTCTGTACAAAACAACCGGAACCGAAATATATTTCTTCTTGACACTGTCGACCTGTCTATCGCAAATGGCATTCTATTTGACCATTAATGGAGACCCTCAAATCTCTATTATTCCATTTCTACGAATGTGACCTGTCTTCACTTAGATTGAATTTGAACATTTCACAACCAATCTTCTTAATTGCGAAGGCTTTTTTTTCCAAGTGTCATTTCGATAAGATTCTAAGAACTTAAGGCTCTAAGACTTTAAGTACCTTAAATTTCTGCTCTGTTCTTTTGAATTATACATTAAAGTTAGATCATTGTATAAAACATTCAAATTCTCTCTAAAGAGTAACAAATTGTATTCATTGATTCAAATTTTGTTTGGTACTCGGTGTTTGCATTGTTTTTCTACAAATTTGTATAACAAACTTTAAAATAAATGTCAAAATGTATGACCAACATCGCGTCTATGCGCAATTAGTTGCGACAAATGCCTGGAACTTTATTTTAATTAATTCCTCAGTTAAAGTTTGGTAATTGTACACTTGGAATGTGCGTTAGTCTAGCATGTAAATGGCATGATTTACGCTTAATGTTATTGATTGTATTTTACGGAATAAAAAATAACAAACATTTTTTCATCATCACAGTTTAAGGTGATTAGTTAAACAAATGTCCTCTTTTCCGTCCTTCGGGTGGTTTTTTAAGTTGTCTTAAGTCAACTCACGTAATAAATTTAACGGACAACACAATATTTCATTTGTTTATTGATTTTTTAATGAAAAGAATTTCACTTCGAAACTGTTATCTTTTTTAAGAATATTTTAACTCATCGCACGTTGTTATAGTCGAAATTTAAGTGCTTGACGTAAGCATGCAATGTGTTATTGTCTATTTGGGTAGATTAGATAAACAACAGTCTGTTTTGTTATTGCAGACAAATTTTTGGTTTAATGTATGGTGATTGTATTTTCAAGTTCAAAGATGCGTTTATAGATACTTGTGGAGATTTTAATCTAAAATGACTCATTCTAATAACATCTAGGTTTTGCTTTACCTGAATCTGGTTAAGAGCGGATTAATTCGTATTGAAATCTATATGACAAACTGGCATTAAGTAGGTGTACTCAGAGATAAACAAAACGGGTATTGATAATAAATAGACGATAAGTTGTGGTCTAGATTTCAATATTCCCACCCTCGTTCGATTGTGTTTGGTTAATGGTCTTATTAGGCTTGGATCTAAATATTGGTCTTCAATTCCTGCAACAAGACTTTCGGCAAAAAATAGGGACTTCAATGTAGAATTTATGGATGTACACAGACACAGTATGGTGGCCCATTCGAAAGAATCAAAAAAGTCCAAAGAATAGCAAGCATATGCATCACAGGCGCATTGAGATCCTGCCCTATAGACGTCTTAACTGTGATCCTACATCTTCTACCACTTGACGTTCATATCAAAGAAGTGGTATGATGTAGAGTGAAATGGCTCAGGGAATCTTGCTGCTGGGCCGCAAAGCCTTGTGGTCATAATAAAGTCCTGGAGATGATACCAAACGAGTTGGTTGCATCCTCGACTGACTATTTTCCAGTAAGGATCTCAACTAGCGCAGACTGGAAAAATGGAAAAGTAATCAAGGATTTTGATACGCTTATCTACACGGATGGCTCGAAAATGGACTGCGGAATTCGAGAAGGAATCTTCTCAGACAAGCTGAAAATATTGAAATCTTTTCACCTTTCCACCATTTACCACAGCACTTTCTTTACCGGTAGCCAAAACGTGATCAAAGCGACTGATTCAGTCACTAAATTCTCAAAACTTATAGAGTAATGCATTCAGGTGGGTCCCAGGACACAGTAAAATCGACGGGAATGAAACAGCTGACGAACTGGCCAACCGGGGGTCAGCTCTTAACGGCTTACATAAATAACTTTTTAAAGTTGGCTAACGTGGAATAGGCTATATAACTGTGTCATATCAACAAAGCTATGCTAAGCAAATGAAGTACAAGGTAGAGACCAAGCAGCCGTGCTAGGTATCCCTCACAACAACTTCTACCGTAGTTGCAAGTAAAACAGCGAAAGGAAATCTCTGTTTCACTTCTTGTGCAAATGTTTAGCCCAAACGACGACGGTCAAGCGACGCACTTTAAGCAAACTCTTCTTCTACGCCCTCCAAGAGGTATCCAAGGAAAGGCTTGGAGAACTAATTATTCTCCTTAACACCATAGGTTCAGTTTAAATATTCCCATGTATCAACCTATCAACCAGATTACATGAGTTTCAAAACAGCCTATCCTAGCGCTAACTGAATTCCACTTTGAACCTCCACCTCTACCCACCTAACCTTGTTATGCAGTGAAGAGCTTGTTTAGACACCCATGAATCCTGTTTTGGTGGTCAATAATAGACCACCACAACCATTTAATATTAATAATCTAATAGCATTCTATTTCAAAGTACATTACACCCGATTAAATTCTATTTTTTGCACCACTCCAGTCACAACAATAAAACGGTTGCCTCCAATTGAACATCATATGAATTTTAATTGCTCAACCATATTTAAATTTCCCAGCAATCAATAGAGAAATATTTAATTCAGTGAATTTATAAACAGAAGCTATAGATAGACACATATGTACATATATGTATGTATACACAACGAAAGAGTAAATTTTTTATACGCAAAGCAGATGCAATATTTTCTTATATCGATCTATTCACGTCACTGGGGAAATTTCTGTGTACAGTGATTCAAATAATGTATCATTGTAAGAGTGAGTGACTTGTTCAGATATTCTAAATATCGAGAGAACAGTATTTTTTATATAATGAATCACGGGGTTTGCGAATCCGTAGACATAAAAGAGTCAAGAGATCTATCTAGAAGGTTTTTCACCAAATGAAGTCTCAAACTTCAGGTGTAGAGGCTCTATACTCCCTAGAGACGGTAAAGTCAACGCAGACGTAGACTACTGCATGACTTGCGAGTGGATGAGTGACCACTTAAGGAGCAACAGGCACGGGAAGTACACCTAGAGGGCAGGTGCTGTAACAATGTTCTTCAAAGTATGCAACGAACATATTTGTGCTATTTTTAAAGAGCGTTACAGAAAGAAATTTGAGACGGTAGGGACACATCATAAGAATACCGGCCGTGAACACGAAGTCATAGAACTCAACGCTGCACACTGCGGAGGACCCGAAAGACCATGTACATCCTGAACGATTCTTGTTAAAAGAAAAAAAACATGTGAAAAGTACAAGTTGACGCCAAGAGAACCTAGGACTAGAAAAGATGACCTTAAATAACTTTGGACCGAATTTAGAACTTACTTAGACGACCTATCAAAGACTGTCACCGGTCTTGACCTATGTCTGTCAGCCTTTTTTTTTACTCGCCTTAGAAAGTTACTGTCACTTTATCGTTTGAGTTGATGTGACTTTTTATGTTCCTTTGAATGAATCTTTGAATCTTTGATCATTAAATCAACAATGATAATAAAATTCTAATAAATTATATTTCCACATAAATAAGTCCATTGCATGCTTGAACTTAAAATAAAAAAAAGACCTTGAATGGCTAGACAAATACTGATTAAAGAAAATAAATCTTCTGATAATATAAATCTTTCAACACATTGCATTACATAACTATAAACTGTTTATAGTATGTTGTCGTCGTCCATAACTATAGAGTGCATAAGTTTAAATAATAAATTATTTCATTTCCCATTTAAATTTAACCTATGAGTAATCAAACAGCACTGATAGACTTTTTTTCAGTTTCTAAGCAAATCATTCTTAAAACATAGTTTATGGGAGCAAAGAGTATAGAATCAGCTGCTTGTTCCTACACTGAAGAATTCTAGAAGTTTTAACTCGTTTACATTTGTTGTAAAGTATGATAATTTAAAAATATCTTATATAATTGTTGTATATGATGACTGTTTCAAATAAAAAAACAAAAAGTCGTCATCATTGATGTAACCGTCTTGGCCTTGTTTCGAGCACGTTGAACCGTTGAACCTTCGCAATCCACTGTTTTGACTGTTCCTTTATCTCGAAAGTGTAGCATTGGATCCAACTTTTGTTTAAATCGTTCAAAAGGACCTTAAAAATGTTCACTCGAAGCAGAGAGCTTCCTTGTCTACCGTCGACCAAATTCGCACACATCGTCAGATCCAGCCAAACTGATCCGTCTGTAAATGATGATAGAAAAGTGAGCTTCCCTAGACAAGGTGACGCGCTATCTTTTTTTTTCTTCAACATACTTTCCAGAGCTCACAAGCCAACACTAGAGGCACAGACTTTCAAAAGTCAATGCAACTGCTGGCATATACCGATGATATTGACTTCATTGACACAGCGAGCTATCACCAGTGTGTTACAACAGAGTGTGGACAACAGAGTAGAGCGAGACCAAGTAGAAAGGACCTGAACCAACTTTAAGTGCGTAACTGAAGACATTTTGCTAAGGACTGGGATAAACGGGAGAGGCTTGATAGTTGAGACAAGAATGCATCGAAAAAACACATTTTGCTCGGTTTTAAACTTAAGCCAGCATGTTCACGATGGCAATTTTAGTTTCTTAAGTTCCTGGGTGAACTGATGGACGCTTTGTTTTATGTAGGTAGACTAAAATTTTCAAACAAAAGTGCATTCCTCTAGAATTAACTATTTGACTATCTGTACAATTTTTCGCATGTCAATTGCAGCTGCATCGTTGCAGCATACATACATTTAGTTGTTTATATTCGGTACCGAGTTCGTTTGCACGTTCAATTGTGGTTTTACTCTATTCCAAATAAATTTATATATGTATTATGTAGTTAATCAGATTTGGAAATCACGCACAAAGTGTAGTAAAGTTTAAAAATCAACAAATGTGCGTTGCACAAATAGATTGCACGGGAGTGTGACGTTTATTTAATTTGCAACAGGTACACACGATTTGCAACATTTTGTCAAGGTTGATTTATTTTTTTCTCTTTTGTGTATCTAATGTCAAGTTGTCTGAAGAACTATCGAAAATAAAGCTTCGGTCATATGTTCAAGGCCAAAGTGATTTTCAAGTGAGGAAAGAACGCTGTGTTTACAAAAAAAAAGAAGAAGAAATGGAATTTGATTTAATGTGGGATGCATACTCGTATGTGCGTTTGTAGTTCGTTTCATTTGATATTTTCATTCATGTTTACAAATTCTATATACAGTTTGGTTTATTCAATTTCGATCTAGAGAAATTGGAAGATATTGCATGACGAAACGAAAAAGTTTGTGGAATATGGTGCTTTTCACTGTGTCGGATTTCTAAATCTTAAGCACTTGTTTGTGAACTACTTCATTTCTGGATCAGGCTTCATCCTACCATTTACAAAGAAAAGGAAATAGTTTACATTGTAACAGATTTCTTAAAAGTCTTTGGTGGGAATGATTCACAATTAACCTTAAAAGCTGCTCTACCTGCTACAATAAAGGAAAGTCTTTTCCATTTGTTCTCCTTTTTTCCAACTGACATCGTGTTATTGCAAAATTGTGTTAAGGGACTTGCATCCTACGAGTAGATGAGTAAATTTCAATAAGAAGGAATTCTTCAGAGTGGATATTTGGGTCTAAATTTATTTATGTAATTCGTTGATAATGCATGACATAAAGCGCCTAAGTCTTTTCCAGATGCTGTCAAGATAATGTATTCAAACTTGTTGCGTTCTGTTCTTGGTTTGGTTATAACTATTGTTTTTATGTGATGAACGCAAGTATATCTTTGGCAGAAGCGTTTTTGAAGTCCTTAGGGTTGCGAAATTCTTTGTGTTAAAGACACATACAGGTTGGTTGAAGAGGTGACTGCATCTTGAATAATACAACCTTCCTCTCAGACCACTACTTTCTGTGGAGTTTGTATCTTAAGAACTAGTGGTCTGAAATGAAGGCTTGCTCATATCCTTTTTATTGATTTTTAGGAGTTTCCTATTGTAGAAAAATGGCTTGATTATTCTTAAGTTAGACGCAAGATTATGATAGCTGCCCACTTTAGAAAACACAAAGGCTTTGGGTCTGAAAAAGCAAAAGCCGACCCAACTGTCTGCAATCTCATTTCCTTCAATGCTCCTACGTTGGAGTATCTATCACGCTTTGACTTTGTGGTGTCTAGCACGCGATTTTGGGCCGTCAAAGCTCAGCTTTACTATCTTGGACTTTAAAGAGTAAGAACTGAATGCCTTAAACGTTGCCTGAGAAAATGCTGAAAATTTGATGCTCCTATCATTGGCATGAATTTCAGTCTGGAAAGCACTGAGAACACTTGATCATTATATCTGGGATGGTGCAGAGCAGGTCCTTTTTTTTTTTGAAAATCGAATAGAGTGCGCTCAACTGTCAAATGAAAGGGAATGAGAAGCTTCTTTGGCGGCTGCCGAGAAGAGGTGACATGAAAATACGCGGAGTTTGGTAGTCGTAGTATTTCTTTGAAAGTTTTGAAAAGAAGTCAAAAACTGGATTGTGGATTAACTTATTGGTACTGTGGGAATGTCTACAAAAACTTTACAAACCCCCGTTTAAGTACTCGGCCATGTTGGCATTGATGGCAATGGAAGTTCGGAGCAGCAAAACCCTTTATAGTACCTGAACCATTCTGTCGGATACGGAACCATACCCTGAAAGAAGCATTCAGGAAAATGGAGAAGAAAAACGGGACCAAAAAATACAAATATTTGGATCAACAGCTCATCAAGTGCCAAGGCCTAGCTTCTTACAACCACGAATGGAAGGGACCTACAGTTTTATTGCCGACTCCGAACAGCGGATTGAGAAGCTTTTTCACGACAGATCTATACTCTTGCAGGTTTGTCATGCCTGCTGAGGTTGTTCCGCGAAAAGTATTTAGTGGTTTTGAGGATCGAACCTATATCCTCTCGCTTAACAGTCCAACGTACTAACCACTGAATAACTTTCAACGACTAAGAAACTAGCAGAAAAGATTTAAAGATGCATCAGTCTAAACAAAATAAGGACGATTAAGAACGTATGAGTCAAGACACTATTTCTTTAAAACCCCAACCTTTCGTCAAGGGTATGACTTTTCCTCGCCAAAACACCCAACACAGTCATCCATCAAATAATATTGATAAAAGTTTAGTTTTTAATGGAGCGAATCGTGTAGACATTAGGTTGTATTTGTTAAACAAAACATCTGTCAAAAGTCGTAAAACGTAAAATTAAAGTGACTATAGGATGTACATATATTTTATGCAAATTGGAACGTAATACGAACGTAAAATTCAAGACAATGTAAAATTTCAAAAACGCCATTGACCTGGAGTGCAACCACTGGTTCATACAATCAACCCATCAAAATACTCACTAAGAATACTAATGCTTTTTCAAGACCTCAAACTAAATACACTCCCTCCTAAAGTTTTTTATTTGAAAAATAAAAAGTGACAAACAAATTTGGGTGACCCTGTAACCATTTCGCCGACTGTAAATAGAAAGACACAACATTCAATATAAACAATTTTGCGCCGGCTCTGGAATCAAAACAGCAACTTCATATCATAGGTATACGGTATACCGATGGAAAGAGATCAAATGCGGCTTATGTCTAGGGGACTGCTTAGATACCAGTTATTGAAGTGGATTCCGGTTTTCTTCCGTGATTGAGTTGAAATGAACTAAAGATCGTTGACCGCTGTGTTGGTCTTGAAAAAAAAAAAAAAAAAAAAATGCGCCGTGGTTGTAGAATGATGAAAACAAAATGATAAAATGCAATGTTTTGATTGTAGATTGTTCAGACCATCGAGACCGAGAATTCAAGGTCTTGAGAAGGATTTTCTTAAAAGATAATGTTTTCCACATATGTACATATGAGTCTTATAGTGGAAATTTGCTCCGTGTGCATGGATCTGGAACGCAAACCTCTAGGGATGGTAACAGTTGAAATCATAGGAGGTTGCGTTGCTTAACGATTCGAAACGAGTATGGTGCGTTGAAATGGCCTCATTAAAGTGAAAAGATAGGCGTGCTAGGTGGTTGACACTCGAGCCTATCATTACAGATTGAGTTGAAACGGGGAATTCATGTGTGAAAGCACACACTGGAAAAAGTAGAACAAAAGAATTCGATAGTGTTGATGTTATTCTCGCTTACGAGCGGAATAAAGTCATGGAGAAGGAAACAATAATAATAATAGTTCATACAACTTCTTAAGACCGGTTCAAGAAATACCTAAAGTTGTTGAGACAAACCTCGCTAAGAAGTTGGACAACTAAAACTAGCTTCCACAGACCAGATCCACAAAGGCCTCGTGCATGCACGTATGCGCAATCAATCGATCATTGTGCGTGGTGACATGTCCAATTTGATTCATTTCCTGGGATTGCCATACAAGGATCCTCATCAACATTAAAAGGCCCATTTCGCTTCTGTGGGTTATCAGCCATATGCAGTTGGATCTCAGCTCAGGGGAGGACAAACTTCATCAACATCTCAAACAACAAGAGAATGCTTACAGTAGAGTAAGCGTATTTTCTCACTGAACAACTGCTCATTCAACTACCATCTCATCTCAAACAAGCTGGACATATGTAAGTCCTTCGAACATGTGGCGATTTTGTTAAGAAGACAAACAGACTGCCGACTTTATTTTTTTTTTGTGAATGTCCGGCAGGTGATTTATTTCTCCAGTCATAGTCTCAAGCACGATCTTGAGGTTCTCCATGACCTCGAACTTGCTTGTGATCACAGCATTCTCCAGCTGTAGAAAAAATTTGCTTGGCAAACAAGATCTTTTATGTCGCAGTTCTTTTCTGATCTCCATCTGAATAGGCAAGAGGCTCTACAGGGTGTTATTCTAGTATTCCAGGACAGTTGCATTCTGACTTAATCCGAATAGAAGACAACATTTCTAATTTTATTTGGTAAGAACGAATTAAGATATGTATTTTGTTGTAAACAATTTGTCAGCAGGTACATCTGCAAACAATATTTCCAATTCGAATAGAAGCTAGTTTAATTGGAATAAAAGCATACTGAGTTGGTGGTCACTTAATGTAGGCATAATAATATGCTTAAAATTTCACTTGCATGCAAAAAGTTATTACAGACTCGTAACAAACCGTTTGATTGCATAAATTTCCAACACCCATTATCTCTAGAGGATTGCAAATTAGGTTTGCAAGTTCAATTATCTTAAGTATCAAAAAAAAAAACATTCATTCATACAATTTAATTGTGTTCTAACACGACAAGTTCACTGTCCAAGTACAAACGTATATTTAAGTGTCAGCCCCTTTCTTCCGAGTTCGAACGGAGAGAACACCAGTCATCTTAACGTGTTTTCTGTTAAAACAATTAAAATATTTTTAAGATTATGTTTTTTTTTTTTTTTTTTCATTGTTAAACTTTATAAAGAAAATATTGTATGACACCAGTCTTAAACTATTGGTTTCAGTGTTTCTGTTGTTTGTTTCTGAATTTTTAATGGATTCATCGACTTTATAATCTTTTATTACTCATTTATAAAAGTTACATTGTTATATTTAATTATTTTTAAGGTTACATAAGATAAATCATTCTTATTTAGTGAACTTAAAGGTCTTTTGTGTTTCCATTGAAACTTCCTAAGAGTTTATGTGTGTTATTTCTGAGATCATTCTTACACATAAGCGGTCACTATAGACTCTATAGATAGTTAAGAACTGCTTTCAAACTCTTCAATTCGAAGTCCTTAGCTTTTTTTCTAAGCTTGGGGATCACAAACTGATCATTATAGGCCTGAAGTTAATTCCTCCGCTGCCGAAATAGTATGACCCCATAACAATCTTCCAAAGTGGTAGGTACCTGGAGGTAGACAGAGATTGATTTCGCAAAATCTGTGGACACTTGTGCTCTCTCGGGGAGAAGGATACAATGCATGGAAGAGGAAGAGATGGCTGCAAATACAAATATTTTGTCAATGTGCGGCAAAGGAAGCGAGCCCAGCACAACCAATGCTTGAAAAACTTGAAATCAGACAATGACGGTCATGGAGAACAGGTGGTGCATTTCTGCCCAAGATAAATCGTTGAGGAGAGAGGAAAAGTGATCCAATAAGTTTATCTGATTCATTACCTCTCAGATCAGCAGCGAGCACATATTATCAAACTAGTCCAGCTCAAAGTCCTCCAACATTTTTCCATTACTAATTGTATATCCAGTTAGACTCATCAATTACAGTCCCAGTTAGGCATGTCAAAAGTCTTTCCAAAATCGATAAAAAGCTGCTGAAATGAAGACCTCTATTCCTTAGTGCTTTGGACAGCGCAGAGAACTGACCTAAGTAAGAAGGACAACAAAACAATTATATGTTTGTTTGCGGCACCACCTTTCGGCAGGCAATGAAAGATCTCCAAGACTATAACTTGTGATGAAAGAGGGTTTCAATTCGCCATTCGAAGACGGCTATAAAAAAAACTGTAGGCCCCTTCCATTTGTGCTTAAAGTATAACATGCACCACATAAATGATTGCGAGAAGCTAAGCCTTGGCCCTCTACAAGTTGTCGCGCCAAATATTTATATTTATATTTCACATACTTTTATCACTAGCAAATGAGTACAAATCAAAGTTCAACAATACAAGGTAAGGCTATTCAAATTTGTGCCCTTGTTGACGGAGATATCTTTAACTCAGCTAGGCCACATAGAGTTCATTGTGCCAAATTTTTGCAAAAGCTTGTAAAACTAAACAAATTGGTCAACCGCTAGTTACGACCACAAAAATTAACTTATGAATCTCAGGAGTTTGTTAAGGCCTTTATTGCTTAGGTCAAGTTCTTAAAAACAAAAAAACGGCTCCCAAGAGTTGTGTTTCTTGTAAGGACTAGTGGAGGACAGTCGCTGGTATGTGTTGAAAAGAGTCAAAGTTATTGACTTTTTCAAAAATGTTTATGAGGGAAATTAGAAGAGAGACGAAGGACGAAGGGCTAGTAGAGGACAGTCGCTGGTAGGTGTCGAAAAGAATCAAAGTTACTTCCTTTTTTTTTAAATGTTTATGAGGAAAATTTGTGAAATGAGGGTTTTAAATGTTTGTGGGTTGTACTGATGAAGAAATGCTGAACTTTGTACCCATATTCCTGTTGCCGGTTAGGAAATCATCCCTATATTTGACAGTATACGTCTGAAAGTAGACTTAAGGGTAAACTCTACCCCTGCTTAATTTTTGACAAAGCTTGATTTCGTAGAAGAAGCCTATATCCTTCTACATGCATGAATCTTAGCTAAATCTTATCTTGTCCTTCTGTCTTTCTAACTATTGCGTCTTATTCCAGGCAATAATAATGGCGATTAAAGAGGTATTGTAAAGGCTAAAGAGAAATAAAAATAAGTTGGATGCAATCAGCAGGACGAACGCTAGACGGTCTAATGGTACCATCTAAGAGCTTTGAGACTTATCACTTTAAGGAGCCAGAGCATCAGCACACAAATATGCCAACGACTTTTTTCAAATGATTTCTATAAGAGCTGTAGAGACAGAGAGAAGCAATAAACGTGTCCCTTACTTAAAATAACACGTGTCCTTGGAGGCATTCTCCCCAACACTCTCTGCAATGAGAGTTTTGTCAATATTATCTCCTACGCTTTATTTGAAACTCCAAGTGGTTCGACAGTGGCCGCCGTGTCTTGGTGGTTAGTGCGCTGGACTGCTAAACGAGAGGCCACAGGTTAGATCCTCAAAACCAAAAAACGTGGCTTAAAGTCTTCGCAAGCATGATAAACATACAAGAGAATAATGTGTCATGAAAAAACTTTTCAATCCGCCGTTCGGAGTCGACAATAAAACAGTAGGTCACTTCCATTGGTGTGGAAAATATAACACGCACAAGATAAATGGTTGTGAGGAGCTAGGCCTCTCTATAAGCTGTCACGCCAAATATTTGTATTTGTAAGGGGCTCGACAAGTAGGTTGGGGAATTCCTCCTCGAGAGCATGGTATCAAAATGGACCTTTTTTGGTCTTAGTGTATAATTATTTCCACATTTTGTTTTATTGCGCCAACTATGGCTTGAAAGACGCTATAGCAATTGTTTAGCCTAAAACAGTGGTAGCAAAGCAAACATACATTTTATTGAATTCAGTTAAATGAAGAACTGTCAAAAATGACGTTTGCTCTCACAAAAAGAGACTGTCAACTGTCAAAACAAATGTCATTTGTAAGGACTTAATCACAGAAAAAATATACTTTACTGACTATATGAAAACATTCACTCACTGTATTATATTCTGTATACATACATACATACATCGATTACCTTGAAATTTCAAGGTTCTTTTCTAATTTACTTGTTCCAGCAAAATTTGCCCGGTTCGTCTGTCTTAAACAATTCAGAAAAGTTGTTATATCTACAACCAGCGGGCGTTTATTTCCGCAGTGTTTCTGTTTATTTTTTTTTTTTTGTCTTAAATGGATAGATAGATACTAGCCACCTAGATCATCCACAGTTGATTACGATACGTGCTACGTCAACCACCACCAACAACTTGGACTCATTAAGAAAATGTTTTTTCATCAAATTTTATTACTCACAACTAGATAGGTTTACATGTGCGTTCGGTGGCAATGGTGTATCCAGTTTGTGGTACGCGGTGTTGCAGAACGTAGTGACATTAATTGTAGGCCACTTAAAACACAAGTAAGATGTCATACTCGTAGTTGTAAAAATTCGTTACATCATTTTGTGGGGGTTTTGGTTTTTTTTTTTTGGTTTTTATTGCTAAATAGAGCTGAAAAAAAAAAACCAAAATTAAATTGTAATAGTTTCGCAGTTGTTTACAAAGGTCCGGAATAATAAACATTTTTATGTAAAAAATTAATAGATACTACAACGAAAAAAAAAACAATTTAATAAAATTAAGTAAAAGTATCTACAACCATCGTTACAGTAGTCGCAACACTTTGTATACATAGTTGTAAGTACCGAATTGGTTAAGTGACTTAAGTGTTATGTGCGGTTTGCTTTTCTTTTCAACTATAGATGAAAAAAAAAAGAAAAGAAAACTTTCCTTTTCTATTCCGGAAGACTGTGGATTGATGAGGAAAATTTATTTTCCTCCGATCGGTTTGGTTTTTTGAATGAAAACGACGTTATTACTTTTGTTCATTCGCTTGGTATTTCACTGATAAGAAATTAATTATTAAGATAAACAGGTCTTTTGCAAAAATAAAAAAAATAAAACAAATGCTAATTAGGAATTCTTGTTTACTTTCAGAATAACAACATTTGCAGGAGGCATTTTGTTTACGTAGATACTATGAACTCTGTGTAGTAGTTTGACTGTAACAAAGATTAACTAGACACAAAACAAAAATATTGACAACAGATCCAAAATGGAGAAAAAAGTTCGATCTGTGGATATAACTTTTTCCGATTTGACGTACTCTGTTGATGCACTGAAAATAAGACGTAAGTATTTTTGAGTGATTTTTATAAAAATTTACATTTTAAGTGTTGCTAGACAGTCATGATTACTTGTTGCGTGCTTCTGTCAATTGGTCTTTGATAGAAACTTTGAAGTCTTAATCGCTTGTTGAAAATATTAAAATAATCGCTCAGTGTGATTTAAGATTGTAATAGTGTAATAAGAAAACGCGGTGTATTCTGGAAAATAAATCGAGTTAAAGTTTTGATTCTAGTTCTCAACACGCTCAAGAAATCAAGTTTCAAGTCATGCCGGAAGTTAATGGCTGCCAAAAGGTCATTGTAGCAGTGATATCCCTGTCGGATATCGAACTCATTTCTAGTAATTCCACAGCTTTAAGTACAACCATCCGGTAGTCTAAAGGATAAAGAAGACTCACAATCCGTCTATGGTTTTGAAGCTTTCTGTTTATGTATATTGCAATTTCATTTCGTTGTATTGCACCTTCCACCAGGGTGCGTTGTTTTGTAGGGCGCAGCGTATCAAAATCTCGTAAGAAGAAATTTGAAATTTATTAAGAATATAGCAATCTCCGACATTTTTGTTCCTGAACAAGCCTAAGCTAGACAGTCTTTAGCTTACAGTTTTCCGCGGGATCAAGTAAAGTGCTGTTGCAGAAGTTGTATGAAGAGTTCTCATAGTGGCCTTAAGTTTGCGCCGGTTGAAGGTATTTGACATTAAGTCCGCAGCCATTACCTCATTTACTGATGATTGACAAAGCAACTTTCATAATCTTACTTAACGCATTAAAAAAACATATCCTGAGCTATAAACACGACGTCGCTGCGTTCGATCTCCATTGGAAACAGTTTCCAAAGGACAGCATCGATAACAATCACCCATGGCAGTGGAAAAATTAATTCACCATGAGAAATGTCTCTCGTAAGTGATTTCTTTCTTTGAACTGTGCTCCAATGCGGAATTAATGTTCCCTGTGACAAGCATGTTACATAACCAGTTAGTTATACTTTGTTCGTCTGGAGTGCATTTGAGGACTCTATTCTCTATTTTATTGAAAGCACTTTCTATATTAAGGAAAGCCGTAAGAGTAAGTATCTCTGTGGTGAAGACTAGCCTTCATATTCCCTTTATGGATATCCGTACTGTGATCTACACAATGTACACACATTGACTCCTGATCAACTGATCGTTACAATCCCTGTGGACATTGCACAAGTTGCACTTTATACGGAAACATTTGCAGTTTGGTTAAAATTCCTTTGCAATGCCCTCCGAGACATGTGAAACTGAGTTGAACGACTTCTGGTAGGCATTTCTGGATCTGGACACTATTCTCCACACGTTAAATATTTTCTTCCGTTACAACTGAATGTGTTTTCCCAGATCTGAGAAGATCACTCACTGTTTCTTGATGACTAAAGCGTTCAACCAAATCATTAATTATGAACCTCCAATGGGGCTGTTCAAACATTTAAAAAACGTCGATATGCGCGTTTGCGTTGAGTCAAAATAATTGATTGCTAATTTTTGAACTGAAATTCTAAAATGTTGGTACGTTGATCCATCTTACAATACTTTATAGTGATCTGACTGAACTTCAACTAACTTTTCTAATTCCCTTGTGGCTGTGCACAGCATTTTGCAGTTTAAAAATAAAATGCAATGTATTTGAAAGTTTGCTAAAGCGTTTTATGATGACTAAAGTTGGTTCTGTTTATTTGTGCGCAATAAATTAATGTACCACTGGACCGATTTTGATGCAATGTTCACTGTTAGATAGATTCGTCCATCAGTCTGAACACAGACTATATAGCACAACTTAATCATAAATATTTGAAGAAGAGTAACCAAAAATAAAGCCAAGGCTGTGATTTTTTTTTCTTTGAACAAAAAAAATCATGAAAATTTGCAAAATTTGACAATTTGATGCGAAGTAATGTGTTAACGACTTTGTAAACAGACTTACAAATTTAATTTGCGAGTAATACACCATTTGTCTAGCAATAGAAAATTAAGTACCAACCCTTCCTTAAGCTTAAAGTCGTATGGTCTGGTGTTATATTTCCAAAATGTTGTATACCTTGCCTATATAGATTCAGATCACTTGCCATTATTTACTGTGTCTACGCATTGAAAACGCTTATTTAACATCCGGTACTGCATGTGAATAGGCCGTCGGTTATCTGCAAGGCTATCTCCACGCGGGAACAGTCGGTTGGTTTCTCTGGAGACTAAAAATAATTCAAAAGAAAAACAAATATTATTTTGGAACATCACTTACAAAGATTATGATTCCCACCGTTTGAATTATTTACTCAAACCCTACATATGTACAAAGTTTCTTAAAATGTATATTTAGGTCAATTCTACTTGTAACACTTTTAATAAATTGTTTTTTTTTAGGTCGTAATCGATCCCATGAATCTCACATGACTCCTTTTGCTAAATAAGCATTTCAAGGTCCAAAGTATTGGGTTTCATTTACTATAAGCGTTTGTTACGTAAATTATTATAGATAATTGTGCCTGGTTACTAATTAGAAATTGAAATCCAACTCTGTACATAGATTTTCAGGAAACTTTATGAAATATGTATAAAGTGGGCGTATTATTATACCCAACTGAACCTATTAGATTTACATTTATAATTAAGCTGAACAATGGTTGTACACTCGAGTATACCTAATAAAGAGAATAATTGCAATATGATAGCTTAAACGAGTATGGGTGACAATCAACGACAAAAGTGACTCATTGATGGCAAAAGCCTTGTACTGTATTCTCTTCCGCAGACATTTTTGATATCAATTATTGAAAGACATCAATTAGAACATATGTTTAGAGTCATGTGCAATCTCAGGGTTGTTTTTCTTATACAAACGTATCAAGTTTAATGGTTTCATGGGTCATTACTGCTTGCTTTTGAAAAAGAGTTTATAAATCGATCTTCTGACCTACATACATAGTGTGTTTGATTTTGTGGTGTATATATGTACATATTTCCAGAATCAATTGATGATCTCATAGGATGACGAGAATAATGGAACAAACAGCGTTTGACGTAAAAAACTGTTTGAAATACAGAATGGTGCAAAAAGTGGGGATAATAACCATGTGCTTGGAATATGAGACTTATTTACAATATGATGCACACCAAACTGTCACTGTTTCATTAGGGTAAAGCCTTTGGCGAAACAATTGCCAATGCATCAGGTAATATTCGTGGTCGCAATGGATCAGTTAGCACTTTGCAGTAGGTTCGAATCTTAACAAAACAATTAATACTGTTTTCTCTGTAAATAGAGAGCCCTCTGGCTAGTTCCTCAGCTACTGACATGTCGGATAACCTGGGACCCAACAGAATACTAAGCGATCTCGTTCAGAGATACGCGGCAGTCTTTCACTGCCCTAGATGTGATTGCACTGCATACAAGCCTGTCTGTCGATAGAAATCACAGTATCTGTGTGTGATACTGGATTAATCTCTATCCATGTGGCAGAGTGATTTATAGCTCTGACTTCGAGTTTAAAGAAGCTAAAATGACATGAGAGGCTAAAGGGTTGGTAAATATCAAGGTCTTCCGTAATGGCGACCGCAAGCGTTGACACTCTCGGCTGTTTAAGAGGCGACCGTAAAAATTGAGATAGATTCGTTATAAATGAATTTGCACTCACTGCAGATGCTTCTATGCGGTTGTTAAAGAATCTGAGAAATATTTCGAGAGATGAGTGACCGAAATCACGAACTAAAGCATGGTGGCCATGGTGTAGTGGTTGCATCATCGCTTGTCACGCTGAAGGTTCCAAGTTCAAATTCCGATGTCACAAAAATAAAAGAAAAAAAGACGATCAACTGCGAAAAAAGCTGACGTCAAGTCTACTGCATAGGCTAGGCATAACACTGGCAGTAGGGTGGTCATATGGCTTGAAAGTGTGTCGATCGTACTAATGACATCGGGATGTTCGAAAGAAATACTGTGAATTATAAGCAATGGCAACAGTACCAATAAAATTCTCCCCAGTTATTCTGGACACCACCATCTTAGCAAAAGACTGAAACCTAATACCACCTGAGTTTAAAAATCACTAGAGCAACACTAGCGCTGTGTGAATAACACCATTAAGGTATTCATAATCCCTTAAGTGCTAGTGAAAAATAAAAATAAAAATGCCAGCATAGAGCTGGGCCTCAACGATTCACCCCGATTGTTAATCAGTTGAATCGAAATCGGGAAAAGTGATTCTCAAAGAGTTTTTGGCAGAACTTACGAAGGCAAAGCTCCTAACTACGTGGAAGTTATACGAACACATACTTTGTTTTCCTTTCGTTCTCAGTTAGTGCAATTTTTTTGAGAGAAATTGTGAAGACTTTTGGAAGATCATGCCTCTTACGATGTCTTGAGACGTTTTTTGACATCAAAAGACTCAGTAAAACATTAGAGGCTGCGAGAGTTCTTCATCGTCCATCCACTTTATACGAATGAGAAGGGATACGAACATGGTATAGGGCCAGTTGTCAAAGGTTAAGAGGCTGATTGTTGAAAAGGGCCCACATAATCTCTGTATTTAGCAGGTTTCCGATCCTTTAGTAGGGCAAACTATTCTGAGTTATTGTGAGGCTGTTGATCTTTAACTCAAAGTCAGCAAACCCTTTATTGATTTTTTCCTAAATTCTCGAATTAGTCTCAACCGGGAAGTCTGTCAAACATAACCATCGCATTAGGTCTCACCTAAGGAGTCTCCAATTGCCATTGTCAGAGGTTAACTTCAAATCATTAAGTAGATTCCACGAACTACCCATTTGAGTAGTTGAAGTTGAAGTTGAAGGTTACACCTTGAATTGACCTCTTGCTGTACTAAACCATTAAATTATACAAACGAGTCCGTGTGGCGGAAGAGCGGAAATACAAACTTTTTTTTTATTATAATGCCCAGCAGTTTTAATACTGATGCCATTAATTATAATCCGCTTTGAAAGTATACTTAACCTTTTACATAGATTAATTTATAGTAAGTGACTTACAACTAGTTCTGTTACCATATGTACTTTATGACGGTAATTAGTGATGCAAGCCTTTGGCAATATTATTCAACACCTTGTTTATCCTGTCAGATGTAAGCTTCAAGCTTACTTTAAACAAGCAGCGCGCATTTCCCGTAAGCACTTGCATAATAATGAGAACTTGTCATTTAGATGTATCTATTAAAAAGTACGTTAACTCATTCGTTACGGGTGGCGTTTACACTTTAAATTTGCTTAGTTGCTCACATGTGTAAATATTTATCAAGTGATTACTGTTTCATTCGTATGTTCATCGACAATATCGTCGTTAGGTCTGACGAAATGTTTTTCAGATGAAAGTCCAATCTTTTGCTGGAATGTCAAGACTTTGGTAAACAATTACGATGCCCCCGCAAATGTAGTCACTTCTCCATTCAGACACTATTAGCTGACTCAACATTGCTACTGTATTTGACAAACTTTCGGTTTCTTGTTTAAACTAAAGAGTCTGTTTGTGTTTACTCTTAGACCAAGGTGTACAGTGTACAATAGAATACTAATAAGATGCTGGAGAGGATCCAAAACATGATTGAAGTTGATGAAAAGGTAACAGTGAGCCAAAAAAATACGAGCTTACATTTGGTGCCTTGCCACATTGGAATTGAAAATGACAAAAGAAGGGACAATAAACCCAATCGTAGGAAAAAAAAAAAGTCGTAAAAATCGAAAGAATTTAACTCTAGAGTGGATTATAGAAAACACACTTGAATCGACCCTATCTCTTAGGCTTAATCTTATCTTGTACTCGCTGTACACTTCGCAGCAAGCTCAATGCTTTTATTTGCAGTAGGATGGGCTTCAAGTGGTGAATGATAATCAGGAAGTTCGAAAGAAATACTGTGAATCATAAGCAAAGGCAATAATACCAATCATTTTTCCCCAGTTATTCTGTGCACAACCCTTGGAACAACGACTGAAACCTGATACTATCTGAGTTCCACAATCACTGGACAAGTATTAGAACTACATAATGGTATCTATAGCCGCTTGAGGCCTAGTGAATTACAAAAAGAAATTATTGTTGAGCTTCGTCTGTTTCTGAGACCATCAGATTCCTCATGGGATACATCCAGTTTTGCACTTGTACAGTTGCAAGACTACTTCGTGATCACAACATTTAAAAATAGATCAAGTCTGGAAATATAAAGACAAACACATTAGATTCTGGACTTTTCTGGGCTAAAATCAAATTGATAGGAACCAATTAGGTTGGTGACGAAAGGTTCCAGACGTTCACACAATATCGCAGATAAGATTTTGTATACAGTCACCTTTCTTACCCTTCAGGTACTTTTTACGACAGTAGCCTTGAGACTCCTTTTCAACAAACACTGTCAACACGTTCTTCTTTTATTGCCTTCATTTTATATCCCGATAAAATTTGTGTAATAGGCTTCTATCTAATTAATTTTTGATTTAGTCATCTAGGTTCGGTAGTTTAAAGTTCACAAAGTTAAAGTTCACTCATGACAATGCTGTAAAGATGTTTTTAAAATGAAAAACGACATAAACCATAACATCCAGTTCACATGCCACAACTTTGATCGATAGATAAAGTACGTGCTATACATTTAAATTACGACAACAATTAGTCAAAATGGTGCCTTAATTGTTTGTTAACATACAATATAGGCCACTGGTTTCGCTGCATTATTGCTCATCTTTATTCAATTTGTGTAGCGAGAGGCACGAGTATGTGCTTAGGTGATTAATTGTAAACGACCACAAAAGTATTTCCCATTAATTACACAAGATCAGAAGATCACAAGATGAGAAGTTTACGTTATTCCCTATTAGACACGATGTATGAAACTATTTCAACAACTTAATGTTTATTGGTAAATTAATTATTCTTTTTTTTTGTTTGTTTTTATTTAACGAATGACGGAGTGCAATGATTATAATAATAGACGGCTATTAACTAAGTGGAATTAACACCTTCTTATTAACCTTTTGCTTTATTTCACATGTAACCAGTTTCCATAGGGTGGGTAAGATTGCAAGTCTTTTCCCTTTTCTCCTATAGGAAATTCCACATGTGAGGTTTCTGAGGCTGGTTTCCGGTTTCTACACGCGGTATCACAATAAGCCTTCGTTCTGGCCTGGGTGAGTCCCTGCTCAGTGGGGACAGCCGCCCAACCTAACCTTACCTAATCTAAGGCTGCAGGTAAAAAATATCTGCCCCAAAGCTTTGTTTTTCTTGAGTGCGTTTATCGCGGATATGGTTTAGGTAACTTATAGATAGATTTGGCGATGGGAAAATAGATATACCTTGCTCGTGAAGTTTTTTGTGACCAAATATTCTGAAAGTGTCCTCCAAGGAAATACTGTACAAGGTGGAAGAAGCCTGGGCAAAGAATCTGGGTTATATACTCAACTTATTTCTCTTCACAGTTTTTTAGGAAGTACCGCGGTACATTGTGCTCTGTAATCACTCTTATTAGGTAAGTCTGTCTTCCACAACCTTAGTGAACTGGCTGATATCCATCCAACATCCAACGCTTCATAACAAGCTCCGGCTGGTACTGCGGGTAGTATTTCTCCGGTGAAATACAGATCCATGTGGTAGCACAAGGGACCTTATATGGTCTAAGTGAGGTTGCAATCTGCGGCCTGCCACTCTTATCTAACCTAACCTAAGGTAAGTCTGTCGACTCCTACTTCGTTGAATCTTATCATAATCTGCTAGTTGTGGCACAAGGGCTCTGCGAACATCATCTATTGTCTGTCCCCCTTAGAGTTTTCTTTTTCCCTGATTCGTGCCTAAATAAGTAAGGCAGGATGTTGACCAAATGGTCGGCTTGCTCTGGGCTCAATGACGAGCCTTTTTTTCACTTAAATGCACATTCCTCAACCGAGCCGCATCTTGTGTTGTGTTCCAAGAAGCCTAAACTCTTCTCACCAGAGTTTGCTGTTTTATATTCGTAGTATTTTATCTATTTAAACACAAATGCTTTTCTTAGGTTAGGTCTCCGCAAGTTCCTTTCACTTCTATCATTTGCGTTCTTATTAATCTTGTCAAAAGCTCCATCTGGCTAGCTGTTTGGTCAATTAAAGAAACAGTTACAAGTTAGCTTACAATAATAATTGCAATTTTTATTTCTTTTTATTTTTACAGAAAAAAAAGATGTCCTCAAGTCAATATCTGGTACATTCAAGTCTGGAGAGCTTACTGCCATTATGGGACCATCTGGAGCTGGTAAATCAAGTTTAATGAGCATTTTAACTGGTTTCGTGTAAGTTGAAACTTAAAATTTTCATTTAATTAACAAGTAAATGTTTCATTTTGTTACAGTAAAACCGGAGTTCGAGGCTCAATATCATTTGGTAGCACGCCGAAATCACGCAAAATATGTTGCTACATTCTTCAAGATGATCATTTCTTTCCATGGTTCACAGTTGAAGAAGCAATGATACTGGCAGCAACATTGAAAATATCAAATAACTCTATGAATCTCAAACAGAAACATATGCTTGTAAGTCGTATAACATTTGCTTGGATAAGCTTGTATATAAAAAAAAAATTGAACCTTTCCAGATTGAACATCTATTGGATACGCTGAAACTTACAAATGCGAAACAAACCAGATGCTCCAAATTATCCGGTGGGCAGAAAAAACGCTTATCGATTGCCTTAGAATTAATTGATAATCCTTCAGTCCTGTTTTTGGATGAACCAACAACGTAAGTGGTCCTTTTAATGATATTGTTTTGGTTTTAAGACGTTTTAAATGTTAAGGGTAGACGAAATCGACCTTGAACTTTGGAATCTGGTTACGTATGTACTTGTGTATGGAAGACCATCTTTTGTGTGACAATAAATAGAAATACAAGCTTTCGTTGGAGGCCAGACTAATGTTTATGTTGATCAACATTAAGTAATGCTTTTACGGTGGCCTCTCAGCATATAATTAGATAAGCCCTCCAGCTCGGTAGAAAGTAACTGCCAACTGTCCTCGTTGTTCTGTTGACGAGGGCAGGACATTCGCACAGCAGGTGATGGACAGATTCAATTTCTTCCTCGTGCCTGCAGATTCTGCAAAAATCGTTTTGATGTACACCGAAACATTCCGGAGCAATACCAGTAGCTCAGTGCCTAGTAATGATATCAGAGACGAACCATGCATCATAGCGACTAAGCTTTACCAGGGAAAGAGATATATTCTTGTTATAGGACGACCATAAAATTTTAACCGCTAAGCATGTGTCTTGACTGATGGCTTCAAGTCCAATGGACTTTTAACTTACTTAAGGTGGCGCTACAGGCCGAAGTGGACCTGGGCCTCTGCAGCCAGCTCGATCTTAAACTAGCTGCCTCCAATTTCGTACGCTAAGTTGGTTGAGGTCCCCTTCAACTTGCGTGCAATACCTGAGTCGCGGTCTTCCTCTACTGCGCTGTTCCTCGGGGGCGGATTTGAAGATTTTTCGGACCGGAACATTGGTGTCCATCCGCTCTACATGACCCAACCACCTCAGTCGTTGGACATTCACTCTTCTGGCTAAGTCGATGTCGCTGTATAGGGACGGGACTTTTTAAACAAGCCTATTGAAACCCTTACAAAGGGGAGGCCCAGTAAATTATGCAGTGGCGACCTCACGAATAATTTAACGGCCAGAATTTCGGCTAAAGGAACGGGTTTCTCTTAGAGCTTTGTAGTAAACCCCAGCTATAATTTAGAAACCAAAGTGCAGAAGGCCAATCGGCTTTTCACGCACATTGATCAGCATGCACTTAAATCCTTTCACTCAACAGTGTCTGCGCACCATCTTGAGTGGAGTTCTGCCACGAATTTTAGCTCATCTCCAGTGACCTCAATTCCGATATTTTCTGTGCCGCGTTGCCTTATTGTGAGTGGATTCCATTGCTGGGATACTTCGCAACGGAGTTATCTTCTCCCAGCCTTGGCTTGCAGATTGTGTACCATTTGATGTAGGTCCACACCTGGGACCTACAGATATTGTCATCGAAGTCAAGATATCTTGTCCATTGTACACCTCGGTTTTGTTACGCCAAATCTGTACAGTACTAATAAACGCCAGGAAATATAAGCATGCATCCATGTCCTTCCCCCCTTAAGAGTTCAAGATCCTTTGACATCTTTATTTAAGTTTAACTTTATTAAAATTTTTTGATTTTTATTTACAGAGGCCTTGACAGTTCCTCCTCATTTGACACAATAGCTCTCTTGGACCAGTTAGCCAGTGAAGGGCGTACAATTGTTTGCACAATTCATCAACCCTCGTCAACAGTGTACAATCTATTTAAGCATATCTATGTCTTAGAAGGTGGTCAATGTGTTTACCAAGGTTCACCTCAAAACACTGTCAAATACCTGCGAACCTTTGGTTTGAATTGTCCAGAGTACCATAATCCTGCGGATTACTGTAAGTTATCAAACATTTCTATGATGCATATCTAGAAACTAACTCTATTCGTTTGTTTTTACAGTACTTGAAGTCATATCTGGTGAATATGGAGATTTATCGTCAGAACTCATTGAATCAGCAAAATCACAAAACAAAATTTGGCGATACGATGCCATCGATGATGCCGAGAATCTTAGTAGTGTGCAGCTGGTGAAAATGAACGAAGCCGCCATATCTAGCCAAAACTCTGGCCAATGCCAAACAATTGAATCAACCAAACATATTTATCCACCTCCGGAATGGGTTAAGCTGTGGCTGCTAATTGGAAGATGTCATGTGCAGTTCTTTAGGGATTGGGTAGGTAGTATGGCTCGTTGTGTTTTGATACGGATGACTTATGTATGCTTTTAGACGCTTACTTACCTGAAGCTGGCTTTGCATATTATGTGTGCAGTACTAATTGGACTGCTATATGGAGATTCGGGATCGAATGCGACGAAAGCGGTCTCGAATGTGGGTCTATTTATTTTCGGAATTGCGTACTTATGGTATACTACGATGATGCCTGGTATAATAAAGTGTAAGTACTAATCCCTAGCTTTAAAAGATAATGTCTTCCATGTTAATCCCTGTACTGGGCATTATCCGCTCCACCACGAGATTGAAGAAGTTACAGAACAGCGCATTTTCTTACCGAAATCTATTCCAGGATTTGCTCTTAGTGTAAGGATTTGTTTTACAATCGATGTACGAACTTGAGATTAAAAGCCGAAAAGCTTGAGATGTTCACACACTACCTTGGATAGGAGCTTACATGAGACATTAAGTAGGGATATGCTTCAGGAGTTCTTACAAGACAAAGGATTTTTTATTTTTTAAGGTGGGGTATATAGAATTGATAGTCCTATCAGATGGCATATTTTTGTCGATTTATACTTAGTTGATGACTTTGTACCAAGATACGACCTCCATATTTGAAAAGCTCCGCTCGTAAGCCATCAGAGTCGGTAGTTTGGTGGTTTTTAGCTTCTTCGAGCTGCGCCAACCTCTCCTAAACTATGAGGGAGTACTGCTTCTTCGTTGATTGGATTTGGGCTTGGGTTCTCTTCATGCCATATCTCTTGCCCATTTAGCAGCTGCTGAAATGTCTGCCGAGACACATCTACAATTCTATGCGTCTCAAAGATTAGCCCCTGCTCTTCATGCTTGAAGCCAGCTGCATGTTGCTTCACTTTCTGTGAAAATTCCGAATATTGTTGAGTTTGTGAGAACTTTCGACTTTCTTGAGCTGGGAGACCTTGTAGGCTCTCTTCCTTCTAGCGCTCTTGTCTTCTTCCAGTTCGATACTCATCTCTCGTTGTCTTATTTGTGTCTACCCTTTGTCACCTTGTTCCACTTATCGCACTCATCTCTAGTGTCAGAAGTAGGGGACTCATTTTCAAACAGCGATTATTAGCAAAAGTCTTGCATCTAGAAACGGTTTTTGAAGAGTATTTCATAGTTCAAAACGTGTTTTATTTTAGAAGAGCTTGCATCATGTTTAACCATTTCAATCAAATGAAATAGAGCTGGCATACATGACTCTGCTTCACTAAAGTTAAACGATCTAATTGTGATTCTAAGTGATACTCCTCTCAAGGGGTCATTGAAAATGTTACACCACATTGCATTCAACTCACGCATCAATTTATTCAACGTGACTAAGTCCGAGTATCTCAACGTCAGGAACATAATTGCGACAGCACCGGGTTTGATTCATAGATCTGTTCTTTGTAATCTGTCGGCGTTTTTACAATCAAATACGAATCTCATTGCATTCAGTGAATTAAGTTGTATTATTGCTAATTTTTCTCAGATGAACAATGGATTATAGCATCACGAACATGCATCACGCTATGCATGATGCAGATGTTGTAACAAATTATGACAGCTTGCGAATGACGGTTTTTAATTTAAGGGGGAGTTGCAATTAAATAAAAATTGTTTTAAGATGACTATTTAGAAAAAAAAACCTCCTTGACCGATTCAGTGATGATTATGGATTCTTAGGGTGGTGGTGATGCTTAAGGGCTCCGATCTCTCGTTATGATGAACTGGGCGACTAATTGAGAATCGGACATCCTATGACAATGTACACCCACAAAGTCATCTTTGGTTAAAGTCCCTAGTTCTTACCAAAGGATTTGTGGTAGGCATATAAAGCTATTCATACTTCCTTGACCCGGAATTTGTATCTTTGGCTTCCAGTTGAGCTTTGAGTCGGAGATAATGCCCAGATATCTAGCGCCGGAAGAAAGTGTGAGTGATATTTTGGTATTAGTGGTGAGAAGCATCAGTTCAGTCTTGCTGGGATTGACATCAAGTCCACAACTTGTGAATAAAATTCGAGGAGGGAAACATTTCCGACACCAGAATCACCAGGTCATCCTGTCTAGTCTAATCATTACCTCTCCTGAGGTTTGGTTACTCTTGTTCTGATTATAGAAACTATTCATTAACTGAGATACTCCTCTACAGCCAGCTCAATGAAATTATTATGAATATCTTCAGGATGAATGGTCTTCTATATCTAAGAAGGGAGCAAAGATATATTCTCTGTAGGAGGGCCATTTCTTTGGATCTTCCTTTGAAATAGGTATGCAAGCCTTGACTTAGATATTAGTGATGTCAAGATTGCAATCTATGAGGAAGCTACGCTGATTAGCCCAAGATCCTTGGAAGACTCGTTTTCGCCTTTGTCTAGAGGTGCACAGCTTCTAAAAACCGACATTAGCCATGCTTGTTAGACAACTTTAACGGAGTGAATCTATTTATAGCCCAGGATATCTTTTCCTCGAAGATAATTGTTTTAATACTGTCCTAAAAGGTTGGTTGCGCATACTGAGATCGATGGGTTCTGCGATACTGTTTCTACAGCCTGGGAAGTGTGTATTCATAAAAAGCTAATGGATTTTTGCGGTGGACTTTGTCCAATCCCCATTTGAGTATCTCGAGAATGAGTGATTGGAGTGTTCTTCCTTGAGAGTTTAAATGGATTGGCAATAATCCATCCAGGATCGTCTCTTGGCTATTTCAATGACGTTGTATATTTTAAGCCAGTCTTTATAGGGTCTCCAGAAACTATACTAACAGCAGATATTAAAGACAGCCCTGATCATCTTCTTGAGTTGAGTTGAGAGAGGGAAAAGTTTGCCTCCAATTTTTTAAAATGATTTTTATATTATTGTACTTTTCTTTTCGTAAGTCATAGCATCCTTATTTTCTTATTTTACTATAGTTCCCTTGGAGATCGTTACAATTAAAAAAGAAACCTTCAACAATTGGTACAAATTGAAAACTTATTATCTGGCAACCTTGATAACATCAACACCAGTTCATGTAAGTTAAAACATTTCAAAAAGTTTTAGACCTTCCTTACCTACATTTAAATTATTTCTCTTTGTTTATTAGATAATCTTTGCGTCAACGTTTTCAACGATACTGTACTTTATGACAGATCAACCATTTGAATTGGATCGTTATGTCAAATTTGTTTTAATCCTGATAACATTGACAATTGTTGCTGATGGATTTGGGGTTTTACTGGGAACCCTTCTTAATCCAATTGTAAGTGAAATTGAATACAAATAAGTTTAAGATGAAGTGGACCTAAAATCTGACATTTGTGTTTGATTTTCACATAACTGTCAAATTGTAGTCAGTGTCCATGAACTGACATTTCGTCTAAAATTTAAAAATACGAGTATGTAGATCTGGCACTAGCTCAGATCGCGAAATCCAGGAGAAGACTTTATTTAAATGACGGACTTCTCCAATCGTGGCGATTAACTTATGACTCATGACTTTTTGAAACACCATTTCAAAGATGAAGTTGTTACATAGTTATTAATTTATTTATTTTTATTTATTTTTTACAGAATGGAACATTTATCGGAGCCGTGCTTACTTGCTTTATGATTATTTTCTCTGGTTTTCTAATTCTATTCACGCATATGTCATCGATTATGCGAATGGTATCGTACACATCTGCACATAGATATGCACTGGAAAGTATGATTCTGTCAGTTTACGATAATGGTAGAAGTGACATGAATTGTCCAGAAAGTGTCATGTATTGCCACTTTAAGTGAGTACATAATTTGTTTTAAGTGTCAATTTATGCAAATTAACGATCAATAGAACAATGACTGTCAAAGCTGTCACAGTCTAGTAATGAAGTCAATTCATGTGACATATTAAATGCACATCAGTTTGACAGTTAAATTTTTATTGACAGACACTTGAGTGAATACATAAACAATTTTTTTTATATTTTTATCATTACAGAAGTGCCAATATCATTCTTAAGAATCTCGGAATGTCAGAAGCTAACTATGGTTTCAATGTGGCAATGCTGTTCCTTCAGTTACTAGCTTTCAAGGGTTTGGCGTATTTTACACTACGACGAAAACTATTCTCTCAATGATGCGCTTACAAAATATAGGTTAACAAGACTAGACACATATAATTTATGTGTAATCGATTTCTTGCGTACAATTTAAAAAATAAAATAAAAAATAAAAAAACATGTAGTTAAACATTGTAGTGATTTGATGTAGCACAAATATGTATTTAATTTTAGATAAATATGTTTGTGGAGTGTGATATTTGGTTATAAGATGAAAATTTCAAGTTTCAAGTTTGTTTTGAAACGTTTACATGTTTTTCGGAAATTGTTGTTTACTATTAAGTTTAAAGAAATAAATGTACAAAAAACTATAAATTAGAGTTTCTTATTTCTTTGCATCATATAAATTACCATGTGGGCTGGACAGAATATTCCCTATATTCCTGAAAATGGAAATAGACACCGTGAAACAACACTCAGTGAATGTTTTTGAGGTTTTTTTTTTAGTGTTTATTCTACTTAAGAGGCGTTAAAGTTCGGTACGAACCTGGATCTCAAGCAACAACCCTCTCTAATCAGCCCGACCCTTTTCTTACTGCCTTCTTCAGTTGCGCACTTTAAGTTGGTTGAGGTCCCCTTCTACTTGGAGCCACGTAAGGTGAGATATTTCTCTACTACATTGTACCTCCGGGTTAGATTCAAAGACTCTGTGAGCGAGATCATTGGCGTCTATTCGATCTATGTATCCCAGTCCCAGCCTTTTTAAACGTCCAATCAGCAGTTTTTTAATTACGTAGCTACCATGGTTCGTTGTTGAAGCCTTCGATAAAGTCAATGTCTTAAACGACCGCTGATGACAACTGACTGCTGGTGGCAATGATGCCACAACAGGCTTTTGAAAAATTGTGCCTATGCTGTTGTCTATCCTAGTGAGCTTCGCATCATCTGTTCAAATGTAAGGTTGAAAATATCACATGAAAACTCGTGATATGCTTTTCTAACATCGAAGATCTGGGAGAATTTGTTACCGACCTATATAGGTCATTCTGCATAGATGGACGAGTTTGGCAGAGATACCAAAACTGAACATGGCTCTGTTTAGCTCATCTATATTACTGCTGTCATAGGCGGCCCTTAAATTGAAAAAAAGATGGTGTGTATCGATTTGGACTTCTTTGGCTTTCAACAGGATTTGCTGAAGTGTAGGAAATTGGTCAATCGTGAACTTCCCTGGCCTATAATCTCACTGATAAGGATCAATTCGGTTGTTGAATAAAGGATTATAGCAGACCAAATCTTTAACGCAAAGCTGTGGAGACTGATCCCTCTGCATGCAGCACAATCGGGCGGTGTCCTTTCTTATAGATCAACCAAACGATGCTGAGATTCTATTTATAAAACATACACTCTTCTGACCAAATTTTAATTTATTTTTTTTGATGTTTGAGTTTATATCAATTCGACTTCTTTCACTTTCGACAGGGATCCGTGATAATTTAAAATTTATTTTTCTAGCAGAAATTGTTTTTCTACTATTTCAAATAAAACGATCTAAAATCTATCGGAAAGAAAACATCCGCTGTACGACGAAACAAACTCCGTAGTACATTTATTTTTCTTATACCTACGTAAACAAAATCTACTACATTCAAATTTGTATGTCAAAAATCAAAATTTCATCGGCCACCTTAAACGTCAATCAGTGAAAATTCGTTTTGTGTTATTTTTCTTGTGAAATTTCTCAACAACTCTGCGAGCAAAATGTTTCGCTCATCAACTTTTGATAAAACACTTGGTAAATACATCCGATAGTTATTTTAATTATTTTTTAGAATATATTTTGCTTTAAGAAATAAAAGTAAACATGGAATATGCGTTATCAAATTGTGACTCATCAATTGCTCTCTTTGTGTTGATGCACTTTTTGTATTATTTTATTCGTTGCAAATTCGCAAATACTTTCTCAGATTACGATTAATTTGAATTTCTTTTATTTTTTTAGAAAACGCAACAAGCCATTTGCGTTTGGAACCAGATTGGCCATCAATTCTATTAATTTGCGACGCTATTCGGCAAAATGATGTTACGTATGTTTCAACTCTTTTTTTTTTTTTGTTCTTCCATTTGACCCTTATTGACCTTATATTATGTTTTATATTGCAGTCCGAAGCAGGCCTTCCTGGCTATTAAAAAGAAAATGTCATCGCCAAATCCACACTCGGCTTGTTATGCGCTGTTGGTGTTGGAAAGTGTCGTTAAGAATTGCGGACAACCTATTCATGAGGAAGTGTTTACCAAGGAGAACTGCGAGATGTTCAGTACTTTTCTTGAACAAACTCCTCATGAGAATGTACGACAAAAAATGCTGGAGCTGGTGCAGACATGGGCATATGCTTTCCGTTCATCTGAGAAGTATCAGTCCATTAAGGTGAGTAAGTTGAGCAAAACGCAGTAATGAAATGAAATGAATGCCACGAAAAACAGTCCCTGTGTTTCAGTGCTCTTGCAACTGGATAAGATAAGTTATCGGTTCCTTACCAGTCATATATGTACTCAAAGTCCTCTGAATTGGAAGCTAGTATGAATTTGGTTTGTTATTGATCATATTGTTTTGGTGTTAGAAAGCGTCACAAATAACCACCCAAACACGGGATAGGGTACAGTGACTGGCTGTGTTGCAATCATAGGCGCCTTGAATTATTTATTAAGAGAACTGCCGCAACCACGTCACTTCGTTTATATCGAAATAAACATAGAAATTCCTGGATCTTGTTACAACTAGACAGTAAACTTGTAATGCCTATTGACGGTAGGGTACCTTTTTGAAATATCTTGATCTAGCCTGTCATCTTAGTCTTAAATGGAAAACTTTAGTTTATCAAACCGAAATGTTTGCATTGCTTTACGCTTTGAAACACTTGCGTGAGGGTTTGGTGCGAGGCAGACATCTTAATCGCATTGGACAACCAAGTAGTGAACAGTCGCATGGAGCAAACCATAAAGCAAAGTCGAAGTCAACGTATCTCTTCTTAATTTTTGTCTTTCTTGGACCAAGATATCTGTTGTGCAGAGGTGTGAGGTTACGAAGTCATACTGTAAAACTTAATCTGCACACGGTAGCTTATGTACAGACTTGGGCGGCGGACATTCTGTGGTGTCGTTTCTAAATTTGTCTCCACTCTGCTGTTTCTAAACGCTTTTATCTGTTTCTCTGCATGAAATATTTTTATTTCTTATCATGAATCGATAAAATGACAAAATCCTCAGCAATCCCATCTAATATTCCCACCCTCACCTTCCACTCACACCACTCACTCCACTCAAAAAATCAATGACTAACATAACTAATGGCAACACTGAGTGCAAATGCCAGCCGGCCATCCTACTTCGTTTTCTAATTGGAAACTAATCCAATTTTCAATGTAGCCAACAGTTGCAAAGTAATTCGTTTCACGTACGGTACGGTGTTTCATTCAGAATGTCTATCGAAGAGAAGGTGCAAATGGCAGTCAAATTGATTCAAATTTTGATTTTTAAAATCTCTTGTAGGATACAATGACCATTCTCAAGGCGAAGGGACACGCATTTCCCGAACTTAAAGAAGCCGATGCAATGTTTACCGCTGACACAGCACCTGACTGGGCTGATGGCAAAGTGTGCCATCGTTGTCGTGTTGAATTCTCATTCACCCAACGCAAACATCATTGTCGGAACTGTGGTCAAATCTTTTGCAGTCAATGCTCTACAAAGCAGTGTCCTCTACCAAAATACGGCATCGAGAAGGATGTAAGTATACATCGAGTCAAAAGTACGTCCTGTCTATTAACTAGAAATATAAATTTCCCAGGTGCGTGTCTGCGATGGATGTTATACAAGTTTGCAGAAGCCCTCCAGTGGGAAAGCCCGTTCAACTGAAAGTGAACTGCCAGCAGAATATTTAAACAGCTCACTGGCCCAGCAGGTCCAGGTGGTAACATACTAAAGCCAAGTTTTCATCTAACAACGTCATTTAATTCCAATCAAATCATTTCAGACGCCACCACGGAAGAGCGAACAAGAACTAAAAGAAGAGGAGGAATTGCAATTAGCGCTGGCACTCAGTCAATCGGAAGCTGAACAAAAGAAACAGCAGGTGAATTTGTTTACATTAACTCGAGTTGAATGTGTGTGTCTGAATTTGTATGCGTAATCGGAGGTGTAATTATCTGTATCTCTCTATTCTGACTGAGTGAGTCATTAGCACGCGATGAGTGAAAATATTTTTCATTGAATGAGTGCGATAGCGCATAATGTTTTTGTGCGCGACAAGTGACTGACGGATAATTTTCTCTTGCTCTACTAGACAATAATGACGACCTATCGTCTGCCACAACGATCGCCAAGTCCTGAAGCACCAGCAACGGTAGCACCAGCGGTGGTTGAAGATCCCGATTTGGCGAAATACCTTAATCGCAGCTATTGGGAACAAAGAAAAGCCAATGAGTCACCAGCGAGTCCATCGGCACCAAGTCCAATGCCACAGCTGACAGCAACTCCCGTGATAAATAATAAGGTAAAGTACGAGTGTTTTACTGTTCACGAATGATTGTTATTGTTAATTTGAGTGGAGAAAGTGCTGTTGAGTGGGAAAATCAAGAAAAATTTTCAAGCATCGTGCTGATATACAAAGTTCTTTCTACCGAATTTGTATTTTTTAATTAATGAATCATTTGCGACACCAGAGAGATGAATAAAATAGCAATCAACGTCAAGATTAAATTAACTTTGTCTAGCAAGCAATTATAAATCATATTTTGGTTGGCGAGGTATTTTTTTTTTCGTAAGGTGGACAAAGAAATTATGTTGGCAAAGAAATTCGTGAATATGTTTAGAGTGGATATTTAAGACATTGCCATCCATGATTGTCTGTACTTAATTAACTCAAGATTTCGTTCAGTGACCCGCTGTAATTTAGGAAAACGAGCTATCTGACGCAACAGTGAATTTATCCCAAGTATCAATTCGTAGATAGAGCTTAGGATTCGCAGATCTTTTCTGTAAAGTAAAAGAAGAGAATTGGTAATCATAAATTCCTTAAGAATGGAAATCTCATGTCGAGATTAAGAAAAATTTCAGACTAGGAATGATTCTATGCAGTGCAGTGGCAAAACTTTACTTATACAATCGGCGTACCTTAATTAAGTTTTTCTGAACATACGCTCATTTGCTTGCTTTCAAAAGGTAGCTTGTTCATAGCAACATAGATCTAATCCCTAAGGTTAGGTGTCTGGGATCTTAGACCGTTCCAACATGATTTATAGAATAGGGTTCTTCATGTTATAACTTACAAGCTAACTGATACCGCTTCTGTTGCACATTATTACCATCTGACATGTTGTCTTACACTCCTTTTGTTTTAAATCCCCAGATGATGTCCGACGAGATACAAATCGATGAATTTGCCAACAATATGAGGAGTCAAGTGGAGATCTTCGTCAATCGCATGAAATCCAATTCAAGCCGTGGACGCAGCATTTCAAATGACAGCTCTGTCCAAACACTTTTTATGACTCTGACTTCGTTGCATTCGCGTCAACTGTCCTACATCAAAGAAATGGACGACAAACGTATGTGGTATGAACAACTTCAAGATAAATTGGCACAAATTAAAGATTCTCGTGCTGCACTCGATGTACTCCGACAGGAGCATGTTGAAAAACTTCGCCGCATTGCCGAGGAACAAGAGCGTCAACGACAAATTCAAATGGCTCAAAAGCTTGAGATAATGAGAAAGAAAAAACAAGAATATCTCCAATATCAGCGACAATTGGCTTTACAACGCATTCAAGAACAAGAGCGGGAAATGCAAATGCGCCAGGAACAGCAGAAGGCACAATATCGTATGGGACAAACAGCGTTTCCATTTATGGCGAATCCCAATCCACATGGATCACCAAATCATCAGTTAAACAACGTCTATAATCCTTATGGATTTAATCCAAATTCACCTGGTCCGATACCACAGCAGTTTAATCCACAGGGACAAGTAGTGCCACCTACGGGACAGGTGATTCCTCCACAAGGTGGAGTAGTTCCACCACACACTCAGCCCAATATGAATACTGCTCCGATGCCTGGAATGTATACGCCTGGAATACCAGGCGCACAATTACCAAACCATCCAGGTATGATGGTTCCTGGAATGCCACATAGTCCAATGGTGGGTGCAAATGCTGTTGGCCAACACATGAGTCCACATCCAAATCCTTCTGATGGAATGGCAAATATAAATGGTAAGTTCACTAATATTTTTCCTTATTTCGTTGTGACATAGTCTAATTTATTTTCAGTGGCCAATCCAACGGGTCCTCAACAACACCCACAGCAGCAAATGAATCCACCACTAACTCATGTAATGCTTCAACGACAAAATGTCGTGCAAAGCCAGCCTCCAATTGCTACCGGAATGATTCAAACAGCTCAAGCACCACCGCCAATGGGTCATCAAATACAACAACCTCCGGTTAATGGTGTCGCAATGTCAGGACCCTCTTCAATGCCAGGTTTGAATCCACAACAGCCACCTGTTCAGACAACAACCGCCCATGCTATACAGCCTGTAGCACCTGTTCCAGTGGAAAAACCTGCTCCAGAGCCAGTAGCACCACAACCACAGAAGGTTGAAGAGCCCTCCAAAGAAGAGGTTACAACAGCTGAGCTGATTAGTTTTGATTAAGAGGAGGAGGCTTCTATTTTATATGTCCTTTCCTTAGTGGGGACTCTATTTATTTAAGAAAATTTGATATTTTCGTTGAGATTTCATTCCGTATTAACGATGCAAAGATGTCGAGGTTATTATTCAAATAAAATATAAATTAATTATCTAAATGAGTTTCATATACAAATGTATGTATATTTATATTGTTGAAACTTAATTGATGCGACACAGGGACGTTCCGGGAAACTGCAGAGTGGACGAGCTGATAAATAAGGAAACCCAGTTCAGAACATTTCTGAAAATAGAGGCAAAACGCCTGCTCTCAATATAGAATCAATAAAATTTCGCCTTGCTACTGAAGCCAGAATAATGGCACATAGCAGGTGCCATTAACAACACTTGCATTTCCACGTGGCAGACATGGCCTTACCTGGATCTGAAGAGAGCGGAGAGACTTGTCCATTAATATGAAATGTATAAGAACTATAGTAGGCGTCTTCACGTGGTATTGTTTGATAGGTACATCACTCGAACATCCTCCAAAGATGTCTGCAGGAATTGTAGAGACGAAAAAGAAACAGTAACTCTCCTTTCCACCAGCTCTGCCCTATCAAGGCTGAAAAGGCAAACCCTAGGACAGTATTTGTCCATATCCCTCAGTGTGGGTCTAAATGGTTCTGCACATTACTAAGGGGGAGAAGGCAAATGCAATCGCGTTCTTAATTCAATGTGAAGCAAAATTTTAGGTGCATGCTCTCTGTTTTAGTCTCTTGCGTGGGGTGGCGCACACATAGAAGGGAAAGGTGACGTCAATGTACTAAGAGTACGCAACTGAAGGCAGTTAGTTAGGGATCGGAGAGAAGCTCAGGTGCACTCCGATCGGTAGCACTCCTCGGTAAGTAGGCCAGTAATCATTCAAAGCTCTTCACAAAGAGCAGGCTTTAGAACAAACCATGACCGTAAACCGTAGGGTGTCGGTAAAAAAAATTGAGTACGGTGTTGTTAAAAAAAAAAAACACGTCCGAAATCCATTTATGTTTACAACATAGTTTTATTCGAAAACAGCATACTTAATACATAATAACAAATATATAATATACATATATATGTGATGTAATTTTAAAAATTCATTCAATTAATATAATAATTAGTGTGTATATGTGTTCCATAAAAATTCCAAAAAAATTTGTGTATTCGCCTATGACGAGTTAAATATTCTTTTTCTTTTTGTTACATTTTTTTCGATAAATTGAAATTCAGTCAATTTTGTATGTTTTGTCAATTTTGTCGGTGTCATTAATCACAAACCTATCATCATGCTCATGCAAGTAGCATAGAGTGTATATGTACCTCCATAAACATTCAAAAACATTCAAAACATTCAATAAAACGTATTCGAGCTTTAAACATCACACATTTATAAAACATCTCTTTAATTTTTGTACATCATACATACGAGTATGTATGTACATATGTACATATTTCTATTTACTTAAATGCTACAATTCAAAACACAACCACAATTCTCAGACACAACACAATTTCGACAGTCTGTTTTCCAGTTGAGCGACACTTTTTTATTTTTACTGACGGAATGTTATGTGAGGCGCCGAACGCGGTCCTCTTGGTCCACCGTCGATGAAGTTGGAACTCAAGTTGCATACGCATAGGAAATTCCTTTCGAGTTGTCGAGCTTGCTTGGCACTGTTGACATGAGCTCGTTGTGTGTCAAAGCTGACGTTGTCATCGGAGCTGCGGTAGAATATGCACTTTGTTCGGCAGGCGCAATATGTTTTTGGATAGATCATACGTGCTGAGTTTGGACGGATTGGAACGCTTATGCGATGATTTCCCAGTTGCAGATGAACATTGGAAAGACTCGATGAATTGCAGTCGTTAGATAAACGTAACGGCCCGACTGAGTCACTGTCAACGTTGCTTATCAGGTCGGGGGTTATGTCACTGTGACGAAATGGCAGACGTGGTTCACAGGCTTTTACCTGACCTACCAGCCAGTAGGTACGCATTTCTCCTTTTCCCTGAAAATTTAAACAAGTTTTGAACATCCTTAATAAGATTTATAAGAAGTCTTACTTTCACGTTCGTGATGCCTCTCTCCGCGCAATGAAAGCCACCGACATGTTCCAAAAGTTGATATGTTTTTTCGGAAATGTGAATTTTCAATGCTTCACCACTACTCTCCATTCGTGATGCGGTGTTCACTGTATCTCCGAATAGGCAATATCGTGGCATCTGTAACAAGTGAAGAGAAAAAGGGCATGATGACATGACTTTCAAGTTTTTCGTTTACCTTTAGTCCTACAACGCCTGCCGCACATTGTCCAGAATGAATACCAATTCGAAATTGTAGCGATTCTCCTGGTCTATGACGAATGTCCAGTTTCGTAACCTGCTCCAAAAGGTGCAGAGCAAGCGATGCGATTTCTCCTACATGTTTGTTTCCATTGCGTATTGGTAAGCCTGATACAACCATATAGGCGTCTCCAATCGTCTCAACCTATCAATGAGAAGATGTTGAATATTATGTTTACAACAGCAGCAATGGCTGTAAAGGACATAAATTCTAAAAGTTACCTTATAGACGTCATAGTTTGAGATGATGGAATCACAACAGGTATATAAATCGTTAAGCATTTCAATGACTTCGAACGGAGTACTTTTTGCACAAAGTTCAGTGAAACCGACAAGATCACTGAAGAGGATCGTCACGCAATCAAAACATTCGGCTTCGACTGGTTCGCCACGTTTGAGTGATTCAGCAACGGATCTAAATTTGTAATTAAATTTTAATAATGTTAAATATATTTAAAGAAATATATACATGTCCCCACCTTGGTAGCATTTGATTTAACAATAAGTCTGTCTTTTTCTTTTCCTCGTACAATAAGTTAGTTCGCTCTTGGACAAGTGCCTCCAGATTGTATGCGTACTTTTCCATAATTGCTAGCATATTGTCAAATATATTTGATTTTCTTAAAAATAAGAGAAAAGAAAATAAATATTAGAAGGTTTGTGGATACAATGAAACTTAGCGTTAAAGGTTCAAAAGTTTGTGAATCCTACCCTAGACAAGTTTAGTTTAGACGCCTACAACCTTAAGAAGCTAGAATTGGTCCATCGTTCTCTATAAAATGTTGTTTCTTGATAATGCAAGTGTCGGTCTATTGACTTTTGACTTTTTTGATGTCTGAGTCCCTTTTTCGAGCTCTGAATGGGTAAAGAGCTAATTGGTTCAGGTGAAGAGTTTGGTTTTTGAGTCAGTCAGCCGATTTGTGGTCTTGAGGACCTCTAGGCTTCCGCCGAATGACTCCCTATTCGGAGACGACAAGAACCCCGTTTTAGACAATCATCGTAGTGAAAACCGCTTCACTAAATGGGAAGCCATCGGGGATGTATCATCATCACTCTGCAGTAGAGAGGTATTGACACGTAAAGATTAGCTATCTTGAGCTCAACATTACGTCGCGCGATTAGGGCCTCGAATTGACTTTTCACTTGACAACTTTGCACACATTTGGTGGACAATTAGAAGGGTTTCCGAGAAGCTTGAGTGTAGAATTTCAACTTGAGAACATTCCAAGGTATACATGGTGGGAGGAGGAGTTTTATTTTTTAGGTGAAATTACTGCCAACCTCTGAGCTGAATTGGAAGCCATATTTGACTTTTTGCTGGAGGGACCACTTAAAGGGGGAGCGATTCTTTTTCTTTTTTGACTCTAGTGAGTTTGAGCTGAAAGTCTAGCTTCGGCAGGGAGCTCCACACGCACTATTTTGTATTGCTCTCTCACCTGAGAGAGAAGGGCCTTCTCTTGGCATCAGGTAATTCTCACTAAGAGGCGAATTGACTTTCGTAGAGTGCATGCACTAAAAGCAGCCTCTCTTGCTCTCTCTTGCGCCGTTTTCATTTTGAATTGACTCTTGGTCCTCCAAGTGGCTGGGGAAGGAAGGTCACCGACCGCAGAACCCTGCATAACCACCAGAGAAATTTAAAATTCAATCCGCGCAGCTCAGATATTCGGGGTTCTTAAGTAATGACTAAGTCACCATTTATCTATGCAGTCTTCGGCGGGGCTGTTTAGTTTGCCTTGAAAGAATGGCATTGGATAGCAAGTCCTAGTCCGCCTTGTGGATGGTGGGGTCGCAACCATATAAAGAAAAGCTTAGACAGCTTAACCCCAATCTACCTGTCAATCCCACACGTCGATCAGACTACCAAGCCACCTCGGCATGGCCAATCAACAACACCGAGAGGAAACAGTCTATTGGACATGTGTCTGATTTTGGTGGGTAGACGAAGAGATTGCTTAGTATATTTTGTGCGAATGCCTCACCATAGCTCAAAGCAGACAAAAACACTTTGGAAGTGGCTTCATTTCTCAGCCATTTATTAGTAAGCACGACCCTAAGGGTTCATGTAAGCCATGTTATCACAGCATTTTCTAGTTGCAGGAGAACTTTTAGATGGCAAAAGATCTCTTCGGTCACACTAAGGCTCCACAGCGCTCACATCCCCGAACTGGCCCTCCAGGTTAGGGGTTGTGCCGCCGGGGTAACTGCCCGGCCATGGAAAAAAAAAACAATTGTTACGAAGCAACCACAAGCCTCGGATACGGACGGATTTACTGTTGACAACCCCTGCAAACATTTATACACATATGACGAAATTTGGTCGGTTACAGAACTTTTACACAAGCAATAATCTCAACGCACGTACGAGTCATCGAACTTTTGCGTGACGTTGCTTACGTCATGTAAGTTATAAGACACAAAAGACAAAGTACCTAAAACAAAAAGTATATTCTTGTCAACTTACAGTCCCGCTTGCAGTTCCTTCAACTTGATTCGAACCAAACGAATATCTGGTCTCACTTCTGGATCTTCATCCCAACACGATCGTAAACATTGTCGTACATATTCCGGTACATCGAGGTATGCAATTGCCGGCCGAAACACTCCATGGCGGTACATTTCTGAATTCTTTACACGTGCTATTATTTCTTAAAAAAACAAATAACAAATCAAATTCAAATTGAACTTCTCCCGAAAATTGATGACCAAATTGTTTAATCTTCAAAAATAATTGAAAACAAAAGCTTGGAATGGACTTACCCTCACTCGAGTATGCCGTATCACCCCAGGGACCCTTCCTTCCAATAATTTCATACAGAACTATGCCAAACGAATAGACGTCGCCCTTTTGTGAGCCTCTTGGTAATCTTCCTGGATCTCTCAATAGCTCTGGTGCCATCCAAAGAGCACGTTTTATCTCCATCTCTCGCCTAAAATAAACACAAAACAAAGTAAAAAAAAAAATAAAAAATTGTTCCAAATAAATTTCACTGAGATTATAAGCACCACCACTACCACATTCTTCTTACTTGTTTGGTTCTTCTTGTCCAGCCTTGAATTCATGCAAGCCAAAGTCTGATATCTGGCACACCCATCGTGAGTCTATCAGGCAATTGCTTGACCTTAAGTTTCCGTGGGAAATAATATCCGAGTCGTGCAAATAAATCATCCCTTTAAGGATATCGCTAACCAATGATGATATGAACATGTGATCCAAATGTAGGTCTTCATTTGCCAATACATCTTCTAAGCTGCCACGTGCACAGTATGTTGTCATAATAGCCACAGTTCCATGGTCGATGGATGCTCCAAGGAATCCTATAATGTTCTCATGACGAATCTTTAACATTGGAGAAACAATCAAAAAGAAAAAAAAAAAAACCCATTAACACTTTATTGCTACCATCATCCTTCTTCGGATAATGATTGTTGTGTGCAAACATATGTACATATACATCTTAGGATATTTTTAAAGGAAAACCTACATATGTTTATATAGCCCAATCACGTTTACAGTTATTATTAAAAAAAAAAAACACATCTCTTACCTCCCGCATCTGTTTGAGTTCCTTCCTTATGGCACGAGTGATATCAACAGACTTTTTGTATATTTTCTTTATTGCCACGATGTTGCCACGATAAAGTCCTTAAATCGAACAAGAGATTCAAATTAAGTAAAATGATTAGGTGTAAGGACTAAAGGGTATTTTTATTTTTGAATTGTTTTGCTGTGTGTCTTTTGTTCTTAATTGACTGTTGTGTAGAAAAGTCCACTTTAGTGGAGTGAAATAAACACTGAATCCGTGGCCTTAATTTAAGGAATCAAAAGCGACAAAAATACCGTTGTCGATTGTGTATGAGACAGAGAAATATAGCTATGCAACGAAATAAAAGAAGTCAAAGAGAAAGTTAACAAATTCAGCAAAAAAGAAGCGCAACAATGTATTGAGGAAGAAGTGCACTTTAAGGAATCGCTTTACTTGAATATAGGTCATTGAATAATACTCTCTGTCTAGTTCGCTCCGTGACACTTTAACTTTGAGAGTTTACAAACGATTTCCCCATCTTCTTAGGATTTTAGTGATTGCTTAATGTGAAATATGGGTTCTTGACTTCATTTTTTGCTGAAGAATTAAAAAGATCTAGATGCCCTCTGCCTCCAGCAATCTAACCTTTGGAAAAAGTGCCTGATAAATCACAAGGCAATCATCAGATAAGCTAACATTGAAATTAAAACTGAACTGATAAAACCAATCACTGAGTTCAGCCTAGACCTAAAAATCAAATCAAATTCGGCTCTAGAGAGAGCTGGACAAAAGAAGAAGCCATAAGCTGTATATATACATATTCGCGGATAAATCACAAATGGATATGAGTGCAGGATCTGAAATGTGCACATTAAAGCCAGATATCGCTCGATGGATGAGACTTTCAAATCACAGCAGTGTGTCAGAAGTTCTCGCGATTACCGCAGCCCCGCGGGAAAAATCCCAGCAAACACTGCCAAGAAAGTTCCATCAAAGCCATCATGCCATCAATAATCACGTTGCCATAACGAACTCATTTAAGTCCTGGGACATAAGGGCGTCCATGGAAATGAGAAAGCAGATGAGCTCGCTAGATTGGAATTGGGACCACCACAGGAATTTTCAAAATCCAGTACGACCTTGAAATTTGAAAAAGCTAGCCTATGAAAGATGGAGTACATTCACGAGATGCCGCAGCTCAAGGATACTATGGACAGGAGAGAATAAAAGGAAAACAAACTTCTTATCGGCTTGATGACAGACTAAAACTTGTTGACCGTCCACCTTAATAGAATGCGTTTAAGTTCAACGGACCTATACAGAAGATGTGACGACCTAGATGGAAGACATTAAACCAAGGGTAGACTTTGACACCGCACTGACGAGATGGTACATACCCGTGAGCTTAGGAAGCCCTAAAGATTCTTTTCAGAGTTTTTACTAGGATATCAGCATCTCTTCTTAGCATTATTGCATTGTTCTGTTACTGTTGTCGTTTTGAAAGACCTTAAACAGCCTGGTGGTCCATCAATTTATCACAACATTTGCTATAGGAGTCCAGCTTTGCTTATCTTATATTCATCTTACATTCTTTCTGCACCGATTGATAAGTAACCCCCCAATCGTCGTCTTTTTGAGTTTTTAAAGCCCGATTCAGAAATTCCCGGGTTACTTTTCTTAACTTCTGAAGTTCGATATTCTACCAGGGAACATGTTTACCTCTTCTGCTTACTCTAATCTTTATTTAGGGTATGGCTCAATTTCTTGGTTTCCCCTTAAGCCGATTCTATGATCACGTGAGTTATTTTTTGGTTAAGAAGCTCTCAATACTTATTCAACTGGGATATTCTGAGGTTTTGACCTAATGGTTTTTCAATACGTTATGTTACAATGATCTGAAAGGGGTAAATCTTCCAGAAAGCGGCACTTTTTGATTAAAACACAATATCTTCTTGTTGGAATGAATTACTTCCATTGCTGAGTACAGTGGCATCCAACTTTTGGCTGATACAATGAGAATATGTATATGAATTCAATTTGTTGACCTGCATGACGTATCTGTCTAATTATACCTAATCTATCTAAAACATGCAAGTCATAATGATACTTTTCATTCAGTGGTGCTATATCTATCTTTTTCTTCTTTACTCTACTGATAAGCTCTCACCTCATTCAACCAGTAAGGCACTCTTAGATCTCAATCAAGCAGTAAATGCTTGTTAAACTTGTTTCGCATGAGTAGCAACATTTATAAACCTGTTTACGTTTATGTTTATCTATCTGTCTATTGTTGATATCAGAGGTGAGCAAAATCATAAGTATAGGAGTTTTCAAACCTCACAGTCCAGTAGTAAACCAACAGAGCACTATAATACAACGCACGGTTCTCAGCTAAGCGAAAAATGGAAATAACTTCGGTGACTTTGTACGCAATAATAGTGATAGCATCGCTTCTAACGTATCTATACAAATACAACTATTCGTATTGGAAACGCCGTGGAATTCCACACGATGAGCCAGCATTATTTTGGGGCAGCTTCAAGGGTCTTCGAAAAACCAAGACTTTTGCTAAGATTTTCAGTGAGACCTACAATAAGTACAAAGGCACGGGACCTTTTGCGGGCTTCTACTTCCTATTCAAACCGGCAGTTGTTATTTTGGATTTAGATTTAGTGAAGAATATTTTAATCAAAGATTTTACCAGCTTTGACGATCGTGGAATGTTTCATAATGAGAAGGATGATCCGTTGACAGCTAATCTATTCGCTTTGGACGGACCCAAGTGGAGAAAACTAAGAACAAAGCTATCGCCGACCTTTACATCGGGAAAAATGAAGTTAATGTTTCCCACTGTAGTGGCCACAGGCAAGGAGTTCACAAAGGTTATGGGTGAGCTCATCGATCAGAGTCCTGTAATACAGATCAAGGATCTTTTGGAGAGATTCACCACAGATGTGATTGGAACGTGCGCTTTTGGCATCGAGTGCAACAGTTTGAGGGATCCCAGTGCTAAATTCCGTATCATTGGAAAGAAGGCGTTCTTTGAAAAGCGACATCATGATCTAATTGACGTGGTTATTCAGAGTTTTCCCACTTTAATGGCCAAATTACGCTTTCGGTTGATACCCGATGAAATTCATAACTTTTATACAAATCTGGTGTTCGAAACAGTCAAATACCGGGAGAAGAACAATATCAAGCGAAATGACTTTATGAATCTGCTAATCGAGTTGAAGAACAATAAGTCACTCAAATCAGATGATGGTGAGGAGATGGAAGCTCTGACCTTGGACGAAATCACCGCACAGGCTTTCCTTTTCTTTTTGGCGGGTTTTGAAACATCATCAACTACAATGGGTTACGTTTTGTATGAACTCGCCCAACATCAGGACATTCAGGACAAAGTGAGAAAGGAGGTCAACGAGGTACTAGCAAGACACAATGAAGAATTTTCATATGAATGCATGAAGGAGATGCGCTATTTGGATCAAACTATTTTTGGTAAGTTCGAAATATCCTTTAACGAACTCATTTAATGATGATATCTCTGTAGAGACACTTCGAAAATATTCAATACTATCACAGTTGGTTCGACGAGCTAATAGAGACTATGAGACTTCAGATCCAAAGTATCGCATCGAAAAGAACACCATTGTTATTATTCCCGTCGATGCGATTCATCACGATCCAGAGTATTATCCCAATCCAGAAATTTTCAATCCAGATAGGTTCACACCGGAGGCAATCTTAAAACGTCATCCAGTTGCATGGCTGCCGTTCGGTGATGGACCTCGAAACTGTATTGGTCTACGGTTTGGTAAAATGCAAGTACGCATTGGTTTATCGTTCCTACTCAAGAACTATAGGTTTACAACGACGGCAGAGACTCAGATTCCATTGAAATTTGATGTAAAGAATTTCGTATTGTCGCCAGAGTCTGGGATATACCTTAAAGTTGAAAGGCTTTGAATAAAGATTTGATGAGGTAGAAGAACTGTATCTAACATGCGTTCGAAATGTATACTTAAACGTGTAGAGTTGTGAGTAATAAATATTTGTAGATATGTAAACAGTTTATACTTTTTTTTTTATCGAAAAATAAGGACGGGGCGCTACAATTAAGGGTTGTGAATCAAGAACTTGATATTTCTAATCTTTTACGTCTTAATATCTAATTGCGACTTGAATCCTAGAGTGAACACAAATTTGATGCACATTTCGTGGACTTTGTGCGTTTAATTAACATTTTTTAAGCATTTTCAGCAAGTACACGATGACTTGATGTTTACCTATCTCTATACGCTTTTAACTATTTCATTCGATTTTGGTGGCATAGAGCCGGAATATCTTGTTTTCGATAAGAAACAACGAAGTCAGCGTTAAGATAAGATAAAAACAAAAATAAAAGTGGATCAAGAACTAGTAGGTGTCACGTGAGCACTCTTTTTCTGATCACCGATATCTTCAATTCAGGCTTCATGGTGACCATTTAACCTTCTGACCTTCTTAGACACCTTCGCAATACATAGGAGCTGGATTTGGTTGAGAATCTTATCCCAGGCTTTAATAAAGTGATGTCTTCTTTCTGTCCCCTACAGTCCAAACTAAGGGCAGGCAAGAAAAGCCACATTGGTGGATTGGAGAATTGGGTCCTTTTAGATGCCAGACTGTTTAAAAAAAAAAAAGCAAATGGTTCATGGACGACTTCCAGTGCAGCTCTCAAATTGTTAGTAGTATTGCTCTTAACCGACCACATACATAAGCAGTCAACACATAAGATCTGTGTATTGCGAGATAAGGGGTAGTAAGCTGGGGACCTGTTTACACTATCGTGTGTGACCTTCAAAGTAAAGTAAAGTAAGCAAATAGAAGTATGAACCTTGATCTGTTTTCCTGGGTTTGTTTAGGTTTGAGCAATCGCAGAGGAAGTGTGTCGCGTCATATTTTATGTCTTTATCGGCCTGCAGAGGTCGGTAGAATTGAGTTGCATTCTTTTTACATGGGACGCCAATAAGTGTTAACTACGGTCTGTTGAGTATAAGTATTTCTTGAATTCTCTTTTCTCTGTGTTGTGGCCACATTAACTTTATTATGCGGTATGATGGTACTTTAGTACTTCTATAGGGGTCAGAACTATGTGATCCACAATTTTTTGATTCAGATTTGACCCTATTTTTGCCAGTTCATCATCTTTGTACTCCGGGACTCAATAGAGTTAGTCTTTTTGCTTTGAGCTTAGGGCTTAAGAATTTCCAGATGCGGTGAAGTGTGAGGCACATATTGTTTTTCATTGCCAGACATTTTCAAGTGGCTCTCCTGCACTTCCAGATGAAGGTAGAGTCGTAGGTGAGATGCAATGCGTTAAAAAAATGAAGGCTAAAGAAAATCCCAACCTATAATCCTATCGAGTGTTGAATGTCATGCTGACTCAAAGCAATAAAAGGGAATGAAGCAAGGAATCTGACAAATACCAATTTAAGCAAAATACTAATGGCAACAGATGGATCCAAAATATTCACAAGAGCTGGGGCGATCCCAGAACTAGATATTCAGAGACACTAGGTATTAAAGAGATATGCACAATTTAACCTCGTTAGGAAATACCGTGGGGAAGACATCGCGACATTATCAGTTTAGTCAAGCTGCCATCAAAGCACTAAGATTTCACGAAATTAAGTTAAAACTGTTGCGAGATTGTCTTAATAAAATAAACAGGTTAGGACAGAAAAACAGGGTCACCCTTTACTGGGTAGCAGGGCCACTAGGAGTAGAGATAAACGAAGCAGCTGACGAACTAGCGAAAAATGGTATGGAGACCGCGTTAATCAGACTGCAACTGTTCTGCGGATTGGTACCGCACGAAATAAGAGAACTTTCAAAAATAGAAGAGGAGCACAGAAGGATTTAAGGATTGGAAATAGAAAAAGACTGGTGACTGCGGGTTTTGTGACGATGCTGATAAAATCTCATTGCACCTCTTCGAAGAATGTGGAGCATAATTCCACAAAAAAAGGGAACACCTGGAGGGGTAGCTTCCATCACAAAGAGATATGCCAACGCTCGACCTACTGCACATACCCTGTTTCATCAGGGCAGTTTGACTGGAGGAGGAAGTGTTCAAGTCGAGTATCGACCAAAGTTCGCAGTGTACTTACAACCCTATCATCTATCTACTATGTGGAGCTGGGGTAAGGGAACGTTGTTTCAGTCAGTAATCATCTCACACCCTGGTGGTTACTCGTCTGCCAGAGACTTTTAAAGAAATCTACATTTTAATGCCAAGGAAAGTTAACCAGTTAAGCTCTGGTAGGTACTTGGACACAAAAGTATTGAAAGTACGTGGCCCTCGACAAACCCATTTGAAAAACATTTTTCTTCTTAAAATTTGAAAGAAATAAATTGCTTAACGAAGACAAATCTACAGGTGAAGACAGTTTTAATGTTTCCACTTACATTTAATTTCTTTTAATACAAGCAAAAAGTTTTCCCAATAAAAAAAACGAAATGAAAGAACCTTCTCTGCCTTAAAGGCAAACAAAGTTTATTATTAAAGCATTGCCTTATATCCATCGAAGGGAAATTCATTTCGCCCACTTAAATGTCGACTTTGTAAGGATTCCACTGCTGCCAATCGTTGGCGATTAAGTGATTGATCCCTCCAGTAGGCTCGTCGTATTGATGGATTTCCATGAAATCTCCATTTTCACCACCATCTTGTGTGATGAGGACATCAACTCAAAGCATATTTTTGTATTACAATACCCAAGGGAAAATACATCTCGACAGCTAATTTTTCCAATTTCATTTCATCCCCAATGTTGTGCACAAGGACTAAGGATACAGACACATAGTGTGGTAGGATATCAATGTAACAGTTCGCTTCAATGAACTCCAACTCTCTTGGTAGCGTTACAAATCCAATAAAATTATTTCCATGTTACTTATCTCCCACAGGATGTGCAAGGTAAGCAATATTTAGTAACAATATTTCTACTATCTGGCTTTTTGTGTTACCTCTTTAAATGGGATTAACTGAGGGAAAAGGATATCGTTTGGTAGAAGTAGCAAATTTTTTTTGTCCGAATAAATTTTTGCAATAAAATTTAAATGGAACAGTGTGCTGAATTTTGTTTTGCAATTCGGGGATATCTGAGAATATCCTTCTTCTCCTGCGCGGTTTACTGTACGTGGGTTTATTTATTTGAAAGAATTTCTTTGAAAACCGTATATTAGTTCACGACTTTCTTATTGACAACCGAGATAAAGGATCTATGACCTTTACTGCGATTTAAAGTGACGATTTAAATGACTCGAATACTAATTCAAGGTTCCTTGATCCACAGAGCGATACCGTCGCCTGTGCTGATCTTCTCATTAGAACCATCGGAATAGAAGGCTAGCAACAGTGTCTTTTCTTTAACTAAACCATTCATCAACTTGATTTAGTGTAGAATTTCCTGTCCAATACTAAACTTATAGGCATCGTCGTAAGGGAAACGTATGACATTTTGTACAGTTTCAAAGTCAATTAGCTCGACTCAGCTTTTGGTGGTGACCTCTACTTATACATCAAAGGTGTAGTGCCCGAAATATCAAATCCAATTATCCAAAGATCCCAAGACTAAACTGAACAGTTTTGCAAACAGAAAGTTGACCATCTAATAACTTTTTCTCCACCAAACAAAGATTGTTTGCCAATTGCTCTGGATTGCATTTTACACTGGATAGCCTTCACAGATACTCGTAGGTACTTCATAAAAGTTGTGAGGAAATAAATTAAAAGTCAACATTAGCTTACCTATACTTGTGTACGCTTTCTTGGTTGTGTCCATTCCGCCGTTCAAAATACTCTGCCGACAAGTTTGGAACTGTCAATAAATGAAAAAGAAAAAAAAAATCTCCACTTGACATTTGACCACTTTCAAGAAGATATTTCTTCAACTCACTATGGTTCTATTGCTTTTCATATTGAAATCTGGACTAGGGATATTGATCAGGGTCACGTCTTTCATATCGACTTTCCAAAGGAGACCAGCCAACGTCTGTTCATACCGATAGTGCCTACAGGAGATGAGAAATAAACAAAACCTTTAGTTGAAGGCGGAGTTTGACAGTTCCTGTGACATATTGACTACTTAATGAGAAATATGCAGGCGACCATAATAAAGAAGCCGACGAAGATTCCCGGCGCAATATACTTCCAATCAATTTTCCTTGCCTTACACAGTTCACCGAAATATCCACAAATCGGTTCGGCCAATGGTGGTCGACCCTTTAACCAAAGTATCGGACGGTCTGGTTTGATGTAACGAAATTCCTGTGGGTGAAAACGGATTTTTTTTCTCTTCCCAATTAGCAATGGAGCATATAACCACATCCTTTACTTACCGGCAGGGTAGACTGTTTGTTGAATACGAAGTAACCAACTGGTTGCATGGACATTTTAGCCAAAGATCCATGTCCAGTGTCGTCCTGTAGCGTTATCACTGTGTAGTTACCCTCAGCATCACCATTTGAATCGATGTGCACCTTTGAATGAGAAACGCTGTTAAAATATGACTGTAATGGTGAAAACCTTTCAAGCTTACATCGAAACCCTGAATGGAGTGGTAGGACCTGTTGAAAACTCGACTCATTACCAAGCGGCCATCACGAATGTCACCACCGAAACGCAAAATCTCAGTAATAGCTCGAGCGTAAATCATTACCGTGTCATAGAGATGAACACCGTAAATTGGGACCTAGGAGAAGAAATGTTTCAATTTTAAAAGTTACTTTGGTGTGGTTTGCATCCATACCGAAATATTATCGAACACTCGTTCGTGATATGGCACAAGGAAGGGATATTTTCGAGCGTACTCCTTGATTCTGCTGCAAATTTCTCTGAAAGGGAATAGATGTGTGGTCAGCGATGAAATGTTTTTTTTTTTTTTTTTAAAACTTTTGTTTACCTTAGATTCGGGTTCTGTGGATAGGACATGCTTATTTTGATGACTGAGCGGAAGGAATTCTTGTCAAGAGATTTGTTTTTATCGCGCTTAATGTAAGGGTCCAGGTAGTCTGAAAAGGGGAGTAACATGATTGAAATATGTGAAGGATGATTGCAAATGTTAAAGATCTCATGTGCTAAAACAAAATCAGAGCAAGTCGAGCGGCGTGATTAGCTGAACAAGCTAAAGAAGCTGTAAGGTAGTAGACCGTGTAGATGTTACCAAAAATCTGTAAGATGGTCACAGCTTATGCTTAAATTCTGGAAAGGGTTTGGATGGTTTTTTGTTGGTTTCGAATGGCGATCAGCTAAGAAGATGGAAGGACAAATTTTTACCCTTTCCAACCACGTTATCGATAGAGAATGAGCTATTTATAGGATTTGCATCATGGCTCTAAGTTAAGATAAGATTATTGACGCGATTAGAGCACTTAAAGCAAATAAAGAAGGAGGGTTCAACGGCTTTTTAGTCGAGTCCTCAAACACCTCGACTTCAACGATATATTTGAACGTTTGTATCGATAATTTGTTGCAGTCGAGCCTGGAAAGCAAGGATTGTTTTCGATGTGTTGTCTGAGATTTGTAGGAGTAATACAATCAACTTAAACACTAACCTGCGTTTATTAAGCTTGAACGTGGAATGAGTGAAGCACCAGGAAAGTTATCATCAATGTCACAAGAAAGCTATAAACTTTTGCAATGAAACCCACCAATCTTAGATGGAAGAAGAGTGCTCGCGAACAAATTGAGGGAGGAGAAGTGTAATTCATTGGCTTTCAGCCTAGTCTGCTACTTGGATAACTGCCTCCAGTTGCACACTCCAGATTGTTTGAGGTCCCTGTATACTTGCGCGCGCCATTAAAGAGGACGTCTTCATCAACTTCGTTGTCCCTTCAGTTAAGATTCGAAAGCTCTACAGACCGGAGCATTGGTTTTTCCAAGCCAACTCAAATGGACAAAATGTAATTTCTTGATGTGACTGTACAGCTGGTATAGTTTGTCGTTGAATCTCTTCCTCCAAAGTCAGTCAAGGTAAACGGGACCACATATCTTACGAAGAGTATTTCGCTTAAACCGACCACTGGGATGAATGAGGTCTTTTATAGAGCCTCCTTAGTTAGTTTTGACCGCTTCCTCCTCAACGTCTTTATTGCACAGACTTCTGAAAGACTGTGCATTTGGTGTTTTCTTGTGCGTTCTACATCGACCATTGTTAGAGAAGTCAAATGATAGTATCGCAAAGATCCCGGTGAACTAGTTACCGACTGTGATGGAGTAGAGGGCATTTTCTATCGTCATCCTCTACAGGCAGACGGTATGACTCGCCTGTACAAATGCTGTCATAGGTGGCTTTCAAATCGATAAAGGGTTGTTATCGCCTTAGACTTCTTTTCAAGGATCTGCCGAATCGTGACTTTTGGTTGATTGCTGACTTTCCTGACCTAAGACAGATTCTGTCTGTCTATACTATGTATACCTCGATTGTATAGCATAGTCTCTCAGGCATTAGTCTAAGATTTTAGAGAAATTTAAAATCAAAATAAGCAGTTCTAGCAGACCGTAAATAAGAGCTTGTATGCGTTGCGACTTTGAAATAAAGTTCGTCGTCTTTCTACGAGCTTTACCTAGAGAACGCGTGGGACCTGTTCCCCAAGGAAATAAATCAAAGTCAACTTTCCCTCAAGTAGTTTCCCCCAAAAAATTCTTAATTTAAAAGTTGTACGTTTATTTATCTTTCACTTTTATCATCAGACTAACGACAAAGTTTTGAAAGGAATCCTTCTTGAGCGTTTGTATCCTTGAACTTGCGAGATAATTTAAAAAAAAATACTTCACATGAGATCTCGTTATTTACAAAAACCAAAACGTCTACTCATTTAACTTACTCCTCTCCATGATGTTCAAACGTCGTTTCGAATCATAGATTTCATCGTCCACCGATATGATGAGGTAGTCTCCACCCTCGAGTAGCTTCCGATTCTGTAGACACCGCACAAAGTCTACCATTGCGATATGCTCACCGATGAACACATAAACTGCAAAACAAAACTTCAATCAGCACCTGTAATTCACCATATTTAACAAGCCTTCATACTTCTTGTGCTCTGATAAGTCTCATCGACAATCTTTTGCATTTTAATCAACGTCGTATCCATTGGGATGTAATCAGAGATCTCCTTGAAATGTGTTATTGTCAGATTTTCCAGTTCAGCCAGATCCTGTCCGAGAGAAAGTGAGTTCGATTTATTTGAGAAAATCAATTGATTGGTCTGGTACTCACTTGAATAGCACGTGCTACTTCTAAACCCCAATCGGGCTTGGTCCCAACAATGATGGCAAATTTATTCCAACTAAATGCATGCAACAGACTGATTACACTCTTGGAGACCTTGGCCATAGACGTGAATAGGAGGAGAATACAAACCCGGGGGTAAGAAGGAATGACATACAATTTTTTTTTTTACTAATTACTTAGATGTGTGTGAATTATATCGACTTACTTTGGAAGCTGGCGCCAGTGTCCTTGCAAAAGTGTGGAAAATGTTTTTATTTGAGACAGCTGAGTCAGCACATTTCTGGGAAAAAGAAAACAAGAATGATAAACGGTTATTTAGGGATTTTCTTTGTGGGAACTCATTAAAGTGGAAGTAAATCACTTTAAGAGATAAGGGATTTAGGTCCAAATGATGGTGTATTTAGGAAAAGGAAATTGAATGATTCGATTGTTGGAGTGAAAATGGAGTTAACAACGTTTGGAATTAGCTGGGAGGTAATTTAGTTTACGACAATGAGTCCATTCGTGTACTTGTTGCACAAAAAACTTGTCAAATGTCAAATTTCACAAAAAGATGTCAAAGTATGAGAGCAGGATAATGTTTTTTGTTTTAGTAGACGTTTCCGCATGATTTACGAACAATCCATTCATCTGATAGGTTCTTCAAGTTTCTTCGCAGTCAGATTTGTTGATCGACTATTGTAGCTCTTTGCTACTCCTGGGAGGCCCATGCTACCACGCTACCACGCTACCTAAATTAAAATTATGCCACCCTCTGACAAACTTTAATGTAACGTCGTTCTATGTAAGGTAGACTGCAATGAGCTTACTATTAATCGGTAGACTATTTCACTCGATGTAGTAGATCCCTAACTTTACTTCAGCCTAACTTAAGGATCTGGCGATAGTTAGCTATGGACTGTCACAATAGACAGCTAGAACGTTGAAGTAGTATGGGACTTTGTCTACCTTGGCTCTGCAATTACTTCTGAAAACGACATCTCATCAAAAATCAAACGAAAAATAATCGCTGTTTCTTTGGGCTGGCCGAGAAGGCAATTAAAAAGAAAGCCGGATCCCAAAAAATAAGGAGACTCTATACAAGACCTTAATTATCCCAGTTCTACTCTATGGCGTTGAAGCATGGACTCCATTGCTTCGAGAGAATGTTCCGTTCCGTTTATGTTGACGGGCTCTGAAGGAGGAGATTCAACGCCGAATTATATGAGCTGTACAAGGAATTCGACCCAGTCAAAAAACAGCGGATTGGTCGTTTAAGATGGCTAGAACATATAGAGCGAATGGACACCAACGCTTTGGCTCAGAATCTCTTCAAATCTAACCAGAAACTATCAACGCAGTAGAGGAAGATCTCGCTTACGGTGGAGCGCACAACTTAGAGTGCATAACTGGAGGTGGTTAGCTAAGCTTGTTGGTCGAGGCCCACGTTCACCCCGAACTGTAGCGTCATCTAAGTGACTATCTATGATGTTAATGTAGAGACCTTGCAGCCCTTCGATGACGCTTTTAGGAAGTCAAAAGGTTCCTTCGTTATCATTTCAAAGCGGAAAATTTCAAATTTAACTATAAAAACGTCTTCGGCCTTAGCTGGGATCATAATCTTCATTAACAGTTTCTGCTGTATGCAGTATGTAGATGTCATCATGGAACATTGTAGGCTATTTGAGTGCAAATGAGTGTAAAGAAGAAACAACATGAGCAACCATTTGATTAGAACTTCACTATTATCGTTAGAAGCAATGTTTCTACGAAAAGTTTTTCGGAAACTCAAAACACTTCTAATCTAAGGGCACTTTCCCTAAATACTGAGAACAACGTTATCCTTAGCTAACCTAAGCGTGGTAGCATTAATAATTTCATTTTTAACCCCCGTTCTCTTTAGCAACTTCGTGAAGAAATGCAATTCGTATCCCTGCTTATGTGTAACAACAATTACTAAGCTTTATCTCAGTTCCTTCTCCTTTAGAACTTCTGGCACTACTACTGAAAGAATTAACTCCAATTCAACATTTTATCCCGGCTTATTTTTTCCTTCCTTCGCTGACAGCTGACATTCATTTAATTGAATTGGATTTTTCCACTTCATGGGTCTATGATATGTCTTGGGTTTAATGGAGAAACTTTTACAGCTTACACGTATTTTATTCTTTAGGTAACTTTTGCCATTAGTGTGAAGGATATTTCTATTTATAGGGATCTACCATCCATCACACATAAGATGAGTTACCAATCAATTTAAATACCCAGTTTGTTAAACCTTTCAAAGTACTTAGTTGGAACGCGGACTTACGAAAGACATCATTGGAATATTCCAAGCAGATGCAATTAGTGCCTCTGCTGTACAGCCTTCATCCGGCCCAATGAATGCGGCTACGTTCTCATCACGCATTTGGGTCATAAACCTGCCAAATAAAAAATTATACAATCAACGTTAGTTCGGTTCTACTTACGAGGGTAGACTGCCTCCAATACTCACTTAATTGGCTGGATACGATGCGAATCTACTTTCTGACCAATATCGAACGCTTTGAAACCTAATTTTCTTCCGGGAAGCAGGCTGGGATTTTTATTTACATTTTCAATTGCCAGTGGGAGACCACCGAGTGTAACCTGTAATTGATTCAAAAATTGTTCATTAAAATGGAGTTTCGTTTGGGTGAAGTGCGTTGTTGAAAAGTGCGGAATATGTGCTCGTTTAAGCAGGTAATAAGGTTAATAGATAAACATTTGAAATTCTTATTTATTACAGGCAGGTCTGGCACAAGTATGTGCTTAGATTGGGCGTCCATGCCCAGTTTGCCATGAGTTCGGTTCTCAATTTATTTTTATGAAGCATCCTAAAGGTAAATCAGTAGAAAAGGGCCAATGCAGAGTGGTCTACAAGAACGATAAATCAATCCATGTCCAGTCGATGATTTCCACAATACTGAATAGGCTTTCAATAATGTAAACGCTGCAGGGTCCGATTCAATATGAACCCAACGTGGCCCCAGGAAGCACAATCAGCAAGAAGAGCGTTATCTGAGAGGTACTTCCCAAGGTGGAGCTCTGTTTCTGCTGATCTGAACCATAAGAGTAGACGAAATTGTTAAAACATAATGGGTTCAGCGTGCAGTCTATTGACAGTCAAGCAGCTATTAAGGCTTTTCAAGGCACTGTGCGATAGAAACTTACTCAGAACGACTTGGGCTCCTCTGCAGCGTCTACTGTAAAAGCTACAGTAACGAGGAGGAAATATAATCTGTGCGACTATCCCAAACTAATTACTAAAGGATTGAGTACTCTTGGTTACAACTTCTTCTGTGAGTCCTTCCCTTTCTAGGTATTTCTCAAATCAACCATTTCTTCAAAAGTTCCAATCAGATCATGTATCATGGACCCGCCAGAGGTCCAAATGAGTCTTAGGACGCTCACCCAACCACATTCTGATTGAATGATAATGTTCAAACTGAGAGGTAGATGCTATTTCGTGGCTCTCAAATTAAAAGCAGCACAAGGCGCAGACACACCCTACTCCGGCCTTGGTTGTAGGTCTATAAGTATGATTTTTCCATGATTTTTTCGCTTGGGTCAGTTTTGAAAATGTTTTCATTGTGAGAATCGAATAAATTTACAACAGGTCGAGGATAGATTTCGTTGATAATGGACGAGAGTTTGTGGTACTACTTTGATGTCCTTAGAATGAGAGAAGGGTGGTTTATGTTTTCTCAACGTACTTGGGTTAGCAATACATTGCAGGCAATAAACTCTGTTAGCTTTTCAAATTTATTCTTAAAGTTGGTTGCAGGACAAACTGCCCTTAAAAAAAGTTGGCCGTGCTATTCATGCTTTCGATGTGATCGCTGTGGCTTAGTGGTTAGTGCATTGGCATAGGGACAAGCCTCAGTAAAACAACCAAACAGTTTTTAAGCGGTACGACATCTGCCATGAAAAAATCTTCTCAAGCTTCCATTCGGAGTCGGCAATCAAAATTGTAAGTCAACTTGGATGGTTACAAGAAGCTAGGTATGTACAATTTGAAGACCTACCGCCTTCCGTCTTGATCGGATTTTCCTTACGCTGCTTTTACTTATTTTCAACAAGCTTGCTGGTACCCATAGCATCATTTAATTTTTAGGGTGCAGTGGCCCATGCAAATCCACAAAGCTCTAGTTATATCTGCACGCTTCTATTTTGATGTTCTGCTGTCCTGGACTTACAAAACCATTTCTCTTTTTTCAAACATCTCAATGTAGAAGGTAGTAGAAGTGTCTATCTGGTAAGTCCTACTAGAAACCCAAGTAGCACTGATGCGACATTTTGATACCACAACTCACGTGACCTGGATGTTGATGGATGTAACTAAGAGGGATAGTTTTCCTCCTCAACTCAGTGAGTGATTCCAGAATAGACGTTATGTCTATGAAAGGGTTTGAGGTGGACAGTTTTCATCGATCATCCTCACCACCTCGTCCAAACTCATGTTTAGACCAAAGCCGTAAGGTTCAGATCAGAATACATATAAACACGTGCACAGTATCCTTAGGACACTAATTTGGTTCAATTCCGATAATTCAACTATTAAAAGCTCCTCAGTGACTTATCAACGAAGGAAAGCCATGTGATTCCATTATGGACAACAGGATCCAGTTTCATATTTTCCAGGAATAGCTTAATTAATTTAATGCCCAAAGCATGTGCCAAGTTAAATTCTTCCTAAAACATGAAAATGTTCATGGAACATCAATAAATTTCAATGAAATACAACTATTTACGTTCTTCGTCAATTAATTTATTTATCTTCCGTTCTTTTATAGCAAAACTCGCAATCAATCTTTCATTTCGCCCAATATCCTTCGAATTATTCAAATCGATATTTCCTTCTTGTTTTTACTGCGAAGTATGTAGAATTGTCGAGAAGATAACAACACATCTTCTGGCAAAATGTGTCTGAATCTGAACTTTGTTTGGATTTTCCTTCTTTTTTTTTGCCTTTGCTTCCTTTTTTCCAAGGACCCAGGCGAATTTGCTTAGGGCAAAGACTTTCCCTGTGAGATAAAAATAAAACAGCGTCTTACTTGGTTGGAATTTATTATTTTTTTCTTGCTGTTGCTTCTTGTGGTGTTTATTGCATGTCTATTCTTTGACTTCTTGGGATTCTTCTCGTATCAGATTGCATTGCAGTTAACTTTCTCATCTTGTTATGAACCGCATTCAAAGGATTCGAGTTCAAATCCCTCTAAAGTGGGTCAAACATACAACTCGGTGTTAGTTTCAAGGATACATCCCCTACCCAATCGCATTGATTGTGTGAATTAAGAGAATATTGAATTTAAAAAGCTGACGTGGTACGCAATACAATAGAATTGTTAAGGATATAGAACAGATATCCGTACCGTGTGTGTGTGTGTGAACACTCTATTCCTTGAAAATATAAGTATTTTATGATTCTTAAAACGTATTCTGGGATGCAAAGGATGTGTTCACATGAAATGTGAGGCAATAAGCATGCATAATGATGGAATACTGACCTAAATCTGAAGCATGCATCTCAAAATGTTTATAATTTTCTGGAATTTCGATATTTGTATTCTACATTTCAACGCTTTATGACAAGAAGCACTTTGAATTCACAAAATGTCGGGAAAATTTAATTTTATTGGATATTGGCTTTTTGTGCACTTACTTTGATTCCTCCTGCTTTGGTGTAACAGGAACTTAAGGGCAAAGCTAACAGCTTTGACCATTAAAAAGGAGAAGAATAGAAAGTAAAATAAGGAAATTTACAAATCCCAGGAGCACTCAAACTCGTTTCGGTCCATTGTACTCCCAGGCAGAAACCCTTTTTTGGTGCAGTGGTTTGAGAAACTCGGATTTTGTTTCGTTTCCCACTTTATTTTCGGTGGCTGTTGCTATTTCCCGACCGGGCTCGAACCTGCACAGGTCGGATCACAAGCGAAGACATTACCCACTACACCATTGCCACCATCGCCCTTGTGTTAAGTCATGGATGTTGGAGAAGATGAAATATTAAAATTTAAGTAAGAGGACTTGATGTGACAACAACAGCGATTGAATTTGTATCTACATTTTTGAAAGGGGATGGTAGTAAAGCTCCCTTAGTCTATGCCTGAAACATAACAGACTTCCATTGCTGTCAAATGTGTTTGTCCTCTTTGAACCCATTAATTATTGATATTTTATAAATATTTCTCTCATTATGCGATAGAGTACATTTAATAGCTTCATCGAACTGATATGCCCGCTGAAAAGTTGTGTGCCAGTGGATCCATTAGGTATGAGTGAGATTCCGTCACCGTTTCTTGTAGACTTGAGCTCCGAATATGTCATAAAGATATGGTTCGCCTAGGTTAGAGTGGCTGTTTGAACCTTGACACAGAATCACCTAGACCAGAAGTAGTCCATTGTGATACCACAAGCATCTATGTAGGTATTTCTTAGAAAACTAACCGCAGTAGAAGTTACTGCTTCGTATAAAGCTCTGGAGGCATCTGACATCCATATTTGCGAGGTCCTTCCAAAATCATCGAAAAATATGCTCCTTGGTGAGGTTTCCTTCAAATAAAGGAGTAGAGAGAAGATGAAGAGTTGGCTCCACCTTCTTCTCGTCTCTACAGTTCCTACAGAAATCATTAAGGAAGACAACAAGCCTTTTGGCGTGACTTCTGATGAGGCAGTGACTAGTTTTGATGCTTATTTTGGTGCTGATGAGTATTCTTCTTCGCGAAACTAGAATACTAGAGGCACTAGAGCATTTTTGATACAGCTCGGGTTAAATCCTTCAAGTAGCTTTACACGTAGTGCCATCTACCTAAATTTGGTCGATATAGGGGACTTGCTGAGATTTACCTTCTCCGAAAAAAGTTCATTGATTCATGCCACTCCTGACGAGTTCATCAGTCATACAATTACTCTGTGATCAGGCACCCAAATTAGGCGAATGATAAACTGCTCAGCTATCACGTCAAGAGATAAGCAGCTTTAGAGTTGAAAGAAACCGATTCCAGGTACCGAATTGCAGCTTGCCTTTAAGATATTACTTTGAACTTCAGTAACGACAGAGCCTCCTTCATCGACATAATCGTCATCTGGAAAACGCTATAATCATCTGGGAGGCGAAAGGAGGTATTCATACTAAGAACCTCGGAGAAGAGTCTCCCCCTAAAGTTTTCAAATTAAGTTCTGTAGTTAAGTTTCATTTTAAGAACTTCTCTTGGTGCTTCTATGAGTTGAGTTCCAACTAAATGCGGCTGATGGATAAGCCGTTGAAGAAAAATGAGCTCTTAAAAGCTGATTGAGCTCTTTACCAGATAATGGCAGAGCAAGTCTAATAGACGTTTTTTCAGTATCGACGAAAAGGTGCACGGTAACATGCCGGTTTACAATCTTCTTGCATGAGTATAGTGGAAGTAGGACACTCTTAACACATTCAGACATTTTCTTTCCTCGTTAGTTTTCTGTCTGGTCTGAGTCCCAAATAGCTAAAGCTGTTAGATACACCGAGGGTAGAAATTTTACGCTTTGAAGACATTATTTTTCGTGAAAGCAATACGTCGTCGAAATACATATGCAACTTGACACATTGCCAAAAAAATTGAAGACGCTACCTTTCAATGAATACGAAGGCAGTTCTTCCGCGTTTGCCTTCTTCTGATGAAGTTTGATGCGTTGAAGTAAGGCTAGCTGAAGTTCGAACGTTAAGTTCTACATGTTTAGCCCAACTGCTAAGAAAATTCTGAGAAGGCAGGTACTAAAAAACCGGACTTTTCTTCATAAAAAGTGAGATACAAAACCAAAAAGGACGGCAAAAGAATGAAGTACAGATCCAAACTCGTCAAAAGTCGGTTACAAATAAACGGACTTAACTTAATTTTGACGGATTTAGTAACATCAGAACTGAATGCACCATCTTGTCGAGTTCTTAAAGATTAGACGAAGAGAGCTGCTTAACGATACTTAGGTAGTTAGGAACATGATGTCGGCAAAAAAAGAAGCATCTATCAATGATTTAGGACAAAAAATTACCTTCGGTCCCTCGCTTGACTAACTTAGCTTGGGCATGTTAAGCGAGTATCTGTTTGTTTTCAGTGCGGTAGACAAGATTTCATCAGGAAGTTTAAAGCAATCGATAGCGCGTGCCATCAAACGAAGAATCCACATGAATGTAACCGAGGGGTTTTGAAACTTTTCTCTTCAATTCGAAGGAGGCTTGGTTGAGCACGTGGCATATGAATGCAATTGCGACTCAAAAACTGTTGAGAAAACTTTTTAAAACAAAGCATAAATATTATTCAACTTTTAGAAGACACTTTTTCAACAAGTTTTCTCAAGTTTCCTTTCATGGCATTATCCTTATCCTTGATTTTGTTTTTTCTCAGAAATAATGCTAATTTAACGACAGTAGGATAAGCCTATTTGAGAATACTCTCAGAATTTCATTTCATATTGTTTATTGTGAACCAATAAAGTTGTAGCTATTAATAGCGTAGACAGTAAATAAACCAAAATGTCCTTGAAACACTTGAATTGAATGAAAATGATGGCAGGACTATACCCATGTGAATAATTAATCATAAATGCAATCTGTGTTTACATTTCACGAATAGGTACGCTTTGAGCGATGCTGCCTAGATTTTTTTTTTTGTTTTGCCTAGACCATCAAGTCTATGAAAATTGGCTCACACAGATAAGTGACTATACATCTGTTTCAACAAGGAATAATTCTCCTTTGAATACAAATGAATTCTATACAACTAACGATAATCCAAATCTATATTGAAAGTCTTTGAATCTGAAGACAAAACAAATGGAAAGCATTTGCGCGTTTGTTTATGTTCTCTGGTCATGATTGCGTATTGATTTGCCATGAATTGTTATTTCGACACAAATAAGTGAAAGTAGTGGGTGGTTACGTCATGAATAACTTAGGAACATACTGAATCACAGAACCTATAGCAAGGAATGTTGGAAGTTGAAAGAGCTGGCATTCCAATAAATCAAAGGAACTCCCACAGAAGTTTTTTTATAAATAAATAGATTTTCGAACATCGATGAATTGTCCATCTAATAAATCATTTCGAAGATTATCAAACGAAAATATGAACCCCTGTATAAATTTACTAGAAATTTTATAGATCTCAAAATATTGTCAAAATTCCAGCAGTCGTAGAAGAATATCTAGTGCTTTCAATCAGCGTTAAAGGACGCAGCACCCTGTTATCAGTAATTGAATTCTTATAATATTTCAAATCTACAGGACATATTTATGTACATAAGAACGTACTCGTATGTATCCAAGGAGTGTGCATTTTCTCCAACAAAATAAATCACATCAAGTATTGATATCCCAAATTGATTTGTTTGTGTCTCGGAATCAAGGATCTACCTAAGGGTTGTAGAAAAAGCGTAAGTCATCGTCTCAACGAAGGCCATTAAGCGTTATTTCTATGAAAACAAGAAAATAGCAATACTCGCAACATCAAATGTTGTTTTGAGTCTTTAAAAGGAATCTCTTGTGTCCTATTTCCCTTTCTGGGTTGAAGGGCCTTCATGACACCTACGCGCCATCGCGTTCCGTTCTTGGAATTATGTCGTAGCTCTACTCAACTTTATCCTAGTAGCCGTGACTTCTCTTCGATTCTTCTTCGCCATGTCCCGGTTGACCTGCTCCTCTTTCTGACTTCGCCCGGCGACGTATGCTTCCCTCTCTATGCGACGTGGAATTCCATTATTCTATGCGAGAGTAGACAATAGTAGTAGTAGTAGGAGATGGAAGAGTCCATCGAACTCCTCTAGGTTTGGTTTGATAGAACTGCCCAGAGCACATCAGTTATCATCAATAAGAATAATTGACTTCAGTCAGGAATAACTGAATGAAAAAAACTGTTTGTCTTAAAGGGATGAAAGCACTACTAATACCAAGAGTCCTATGACACCCAGATGGCAGCTGGGTAAACTCAGATGAAGAAGAAGGTAGACTTCTTCGATAGCATGTCCGTCATCACGAATTTACCTACTCTGGACAGATATACATACGTCACCACAAACTTAACTAGTCTGACCAATGGAAATATGCTAGAATGTGCAGTTTACAGTTTCGAATCATGCAAAGCACCAGGACCCGATAAGATCTTCTCTACACAATTTAAAATGGATTTTCCAGATGTAAGACACATTTGGCCATGTCTAGCTCTTGTGTGAAGGACACAGAAGATTACAAACGTCTAAAGTGCAAATCTGTTGAAACGACTCTTCACTCGATTAAGCAACAAGAAAAATCCATCGAGTTCAAGGAATCCAATGGTGTATTTCATAACATTGAGATACCCTACAAGGAGGTGCACTATCTTCTCTTCTTTGGAATCCAGTGCTCAAAAAATTGTTGTTAGCAAAAAGAAACCTTAAGGTTGGGAGACACTCATCGATGATTCGAGCATTGCATATTGCTTCACCACAGCCTTTCTAATACAAGGTACAGGCAGTAGACATGTCAAAGCGCTTATATTTTTTGTTAAGAAGCATATCAATACTCTGTTGAAAGCAACTATGCTATGCTTAATTGGTCTATCCTCGATTTAAAGAGATCGAAAGCGACTTAAATGGGACTAGTTCTCCAAATTAACTAACGTCATAACAGTGATCTGCATTCTGGGAAGGCATGCTCAGCATTTGGGCATTAGGTACAACGAAATACTTTGATCGACATCAAAGATCTTGTACGGATAGGAAGGGTGCCCCACATTTATTAGAAAAATAGTTCGTCAAGCTGATAGCACAGAACGATAGCAAATGAGAGGTTATGATTCTCACCCAATGTTTAGGTAGCTCTAGAATTCAATTTATAAATAAAGTTGAAACGTGAAATTTGAAAAGATCAAAAGAAGAATTTTAAGAATGTCAAGTTACTCTTGGATAGGTACTTACTTTATTCACTACGCATTGTTAAACAACAATTCAGTCGCATTTTGTATAAATAGATTTCTTAATCATTAAATCATGAAGTATATATTGTATTTCCGAGATATTTTCGTTCCTTGTCAATCGGTGAAGAATCGTTGAAGTAGTTTTACACGTGTCAAGAATTATTTAATTATTCATTGTGATTTTATTGAGCACGTGTATGATATTATGTTACATTGTCATTCGTTAATATACATACGAACATGACGTGAATTAATATAGAACTCCATCGCCAATCAAATAAGTTTGCAACTCCTTGAAGCCTGTCTGAAATTTTTGTCGATTTTTTGACGAGTGTTGTGTTGTGTGTAGCGCCATCTTTTGAAAGAACATGGCTATTGAAAATTTTTTGAAATTATGCTTTTTCGTGTTCCTCCTCGAAGAAAAACGGGCCAATCACACTACCAAAATGAACTTAAAGCAGTTACTGATTCTGGATGCAATCAACTTCATTTTATTCAAACGCATAAATTGTTCCAAAATTCGAATACAACTTGTTGCATATCTGGTTTACTACGCCTACAACATGCTTAAGCTTTCTCGATCGTTTTCAGCGACAAGCATTAAGACTGATTGGTGATCAGTCCGCCTTAAACACCGCCGTAACGCTGGATGTTTTTTTTTTATAATTCACTAGCGCTAAAGGGGTTATGAATGCTGTTATGCTGCTATTCACACAGCGCTAGTGTTGGTGTAGTGATTTTTGAAACTCAGGTGGTATTAGGTTTCAGTCTTTTTGCTCCGAGGGTGGTGTCCAGAATGACTGGGGAGAATTATTGGTACTGTTGCCATTGGTTATAATTCACAGTATTCCTTTCGAACATCCCATATGACCACCCTCCTGCCAGTGGTATGCCTATGCAGTAGAATTGACGTCAGCTTTTTTCGCAGTTGATCGACTTTTTTTTTTACATCGGGATTCGAACCTGGAACCTTCAGCGTGACAAGCGATGATGCAACCACTACACCATGGCCACCCGAAGCGTTAGCGCTCCTGTGTCGGTATTTTTATCACAAATGCTCGGAATACCTTGTCTTACGTCAGTACTTTCTGACATATAGATATAGAGCATTGTCACCTCACCCTCCATCCCGTCTGTCCTATTCTTAAACTTTTCTGGATGCCGTTTCCTTTCTCTCCATTACAGGAAATTTCAAATGAAACTGTGCTAAGTGATGCAAATGTTTCGATTTTAAGAAGTTTGTTATTGATAACTTTCTTGTCAGTAGTCCCCTTTGAAGCCGAATATCATTGATTGAAGCTCAAGAAATCGCATTCAATATTGGACACCTTCCTGCTTGCTAGGCTACCCGTGGTTAAGGACGTTACATGTACATATATCGGCGTGACATTGACTGAAATCGATCAAAGGATTCGGTCCCCAAAACCCCAATCGATTCATCTATGTCCTAAGAGTCGTACAAAAATTAACATTCAAGACAAGGGGGTGTCAAATATACGATGTTAAACCACACGTGCGATAGCTTTAAACAACCATCTACCTCATCCCCAATTACATGCTTGCATATGCCCATCCCCTAGAAAACAAAATCTAGCTTAAAATCCATCTCAAACGTCTCAAGTTGTAAGCGAACATAAGTAAATGATGGATTTTTTTTTTTAATTTCTTTTCCATCTAAGGATAATTTTTTATTTTGTGTGTATGTACTTGTCGTTTTTATCAAATTTCATTCCATTTATCCCCTCTCACAGAATCTTTTTATTTACGCTTTCAAATCAATTTTGGTTTTTTTTTTCTATTTGAAGCCAATCAATCTAAAAATAATGCTACGTGCCCAAAAAAAATACTTGTAAATATTTTTTTGTTTATTTATTTTCATGACCAAAAAATTCTTGTCTCATCCGAAATTTTACTTAAATTGGTGTTTATACGTGGGCTTGTCGTCGATAGTATAAATATTTGAAATTCTCTAAAAACCATATCGAATTTCGTCCTTTAAAAAATTGTGAAATATGTCTATACATACGTTAAATATGTCACAACAAGTATAAAAAGAGAGTCAAGCACTCCAATTAGCTAAAAGATAGTTTTTTAGGAACTTTGCCCACTTTGTTTGGCAAGGAAGTGTGTTCATTCAACACACATACCAATCTGCACGTGCGGAGAATAGTTGTTGTTTTATTTCCGTTCATTTCCGATTTTATATCCTTGTTGTGGAATAATTTAGCAAATGAGATAATGCATGGGAAATTAGGTAATTTGGCTCCTCATTTGGTGAATTTTGCCCAAATCATCTCATTTGGATTAAGTAAAAACGTTACATAAACTCAAGTGTAAAAGCACGTCTCCCATTTGGAGAGGGAAACATAAATTATAGTGATATATAAAGTGGGCCATCTGTTGGCTTCTTTTTGAATCATGTTATTTTGACACTGACAGCTCTTTTGCACTCAAAAAATTAGCAGAAACTCAGTATTATATGTTCGCGGTGCAAAATGTATCGATTAACGCTTGAGCAACGTTGGGAAGTAGTGCGAATTTTGAAAAAAAATTTCGGTCAAAATAATGCATCTGGTGTCCGCAAGTTTGTGAAGAAAGTTCGTGAGACTGGTGTGCTAACTTCGGTTGTCAGTCATATTCCCGTGTTCGTCCCGTATACTCAATGGAGAATATTGCCGCTGTTGCCAAAAGTGTGCGCCTAAGCCCCAGAACTTCAAAGCGCCAAAGATCTCAGTAACTGAAAATCAGTCGCATTAGTGTGAGCAGAATTTTGCATAAAGATTGAGGATTATTCGCTTGGGCGAGCTATGGTCGAGCAAGATGGGTCTACGTGTCATACATGCCGTCCAACAATCGATTTATTGTGCACTTAGCTTAGTAATCCGTCGTTTTGGTGATGTTGCTTGGCTGCCACGGAGCTGCGATTTTTTTGGGGGGGGGGATGCCATTAAATATCGATGCTATGCGAACAATCCAGAGACGATTCAGCCAGTGTCCAAATCCATACTGAATAGTTAAGTCTAAAATAACTTGGTTATCACATTTTTTGTGGGGACAGACACAACCCACCGGACCACATCCCAGGAGATTTTCATAAAGAATACATCCTAGGTTAAAGCATAGAAAAGCGAACAACTTTACCAAGAATTCTTAGGTATTGGTGAAGTGAACATTGTGAACAGCGTGCTTAAATCTTTGGGCAACTACCCACGAGTCCTCCGAAGTTTCACGAAATTCCTCTGTAACAAAACGTGATGCAGCTATAAAGCAACTCAAGAGACTCATCAAGTAAATATTAATGAAATTCTTTAGATTGTCAAAGAAAAAACCACAAAGACCCCAAAATCAAATGTTAGGTAGAGTGGGACAACTTCCTCCTTATCCTTGCCAGCTTCTCTTGTTGAAATGCCTGAGAAAGCTTACGATTCTCTTCGATTAAGTCTTACCATGGAGATAAAGATGTATGGAGATCTTCTTTTGTCGATGAAGGGTAAAAGGATTCTAGCAATTTCGACTCCGAAGTCTTTATTCTAGAATCTAGATGATATCTTGATTTTCGTAGAAGACACCAGCTCTTCGGATCCCCGCTGAAGACCCATCGGTGTTTAAAACCTGGATCTTCTGCCCCCTTCATCCGTTCTTCTCCATCAGAAATTCAACGTAGTATGGAATCTTCTATTAAACACCCGGACCAGTGGGCAAGTAGTCAGTTGTTTAGGGGCATGGCTGAACGTTGTAGACGACCAAAGCCTTGCAATAAAGATCTAATGCTACATTGCTTAGCATGATTTTTAGTACTACCGTGAGTATCGATCTGTGTCGAACTAGTGATTTCCATGCTTGTCGCTTGGTCCAGCTTATGTTACTTCACATTTATCAGTTTTTGGACTTTTCGTCGCCTCTGCTCAGCTTTTCCTAAAAGAGCTCAATGCAATTAAGATTTAGGAACTGTTGTGGACAAATTATGAGTTTTTGTTTTTCTTTTGTTGATCATTAGTCCAGGCATTCTCTGCAGATTTTCGAGGAGTTCTCGCGGGGTCATTATCGTATTGAAAGGTAAGTTCATGGTCTATAATGTGAAGATCAGAGTATATCTCATTTTTCCGCTGATTCTGAATACTTGGATGATCTACACCAAAATAGTCCCAAACCATATATGACCTCCACCATTTTTTACAGAAAGCACCAAGCACTGATTAGAGGTTCACTCTCCTGTTGATCTGCAAACGAAGTCTATTCGCCATCACCCAAAAGCTTCGAAGTTTGATTCGTTACTCCAGTCTTCAAGTTTCCAGTTTAGGCGTTGCTGTACCCAATATAATCGCTTCTTTTTATTTTCAATGCATAATAATGGATTGCTTACACCCACTCGGCCATGAAGGTTTACTTCTTGAACTATACCTTCTCACCTATCATACGAAGCCAACAATATATTTTCCATTTATAAATCCTTTTAACCCATTTTACCGTTTAGGCAGCAATAAAAGAAGTACAAGATCTACCGAACATGTTCCAAGTTATAGCAATTTTTTATGACTACTAAAGCCACCTTGATATGCCTGTTATGGATTAACATATACATAACAGTCAGTAAAAGCTTCCATCATACAAGGATAACGACAAACATTAAACCGCGAATATAAGATTTAACGCTTAACAGGTTTTGAAAATCAAATAAGAGTTTCGAAACTCGTCTATACATAAACAACATGAATATATGTTAGCAGGATGTTTAACAAAAAATCAATTTTTTATCGGCCCCGTGGACTTATTTTATGGTATTCACGGGCCATTAATTGTAATCTGAATGCGTATCAGCTGATGCATGTTTTATTTTCCAATTAATTTTTATTATTACAGAATGTACGGATACTTTGGATATAATATAAGTAATCAACCAAAAGTTAAACTTTTTAGGATTGAGATCAAAAAAAAAAGAAAGGAGAACCTTAACCAGGTTTTAAGGAGATGCTTGGGAGCTATTTTGGTAACAACCATTATAAAGCTAAGAATTTATTTTTGCGTTTCTTATTAAAGGAAAACCTAGAATCTTTTAGAACGTGATTTACAGTTCCCTGTTGCAATCTGAGGAGGGGCGCAGTAGAGGAAGACCTCGCCTAAGGTGGCGCACACAAATAGAAGGGGACCTCAACCAACTTGGACGGGCTAACTGAAGAAGCTTGTTGGTTAAGGCCCAAGTTCACCCCGAACTGTAGCGCCACCTTAGAAATAAGAAAGTTGCAATCTTAGGAACATCGAAACAATGGCAATTCGTTATAAGAAGAGGTTCTAGCCTATTCCGTAGACTTGCTAGAATTATCCTCGTCAAAACTTTTAAAAAGCATGCATACTTAGATGGCTCAGTGGCGATCAAGGCTTCCTCATTTTCATTGCCACAAAGAGCTGAAATTACTGGGCTCAATACATAATGCCACACTTTGTAAAATCCTGGGATGTAGGTGTATTCTCAGCAATGAGAAGGCCAACGATCTATGAACTATGATCGAATTGTTAGTATGGTCATCATCACCCGGGACTAAGGATTGAAAAATGTTAAGCTCGGAGTGGCCAAATGATGTAAAATCTCTATTTGTTGTCCTGCCTTTTTAATGGCTCTAAGCATTCGTCATTAATTAGGAAGGTCGAAGAAATAGAGGCTGCTTATCTGGGGTTCCTCCGATGTGATGACTGTTCAGTCATTTATAGGAATGGCATTGTTTCTGAGCTATCTAGCCTCAATCTGCATGTTGGGTAACAAAATATGAATTGTAAGTTTCTTGGGGATGGTAGTTCAGTGAAGGTGGCAGTTGACAGAAACCCAGTTAGCACTTGGATGTGCCTTGGGGATACTCCTCCCTGGGATAAGCTTAAATTTAGACTTTTAGGCATAACCCACCACCTATTTTTTTGACTTTTAAGTTGTATGACAGTATTTATCACTAGAGTCTTACAAAAGTGTGCTCTATTGTCAATGACTCTTAAACTCAGGTTCAACAAACCCCGAGGGTCGGATTTAAGTTTTAGAGTAAAAGCAGTCACTATTACCAACAAGGATGTTGTTACAAACTTATAACTGTCGACCTATAACCGACTACGATAGAAAACAGAAATATGTCAGATGGATATTCTTCATCAATTCATCCGTCAAAAATTCTTAAAATACTTTCCACTTTACAGTTCTTAATTAAGATAATTCCAAGAAAACCCCTTTTTGGTAGCACATCCCTTCATAAATTAATCCTTTCAGTGTATCCTTACAATTTCATGACGCAGTCATTTTTTTTTTATGAAATAAGTGGCAATCACTTTATGGATACCTTAATGTCAAAATTGTTGATTTATTGCGTAATTTTTGGACAACATGTTGTGAACAACAATGTCGGCAGAAACTAAGAGTAATGGCATGTACGTCATCGTAAGAACTTATAAAAATATTGACTTCCCAAGTGAGTTCACAAGCTTTATTATACAGTAAACAGACGACCACGTCTCTCACAAACGTCATATTGACATCAAATTGATAGAAGAGGGTAATGCCAATAACCATATGCCATCGACATACAACGTAATACCAAAACGATTATACGTAGGTTTAATGCCATCATGACAAGGTACACAGGGATGTTTGTATGTCTTTATCCTGTTTCTTCCTTGTCACTCCGGGATATCAGACAGTTGCTGGGGCTTTATGGTAAACGTTTTAATATTTGTGTTTATTTATCATTTCTCCTTCCAGCTTATTTTGCTTCTCCAGTCATTTTTCGATGACCTTTGCACTTTTTGCTATTAACAAGAACGCTCCAGGGAAATTTACATGCCTACCAGACATCCCTTATGCAAAGGCATGACCCAAAAAAAAGGTACACGCAGAAAATGTATCACTTTAATAAGATTTCGTTTGTATTTAGCAACAAGGGATGTTGTTTTGTTGCTTATTAGCCTTCATTAATCAACACATAAGCTGGATCTTAAGATGTTGCTGACCTTTGCGAGTAGACTTTTGCGTTCATGACCGTGACATTTTCAAGGTCTTCTCATACAAGTGCGATTATTTCGAAGGGATTGTCTGTTGTAAAGTAATTCAACAATAATTTTCTAGTGTTTTCCGATCCATCTCACCCTGATACAATTCTAATTTTATTTTGCATTCCCTTGGAGCCATTACGTAAATGGATTTTCATAGAAAAAAAAGAAAAATTCTTCAAAAATATACACATAGATACTTCCATGCAAATTAAACTTTGAACTCATTTCCGCTCTGTTTGACGTCGATTTTTCATAATGTGTCGACTTGTAGTCATGGGAAACGGATGCGAAAAGTAACATTAACGACGGAAGTCAACAGAAATAGATTTTTGTTTATTTTATTAAATATTTATTTGCATAACTCTTACGAAGGTTGTTTCGTTTGCGTCGATATAATGTTTATTTAAGTCACCATTTGCCGAAAATTTTAAATTTACATTTTAGGTTATGAAATGAAATCCGTCACAACCAGTTCTTGTCAAATCATTATTTGCAAGTTCTTTTACTAAAATGTGTGAAGATATAAGTTCTCTATTGACAATAAAGGATCTAATACATTTTCAAGGATAATGAAAGGAGTGAAAGATATCGAAGGGTAGGGTTCGACCCAGAGATCAGTATGAGATTGAGAATGCTATCCAAAATCAGGAAAAGTAATGGTTTTAGTACTAGAACTAAGCTGAGGCTGTACCAATCCTGCATTGACTTAGTACTTCTCTACAGATGTAGTATTTTGAAAACTCCCTTCATGTATAAATGTTTATGCAAAGGGTCTTTCATTAAGCGCTTCCTATCTTTAAATTTAAGTAAAACAAAGCGTGTGTGAGATATCATCGAAATTTTTTATTCGTTTGAAAGGCCTATCAATGCCATTATGTATGGAATGTAACATCATTCAAATGTTTACCGCGGCTTCTCTAAGTGGCACGCATCCCAAATGTCCAATTTTCCATGACTCTGGCGCATAAGTCAGGCTGAATTTGACCGATGGCATGGGTTATGTTGGCTTTGAGGGCCGCTGTGGTTTGTGGCTTATTCGCATGGATCTGCGACTTCAGAAAACCCCAAAAGAAAAAGTCTAACGGGGTCAAATCGCACGATTCACATCAACTCCACGTGAGATGACCATGCCCTCGAATTGCTCGTGCAGAATTTCCAATGTGGCGTGAGCTGTGTGGCACGTAGCGCCGTCCTGTTGAAACCACATGTCGTTGGTGTCTACATCATCCAATTCAGGCCAAAAGAAGTTGGTAATCATCGACCTATAGACCTGGCCAACGTCGTTCTCAAAGAAATATGGACCGATGACGCCGCCAGCCCAAAATTCACACCAAACAGTGACTTTTTCAGGATGCATTGGACGCTCTTGGATCTCATGTGAATTGGTAACGTCCCAAATTCGACAATTTTGTTTGTTGACGTACTCATTCATCCAGAAATGGGCCTCATCGCTGAAGATGATTTATCGATGAAAATTAGGGTCAGTTTTCAACTGCTCCAGAGCCCATTCAGCGAACACATGTCATTGTCTTTGGTCGTTTACCTTCAGTTCCTGGGTCAGTTGAATTTTGTACGGGTGCAGGCCCAAGTCACGACGCAAAATACGCCAAGTTGTGGTCTGCGAAAGGCCGAGATCTTGTGGGCGACACGAAATCGACTGCCTGCACACTCTCACGGACAGCGGCGATGTTTTCGGCAGATCTTGCGTTTCGTCGACGTACGGGTGTTGGTTGATCGTTTACTGAACCAGTGGACTCAAATTTATCCGCCACACTGCGAAAGGTCCTCTCGGAAGGACGATTACGGCGACCGTAAAATGGGCGAAGTGCGCGGAACGTTGCCCGAACAGAACACCAATTTTATTATTTGCACGTGTTGTTGAACGCTATATCCATCCATTGTGATTTGGCAAAATAGATTGAATAAATGGCAGCCAATTTGACAGATGTAGCTTCAACAATATGGTCGCTATCAACTGTCAAAGTTCGGAAGTCCCTATTGGAAGACCCTTCACATGAGAATGGAAAATAAAAAGAAAGAAGTGGCAGAAGATCGGGCACATAATTCCGTACGAAGGTAGACGAGCTGGTCGCCCTAAACAAACCCTTCCCCAACGTTAACGCTGTCCAAGCAAGTGGTTGCGTCTTATAAAGTATCTAGTGAAGACCAAAATGTCAGCTGCAATGAAAATTGTATTTTGGTGGCATAGTGACTCACGGTAATGCTGATTCTGAATCACGAACTGAAATGTATGTAAGCCATTAAAGTTCCTTAATCATGGAACGAGAACCATTTTATTACCAACCAAGAAAATATAACTTTATTTAATCAAATTAGTTCATAGTTTCGAAAGAAATAATCTACCCTTCAAAGTTCAATAGCGTTTCAGACCATTGTCCTCTAAATTGAATCATTGTGATCCCCTTGTAATCCCATGTGTCCATTCGCCATTTACATCAGTAGGCTCTGCGTAGTTTCATCTCCATAAAGTATCTTACTTGATTACAGCCATGTGGATTGTGTATAGTGTCATTTCGATTAAAATGGTCGGTAAACATCAATGAAATCACCCATGAGGCGGCAGGATGTCTCCGTTCGAACAATTTTACCACCCAAAATGGTTTCATGCTAAAGAAGACCTTCTCATCTTTTATGTGTCGCTACTATGTGAATGTATAGCTTTCTAGTCCAGTGACGACGACTGACAAGAAACCAGAAAGGACTTATTTTTTTTATGTTATCAAACACAAAAGGATGTCTTTTGATGTTTTTTTAATGAAATCAAATCCTTTTTTATCATCCATCCAAGGCTGATTTGATTCTCGATGAATAAATAAAGGATCTTTGTACAACATGAAGAACTATCGAATCGCAGAGTTTCGATTTATTTTTTTTGTTCTTTTTTCCGTCCTCAATGGCATGATTCGTTTGCCACATCAAAGCCGAATAGTTCCGGATGAAAGGATTAGATTGAGTTCTGGTGTAACATATCATTTTCGATGGCTTCATTAAAAGATCGCAATATATACGAGTATGTCATCAGTTCTATTTTTAAAGATTAGAAAGGATTGTTAAAGAATACGAAAAATACTCGTTTTTTATCAGGATGTGTTACCATCTCTCAATAGATTAAATCTACGAACACAGGGATATTCGTAACGACATTTTTTGTGGAAAAGCGTGCGAAGTTTAGAACAAAATGTTAAATGGAAATAAAATGTGTCATGCAGCATGTAGTCATAGAAAAAGCAACCAACCTAAGACAATACGGCTAACAATAGAACTGGCTGCATTACTCCTGGTGAAAGCTATATGATAGCGTTGAAATGCAACCACATAAAGAAGGATGAATTCAATTAAAGTATCTGGCAACGGTTGACGAAGAAAAAAAGAGTACAATTCGAACTACGGAATATTACGAATGCAAAGCATGATGGTTCGTTAAATCGGATTAAGTTTAACATCCATACATATGTACCTATTGATGAATTATTTACTATATGCTCACTCACTCACTGAATTCGTTACTTCATTGTTCATTTATCCTCTCAAAGTGGATGTGAGCTTCGGAATAAATGGTTATTTCCTTTGAGTATACACTCACCATTACAGACATTTTTATTAAAATTTATTCGGCGGACGAACAGACTACGTATGCATTTTGACTTGAACTTTTATTGTTCTTTTTATGTACTTATATATTACGACTCCCACCCACACTTTTATGTACCCACAGGGAGGTTCTAGTCCTGCACGTCATCTTATGCCGAATTCTGCAAGTAATTTTAGCTCACTCAAACTCGTTTCCTTGTCAAATGTTCTGAACCACTTTTGCTTAGGGCGACCATCCCGCTTGTCTCCAAATTGTCTTTGCATCACAAGGTGTGTCCGTTCCACTGCCACTTCCCCCGTCGTATTGTGATGTCTTTAGGTTCCTAACCCCTTCTCATGTTGATCCGTTCATTCAAGACGCGGTTAAGCCAGAAAAACATTAACCATGTTCACTTTCAAAGTACCACACCCGTAAAGAAGAACGAACCATCATACTTTCTCCCGCATTTATCTTGAGCCTCTGTTTGCAGATTGTTAACCGTTTGATCAAGATCTACAAAGGGCTGATATCATCAGTAAAGTGAAGATGTTCCAAGTAAGATGCCATTCTCCATTGCATACCACGGGTTTTCTTGGTCAAAGCTTCGCGGATATCATCACTGGTAACCATCAGGAATAAAAGTGGTGAAAGTATACAGTCCTGTTGTACCCAGCCTTGAACTTTAAAGACCTTTGACATCTTAACACCTTCGTATTTAGCCTTAGCAAAGGTCATGAGTTTTTCTGAAAAAATATGAAATAGGAGCCACTGTAACAGTGAACCAAGGAATTGAATGTAGAATGTCTATTTGGCAACTTTCCATAACCAATGATGCCACACTTCCCCTAAAAGCATTCATTCATTGTATATGTGTTTGTAAAATGTCAAAATTGACACCGACAACACATAAAAGTTACCTACACTTCCACTCAATGGCCCTTACCCTCATGATAGTAAAATGTTTCATGCAATTTCAAGCAGCAAGATTGTGTCCCTCATCCTTTCGAAGATTATTTTCATGAACTTTCACTTTCAGTTACACGACCTTAACCAAGCCAACGAATGCCAAAATGAAAGGGAACTTTACCAACATTTTCAAGGTTACAACTTTCACCCGTTTACTGTGTGCAAGTGTGAGGACATAAATTGGATTTTCCCGGAAACACTTCCCATTTGAATTGCAGACAGCTTCATTGTTAGCCAAAGGATGTATAAGAGCTGTAATGGATTATTTCAAAGAAACAAGCACACATCCGTCAAAGACTGTACGTGGGAGTATCTATAAAATTGCTTCTTAAAGTTCCACAACCAGAAGCCGAACAGGCTGAAATAACACATTTAACCGGACCACAAACAACTGGCGCAATACATTCTAACTTGGAATGATGTAATCTGATTACGACCCAAGTACCACATGGCTTTTCCAACATTCTGGCTTCATTCGCAATGCATGATCCCGAAAATGGAAAAGGGAAAACGTTTAACGTAGGACATGTGTGTTTTGGTAATTCTCCTTCAATTTGTTCGTTGTTACGAGTAGTCCTTTGTATTTTTGTGCTCGTCTGGTGTGGTTTATCTGATTATGTAAATTCCAATCACAGTTTTATGTTTTGGAAAATTTCTAATTTTAATGGTATTTTCATTTTATAGCGGAGGAAAGTGCATCTTTCAGTTGATAATTTATCAGATTTCCACATCCGTGCGTGGTGTAAGAAGTTATTTTTAACTTTCACTCTTGTCAAGGATGCCGGGGAGAAAGCTTCTTTGAAAATACACTCTTAAGTGATGTGACCATGATTCAAAGAATTTGCTGCACGTGTCAGTGTTTTGAAACTGAGGCTTTGAATTTTCTATTTTAGGGTCACGTTGAGAGTATTTTCTTGTGCTATTTTTGCAAACAAGCAGGATAAAGTCATAGAGAGGTGGTGCCGCAAAAAATGGTGGGTAATTTGGACCTGTTTTAGCACATGAAGCACTGACCACTGATCCATGGTGATCTCTTCAACAAAGTTGCATTTGCATAGTCGGAGCTATACGGATCACTGCTAATGCGGCTTCGGAAGCCATGACACAAATTCTCGCTCTGGATATTTATTGAATAGTAATGGCAATGAAATCGGAACTGGGACAAAGAGAGTCATCACAATGAAAAAGTTTTGATGGGCACACCATTCTATTAATGGAAATCTAGTCTAGACGTATAGGCTATTGTGAGACAGCAAGAAAACTCCATGTTGTCCCACCGTCCAATTAGATGACAACATGCATAACAATGACAGCAAACTCATACTCAGAAAAAAAAGGGACTTTTCATCGAAATTGCTCGTGAGGTTTGTTTTTTATGATTTTCGTATCCTTGATGGGAACTCGCACAACAATAATATCTCATTTATTTTGAAAAAAAAATACGCAAATATTTTCCATACCATATATTTATTATTGTCGAATCAATTTTTTTCTTAAAATCTGGAAACACAAGGGCAATGGCTTTGGGAGTTTTCGTCCTGTCACCAGCTGACAAAGTTTGTTGTTTAGGTTACATTTCACAAAATGTAAGCAATATCCTTTTTGTGACCAATAATAACAATAACATCGACAACTCAAAAAAGGAATATGGTGTGTGTTAAAAGCATTCTTGTCAAATTGTTTTGTGTAGTGAAAAATATTGCAACACGTCACTGGGTCTTGCGGATAGTTGGTCAATTGTATAACCTTAACTGGGATTTTGTTTACACTTCAAAAAAGTTGTAGTATGCATGACCATAACTGCGGATACAAATTTTATCCCATGGAAATACCCTGCATAATGTATTATATCAAATTAATTCATGTGTAATACGGTCCGGTTAAAAGCTGAATGATAATGATGTTGAATCCGTATCCCGCTGAACTTTACACGGCAATTTGCGGCATGAAATTCCATTGAAAAAACTATGCTAATGCCAATGTCAGAAAGGAGCAGATCCCAAAGAATAAAATCACTTAAAAAACATTCTAAAAACCATTTAAGGGTTGTGTGGTCGCCTTGGTTCAGTGGATTTATTTGGACTCTTAAACGAACTTATATAGTTTCATCGCTGGTCTTCCTCTCGGAAAGCTGTCCGTAATTCAGAGTTGGCAATGAAAATTTTAAGACCATGAATTGTTGCGAGAAGATAGGTCTTGTACAGCAAACAGATGTGACAGTAGGATGTTTTACATCTATACCATTACCAAGCAGCTAACAGGTGAACCTAGCTCCAAAGAACACCCGGTTAAGAATCTTAAATGAAAAGGAATTATTTTTTTTATAAAAGGATATCATCGAGTTTAAGGCAAACCTAAAGAAACCATTGTCTTGGACCAAAATTATCCTCTCCGTGCTGTCACGGAGTGATTTTTCAAACTTCCTTCTAGCTTTTGTTAGTTTCTTAGCTTTTCAATGAGTTAATCTGCTACTAGGCTCCACATTAAGGTTGACAGGACTCCTCCTTGAGGGTAGCTTCGTGATGTACTAAGTATAGTGGTGCTTAATTTCATCAGATTTTGGGGCAGTTTTTGTGATAAGCACCTCGCAGGCCTGTCATGTTGTTATACTTGACCCCAAGCTCAACTGGAAACTAAACATAGAACACAGGATATAGAAAGCATGCGTCGCTTTCAACGCCTGCAGCAAGACTTTTGGCCTTCAGTCCAAGATGGTCCTTTGGATGTTAACTGCCGTAGTTCCTTCAATCCTTACTTATGGATCGCTCGTGTGGTGGTCCGCCTTAAGCAAAGCCTACAGCATAACTAAACTTAGCAGAGTCCAAAGAACAGCTGGTTTTGGGACCTCAGGAGCGTTAAGTTCGAGCCCGACAGAAGCCCTTAACGTGCTCCTTCATATCATGCCCCTGGACTTGTATATCAAATACATCATCTCGTGTAGTGCCATCAGACTCAGAGAATCTGAGTTCTGGTTACCGAAACCCTATAGTCACAGCAAAGCTCTTGATCTGCTTCCCAGGGAACAGAGCTCGACCACAACTGACTACACGATCCCTGAACCCAAATGCAATAATATCCAAGTCCTCTTCCCGGATAGGACGGAATGGAACAATAACTCACCCCTATCGAAGTACGAAGTATCGATCTTCACAGACGGCTCCAAGATGGAGTGTGGCGTTGAAGCAATTGTCTTCTCAGTGGAACTGAAAGTATCCAAATCGTACCGCTTTCCAGACTCCTCGAGTATTTTCCAGGCGAAGGTACTAGCGATTAGAGAAGCCTGCAAGATACTAAGCTTTAGTTCTACTACCATAAACAATATAGAGATCTTTATTGACATCCAGGCTGCCGTCAAAGCGCTCCACTCTCTCACCTCGTCCTCCAAATGAGTGGAACAATGTAAGGAAACTCTAACGAAGGCTAATGCTCAGTTCAAGATCACTCTTCTTTGGGGTCCCGGCCATAGTAACATAGAGGGGAATGAGAGAGCTGACGCGCTAGCCAGATGCGGTTCTACTCTTGATGCCTCTCTTGCGAAGTCAGTCTGCTTCCCGATGGGACTAATCAAGAATAAGATTTTCCAACACCTCCTCTCCATTGCCAACTCCAGGGGGGGAGGTCTAGAAACCTGTGCCATATCCAGTCCAATTGGTCCACACGCTTACAAGCTAGGCATTCTGTTCAACCCCCACTGCCGTAGTTGCGAAAACTCACATGAAAAGGAAACCCTATTCCACTTTCTCTGTAACTGCCCCGCACTAGCTAGAGCCAGGCACCGCACACTTGGCAGACCCTCCTTTAAGGAGTTATCAGAGATTTCTGAAATAAAATTCAGCAACCTTATTAATTTGTTAAACTCCACAGGATGGATTTGAAAAACCACGGCCAATCACACACCCATCGACACCCTGGTCACGTGAGTCGTGGTATCAAAAAGGCGCAACCGCGCTACTTGTGTCTCTGATAGGACCATACCAGACAGCCACTTCTATCTACTCACCTACCTGCAAGTCCATCCTGGACTATAGTAATGACAATCAACATCCACGCCATCTGTCGGATAACTTAATTCAGTTTGTTCCCAAATCTTTGTGGTTTAATATTCAAAAACAACATACGCTATGATCAGCCTTCAATCGAGACTTCTTAATCCTAAAATAGACAAATTGCCTTATGACCAGAACAGACTTCAATAATTTTTTAAACTAACTTTCCTCCAATGACCTTCAACAAACGATATTTTTACTCGTAAGCTATTTTAGTAAAAATAATACACAAGTAAAGTTTCCTTATGAAAACGTTTCCGAAAACATTTACCAAGGATATCGTTTCCTGGAATTTTGTTACTGACATTGTGGTTAGGGTTGATGATGGGTTTCCTAAACCAAACCATCAATAACAACACTGTAAGGATTGATTTGATTTTTAGACATCATAATTAGGATTTCATTGGTTATGCTTCAGCATCATCTGCTCGTTTTATGCATGAACACTCCCCCAAAAAGTTTTTAATTCTTTAATTTATTGGCAGACACGTCGAAAGTAAAAATTATTTTCAAACACAGTTTTGAAATTGAAAGTTAAATATTTAGTTTATTGTGATACCAATATGTTTTAATCCAATGCAGATTATCTAATCCTTGTATAGTAGTTGAACGCATGAGTTCCTGGAAACTAGGGAGCACCCTGCAGATATGCACATGTTTTGGAATTAAGCAAACACGTTTCGAAAAGTTCTTATTGATATTATTTCTAACTCTGCATCCGTGGACTAGAAAATTAAAGGATATCCTGGCGAAAGATGTTCTGATGCATTAGGATTGACCTAATTCAGTCGCAGTAGCAGTCGTTTATAAGTTTTTCCCTTCCATTTGTATTGCTTATCTAGATCTTATTGGTTTGGGAAATGTGTAATATGCTTGCAAATCCAACAAGGGAAATCGTTTGTGGACCGAGAATATTGTAACCATATTCAATGCCAGGACATAAGGATCCAGTATTCAATATTCACGCCACATGTGTAATAACATTCTTACGACAAGGAATCGATGTACTCCTTGTGTATCAGTATCAGTGTGTGTGTATAAATTTCCTTGCAACGGTACAAAGGACATTCAAGTATAAAGAAGGTCATCACCAAACAATGGACTTCTTCCAAACCTTCAAAATAAAATTTATTACTCGACCGTTGTAAAAAAAACAAAAAAGTAAGGAAACTTTTAATTTATTCGCACAAGGGTTAGAGGACTCTCGAAATTTCTAAAAAAAAAAAGCTTCTAATGGATAAATTCCTTCCGCAACTCATTAATTTACGGCTTCCTTCGATGATTTTTTATTTTTTGTAATTATAATCTCAAGTGGAATAGGATCCCTACTTGTGTTTGTAATTAAGTTGTTAAGTGCGAAATACGTCTCGTGTGACAAGTGCTTATAAAAAAATTAGGTTAGGAGTTTAAAAAAAAAGAAATATATATAAGAGGAGACATTTTAAAATAATTCTTGTACAATGTGCTGAGGGCATCTTCTACATTTTCTTCGAAATGTAGGGTCACCTGCCTAGATGGAATCGCAGCATTGTTCGCCCGATCCATAAGTAAAAAAATCCTTTCAACTCAGCATTGCTCATTATCTGTCATCTTGTGTGAATGGCTGAACCCTTTTATCGTTGTTTAGTTTTGGTATCCTTGCAAAACTCGTCCACCTATGCAGGCCGACCACGGAGAATGCTTACTTGCTCCATCACGGTCCGTAACGACCTCACAGATATCTCCGAAGTCAGAAAGGATTAAGATTTATTAGCAATTGTACAGAGTTACGCGAACGAGTAGCGGGCTATTACCTCGAATATTGAGGCAGAAACGCCAAAAATGGGTATAGCATTGAACTTTAGCAAAACCAAGTACCTACATGCTGTCAACAAAAAAAAAAAAAAAACACCCAACATCTCAGACAGAACGTTGTTTTCAGCCAGATCGCTCTTTAGCCAGCTTCCTTCAGTTTCGCACGCCAAGTTGGTGTAGGTCCCCTTCCACTTGCGTGCGCCACTTGAGTAGCGGTCTGCCTCTACTGCGCAGTTCCCCGGTGGTGGATTCGAAGATTTACTCGGGCCTGACCATTGGTGTCCATCCGCTTGACATGACCCAGCCACCTCAGTCGTTGAACCTTCATTCTTCTGGCTAAGTCAATGTCGCTGTACAGCTCGAGAACATTATCTTAGACAGATTAGAGGTAGTTAAAGAATTGATCTATCTAGGCTTCGCTATAAACTTAGGCAACGGCCCCAGCACTGAGATCAAACACAGAATAGCTCTTGCCAATGATTGTCTCTTTGGGTCTAGAAGGCAATTGAGTAACAAAGCCCTCTTTTGAATAACTCTACAAAGACCCCTTACTGTCCAAGTTCTACTATTGTCGCCGTCAGTTATTTTGAGAGAAAAACCCTTCGAAAGATCTTCGAACCCATCTGCATGGACTATTAGTGGAGGGGAACATACAATGACTAGCTGCATAGGCTGATGTATAGAATCAGCAACTAAAATGGCTGGGACATGTACAGCAGATGCATATCAGCGCTTTAGCTTGAAGAACTTACGGAACCACCTCAAAAGAATGGCACAGGATAGGAAGAGCTCGACTTGGTGGTAAGCGACCTTAGCGTTAACTGAAGGCAACTAGCTAACAATAGAGCTGGCAGCACTCAGATTCCTTGCGACTGGCTACAATGCCTGCAACAATATTTCAATATTCAAGTCAAAACCAAAGTTCAAAAGACGTACTTATATATTTCTTTTCAAAAATCAGGACAGCTGCTTAAGGCTATACCTCCCATTTTTAACTCCCGTTCATGTACTTTCAACTTCAGCTTACATCGATGCTTATGAAGCGTGTACATTTTTTTCTACATCCGTCTGACATTTAGGTGGAAGCCATTCCACTGATGCAAAGTATACCCGCGCTTTACTTAACGATTTTCAATCTACAAGTCGCCCTTTACACATTTAACAAACGCATGAAATATTATTTTCAATTTCATCTCATTGTCCATTCATTTATCTCCACACAACTTACCCTAAGGACAACAGCGCTTAAATGTTGAGAACACCATCAGGAAATATTCATGCACACAGCTATAGACAATTTCATTTATGGCGTGCTAACACACGGCTAAGAGGCACGTCCTAAAGTTTCCTTTGTTTAGCGCAATTCAAACTAGAAAATCGATTTTGAATACAAAATTCTAATCTCCGTCGTCCTTGAACTTGTAATTTGCATTTGCCATATTTAAATAGAAGCTCCGAGGGTAAGGGAACCTATTAAATGAATAATTCATCACGCACGGAGTGTGGATGTGTCCTTAAGGATATTTGCTAAAAATCCGAAAATTCAGTTGTGAACTGAATGGTAACGTGCTGCCGGAATCCTTTCCAAAATCATTTAAATGATATTTTAGTTACGAGTATGTCTGCCTTTACACACAGCCACACGTTTCCTTTTTTAAGAGATAAAGAAATGAAAGGGAAATTTGAAAGCGGATGTGGTTCCTGATTGCGGAGGCAAAACCAGACTTGCATGTTGAATGGAATATTTTTGATAATTACGATTCGGTACTGAATATGTGGGAGGTATGGCCTTGACTTAAAACAAGGGAACGAGTTTTGAAGGTAATGCCGCAATCAAAAGGGTAGCAAGATAACAAGGATACGTTATAATGTAATCGTTTGTGAAAATAAACAAGGATAAGTCGTAGGAATTTTAATTTTGTTCCAATAAATTTCGTCCAAATTAATGAAAGTAGTCTTAATCGTTTTTGACTCTTTAGTTCTTCTTGCTTGAGGTGGGCCCACGAGTGATACAAGTTAGGAGCAGGTATCACCTAATTCTTAAGATGATGTACTTGGTTAAGGATCAATCATCGTCAGTAGATAATAGATTTTTGTACGTCCACATCTCCCCCGACACCAGTTACATACGTCTTAAAGATCTCTCTTACCATGTCCAGAGCTGAATGAAGAAACAATTATCAAGGAATAATTAAGCAAAAGATTAAAACCAAAGCCACATCAACCTAGAAAGTCTGCTCGAAGTAAGCTTAGGTTCACCGCACTTAAACTTTATTATGGCGTGTGAAAGTTGACTTTGATCAAAGTTAGTTTAGGTTGAAGTAAGTGGCTGCCAGCTGATTGCCAGCACACTTAGACCAGTGATAGGTCCATTGTGATGCCACATGGATCTGGAGAGCTTCTGATGAAGCGAAGGAGGTTTCTGATATCTGTGTTTATCAGGTCGCCTAAGTTGCTAAAGAAGAAATTTTCTAAGTGGAGTCTTCTTTTACGGGGGATAGGTGGGCAGTGAAAAAGAAGAAAGGAATGGTTTCCTCCTCCTCTTCGTCCATGCAGCTTCTACAAAAATCGTTTTAATGGACACCAAGCCTATAAGACAGTGTCCCTTGATGAAACTGATTACGGATCTGATATGCGATCTGTTGAGAGAAATTAAATTCTTAGAGCGTTTCAGATCCAGCCGTGGTCAAATCCGCTTTGTCGCTAGACACGTTATACCATTTGTCCACCTAAAATTTGTTTTCTCTATAGCATCCAGCTTAAATGTACATGTAGCGATCGGTATACCCAGGGTGTCTCTTTCTGTAAGCACGGGTACGGTTGTTCCATATCTGGCGAGTTCATCTGCCTTGCAGTTCCCTGGAATATCTCTATGCTTCGGCACCCAACTAAGACTCTCCGCCATCTCTACAAGGGATGATCGGCAATCTAGAGCTACGACTTTGATCAAAGTAAGACTTAACTTTGAAGATGGAATAGGGTCTCATAAAAGAAAGCCGCACAATCATTAGCAAGCTACACATGAGTTGAGAGTTATCTAAGTAGTATTGCCCCGACCAATGGTGGGACCTAATAGCAACAAGAAATAGCCAGCCGAATCGACAAAGCAAAATCTGCATTCGGAAGCTTAAAAACCAAACTACGATTGTTCCACTCCAACGCTAAGTTCGTACTGTGCTACACTCGAACAGTGACCACAACTATTACGTGAAAGCTGCAATCGTTCGTTATCAGCTGCTTACGGAACATCCTTAGGATTTTCTGGCCTAATCATGTCTTTATCAGAGAATGGATTAGGCACAACTATTTATTATAAGATGCATCTATCTGTCCACTGCCTACAATAAAATGTCCCTTTTGACAGTAGTACCTTCGAAGTGGTCAAAAAGTCCACCGTTAACATCAACTCCGACTAATATTTCCCCCAGGAAACAGCTGCTATCTCGGTTGAAACTGATGACAAAATGCATGCTCAATGAAGCATTGATCTTGTCAGTTCTCCTCTATAGTGCCAAGTGCTGAACAATAAGCAATAAAGCAAAGCAGACATTGAGCACCTAAGAGAAAAAAGCGTCGCCTAATGTTGTCTCGTGAACTCTATAGCCCTGTATCAAGATGTGGCTGTAGTTCAATTTTGTTTTAAAACCAAGCTTAAGCAGATTCCAGGGCGTTGGGATCGAAGAGGAAGGAAGGCCACAGTATCTAAGTCAGTGGCACTTCCCGTGTCAGGAGCAGAACTATCAAACCTTGAACAAGTTCAAGTCAAAAGCAACCTCCATAGGTAAAGGAAAAATTGAAGTTTTAAATTTGATATAAAAGGTTTATATTTTCAGAAAAATTTACAGTTTTTTATATATTGTTCCATTTTTTTGGAAGCCAATCTTGCGACTTTTGTCATATTCAATGAATTCACGTGTCCTTGCAAACTTTTCGGATTCTTATTGCTGCAGTGACGCTTACTTGCGTTTTCCTCCTCCTCTTCAGATTCTTCTTCTGAATCACTGTCAAGGCTTGATTTCCTTCTCCGAGCAAACTGCTTCAAATCATCTAAGCCTGAGTTATCTTCTTTTGATTTCGATTCTGAATATAATGGTAAATCTAGTGAATACTCTAAATCACCCAAGTCCGGCAAGGACTCAAATTCTGATTCTGATTCACAGTTGTCTTCAACCTCAGATATTGCTTCGAATTCGGGCATCAAATATGGTTCTTGTTCCCTCCTTTGCTTCTTCATGGTAATTTTGAAATCCCTTTCATCGAGAAAATTCTTGAGTTGATTTAGATTTTCATGCGCCTTTTCATGAAGCTTATCGTAGTTTTCTTGAAGTTTTTGAATTTGTATTAGACGCTGTTCGATGGGATGATCAGGATTTCTTTGCTGAATATTCGTCTTCTCGTTAGTGCTGTCTTCGTCTTCTATGGCTCGGTAGTCAATGATGTATCGTTGCACTTCAGATGTTTTCGGTTCACGGGGCTCGATCAAAATTTCGTAAAAAATATCGTCACACAGAAGTTTAGCTTCTCCAAATAGGATGGTAACATCGTTGTATAAGTTTTGAATTCCACCTTTGTCACGATTTTTTCCTTGCTGTGCTAGAAAATCGATGAGCGACATTATTATTATTTTGATTTTTAAAGTCACTGGCTTGGAAGTTTAGAACAAACTATGTGGCTTATTCCAATTGTTCGGCTATTTATAGGTGTTTTCAAAACGTCTGACGGTCATAAATGATGTCCTTCAAACACAGCAAAATCGATTAGTATTTGTTGAAACAATAAATTAATTAATTAGCGTCCGCAGATTTTATTACCTAACATTGGGGGTTTCTAAGAAGTAATTAAGTTGAGATTTCTAATTACATATATTTAATGCCCTCAATTTCAACCTCAAAAGATCTACCTTTCAAAATACCCAAACAATAGACATTGCAACCCTCTTTGCAAATTTCTACCTGACTTTTTGACTCGTTTTGGCATTTTACCACAAGTTAATTTGTTAACCTAACGGCGTTTAACATTTTATTACTTCAGCCCTTTTTTTATATTTAACCCTTTAGTTGTAAAATAAAATGTTTTTTTTTTTAATACGGGTGAAAACTTCAACTGTCGGCACTACAGATCAGGATAATCCAGATTTTCAACTTCAAAGTTTCAAATGTATTTTAGCATTAGCTACCTCTAAATGTATGCTTCTAGTTGATTAAAGGCAAAAGGTGCCGATGCTGGAAAGATCTTTGTGGAAAGCGACAACGTTAGACTTCACTTTCCCCTAGATATCTATGCGCCTGTTTTCTAAGTGGAGATTTTTGCAATACTTATGGCTACGAAGTAAACTGAGAAAAACAAGTGAAGGGGACGGAGTATCTGCGTCTGTAGCGACAGTCAGGCTGCGCTTAGGGCCTTGCTCAATCTTGAGTTTCCAACATGAAATTCGGCAACATTATCGATTTTCTTAACTCCATAGGATGGATCTGAAATCTAAACTCTTAACTACGCCCATCCGGATCACGTGAGCTGTGGTATCAAAACCGTGCACCCGCGCTATTTGTGTCTCTGGCAGGTTCACCAGTTTCAATTTCAACCACTTCTGCCAATCTTACTAGATCCAAAAAAATTTCGAGAATGCAGATCTAGTTTGAATTTGGTTGGAAGATTGAATTTGCTCAGCCTTGTCTAGGTCCTTGGATACAAAGGGATTACCAGAAATATGTTCTCCGATGAGCTTGCCAGGTTTAGAGGAGAACTTCTTCGGCCCTGGACCCATGTTAGATTTGACCATTTCCTCGGTAAGGGCTTTTACCGATAGTTAGGTTTCTAGCAAACACAAATGTAGGTGGCATGATTCTCCAATATACAGGCAGGCTAAACAGATCTTTTCTGACGTCTGTACGAAGTCTGTGACATTCTTGCTGTCTCTCAGCCGAAAACACCGCGGACAACTTACTGGCGTTATTACGGGACACGTCTCCCTGGTCAAACATTTCGACGTGTTAGTTTTAAGTGACACCATTGTCTGTGATGTTTTTGAAGAGGACGACGACACTGCGGAACACTTCCTATGTGATTGTCCTGCCTTTGCTCGTATCAGGTGTCAGATTTTTGAGACTGATGTGATAAGTGCTGGTAACCTAAGTAACCTAATCACAGTATCACTTACTTGACTTTCTTAGAAAGACGAAGAAAACACAGTAAAAGGGTTGTACCTGCTGGTAGTACAATGGACCTGATTTTGTGTCTGAGTGATCCAGCGTGGTGTGCCAAGGGAAAAAAAAACAAGATCATTGTTAATTGCCCTGCTCTATTGTTTGTAGGTTTTGCCCACTCTTTGCCTACTTGGAGGTTAGGTTGTAGGGGTGACTGCACCTTATACTGCACAGCCTCAGTCGGATGTCAAAGGATCCATTGGGATATACACACAAATGAATTGAAAAAAAAAAAAAAACCATCAGAGAGTTTTAGGTTCGGCTACCAAAACAAGCAAAGCCGCACTCAACAAAAGGACACACTACTCCGACATGAAGAATCTCAAGAATTAAGTTATAACTAACGATTTTGTAAACGTAATTGGATTCTTCACTCTGCCTACCGAAATAGGTCAAGAACTTTATTTTCCTTCTAATGTGTTTTCTTCAATCTGTTATCCACTTAAAATGATATTTTCTGTTTGACTACGTTCACATCCTTCGATACACTCCTTGAAGCTTTTCATTTGATTGGGTTGCCTTTCGCTTTCATCTTGTCGTAGATGCATCCAAATGGCATCCTACCCAATTATGCAGTTTCATTGAACAGAAAATGAAAAATAAAAAAAATTGTTTCATGTTTCATAAGAAAACCAAAAAGTTAACTTGATGCAATTCTAAAGGGTTCATTTGAGCGTGGAAGACAGCATCTGGTCCGTGTTTCTAATAAGCAACAATTATATTCTAGTGAAATCGCCTTGATGAATATTCAATTTTACAGACTTATGTTTCGTTGTTGATGGAATTCTCTTTCTGATTCAAGGACGATTTCTCGGAAAAAATTGTTTGGTCTTATTAAAATCCTTGCATTTAGCATTTTAATGAGTAAATGGTAACCAGTTAAGATTTAAGCGATGTACTTCTACTTCCAACTTTGACCCAATTTTTGGAAATTCCCTTTTCCTTTACTTTTTCCATTTTAAAGTTGGTACGGATAGAACTTTGTTAGTTTTGATATTGTTAGATAAGTTTCTCCTTTGCATGATAGTTCCATGCGGCCAAATTAGGTATCCCTTACAACCCTCACGGCAACGAAAATGAGAAAGAAACTCTCTCCCACTTTCTCTGCAAATATCCGGCGCTAGCATGAGCCAGACTGCGCGCACTGAAACAACCATTTTTCTACGACCTTATGGACATCTCGTGTAAAGGGATAAGATATCTAAACCTCTTTCTTAATTCCACAGATTGGATCTAGACTGTCCACACACATCAACACACATCATCAACCAGGTCACGTGGGTCGTGGTAGCAAAAAGGCACACTTAGTGCTACTTGGGTTCTTTTTGACCAATCGCCACCTCTACCTACATACTTTTTCAATAAAAGATCCTATCAATGATAACTTTGGTTTAGAGCATTGCACTGCTAAGACTTAACTACGAGTCCTCATAATCTTGAAATTAGAAGAGTGGAGACAGAATTCTGGAAAAGATTTTTCGGTTTGTGACATTTTATTAAAAAAACACAATCGGCCTTAATCACCCTAAGCAACTGGGCTAAGAGATTTGAGCTAAAAATTAACTTTCCAGGAAGTAGAGATTGTTTTTTTTCACTAATGAAAGAACAATATCAAAGTTCGGTAGCTTAAGATTTGATGGAACTTCGTTCCAAGCCTAAAGAAAGGCGAGATGTTCGTTTTTGATCGAAAAAAGAAAGAATAAAGAAAGCGTCGATAACTTTTTAAGCGTGTAGTAAAATCTTTGCAAAAAAATCGAGATCTAGGTTAAGTTAGGTTAGGTTGGGCGGCTGCCCCCACTAAGCAGGGACCCACTTAGGCCAGAATGAAGGCCCATTGTGGACATGCAATCATTCACTGGATGTAGATAAACACCCATTGTCAGTCCCATTCTGACTTATGGCTGCCTAGTCTGGTGGCCAGTGGCAGGAAAAAACAACAACCCCAAGGAACTAAACAAGATTGAATGTCTAGCACTCCACTGCAGCTAACTCGCACTGATTCCAACAGATCTGTACTTAAAGAAAATAGGGTCGCCACAAGATCTCAAGTTAGGCACCATCTTCTGTCTTCTGCCTAAGGAAGAATCAAAACAGTCATCCACAAAAAAGATAACTGGGCTAATGGAACCCAAATAAAATATAAATTTTCACAGACTGGACAAACACCGAAGAAGGATTGGACCCAGGAATTTATTTGTTAGAACTTGGCATAACCCGATCAATAAGACATCAGAATGACTGTAGTGTGTCCGAAGTGGAAGTCCTAGCAGTCACCGAAATTACCTTTTGGAAAAGTCATTGACATTTACTTACACAGTCGAGCTGCTATTTAAGTTGTAAAGTCAAAGCTAATAAAACATTGGCGAGCTTAAAATAGCCACGGGGAATCACATCGTTACACTTTGATGAATGAAATGGCCGATCACTCAGTACTGTCCACCCTTGTACTTGTAAAATTCAATATAGCACTAGAGTTCCAAAGACAAGCTGATACTCTTTTTCTGTCGTGTCTCCAGAGAACTCGGAGAAAAAATAACACTGAACAGACAAAGTGGAATGCAGAGGCTTTGCTGATATGGATGTATAAGGAATCACAGGCAACTTCCTATCCGAATCCTCCAGTCTATGCAGAACCATAAAGAAGGCATCGAAAACCATTCTCAAATTCATTACGAATTCATTCGAGATGGTTCAGAGAGACCGGACAACCATCAAACCACTTACACAGACCCTTCATCTTTGCCTTTCTCTTTCAGACTGGACATTATATGCTAGGGGAACACAAAGGATTCTTCAAGATCCAAGTAAAGGCTGAATTTTAAGGGATGCCGTCACCCCTTCACCCTATCTACCCACCTAAAGGTCTTTAATGTGTCAATTGTGGGCTCTCAAACATATAGAATTGGTAATTCTTATTCGCATAGTCACCGAGTTCAAAATGTGACATAGCAGTTATGGGTACTTTTAGGTAAAATAAGAGAAAAACAGACCGTTAGTAGGGGAGAAAGTCATGTCATGTCTAAGGACCAAAGTGATAAAGTTGGAACTTGCCCGTTAAACATCGCCACTTTTCTTAACCTCTTTGAAATATTTTAACTAATTTACATTGAATTACTCTTTGCCATTTGTAAGTTAAAAAAGTAATTTATTTGTAAGCCTTTAATCCCTTTCTTGCAATCTGCCACTTGAAGTCATCTTTTATCACGTACTTCTTCAAGGTGTTCAAGTGCTAAACCTTCTCCTTAACTTTATTTAATAACATCGTTTAAATGGAGAAGGTATTTGTTTTTTTTTTTTTTTCTAATCTCCAAAAGGATCATTTACACACAATTAATTTCCCACCTTTGACCGGAAGTGGAATCCCTTTTTTTATTTACCTGCTCTATGCTTTTTTTTAAATGGAACTTGTAATCATCTGTGGGGGAAACTCTTACATTTTGTTTCCAACAAATCAACAAGTAGGAAAAAATAAAGAAAAGGATTAAAGGATTTTCATCAGAATCGTTTTGTTAACTTTATTTACTTACAGAATTCATTTTTAATGTGCACAATGTGTGCTAAGGTTTCTGTCCTTTACATCAAGTTGCCTTAAACTTGAATCCAAGAAGTCGTTAAGCGAAATTGATGTTCTATGCAGTTTGACAACGTTGACTAATAAAAAGATTAATGTTGATACACATCCTGAATCTGCCTAGCGACTGAGGTCGCAATTCAAGTAGACCAACATTTGGATCCATCGGGTCTCCATTAATTGTCATACAAAGAGAAACCCCTGCGTTAAATCCAACAGGATAGGAATAGAAATCATAGACGGTTCACCAGCCTTATGTTACAATGTTACGTAAGTCTTCGAACTGGTTGAAAAAGTGACTGCCAAGAGTCTTCATTCTTTTGTTAGTCAGAGCGGGTCACTCGAAAAGCAGGTGCCAAAAGCTTCTATTGCTGCTCCATCTTTGTAGCTTTGTGAGGTGCCCTAAGCTGCTTTGCTACATGGTGCCTAGAAATGACATTGGAAATGAGCCTTGCATCTATACCCAAGTCTGTGGCCCAAGTCTTCTTGCTAATAGACGCGTTTCCGAACTTGTACAACTAGAGTTTTGTCTTCTGCTGAACGGAAAATGTACAAAGACTGACTCTTTCTTCACAAGTTCACCAGCTCTTTCATTATACTTGATGTCTTAATGGTCCAATATGGTTAATAGCTTATTTAGGTATGGCTTGCAGAGTTTGACCAGATGTTTGTTCACCTGTTGATGCCTCCAGAGCGTCAATGGTAGTCAGACAGTCAGGAGTTAACATACAAGGTGATGGCTTCTCCAGACACATATGTTATTGACCGTAATTAGATTCGCTGCTTGTGTGATGGCTGTAACCTCGGCTTGAAAAAGACTTGAATCATTGTAAATTCTGTTAAAAGAGTTTATTTAAGGACTCCGGACCCTTCAGTTACGTTCTAGATACCACTGGGCCAAACCGACCACAATTGTTAGGTACCTTTTCGTCTCTCTTTCCACAGTGGCGCCGCAAGAAACAGTTGGTTTGTCTGGTACTCAGACCTAAAAAGTTAGCTTAGCAGTCCGATGTTCTAACCACTGAGCCACAGTGATTACGTCTGTCATTTGAAAAAATCGGCAATTAGGTGTCAGAAATCAAATTTCCCATCAAATATTAGTACTAGGGACAGATAGTCAGTTACTGATAACTTCTCCAACATCCTCCATTGAAACGACGGATAAGTGTCTTTTAGAATTGAGGTAAAAGTAGGTTCCAATGCCAATTGGTTTTGAATGTTTGCAAATTCAACCAAACGCCAAAGACAGGATCTACTTAAGCAGGATCTACTTTATATTTCAGAATATGACAGACTAATGGTTAACTGGTGAGTATTCGATGCGTAACAGTAAAAAAAGACTGGGATTCAATTATTCAAGCGAGTAACTTCTTTAACGCATGACTTTGGACCTTATTCAGTAGGCGTACTGTTTGGGGAGAACCTGACCGAATATAAATATTGTGCTTAAGCCTAGGACAGATTAGAAGAGATAAAGTATTTCTTGTACTTTTTCTTGTGGTGGAGTTAAGACACGACATCAAAGCAGTTACTGTAGAAACAGAACCACAAAATTATCGATAACTTCGTTGTAAAAATCAAATCCTTTCTGTGTTATACCAAAGCACCCCCTTAATTTTAAAAACAAATTACCTAAGGATATATAAAAATAATCACAACAAAATTTGGTACTTTGAAGACACAATATGTGATCCTGTAACCAGGCAATTCGCAATAAAAATTGTAAATAATTGATTGATACAGATAATATTGCTGATACAAGAATATCTTGGTTCAAAATGAAGATGAAAACAATATCAACCCACATGTAGAGCTTGCTTTGATTTATTAGATATTAAGGACTAACTCTGATTGACGTGGCATACAATATAATATCATCAATCCAAAAGTCCAAACGAATCAACTTTCACTTTAAGAACGCCTATTTAAGGCTTCCAACCAACAAAAAAAGAACAAAAAGGATTTCGCGCAAATCACTGTTTTCATTAAGAAGGCGTTTGACGTTGTCCTTTTTTTCATGAACCTTGTTCTACTATGGCATCGTCACTTTTTTTCAGAAAACATACATATTTGCGGTTTATTTTGTGTGGGAGTGTGGATATTTTACACCATCCATCATTCGGGATTAATACAATAGATATCTTCGAAAAGTTAATGTAGAGTGAATGGTGAAGGAAAATACTGCGTTTCGGAGTCATAATAAATGACAGTTTCGACTTATTATCTGACATCTTTGCGGTAAAAATCATTTGCAGTAATTGCTTTCCTTTCCATCATTGAAGAATATTTCACTGATTCTGGGAATTAAAGCAGCATTTGGAATTGAAGCATTTGAAGAGTGTGATGATGTTACACACAGGAGTTTCTAGGTAGGGCTTCTGCAAGGAGATTAATAAGGATGGGCACGCCGCAAAGCAGAATTCCATCTTCTCATTTCTGTTACTTGGCAGTAACTGAACTTTTAATGCTGTCGTCAGGGGATGGATGCAATGTAATTGCGTATGCGGTCGAAATTGCAACAGTAGTTCGGGGCAAGCAGCTAAATACCGAAGGAGAACTCTTACAAAATTCACTCCAGAAGGTTCTCAAATAGGCCGTCAAATCTGGTTTAGAAGTAGACTGAACTGGTCCCGTTTACCAAGAATTACATCGACCTTCCCTATTTGAATGATACCTGCTTAGCCTTCATTAAAGAAACGAAATATCTGGGTCTTATTTCACATCGGAAGTTGAGCTGGAAACCAATCATACAGAAAAGAGAAGGCTGCATGAGTTCTATGCCCACCCTATACACGACTTAAGACGGTTTAAGAGGTAGTGCTTCTCCGCCAAATTAAATTTTAGTCTCTCCTTCTCCATAGCTTCAGCTAGTGTGGACAACATGAATGGAAGCGTCAATGAGTGAATTGAGTGGCGTGTGCCGGTTCCAGTGCTCTAGTTGCCAGAACCTGTTTGAGTTTCGTGTATGGGATGAGCTTTTGTCTTGGACTACGGTTATGGACTGGCTTGACTGGAAACTAGTTATTGTTGCATAGTTTCCTATGCTCCATAGCTGACTATGGTTTTTTGTCTGTAGGGTACCGCTTGCGCTATTTAGGCAGATGAAATGGCAATTTCCTGACCTCTAGGTAGCTCTGCTTTTGTTGAATCTAAAAAATGATATACTTGAGCTCAAGTCTTAGTAAGCTAAAATCTGGAAAAAGACCATTCTGACTGAATCAACATATTGAACAAAAGACTCATCAAGGCTGGCAGTGTTACCTTTTCATTTATAAAACCAAGACATACTTACTTGCTATTCGAGCTTGCGGCTCGTGAAAAGGGTCTGCCTGAGACACAGTAGTTTTCCATCCTCTTCAATCTAAGGTGCACTATTTCCAGATGATTTGGTGTTTGTAATAGAGATTCGGTCCTTCTTGACGTCTCCAGTTCCATTTATGAAGATTATGAGGCTCGACGTGTATTGATTTTTTGGACTACATCCACGTCTTGATACAGCTCATAGAGTTGGCGGTTAAATCTTTTCTTCCATTTGTCACACGTTGAGAACTTTAAATGGATACCTAGACCAAGTCACTCGAGTTGGTTGGAGACCTTTGTTGGTTGAGGCCCAGATCTACCTGAGACTGCAGTGCCACCTTAAGTAAGTAAGTATGACTAAGTCATGTAAAATTGGCTAAGGAACAATGGCAGCACATAAGTGGTTGCGTCATCACCTACAGCTTGTGATCAGAACTCGATAAAAAAAAAAACTTTCAGAGGAATCCATATCTGAAGGTTTGTCAGCTAAAAGATTAGGCATCTTCACCTCAGACTCCTGCGTAAAAGAAGAAACGAAGTCATAGCCAAGATCAAGGAGAAGACATTTCTGTGCTGAGACACCTTCCATCCTTCTTGATACCGGAAATAGTATTTCCAGTTCTCCAGCCCAAGCGCTCTGGCATCGGCGATAGCTAAGTCAACTCTAAGTAAGACAGCCGTCATCATGCTATAAGGTGCAGAGACATTCACAAAAGCAGATGAAAGTATCCTTGAATCTTTCGAAAGAAAGATTCTTCGTGTTATGTTCGGTCCTGTTTTATATCAACGCAGTGTGAAGAAGAAGCTTCAGTTGTTAACATTACCGTATACAGAGAGAGATGTAGTACCTAAGATCTTTAAAACACTAAGAGCGCATGATCATGGTGCCCAAAAATGGAGTTAGCTAACTGAAGATTAAGCTGGCTGAAGACGCTTGCTAGTTGGGGCCCTAGTTTTTATTTCATTCTCAGCACTTATTTCATAAATTCTCTTTTTGATTTCAAATACCAAAGAGAAACCGGAAAAAAGTGATGTATTGAGTGTCTCAATATTAGAGAAGGGAAAATGCAGTTGCTGACAAATTACTGACAACTAATGAGCATAAGTTTCCATTTCTCTTCACACGACTCTAACAAGTAGTTCCTGTGAAACTAGATCGATGGTCTTACAGATTGATTTTAATTTATTCATAATTGATATCAAATTTGATTTCTGATCCTAAAAGCTAAACATAAACCAAACGCGAAAACAAAACGTAAAAGGAAAACATTTCAGACTCGTATGGCGTATACGTAACATTTCATCATTGTTCGTAGTGGAAACCTTTAGTACTTATAAACTTCACAATTATGCTCATTTGAGTGTATAAAGTGTGTTTTGCTTAAATTTTAGGGATACCCATCCATTGTCCTGAGTTATTGGTTATGCAAATGAAGTTTTAAAGTAAACATATTCATATGCAAACAATGTTGTACATACGAGTAGATGAAAACAATTTTATTTACAACTTGTCTTATGATTTCAAAACTTGAAGATTTGTTGTTACAACTGAGATGCTTGGATATAACTCGAAAATGGTTTTAAATTGATTTGGTTGATCGTCTACGACAGAAGGAGTCTGTCGATAATAGGACTCAGCTTCTATTGCATAACCAACGATAACTGCAGTCTGCAGATGAGAGGCTTTACTCAAATTCCCTTCGAGATGAAATTGACTCTTGAAAAATGCTTTTAAGCTGCATGTACAATATGCTTCAACACAGAGAAGAACTCGGCAGGATGTGCTAACAGAAAGAAGTTCTATCATCCATTTTATGGAACATTACAGTAGACTCCCTTCTGGAAAACCTGGATGAGATTGGCATCCACACTACTAGTTACACTGATAATGTGACGTTTATGGCAAGGAGCAAGTTATTGGATCCCACAGAAGGCATCGTGTAGAGTGCTATCCAAGTGGTTGGACGGTGGTGCCAACGGGGTAAGACCTCTCAATGAAAGCGACCAAAACAAAATTTATGGGATCGAAAGGAGGTATGATTTTGAAGGATTTAGATCGAATCTGCCATCTCAGTCTGAGGACAAAAAACTCTATTTACCGATCCAAGATGTTAGCACTACTACACTCGCTGAACAACTTGAGTGAGATGCGATCAGATGCATAAAGCAGAAACTCAATGTTTGTTAGAGGACACACAGGTATCAAAGGAAATGAAAAGTTCCGAAAGTTCGAAAGGAATGGTGAGGGACATGACGGAAACTTGAAATACTATAAGAAAAAGACGAGTCTTCTAGAAGATGATGATGAGGACGAGGAGATAGCTGCACATTATTATATTATATTATTGGTAACGCTCTGTGACAGATGCATATGGCACTGCAAACTAAAAGATCTATTGTGCCTGGAGCCAGTTAAACAAGGAGATCCTCTATCTTCCTTTTTGTTTTTAAATGACATTTTCAAATCCTAGAAGCACTCAGACTCGTTTTCGGTCCATTGTACTCCCATGCAGAAACCCCTTTTTGGTGCAGTGGTTTTAGAAACTTAGATTTTGTTCGTTTCTCTTCTTTGTTTTCGGTGGCTGTTGCTGTTCCTCGACCGGGCTCGAACATGCACAGGTCGGGTCACAAGCGAACACGCTACCCACTGCACCATCGTCACTCCTAATGAAGTTGAGAATATCTCCAGTCGATGCGTAACAATTGTCCTCCGGTGTTAGGAATTCGTTATGGAAAAGGCGTTTCTTGACCCTGCAGACAGCCACGCAGTCACGTAGTACGTGTTCCGCTGATTTGTCTTCCTCTAAGCGGAGTCTGCATTCAGATTCCTGAACTAAATTTAGTTTATGTAAGTGATATCTGAGACTGCAGTGACAGGTGAGGAAGCCGACAAGCCTTCTGATATCGTCCCTTAGTGGTTTTGTTCAGGGGTCGGATAGTCTCTGAATATTGTTCTAGTAGAATAGGAGGTTCCGTTTTTTCCAATTGTCTCATTCTGAACGCGGAAATAGGTATGCCGCAGAAGGATTCGTTACCTTTGTACCTTTCTGAAGAGCCTTATCTGGCAAGTTGATCTGCAATTTCATTGTCTTCAATGCCTCTGTGTCCTGGTATCCACCAGAGCCTGACTTTATTTCGCTTTGAGAGGTCCTGGAGAGTATTGAAGCAGCCTAAAATGGCCTTCGAGTTACAGTAATGGGAACTCAGTGCTTTGAGCGCTGCTCGATGAATATATTGATGGCTACCCCTTTTATGCCGGAATCAAGAATAATAGTGGCGCAGGTATCGATGGCATGTAATTCTGCCTGAAAGCTGCACAAAGGTATACTGTGCCTTGGCATCGGGAATAATGGGTCTTTTAATATTCTATTACTTTTAATGTTACTGCTACTACTGCATCCATCAAAAGGATTCACTTGAATTATTAGTGCAGTAGCACAGTTTTGTAAACCACCTAAATTGCATTCAATGTTAAAATTAAAAAAAAAATATATTAAAACGCACAAGCATAAATGCAGATAATTGTGTAAAGCATAAATAATTTACACTGCCATCACACTACCAGAAAGGCACTTCAACGTCAACATGATTTAATCGCATTTTAAAATAAGAATTTGCAGTAAAAATCTTATTTACTGCTGAATTTTCAGAATTCATTCGAAGAGATAAAACAGAGTTACAACAGAGTCTCCCAGCATGAGGAATTAATTGAATTTAATTAAAAAATTAAAATTAATTTTACCATTAAGTTGATGGTCGTTCAGTCCGCTTTGAGAATTTATATATTTAAATAATTAATTTTGCATATACACAGGCATGCCAAAATAAACTTAAGTAAAACTTACCTTATGCAATATCCACGAGTTCGTAGGTAGGTTAAGTTTTTAAGGTTATTCTCAATGGGTATACTATTTATTATTCATAACGTGTTGTAAAACGATTATTATAAGTGAAGTGCAACGTTTCGTTACTTATTCAGCCGTATGAATCCAATTTACAACTATCTATAAGGAAGTTTCATTTAAAAAAAAAAAACAGACTTCGAAAGGTAGATCCATTGTATTGGCACTGTGGGTAAAAGGAATACTTACTTACTTATCAGGCCAGCGACCCTTGGAGGGTCTGAGCCTGAACTAATGCCGCTTTCCATTCTTTACGGTCCCGGGCATGCTACTTCTAGTTTATTAGACCAAGGTTTCTGGCGATTGCTTGATCTTTAAACCGGAGGTTCGGTCTTCCTCTTCTTCGTGAACCAGGTGGCTGGGGTTCGAAGATCCTCTTAGCTGGAGCATTCTCGTCCATTCGCTCGATGTGGCCGAGCCATTGCAGTCGACGGATTTTTGCCTTCCGGACTACATCCACATCTTTGTACAGCTCGTAGAGTTCGCGGTTGTATCTTCTCTTCCATTGGCCCTCCTCACAGACTGGACCAAATATTCGACGTAGGAATTTTCTTCCCAAGATCTGCTCCGCTGTCTAACTCATCGTCCGGGGTGAAAGGAATACAAAGCCCAATCTACTTTTGAAACCATTGAGGAAGTGTTCAGATCATGTGAACTGTCAAAGTTGTATTCCCGTACGGTGATATTTCTGAAGTTGTCAAGGGCGGGACAAATGTAAAAGAAGTGTACGTGTACGATATATTTTTCACCCTTCTTATCTCTACAGCTCCAGCAAAAATTGTTACAGACCTTTTATGACGTTGGTTAGTTTAGAGAGGTAGGGAGGTGGTCTCCTTTAAGTCGAATTAATGCTTTTAATCTCTTGGGATCAAAGATAGACCAAGGAAGTCTAGCAACAGACAAGATGTTGATGTAGATCAGATGTTTGACGAACGATATAGGCACTTTAACATGGCCGAGATTCCTACTGTCTGTATCTGGAGAGCTTTGTCTGGCTAATTCGTTTGCCATTCCTTGTAGTGACCTAGGACCCAAATGAGTGTATTGTTGTACTATTGGACGATCTCATTCAGAGAATAGCGGCAGTGTTCCACTGCCCTAGGTTTTATTATATTGGCTGCAGAGATCTGATCACAGTATCTATGCAAAATATTGGGTTAATCTTCAGCCATGCGGCAATCTGATGGATCACTGTGACTGGAGCTTGCACGACGATACAGTGAGTAGGGAGATGAGGAGTGTTGAATGTCAAATTCTTCCGGAAAAACACCGGAACCGACTTCTTCATCTATTTCAGAGTCGTTCGTAAAGGCTCATAATAAATGCTTCTATCGGGCATTGCGTATTTAAGCCTTTGTAGCACAACAACTTCCAAGGATCGGTTTGAGGACTACAGTGTCTGATTTTTGTTTAAGGTTGCCTGACTGGAGGGACAACGTTGATTTTCAAGCGCGTTCAGTAATATTTTCTCTTAAAAAAAGCTTTCTGTCAAGAATAAGTCCAAGATACATAGCATTGCCTGAGAAACTCCAAGGTATGGTACAAAACTTCAAACTACCCATTCTAGCTTATTATCACTGACCAGATCTGCATTGCCGTATTGCTGTTCCAAGCAGGTAAGTGACGGACGTGTAACTGGGCCCGAAGTAGATCTAGAGATTGTTCATTAAAGTCTACTCAAGTACCATGTGGGTACATTAAAACACTCGGCATTAGTATTGTTTTAGAAAGGACTTCACATAGTCTAGATCTATGCTGTGCCTTACTGATTTCTTTCCTGATTTTGTTGATTCACCGGCTAAATACAATCAACTTCCAACTGTCAAGCAAGCAATAAGAATCTTGTTTGGATCATAACTTGTGTATAACAAGTACTTACGTACGTCTTTTGGTTAAGGAAACTCATTTACCAGAATAAAAACACATAAAGCATGTCTTATAAGATTTAAAATTGAAATGGAATGAACCCCACCAATTTTCCAAACCATTTTGAGACTACTTGTCTTTTGCGAAAGGATTTGCATAATAATGCGGTAGCAATTTGTTCCTTTGATAAAAAGCATAAACGTTGAGCAATATGTATGGAGTAAAAAATATTATAAGCATCGTTTTTGTACTCTTACATTCTTTTAAAAAAATGTGATGACTGTAGTCTTTCGCCTTCAATTTCAATTTCAAATGCATTGCAAATGTTCCCTTTAGGTTGAATATAAAAAAAAAGTCCCTAATGCAACTGAAATGAAGGACTATTAGCATAATTTAAAGACTCAAAGTGACTGAAATATTAAGGTTCTGTGATGTAAAAACAATTAACGTAAAGTACTCAGAAATTATACACGTTAATTTGACTTGTAATAAAAAAAATAAGGGGCCTCTAGTCATCTTTCTATACACTCTTGACGAAACTCTTTCGACCAGAAAAAGAGACTAGATTGGATCCATTCTTGTGACATTGATACCAAAAGCACGCAAATTCATCCTCGCGAAGGTTCGACGATTCGCATGTTTTCCAGTCAATATTCTTATAAAGCCCTTTTACAATACACTTGGTGGTTCCGCAAGAAATTAAGCCAGAACATCTCTTTTAATGAAGGGACACTATATGAGAGCCGATCCAGACCCGAACTTTCACTTAACAAAGCAACTGCTCGCCCAAATAGGCACATTTAAGTATGCTTATCACACTTATTCAAACATTATGCTATCGAAAAAGCCAACAACGGATGTTAGCATGGCACGACATTTCTAGCGTTCTTTCTAATCTGCCCTAAACTACAATAAACGAAAAGCACTCTTATGGATTGATAATGCTTAAAGAACCACAAAGCAGTTTCGTAATCCATGCCCTCACGAGATGCTGCCCTATAGGATTAAATGCCTAATGGCTAGGTCTCTTTTCTTACGATTTCTACAAGAAGTGCCCAGCTGTGTCCAAAAGAAGACTGCTCCATCTGGGAACACCTCAGCGATTTGCCCGACGTTGATTTTAGAAGTATCCTTTGCTTCATCAGAAGCTCCGACTGGTTTAATTATCCGGCAAGTATGAAGGTGGAACAGCGACAGATCTAGTGGTATCACAATGTACCTTTTTTGGTCTGACTGTGTCTCCACTTTTGTGCCTATTCTAGCCTAACTCTACGACTTGCAATGTCAGGCTCATTTGCAAGCTGGGTTAAGTTATTTATATCAGTTAAGATTTCAACGTACCTTCTTCCGGATGTTGACTATCCAGAATTGTCCACCTAGAATTGTGAAAAGTAGACTGACCCGCAATGACTATTTCAGTACGAGTGGACTGGTTCAAGTACTGAATCTTTCATAGCCATTTCTTCAACCTTCTTGTCTCCAGATAGATATTTGGAGCCGGGTACCCAACAGAAACTTTCTTTGTTGCTGGAATCCAAGAACCACAAGCTTAGATTGTGAAAAATGTGAAAAAACGATCACATGCTTTCGTAGTAGCTTCCGAGAAGGTTATCAACTCCTAAGTAGGCTTTTCGTATAATTATAACACTAGCTTAAGTTAACTTAAGTTAAATGTAATTCAGCTTAAGGCGAATTTTATTTAAATTTGTTTTCCTTATTCCTTATGTGTCTTAAATTGGTTTTTCTATATTTAGTACACATTGGTACTGCATACTTACACAGAATTATTCATAAATACAAGGTAAAATGCAAAACAAAACAAAAACAAAAAAAACATTCAAAGTAGGCCAAAATGTCTTGAGGTTATAACTTCAGCGAATGGCTAAACAAGCAATCACCTTCTTAGAAATGTCTGAGACCTTTTTGATAACAAACAAATATTTATTTTTACTTCTCTTGGTTCAGAGATGATATTATGACCCTTAAGTAGCCTTACTGTAAGGATATGCTAAAGAATGTAGTTATGTGCCTTAGATGTAGACAGAGTCCATCCAAAATACCAAACTTTTCGAAATTCAAAAAATTATGGATACGGATGAAAAGAAGATTTATGGCTTAAATCACAATCGACAGCGTAGGCACAAATTAAATTTAAGATATAATAGGCGTAAGGCAAGGATAAATATTTCATCCTTTCTTCTCAATGTCTAATTGGAGTTCAAATTTCAAAAAAAGAATGAGAAATATAGACGAACAATTTTAAGGTAAATGAAGAAAACATCAATAATATCAGACTTACCATCGGCGGTTAAAAAGGCGGTACCGTTTTTCAAAATAAATGCGAAACGAAATACATGAGAGGTAGTAGGAGAATCATAAACAACTCCACAAGACTTGTCTTATTTTATAAAAAAAAGCGAATGCTAAAGCTGCATTTGGTAAATGTAAAAAGGTACAAGGTAATAATGATTTTGAAAGCACTGAAATTCAACAAATGGTTTAACCATGTGGTAAGTCTTTTGTTCCGCTACATACTCGCATATAAACGTGTAAGTTGACTAACTTTACGGGCTTACGATCCGGGGAGGGTCTCTGCTTAAGGCACTGCAATCTTCTTTGATCTCGGGCATGCTGTTTCCAGTTCTCTAGACCAAGCGCTATGACATCCGCAAAGGTTCGGTCTTTTTCGTTGTCTCGGGCACCTGAAGTCTGTGATTCGAAGATCCTCTTGGCTGACGTCTATTCACCCAATATAGTCGAGCCAGCGAAGTCGACATGTTTTGGCTTTGTTGACTACACTCACATCTTCTCACATAGACAAGTTCGATGAAAAACTTTTCACTCGAATGTGCTCAATGCCTGCTCTGCTTTGCTGCTTATCGTCTATCTCTCGGCAGGACCCTTGTTTTGTACTTGGCTTTGTCCACATTTAATTCAAGCTTAACATGTTTCGCTTGTTCTCTATCTGTTCCAATACAAGATGGAAGAAATCACATGATAACGAATCACCTTGTGCTAAATCTGGTGCATGTTTGAAAAAGTTCAAAAGAGCTGTCTCTAAATCACTTTTCAGCATCAAGGGGGCACGCGGCAACGCTAAATCAGTCCCAAGCTCAGCTATGGCCTTGTAGAGTTTAAGAGAATGAAAGGCTGCTTCGAAGTCGATGAAGAGATGGGGAGTCTCAACTTAGAGTTCATTGAACATCTCATCACAAATTATACGAAGAACTACTCTTACCAATTTCTGTTTCTTTGGTCTGAGTAATAGAACCCCATTCCACACAACTTAGGAAACTCTATTTAACAAGCTTATCATCCTAGTCCTATTCTACAATACTGAAGCAAGGACTTTATCTTGGTCGTTTCTTCGTAAGATATTCTTTTCGGTTTGCATTAGAATTATACGAGCTAAACAGAGAAATTTGAGATGACTTGCACATTAAGAGTGAGTAGATACCAAAGGTTTGTTCCATAGAATCTTCGAATCTAATCCAAAAGGACAACACAGAAGAGGCATACGTCGGCGTCAGACGTGGCGCTAACAAGTGGAATTGGATCTCGACAAAATATTCGAAAATATCTTCTCTAAGCTTAGCTCTCGTACACATACTCAAGGAACAAGGAATTTGTAATTCAATCGATGGCACGTTACGTTTAGCTATCCATAACACTTGTGAGATTTCCTATGTTCTGGAGGAAAAATTACCAAGTATCTACAAGTATTCTACCAAGTATTCTTTGGCAAATCAACAGAATTCTTAACAATCGTCCTCGAAGAAACACTCATTTGTGACCTTCTTCTCACAAAGGCGAAGGCCAGCAAAAGTCTTCGTGTCAATAAATAGAGCTCAGCTTCCAAAGAGACGCTCTCTATTGGCTGCTGCGCCAAATAATGATTTATTTTATTTGTATTCTACAAAAGAATCATTAACTTCCAAAAGGACTCCCAACTCTCCCACGATACAAACTAAGCCAAAACACACACAGATATTGTTTCATTACTCATCAGCCTGCGGCAACCCACAGAGATTAATTAGTTTTACATACATACACTGTTCACCTTTTAGATAACCTACAACAATGATTTATAGCTTAAAGGTTTTATGGTGAATATCCTTACACGGTACATATAAAAATCTTACATCTCCGTTGAGGTGTTCTGAAGTTATGACAATGTAAGTTTCGTCTTTGTTAGAAAATATATAATTTTTTTTTAAAAACCAACAAATCAAAGCTCGATATTAAGAAGTCTATTTACGAATTTGAAGTAAAGTCTACATTTGTTCAAAATGTTAACGAAATAGAATTAAACTTTCTCGAGTTAAAGTGGAACAAACAGACTCGAAGGTACTCGAAGGTTGCCTTAATCATGAGAAGAAACTAGAACTTCAAACTCAGATTGGATGCCATAGAGACTTTAAAATGGTTTATCTTTCAAACCATCATCACCACAATAACAATCTAATAAATAGCTTTCAATAAAAGAGTATCGATACCTAATTTCAACATCAATAAAACCGATCAAAACATCACAAAATAAAACCACAGACACCACCAGCAAAATTTAAAACAATTTCGAGACTCAAATTATAGCTTCACACAGAAATTTTCCACTTCACTTCTATTGTTTGTATAAACACACCTGTTACTCCATGCTCTTTCAAAATCCACCACAGAAACATTGAATTCTCCTGAAATAAATCAAAATCAACAAACTTCCAAAGTGGTCAACCAAGGGAAAACTTTAGAAAACTTCCATCAAATGACATCAAACATTTGTGACTTCGGAAACTTTGTTTCAATAGAAAAATGACCATATCCTGTTTTTAGATGTAAAAATTCAACAACAAAAAATGACTTACACGCATCTGTGCATATTCTGCAAGGAAACCAATCACTATGGTGTCCCCATTGGCTGTTGGCAGTGATGAATTTCTTGCAAGTGATTCTAGAAAATTTAAAATATTTCCGAATACGAACCACAGGAGGAAATATCCTTTTGCCATGTTTAACTTTGAATTTCACTTTGATAAGAATTTCACAAAAAAAAAAAAACCAAATGCTTGATAATCTTTGGCAGTGTATTGAATGAATAACCGTTATGCAATATCCTGTTGAGATATTAATTTCTTAACTTCCTGTCAATCAGAAATTAATCAAGCACACAGATTTACACGCACTTTTTTGTTTGCACAATTAAATGAGAGATGACTAGGAGACTCGGACGACAATGACACTTTTTTACTCGGTACACGATTAACAGGATTACGACGAATGGGACACAAACAGGATACACACAAGCAGATAAATTGAAGGGTTTTGCGTAATTTTTTATTTTTTTTAAAATGTAACTCGTGAAGAAGAAGAATTCGAAAAAAAATTTTAAGAACGAAGTACTACACGATAGGAGAACAAGAATAAGTTCACTCTGTTAACACATCCGAAGGACCATCACGTTCTTTTCACCAATCAACCGCCTAGAAGTATACACCACTCTGTACTTTACTTGAGATCCTATTCGATGCGAGTCCTGTCGTCGACTGAATGAAATTTAAAACTCATCGTGCTTTTATGTTTACCAGGCTCTTCCTGTGATGATGTGGCCCGCGCCGTACTATACATCCTTCGAATAGATGTTGTGTGAATGTGAATGTGTTTTTTTGGATTCCTGTAGCATAAAGTTACGCAGCCAAGCAGTCAACAGGAGACTGTTTTAGGTAAGGATGTGTGTGTGTATCTATTGGGCAAATTTGAATAACTCCATTTATGCTGTTGTTGCCTGTAGTTTATAAACAAGTGTATTGTGGGGGTGGACTTGTTACCCTTTTTTCATTTAAGGACTGCAAAGTGGCCAAAACTGCTTCACAAATAAATGGTCACATCGAAATAGCAAAACGGATGTCTTTTTGAATTACCTTACGTTGAAATAGGTCCTTGAGGTCGAGAATGGACTCGTGGGAGTGGTTAGTATTGATATCGTTTCATGGAAATGTTACATTGAAATAAAATGGTAATTCATTTACAAAAAAAAAGAGGCAATTCAAACTGAAAGGATATAAACGGGCTTATCTAATGAGCATACAGATGTGCATAAGTAATAGGTACTTCCTCCTGGTAAAATATGAAAGTTCCCCTATTCCGATGGTAAGGATCTGAGAATATACATCCTTTTGAGTTACTGCATTCGTCTGGAGAAATACGTGTAAGCATCTGTTGAAGTATTTAAGGATGAGCGTGTCTGATTTAGTATGATGTGCGGTAGCTACTCACATACATGTTCACAACAATTTTCAGATGTGTGAATTCTAAGTTGTTTTCCGTATAACATTTCAGCCGGAGAGGCTCTTGAGGTTTTCCTTGGAGATAAGCCAATTACACTGTTGGAAGTAGTAGGATCCACGAAATGTCTTCGTGGCACGTCAAGGCGACTTTTAATAAGCGGTATCAGCGCTTAAAGGCGTGATGATGTAACGTAGTCTATTTACGTTTTATAAATATGAACTTGGAGACGCTTTTGAAAAGTACCTGTTGTCATGGCCTTTGGCAATAGTACCTCTAGCTGTTCTGCGAAAAGCTGTTGAAATAAAACTTCTTTATGCACATCTCCGTCCCCGCAGAAACTTCTTTACACACTGTAGATTGGATTGGATTCTTGCGGTTGAATGGTTAACGAAATGTTGCACCCTCACACCTTTGCGCTTTTGAGCTAGGAAGGCAGCGCTCCTGTGACCATTTTATGTAACTTTTGCGTATGAATACGTATTGAGGTATTTGCGTGTCTAAAGATGACGAGATAAGATTTTCACTTTGAAGTCCAAAACAAGCTATGATAGGACTGCATATGTGTAATGTTTTTTTTTTTTTTTTTATAATTAGCACTCGCTAAAGGGGATATGGCTACCCTTAAACTATTGAACTAGAGCACGGCCATTAGGAAAATTAGAGGAGAGAGAAAGGAGGCAACTCAGCAGGTTGCATTTTGTCCTAAAGGTAGGTATAGGGTGCAATACCTTGTATAAACAAATACAACGCATATGAATTCTTTTTGCCAAAAGAGACAATACAGGGTAATGCGATTAAAGATTTGTAAGCACTTACGTGTTTAATGGCTATAGCTGACTATAAATCATCAAATTCAAGCCAAAGATAGAAGAAGTATATGAAGATATATGTATGTATGTACGTTCATCTGTAGGTAAGTCCTTCCATATGATTTGAGCTTCTAATTCGTAGGGTACACCGGCTGATATCTTTTGAACACAACTTCTCTACGTGTGTGGTCTTTTTTTTTTAAGCAAAGGGATAGTGATGAATAGACAGTTTCCCATGGTTAAGATCCTTTTGTTTGGGATTTTATGTAAAGTTAAAACCCCCGATATGATAAAACCAGGAAATAAATTCAACCTTGACGTTAAAGCGATTTATCCCCTTTCGTAAACAACATCCTGTTAATGGGTTTTATGTTTGTTGAAAATCTTAATCTTCTCTCCTTTATGGGATACGATAAAAGTGGAAATAATTAGGATTCAAATCGTAGCAACAACAAAACAATTTTGTATGCATAAGCCACTAAGACAGTAGTCACCACATAAGTGGAAAAGTTACCTCTCAAAAGAAATAAGAAACGTTTGAAGTTTTTAAATTACAAACTTCTTTTTGATTTTTTTTTTTTTTACTTGGCAAACAAACTATGAAGACTTCATATCAATGTACAAAAGAAGAGGTACATCCTAATGCGCAATATCTGGATACAAAAAAAAAAACTCTTGTTATACTTAAAGGACGATGAAATAATATGTAGTTTATGAATTCAGTTGATGTGATTAACTCCCTTTTTGATGCCGTGGTCCCTTTTATTTTCCCTACCTACAAAGTACCCAATCCGAAGATTATTTTCATTTAGTCTTGACTTCCAATACGTATTACTTACTTAGGTGGCGCTACAGTTCGGGGTGAACCTGGGCCTCAACCAACAAGCTTCTCCAATTAGCCTGGTCCTTAGCTAACCACCTCCAATTACGCACTCGAAGTTGGTTGGAGTTCCCTTCTGCTTGTGCGCGCCACCTTAGGCGAGGTCTTCCTCTACTGCGTTGTCCCTTCGGGTTGGATTCGAAGACTCTTTGGGCCGGAGCGTTAGTGTCCATTAGCTCTACATGTCCTAGTCATTTTAAACTACCAATGAGTAGTTTTTTGGCTAGGTCTATGTCGCTGTACAGCTCATATAATTCATCGTTGAACCTCCACCTTCATAACTCGTCAACGCACACGGGATCGAATATCTTACGAAGAATTTTTCGCTCGAAGCGACCAAAGGTATTATCTGCCTTTGATGCTTCAGCGCCATAGTGCAGGACTGGGATGATTAAGGTCTTGTACAGAGTTTCCTAAGTTTTTCGGGAAAGGGCGTTACTACTCAATTACCCTCTCAGCCCAAAGAAACAAGAGTTATTCTTCGTTTGATCTTTGATGAGATATAATTTTCAGAAGTGATAGCAAAGCCAAGGTAGTCAAATTCCATTAATACCTCGAAGTTATAGCTGTCTATAGTGACATTCTGTCCGATTCGTCGATGTTGAGTGTCCCTTCTCGTCGACAGCAAATACTTCGTTTTGCCCTCGTTGATCGCTAGTCCCATTTTGTCCGCTTCTGTCCCGATATTCGCGTACGCAACGGTGACAGCTCTCTGATTTCTGCCGATTATATTAATATCGTCAGCGTACGCGAGTAGCTGCATAGACTGTCATAGGCGGCTTTAAGATCGATAAATAGGTGGTATGTATCGATTTGGACTTCTTGGGATTTCTACAGGATTCGCCGAAGTGTGAAAATTTGATCAATTGTGAACTTTCTTGGCCTGAAACCACACTGATTGGGTCCAATAAGGTTGTTTACGAGGGGTTTTAGGCGTTCACACAGTACGGCAGAGAAGATCTTGTTAGCAATGTTCAGAAGACTGATGCCTCTATAGTTGGCGCACTTGAGAGGGTCTCGGGCAAAAGATGCTGAGATTCCATTCATCAGGCATACACTCGTCTGTGTGTGCTCTCTACCAAATCATCCTCGCCTGCTTTAAATAGCTCGGCCGGTAATCCGTCCGATCCAGCAGCTTTGTTGGATTTTAGTTTGGATATTGCTATCCGCACTTCGCTTTGATCAGGTGGACGGCAGTCTTGGTTATCATCGTCCAAAGTGGATGGTTCGTTCTGCCTGACGGCGATATGTTGGTCTTCATCGCTGTTATACAGTCTACAGAAGTGGTTTTTCCATCTTCTCAGCACCGAATGTGATTCTACTATGAGATTTCCTTCTTCATCTCGACAAGTTTCTGTACGGGGTCTGTTTCACTGACACGTTCCTTTTTACCTGTTGGTAAACTTCCGTACATTATTCCTGGAGTATAGTCGCTCAATATCCTCAATCGCGTGCTTCTCATGCTCTTTTTTTCTAACACGTATCATCTATGTGACTATGGCCTATACAAAGTAAGTGCCTAAGTGGCATCCAAAAGAGCCTGAATATGATATTTGATCTTATCTTTTCGTCCGATGGCGACAACTTCTGCACAATGTATGCACAATTCCATCTTCCGGGCACTTCTAATCTCATAAATCAGGTTTCGAGAAACTTAATAACTTTTTTGTTAACATTAGTCCCGGTCTTACGCAATTTATCTTGGACCGAGTTGATAGTGGAGCCTAGGTAGGCATAGTCCTTAACAACCTCAAGTTATTTCTGTCGAGGAAGAAGTTCTGTCGGAGACGTCGGTGTTGGGTGTCCTTTCTTGTTGACAGCATATACTTGGTCTTTTTCTCATTAACCGTTAAACCTATCTTCGCCGCTTCCGTCTCAATACTCGCGAAAGCGCCACTGACAACATGCTAATTTTGTCAATATCATTGGCGTATGCGAGTAATTGCACGGACTTTTGAAGGATTATGCCTCTTATGTTGGCGCGTTAGTTTTGCACTATTGTTTCAAGAATGCTGTTAAAAAAAAATCGCACGATAGCGCATCGCCTTCTCTAAATCCTTTTTTGACATCAAAGATCCCCGTGAGTTCTTTACCGACGTTGATGGATCAGCGTGCGTTCTCTATCGTCATTCTGCACAAACGGACGAGTTTGGAAGGGATGCCAGTACTAGACATTGCTCTTTATTGCTCGTCTCGGTTTTTTTTTTTTTCAAGATAAGTGTGAATTTAGTGTGAATTTTTGGTCAGTGTTGAACTTACCCTAACCCTTACTACGAGTTCATAGTTGACAGCAAGGTCTAGTCAGTTCTTGACCTTCAAAGCTGGAAAATGCTGATTAAGAAATATAAGAAAATAAAGTTGCTTATCCCTGTGCCAGGTATTGAGTTTCGTGGGCAACCTACCTTGACTAGGAAGAAACAGCATCACCATAACCTTATATTTTTTCTCAAATACAATGAATTCTGGATGTACTTAGATCTTTAAATAAAATCAATCTTGTATAAGGATATGCTTGACTTTGCTTTTTAGTTAAAGGAGGCAACTAAATTTTAAGCTTGACTTGCCGCAGGCACTAGTTTTAGCTAGAGTCAATCAAAATACACTTGACAAACCTCTCAAGGAAAATAATAAAAAATGTATCCGAGGATCTCTGATTACACTTTTTTCTCGAAAAAACACATCAACAACCAGTTCACGTAATTCTGAACTAAACAGTCTATGTCATTCCAGAAGTATTACCAATCGATATCCATAATGACATTCGAACACGGCTGAAAACTTACAAAAGAAACAAACGGATGATGTAGGTATCCACATTGATGCCGATACAACCGAGAGAAACACAAGATTTAGATAGTGATAGCAAGGAGTCTTGCATCTAAAGGCCGATAGAATTACTGTCTTCACAACAACTTAGATAATCCATAGAAATGAACAGATTCTATCCCATTTGCAACGTTACTTCTGAAGACTTAAAGCATGTGTTTTTTGATTACCCATGATTCCAGACAGGGAAGGGAAGTGAAAGGAAAGTTAAAATTATTGCGTCATATTTTATTTATTGCAGGATACATAAAACGTAGTGAGCAATTGTATCAAAAGCTTATGCACAAACGAGTGGAGCGAGACAGGAAGAAAAGTGCAAAAAATAACAACGTCATGATAAGCATATAATCCCCTCCCTATCATAACAAAAGGTGGTACCATGGGGATCAACGAAGGGTACTTGGAGATGGTTTATAACTCCACACACTGTTGAGTGAGAATTCATCAAAGATTTTCAAAGATTTTCATATTCTTGTTCTGGTTATGAGAAAAAAAAAAACTAAGCCTTGTTAAAAGGTGTATGACAATATGGTGGTGAAGCAATGACGTAAAGAAGATCTGCCACTTCCAATACAACAAAATCGTGTAACAGCTGTTGATCTTTACACACATAATTTGAGTGTAAACAGTTTAGAAAGTTCTGAAGAGATTCCTAGGTTCGGTTAGTACACTTAGACCAAAAGAGGTCCAATGTGATACTCCCAAACTACTCGTTGAACAATGAAGCATAGAAGACAACTGACATTTATAATGTTTCAGATGTTTCAGAAGATGGTGAAGAAGAATACTCCCAAATGGACTTTAGGTTCGAGAATGGGGACATGTGTCTAAGAGGTGCAAATCATTTGAGAAGATGTCCAGGCTTGTTGCATGCTTGCCCAAAATTCAGCATCCGGTGGTGATACGGTGGTTTACAAGGCGAGATCGTTTTAATTCTACTTGGTACTTGGTCTGCCATGTGGACTTACAGTTTCTCTGTCATCTGTCAAATGGAAATCTTGAACTACCTTTGAAGTTAAGAAGACTGACTCTAGAGATTTCAGGAAAATTACATTTCTCTTTATTCAAAGGAAAGATTCTTTAATCGCAACTATTTCCGCCTGAAATACACTGCAGTGGTAAGGATGACGAAAGAAAAGGCTGATATTCAGCTGGTCGGAGAAATTGTCCCTAGCCCTATGAAAAAGAAAACGTTTTTTTGCAAAGAAGTAACCACTCAACCACTGTATGCGGCTTTAAGTGGAAGTTAAAGATGCTTGTATAATATTTTATGATTTCTCAATCACTTTGTTTTTATTTGCAGTACCAATTTGTCCAGTTACCATCGACTAACACGTCCGAACAGAATCCAATCCATTGATTGCACATAATAATTGCCAATTTATGGCTATTGAAAGCCAATTCACCAATCCTTGATGCCAAGCCATTCATCATCATCAAACAGCCATCTGTGTACTCTATTAAATAAAGTCCTCCTGGCGTCCACTGGCTTTGATTTTTAGCCAAATTCATCCAATTTCCTGCTTTTCGTCACTGCATCGGCCGGGGGTCTCCTTCGGTTCTAATATACATTTGGTCCATCTATTATCTGTTAGACAACGTGACTAGTCCATCTCCATGTTATATGTTTGGTTATTGGCTGATTGTTGCGTTTGGTATTCAGTCTCTTCTTGCAATTCCCGGCAGTGATATTTCCATTGCTCTTTGCATCACTTGCAGTTTGTTTATTGAACGCCTTGTGAGGGTCAATGTATTAACACTCATTTGCAATATACATTTCCTTTTGATGTGCATACACATTTCAAGGAATCAAGGAATACAATCTGGCTTTACGACTTCGAATTCTTCGAAATTCAGACCTAAATCTGGAAATTCTTCATCCAGTTCAAACTTGCAAACTACATCGTTCCTCATCACTAAAATCAGGCAAAGGTTTATGTTCTTAATGTTCCGGTGATGTTCTTAAGCTTACACTAGCTTCAGAAAAACAGATTAATGGGATTCTCTACAAAATACATAGAATACTTCCAGGAGCTGGGCTCCTGATGTCAGTTGCATTTTAAAACACTCCGATCTATCTATCTACGCGGACGATAAAAAAATCTTCAAGATTATATCTACCCCTGCCGATTCACTCTTATTACAAAACGACTTGCACTCCTTTTATACTTGGTGCAACAAAAACTTCTTAGAACTTAATGTCAGTAAATGCCAAGCCATAACTTTTTCTTGTAAACGCCTTTCATCCCCTCCCAGAACCTACTTTTCTCACAATGATCCTGTCTGCTCAGTTTCCTCAGTACGTGATCTGGGTATTATCCTTGACAGTGAGCTAAATTTCCGTTCCCACTTAGATCACATTGTTAGCAGGGCAAATTCTTCTCTCGGCTTTATAAAACGTTGGTCTAAAGAATTCTCAAGCCCCTATGTTACTAAATCACCTTTGTTAGGCCCCTCCTTGAATATGCCAGCCAAGTCTGGTCCCCCTATCACCTCACCCACTCACTTAGGATAGAGGCCGTGCAGCGAAGGTTCATCCGTTTCGCCCTTCGTTGCCTTCCCTGGGATGATAACTTTACTATGCCCCCTTACGAAGATCGGCTCAAACTGATTAACTTACAAACCCTTAGTAAACGTCGTGAGGTTGCCGACATACTCTTCGTTCACCAACTATTAATTGGTACGATCGATTCTCCCTCACTACCTGAAATGGTCTCACTCTATACCAATCCCCGTAACCTTAGATCAGTGCCCCTCTTTTGTATCCCTCTCCGCCGAACAGACTATGGCCGCTATGAACCAATCTCTCGAATGCTACGTTTGGCCAACAACGCGCATAATACTCTCGATTTCCTTTCCAGTTTAACATCCCTCCGAAATTCTCTTTTCACCTTATCTTGACCTCTCCCAATCATTCAATTCCTAAGTAGTAAACAAATTCCCTTCTCCTGATCCCTCACCCATAAAAAAAAACATCTACCCTTAATCAACAATTAAATATTAGTTTTAAGTTTTAGTCTTAAATCTTAGCTTTAAGTTCCGCTTCTATTAAGCCTAAATAAATAAATAAAAACTTGATTGAATATACTTACTGATTCAGCAATAAGGCGAAAGAATCTTCGTCGGATCATAACCTAAGGAACTATGAAGAGTGATTGACTAAGGAAGACAGAGCTCCAGGTTTTTAACGACACAGCCTCAGTCTCATTTGGCGATTCTATCACCGACCATCATTTATCGTATTGCAGCTCAACGGAATAATATTTAATTTCAGAATTTTAGGATTCAGTCTGAACTTCTCTTGGTGAATGCTAACTATTTCTTTACTCAAAGGATCTTTATTGACAAAGCAACATGTATGTTATGAATAAGTGGATAAACTACTTGAGTATACTTAGGAAATAATGGATATGACAAAGCACTCATTAACATTACAAAGTGGTCCTTAAAGGACACCTTCTTGTACAGTGCCAATAAATTTCATCATTTTCAATTGTATGCATCATGGAGTGAAAGTGAGGAATGCAATTAATTGGCAATGCAACTTCAAAGCATTTAAAAGTACCATGCTGTTCAAAGGAGCACTACGGAACATAATTGCCTTGTGGTGTGAATAGCAGCTTTCTGGAAAGCTCAATTTGCTTTTGCAGCGTAGATAAATACACCATTGTCACTTTGTCATACATATAAGTATAAGAAATTGCAATGGTTAACCTCTTGGGAATATTCAGAAGTCCTTACATTTCTACTATTGGGAAAAAAAATAAATGAATATAAATTCGTTAAATAAAAGGATTTCTACTCTTTTGCATCTAATTCGTCACATGCTCCATGGTTACCTTTTAACAAGGCTTTACTCTCCAAAAATACTAAATGCGTTGTGCAAAAATCGAGGACCTCTCACAGAATTTAACCGAACCGACCATATTTTGATGTGGTTCCGACCTTTTCTGATTACTCGGCCATTGGTTACATTTTCGAAAATTGCCCAGAACCATCAAAATTGCACTTGTATGTAAGTAAGGACATACTCATATTTTAAACAGAATTATCTTAGTTTGTCAGAACAACAATCCATTCTTTATGATCTTCTGCACGGGTGTAATATGTATCTTGAGGGGTTCTGTTCATTTTCAATCCGAAAATTTGAAATTGTTTTTGAAAGCCGTTTGTTGGTTGGTTGCTCAAGTAAACTTCTTCAGTAGGAATATGTAGGTCAGTTAACCAGAATGTGGATTTTAGCGACACAAATCAAAGTAGAAATTAGGAACAATTTTTTCGAACAGAATGGGAATAAAATTGGTTTTGATGTCCTGTGGCTTATAGCTCTCCTCGTTCGGGAACCAAAGTGGATGATATTTCTCTTCATGTCAAGTTTTTCCGTGTTAGTCGAATTATTTTGCAAAGTTTGTGGAGTCTACGTCTTCTAGACTAAAGTTTGCATAATGTCTTACTAACTCACAACTGCTGCACTCAATGTCATAGGTGACCTCCTTCATAGGACTTTAAGTCGAAATTGCTTAAATGAAAGTATCGATGGATGCCTAATAAGATGCCGGTAGGGACACTCGATCGGACTGGCAATCCCTTTTGATTGTACCCGTCGGACGTCAAACTTCAGTATTCATGTAGTTCAGTTTGATTTTCGTTAACAAATAAATAAGGTGAAGTTGATCTAGAAAGCCGAAGTCTTCCTTGCTTATCTGGTAGATCTCCATAAAAGCTACATTACTATTCAAGGATTCCTTCGTTTCATTATAGAATCTGCATTTTCGAATATCAAAAGGTCGGCTGCCTGAGTTTAAAATGTCCTGAAGGCAGCCTACTTATTATCTTTCTTTTCCACTCAACCCGATACGGAATAACATTGTTAATCTCACTTAGGTTTATCTAGGTATTTCCAGTGCTTGGCTCTTTGAAATTATCGCAATGAATTTCTGCCAATAGCTCCCGTTGAGGATTGAAAACAATTACCTTTACAAAGAATACAATTCAAGTCCTGTCTATATGTGCGTTTAAGATCTGTAATAGGCTATTCATTACGATTCTTTGCTTCGTTGATACTGAGCAGCAAGTGGCAGAAAGGTTTTCGGTTACCTAATTGATTTCAAAAATTAAGCACACACATACCAAATGAAGCGTTGTCCTGCAAGCGAAATTCCAGAAACCATAGGAAGTCAACTTTTCACTAGTTTCACTGAACCAGTAGCTCAATTTAGTTATTTGCATACATCCTTCTGAATAGATTTGTACATCATTAAATGCGCCCAGAAGTTTGGTTAAAATATCAAAAGGCTTTTGAAAGACCCATTGGACTATTTTAATTAGCTACTTTTCAGCTTTAGATGTCGGTTTATACACTAACGATCCCTAATCCATACCCTTTGCTTTCCAGTGAATCCTCCACTACAAGCCTCTTATTTAAAATACACATTCAGACTAATTCCAAATATTTGGAAGGGAAAACTATATCAAACATTTCAATTCGCAGGCACCGTCATGGACTATTAGTGGAGGGAAACACTGATGATTGACCCAAATTTTTGTATAAAGGACACTTCGCGACAAAAATAATAGTTTCTTTTACTTTAGGAGTTTATTTCAATTTATTTAATTTATAATAGATATTTTAATTTAGTATTTACATTTAGGTAGTAAATCTATCATAATTACAATTAATTTCAATTTTATTTTAACACTTAGTTTTAACACTTCGGTAATTCAATTTCGTCGTTAGTAGTCATCTTTTCGTTCTTCTTCCTTTATCTGTCTCTCGAGAGCTAATCCATCTCTTTTTATACCGCTCCCTTGCTGTGGTACCATGGTACAGGGTGATCCTACATGTATATGGCTAAGTCTTTTACTCAAAATGTTACACTGTTATACTTGCAAATTGAATTTTACTAACATTGGAAGACTTGTTTGGGTTCCCTCAACCATTCTAGACAAAATATCATTGTTCGAAACCTACTCTACCACGGGTGGTAGAATCACATTGTATTCAGGATCATTGTGATGAATAACAAGAGTATAGGTCCTGTCCGTTATGAAATATTCATCACGGAAAACAATGGTTTTGTTTTGGATAGATAATGGACCTTTTGCTCCAGTGTTGGCAGTGGGAAGTCTGAAATTGTTCATACATATAGAGAAGTAATTATGCCATAGATAAAGCACACCGCTGTACAAGACTCTGATCATCCCTGTCCTACAGTAAGGCACCTAGGTTTGTCCCTATGTTCCACTTTGATAACTTCGCCACCGAGAATTCTCTTTCGGAGTTGAAAAGTCGGGCTTCCATTAGGATGTGTAGAGAGGGCTTTTTACTTTCAAGACAGAGTCTACAGCTTCAATCTGGTGCAAGGCTATAGATGTTTGTTCAGACGATAGTGCCCGCTGAGGAATCCAATTAGGGCTCTAAGGTTGTTCCTATCAAGATTTACAATGAAATTGGATTTTCTTTACAAGCATGCTTGTCCAGAATTCTCAGGATTCGTACATACAAAGACTTACAAAAAGTGATTTGCTTACCCCACAGAAGGGTTCAGGTCCGATGAATGTTGTTGACGAGCCATCTTTTGCCAGTGAGTCGACTTTTCAAAGCTCGCGAATCCACTACGTACAGGAATCCAGTGAAGGATGACCAGGTTGTTCTTAGTAAGGTTCGAAATCACATTGCAGGTTTCTAGAGCGAGCTTGGATTTGATTATACGCTAGTCGAGCGCTTTTAGGGCAGCTTGATTATCTGAGCAGATAAATATAGTTTTCCCCAAGGCGTAAGAGGCCGGAAAGCAAAGACTTTGCCTTGGGATATTGAAAGGTATTTACGGTGTTTCCTTTTTAGATCCGTCTGTATACCAGATGAGGTCATAAGGTGATGTTTGGGATTTGTGTTTCTCCCAGTCCTCCCTTGAAGGGATAACTATTGAGAAGCAGTATTCGGGTAGCATGTCGTTTAGAAACATGCTGAAGGTTATGTCGTGGTCCAGTGTTTCAGGCGAGGATAGGTGACCTCCTACATAGGACTGTAAGTCCAATGAAAGGGACGATGGATGCCTTATTCGGCTTCGATTCGTATGAAGTTTTGTAATTAAGTTGCTTGAAGAATCCCAGCAAGACCCACTTGTAACCCACGTAACCAACCCACGTAACATGTATTGGAATAGGAAGCGGCCCTGCGTAGAAGGCCTTAAACTATTCGCAAGCTCTCTGCATTATATGAATAACTTTGAGGGGGGAAAGTCGGTAAAGACCTCATCGAGAGCTTTGATATTAAAAAAGTGTTAAGACAACGTGATGGCCTGTCAACTGATTTCATTAACATCTTTCTTGAAAGAATTATGCCGAACTCACACATCCTCACAATACTTCAAAAATCCGTGCAGGTCCTCGCATACGCTGACGATACTGACATAATCGAAAGAAAGCAGCGACGCCCAACATTAACTTCTCAGGCAAATATAGGTTTGAGGTAGGCGGGAATTTTATTTACCTAGGCCTCGCTATAAATTCAGGTAAAGACACCAGTGCTGTATATCCAACAAGAGAATACGTGGGTCCTTTAACGATATTCAAATCAACTAAACACAGCTATGAGGTAAACAATCTGGTGAAGATCCCATCAGTCACAATCGCACTCCATGAGACAGCCTTACTACACCATGATGTAGTCCATCGCCCCTTTTATTTTCACTATACAGATCTATCCCATTTAATACATATATTACTTGGAAGGACATTGAAAAACTATCAGCAAGTTTTAGGATTATTCAAAACCCATAGGCGCAACTGTGTTGCTCCGAAAGCAAGGGACACTTTCCTTCCAATGAGTATCACAGCTTAGTGGAGATTATTTTCCATTTGTTCAACCCAATTACCTAATCTAATCTAAAATGTTGTCCATCCACATGCCTGAAGCAGTTGGCTAAAACCAAACATGAAATGCCCATCAACAACTTGGCACGTTCCAATCTTCGGAGTGGGCGAACGATAACAAATAACTTTTTTAACATACTAAACACAATAGGAGGATATAAAAGGAAACTTGGTCAAGGATATTAACACCCACCTGACGTCACCATCAAGATTTTGATACATCTAACCAAAGACACATTATACATTAGACAATGTCCTAATGAAGTGCCTCATCAGTTTCTAATTCATTTGGTAAATTTATCAAGGACACCTGGGTTTTGACGTGTGAATAGCCGGAAGGTTAAAGATTAATGGATCACCTTTCAAAACAAAACCTAATTAGGTAGGGATATGCCCAGTGTTTGAATAGACAACAATGGCAAGTAGCTGGCCACAACTTCGTTGTTACAATATAAAATGTCCTCCTAAGACAAAAAAAAAATCAATTTTGGTTCCATCTCCGTTTTTATGATTATTAGGTGTAGATGTTAATGGCCGATGGATATAGTTTACTCCCTTCACACATTGGCATTGCGTAGGTACATATGGTTGAAAGCAGAATAATAAAAGTGCGTATAGTCTTCCACAATGACGTCCGTTGTTGGTGACAAATTAGTCCATTAGGCCATTAAATTTGCAGATAAATGATCCAAAAGAAGAATAGTTTAACTGCTTTCCTGATGGGGTTTCCGCAGCAACGTGCACAACATAATCTTGTTCATTGGGCGTTTCAATTTGCGACAGATATTGACACATGTTACCTGCGTCAAGGATATCCCACAAAGGATAATTTAGCAAGGTGTTGGAACAGAAACCTTGTATTCGACCCAGAATCGGTGCTAAAAATACAGTGGAACAACTTCTGCAGATAACATTCCGGTGACGAAGTCCTCCACCCCGTTGTCAGAAAGAACGAAACATTCAATCTAGATGAAGAGCAATGAACAGCAAACAACGACTGTGCCATTCCCAAGGCTGAGTACGTGCTGTTATATGTGGCCGACACTATCAGAAAGAATCTATAATGAACACCGACGGATCTGAAACCAATGAGGGTGTAGGTGGTGGTGTTTTCTCTGACAGACTTAATCTCAGCCCCTCTTTCCGTCTTCCAAATCATTGTAGCGTGTTCCAGGCGGAAATATTGGCGATCAAAGAAGTCTTATCTTAGCTGAAGAAAAACGTGATATCTTCCACAGATATACGTATCCTTTCAGACAGTCAAGCATTGATCAGGTCCCTGGAATCAGTCTCTTCGAATTCGTTAGTAGCTCTAGATTGCTGATCATCTCTTATAGAGATGGCGGAGCAGTTCAATATTCACCTTTGTTGGGTGCTAGGGCATACAGATACTCCAGGGAACTGCAAGGCTGATGATCTCGCCAGATATGGAAGAACCGTACCCGTGTTTACAGAAAGAGACACTCTGGGTATACCGATCGCTACATGTAAATTTAAGCTCAAGCTGGATGCTATCGAGAAAACAAATTCTAGGTGGACAAATGGTATGACCTGTCTAGCGACAAAGCGGATTTGGCCGCGGCTGGATCTGAAACGCTCTAAGAATTTAATTTCTCTCAACAGATCGCAATTCAGATTCGTAATAGATGTCATCACGGAACACAGTCTAAAAGGCAAGCATGCAACAAAGCTTGGCGTCCATTCAAACGATTTCTGCAGAAGCTGCATGGACGAAGAGGAGGAGGAAACTATTCCCCACCTTCTTTGTAACTGTCCAGCTCTCTCCAGTAAAAGAAGACTCCATTAAGGGGAATTCTATTTTAACGACTTAGGCGATCTGATAAACACAGATGTCGGAAACCTCCTTCGCTTCATCAGAAGCTCTAATTGGTTTAATGAGTAGGTAAGGAGATCTCTCCAGATCCATGTGGTATCACAATGGACCTATCACTGATCTTAGTAAGCTAGCAATAGCTGGCAGCCACTTCAACCTAACCTTACCTAACCTATAATGAACAGCTTTACCAGAAAACTAATCAGGAACCTATAGGCAACACCCTTCGATGAAATAAGTGGCAATGGATTGGTTATACACGTACACGGTTATGTTAACCCAGGATGGTACCCTGTGGAGCGAAACAGTTCAAGGCAACTGAGGAAGAGCTGGAGGTACTTTTAACACAGCGAACAAGGGGATGCTACTTACATAATTTTTTTAAGAGGAAATGCCCCCTGCACCGTCAGTGGTGACCAAGTTCCCCCAGTGTATCCGACTCATATCGACTAAACCTTCTCTATTTTCAGGCAACTTAACCCTGGAACTGCTTCTTCCATTACTTCAGGATGGTGCTACTTTTCATAGTCTTTATGGACTCTAATCTTCTATGGCCCTGGCGAAATCATGTCCTGTTCTCTTCTCTTTACCTCGATGTAGGGTTCCACACTTGGTTCCAATTTACCCCTTCCGTGTGCAATTACGTTATGATATTATCCTGTGTGATTCCGCCTACCTCCGTTTCTAGTCTTCATCTCTCTGCAAGCGATCTGGTGCATTCGAAAAATGTGTATTTGGCACTATCTCCGAGTCGAGTCGAGTCGCTATCCTGTGTAGATAATCGTTAAAGCACAAATGTCCGGCAAGGAATTGTGTGAATTGTGAAATTCACCACCCATACCTGGCCACAACTAGAACAAGACATCCTCAAGTTTGTTATTATTCTCTATACTTCAACATGTACCATTTGTGGCACGAAAACACTTTGTTCTGTATGCAATTCAACTCTACGATTACAGAGATATTTGCTGAAAAGGAAAGCAAACACAATAAGTGAATCAGGGCAATCATGCAGTTCCATTGCCACGTGCCTTACATAAGACGTTTAATACAAACATACTCATACAGTCAGGTGCATTGTCCTTCTTTTTGATATTTGCACGCCTTAGTTATTCTAAATTATTTACAAACCGCTTGATGCATATTATTTGAAACTCCCTACTGATAGTCCTAGCCACGTGTCCTTTGAATGCATTTCCGTGTTACATTGAATACGAAGGCTACCTCGGCAGACAACAAAAATACCAATTGGTTGCATTCATGGTACAAGGTTGCAACTATTCAGGATCTCCTCCACCATCAGACATGTGTGTGTGTAAATTGATTCCGAGTTGTTTATCGGTCGGACAATCTGTTTATCTGCCACCAACTGATTAAAATTCCCAGAACGACGACGGAGAAATGTTTAATCTATAATTTATTTCGTCCTCAATGAGATACAATTATCCCTGCGAGTTGTTTTCCTTTCTGCGTCACGACCCGAAATAACAACATCATCACGTCGTGCATGGATTGAGCCATGACCACGACACGACGCAAAAAAAAATTACACTTCCGATTGAAATCGCATCGCAAATACAAACTAACACTACTTTATTATAAGGATTTAGGTGCGTACGTCTATTTATCTGTCTATTGCCGCCGGTCCATCACATTAAATCAACTCATTATCTCTCGGTCAGTTGAGTGTTATTCTTGCGTATGGCCATCGACCTTGTGGTGATGGTCAAGACAGGACTTTAATTTCATTTTAGATGTTCCAGCAGCAGGACAAATCGGAGTTGTGGTGAAACCATCTGTCCCATTGCTATAAATGTCAAAAAAATGTACCAATGTGGTCACAAGAGACAGAGTTCCAAGTCTGCTGTTGGAAATGATGAGGTGGCTGGAGCTGGTGGATAAACTTTTGATGAGACGAAAGTATCTCAAATTGGTTTATTTTTTATTCCCTAAGCAAAATGTTTAAATGAGATTAGGTAAGAGTTTGGAACTAGGACATGTTTTATTTATAGCCAACTGGGACCAACTGAGTGGTTGCTTTCGTGGAGTATGATGCGGCAGAGTTAAGGGTTATTTATTGGATTTAATAATGAGTTTAGCCTACTATCAGCATCTCGAATAGATCATGCTTGTGATTTAGATATTTTCAGTTTCTTTAACAAAAAACGATTAGACTTTTCGTCGATTAAAGAATCTGGATATGCTCCAGCTACTAAGGCACCTCAAACTCAAACTTTCTTTACTAAAGATTGTGGGATTGTGTAGGTTATCAACCCAAAGCTACGCTGATGATCTTGTTGTAATAATAAGAGACAATTACGAAATGACCCTGACGAAGTCCATGCAAAGTGAGAACTTATCGCAAAACTATCATCACTTCCTTGACTAGAAAAATGCTAAACCCCACTACTTTGTCCCTAAATGGTGGTCAATTCCCATTCTCAAATCAAGTCAAGTATCTAGGAGTAATTTTAGATCATAGACATCACAAAAGCTACATCTTTACGGGCGTTCTCAAGGCCAACTAAGCTTCCATCAATTAACTCCACACAAGAGCAAGGAGATTACCGACGTGCTCGCCAGACAAGCAGCTTAATCAACATCAGCAGCGGGAGACAAGAACCATTGAAAGATAGCAAGTTGGGCAACACTAGAAACTGACTCAGACTACCTTACACCATCTCCTGACTTCAGCCTAAGCATAAAATCGATCATCCCCTCAAGTGACGAGTAGATGAAAATTTCGATTTTCACAGACGGGTTAAAAAACGAAGCAGGAGTAGGCTCTGGGATCTAGTCACTAGAACCCCAACATAAAGCGGTCCGGAAGTCCTAGCCATCGCTGAAACAGCCCATAAACTATCAATGAAGACAGCCTCTAGAAAAACCATTGACATTTACATAGACAGCCAAGCCGCTATTAAAGCCATTTCATCCGCAGTAGTTAAGTCCAAAATTGTAAAACGCTCTCGCGAAGAGCTCAAAACCCTTACCGCGAACCACAACGTAACACTCTGGTGGGAATGAACTGGCAAAGGAATTAGCAAGGAAGGGCTCGGAACAGGACCTAACACAGGTCGACCACTCAGTTCTGCCCCCCTAGCTCTCGTCAAATCTAGCATTGCACTATAGACTTCCAAAGACAAGCTGATGAGAGATGGAGCGCACTCTCATCATGCCGCGTCTCCAGCAAACTCTGGACAAATATCAACGCACATTCTTGCGCTAAACAGATCAAACTTAGCCCTTTTCACAGGGATCATCATAGGCCACAACCTACTGGCGGCCCACCTTAGAAGAATGCGTTTAAGTACAGACAAATTATGCAGTAGCTGCGGTAATACAGACGCGGAAGAGAACACAACCCACTTCCTATGCGAATGTCCCAGCCTATACAGATCAAGGAAGACGGCCCTCGGTGAATACTATTCGAACGACCTGGGCGACCTGTCTAAGAAGCCACCAAATGCCATTCAAAATTTGACTACGAATTCTGGGTGGTTCAGGGAGGCCGCACGATCGTAATTTCACTCACCCAGACCTTTCCCTTCTTTTTTTTTCAGAATTGACATTCCACACGTCAAAGGAACACAATAGATCCGTAAAGATCCAAGTGAAGGCTGTATCACGCGATACGTTCTCATATCATATCGCTTCTGTGGCTTATCCATCAGCCACATTAAGTTGGAATTTAACTTATGAGAGCTCAAATTGATATTCAACTAAGTACTAAATAGAGCAAGTGAAAACAATGATTGATTGATACCCCAATCATCCAGGAATGAGAAAACTCATTGAAATTAAATTTCCCGGTAAGTATCAAAGAGAATTTTCAATTTCCATCAAGTAGTAGATTACCTATTTCATTCACGAAGTTAGTGGAAATAATATAATTCCACAACCAATAGCCGTGTTGCAAAATCATCATTAGACTCGTCCAATTTAATTCCTTTGGGAACGGCAACGGGATAAGTCTATCAACAGGATTTATTGCATATCACCGCTTGTGTATGCATGAATACTAATTGCCAGTCTAATTTATTAATCCTCTTCAACTGGTTGACTTGTTGACAATTTAGTGCTAATCAGGATACTCTTGACATTGTACGAGTCGTGGGCGGATGGATGTAAACATGGGAAGACGATATTCGATCGATTAATTGTTGCGTTTACTGAAACTAAATCATCGTTACTTGTTCATTTTAACAGACATAGTGATATGTCACTTCTGTCAACAGAAAGACAGATATGGAAGCACTGTAGCTGACATCTGTCAATATTGAGAATGCATTATCCACTTGAACAGCCACGTGGATAGATGTAGGCGTGCTAAAAATTCGATGAGACAAAGTGTTGGAAGTGGATGATGGATTTTGAGGTATCAAAATAAATCCTGTCACAGCATAAATCTTAAGGGTTGACTACTTTGTACGTGTGTTCTTTATACGTTAGGTGAACGAACCTTAAATGTCGCCTACCTAACCGTGAAGAAAAATAAATGAGCTTAAAGATTGAGAAAAGCGATGGTGAAAGACATTTGTAACTTGATTTACAAAAGGACACGTGAGAGAGTGAGTTCAGTGCAAGCATTGTGGAAAAAACAGCAATAGCGGCTATTAAGACTTAAAGATTACTGATGAAATGATTCTCGAAATCTTAAATGGCTGACTCAGCTTCTCTTTTAAATGGACACCAATTAAGGAAACATTCGTCACATTCTATGTCAAAAATTAAGGCTACGATGTACCTAGTCTATAATGACTTGAAATGTTTGTACCCACGAACTCCCAACCCATGCAGACTCACCGCCCAAAACAGATCAGCGCTCCATCCTCGTCGATCCCGAGAGCTTTGACTCCATAATCACTTGATCCTTGAACCCCAATTCGGTCTTCTTTGTCGTCTCGGATCCTGAAGCACTGTAGTTCAATCGCTCAATGTGGCCAAGTCAATGTAGTCATCGAATCTTGACTTTTTGGATGCCATCCATACACCCTTAGAGTTCGCCTTCTTCCTTCGCTTCCACTCGCCATGCTTGCACACAAGACCAAATATTTTTATTTTTTTTTCGAAATTCCCCAATATTTGCTCTACTTTCTTGATTAACGTTCAGCACGTGGCGGCGCCATATACAAAGCAAAACTGGCGGAAATAAGGTCCGATAGAGTATACATTATACCTCTCAAATAAGGAGTTTTGATTCCCTTTGTTTCGCCAAAATTGCAGCGGTTCGCAAAAGTAAGTCTTTGTCGAATCTCCATCAGGGTGTCATGAGCTCGTTAAAAACCTAGAAATTGTAGCTAGGGTGTGGACCGATGGATATTGTTGGTAGTGAACTCACTATCCTTTGCAATCCTACGACTGCTGACTCCATTCTATCAGGATAAATCCCTAGAGGGGTCCAGGAGAAATGTAGGGTTTGATCTAACCATCTCATCCTTGGTCTAACAGAAAGTCACTTACCTAACAGCAAGCCATTCATGCCACGCTTTGAAAGCCGGTTTGGGGGCATGCATAATAAGTGACCAAACTATCGGAGTATATAGATGGTTTCATTCGGAAAAGTTGCTGCTCTATTGAGATTCTCGCGTATTCTGGTGTTTCTCAGTCGGTATGAGAGCTGGTTTGCTTAGCCTGATTTCGTTCAAAACAACATCAAACATAGGTCTCTTTTCCGACAGCAGTACCGGAGCCAATTAGTCTTGTAGCTCTCTCATAATATTATTCTTGATTCTTACAGTTCTGAGAGGCTTTTCAAGACCAAGTTGTCCCAGATCTCTACCGCACGTAGGCACGATTGGATCTTCGATGTCAATGAGCGCTTGGTTTTCTATGACGCTAGGATCAGCTTGCTGGCATCGCTGGAAGATATCCAGGAACAAGTCGTTCTTAAAAGTTTTCTAACAGAAAACTAGCTCACGACTGCCTCTTTCATGGTCGCTGCCAATGGTTATCGTTTTCGAAAAGACATCTAGCCTCGCGTGCTTTTCTGTACGCAGCATATTCCAGCTGTGTCAGGTCGCTAAACGGCGTCAATCAGGCTGAACTGATTTGTAGGGGAGCCCTATCTTAACCCGAGCAAAGTCAAATAAAGGGTAGCCTCTGTATTGCCTAGGTACTACACCTATCAACACCCCAAGTGGTTTAGTGGTTTTTGTGTGATTCACGGACAAACAAACAGATATCGTTTCACATTTTTAAAATAGTAGGACAACGCCACGTCAATAGCAACAAAAACATCATCAATTGAGACCGGATGTAGGGAACAACGTGTTCTATTATAGAAACATGTATGGGGGCTGTTTATTTATCACCACGAAAATCAACACGTCTTTGGCCTCATAAAGCTTATTCAATTATAAAGTTTATATTGAACCAAAAAAAAAAGGAAAGCATAAAAAATATTTTCTTTTTTTTTCTATTTACGCTTGATTGAGGTTATTTTTATGGATATTGGCTTCGTTAAATTCAATTTTGTGCACATGCAGAATATGAGACACTTGACCAAGAGGTTTTTGACCTCAATAATTGCCACATGGAGGCGTTCATATTTAAATAAGTTAAATGTTCATCATAAATGTGCGTGTTATTTGTAGAACATAAATATGTATCGTCGTAAACTACGTTTTTCTTTACTCGAAACACTAAAGGCTAAATATTTATTCAACAAAACTTTCCCTAAAAGATGAGCTATAAGATTGGTGATAATTGTATTGAAATTCGTCTTCATATAAACGATCTAAGATGAGAAAAGTACTTCTATTTTAACTTCCGGCTAAAACATCTCCTAGTTCACAGGTTCTCATAGACAATAGAAATCCTTGGACTGAGCTTGAAGGTACCTAATGCGTTCACAAGTAATAAGGCAGAATCATAGAAAATTGGTTTAGCGATTAGATAGTGCAAAATAATTAGTTGTCAGGAAGTAGGAACATCCCACTTCAACTCTACATTGGAGCTGGATGACGATGTTCTTGGTCTTTTCCTGTTTGGAAATTAAACGACGAAATTTGAATCTAACTCGAAGTTGAGCAACACCTCTTCTTAAGTGACATGTTCCAGGAACCTCAACTTACTTAAAGTGTGCAATTGGAACCATGTTGCTAAGGACTTGGCATTTGAATTTTCTGTTTGGAGATGGATTAAATACAACGACCTTTGAATTCAGAAGAGAAAGTTGGTCGAGCAAATAGGGATGTGGTGAAGAGCTTAGGTCGATATCTGTAATTTCATATTGCAAATCTAGTACTTTTATGTGAACAGTGCCCGTCAAAATGGATGAAATTTCCAGAGCATGTACAAAATAGAATAGTGTTGACAAGTAATGGCATCTTAGGTTAGGTTAGGTTGAGGTGCCTGGCAGCTATTGCCAGCACACTCCGACCAGTCATAGGTCCATTGTGATACCACATGGATCTGAAGAGATATCCATACCTACTCGTTAGACCAATTGGAGTTTCTTATGAAGCGAAGGAGGTATCTGATATCCGTGTTTATCAGTTTGCCTTAGTCGTTAAAGTAGAATTCCCCTAAATGGAGTCTTCTTTTACTGGAGAGAGCTGGACAGTTACAAATAAGGTGGGGAATAGTTTCCTCCTCCTCTTCTTCCATGCAATTTCTACAGAGATCGTTTGAATGGACGCCAAGCCTTGTTGTATGCTTGCCTATTAGACGATGTCCCGTGATGACACCTATTACGTATCTGATATGCGATCTGTTGAAAGAAATCAAAATCTTAGAGCGCCTGGGTAGCGATCGGTATACCCAGGGTATCCCTTTCTGTGAGCACGGGTATGGTTGTTCCATATCTGGCGAGTTCATCAGCCTTACAGTTCCCTGGAATATCTGTATGTCCCGGCACCCAACAAAGGTAAATATTGAACTGCTCCGCCATCTCTATAAGAGATGATCGGCAATCTAGAGCTACTAACGAATTCGAAGAGGCTGATTCCAGGAATCTAATCTCTGCTTGACTGGTGTAGGGAAGGGAAGATTTTGAATTTGCTCAAAATGGAGGCGTGGCCAAAATCTTTGGTAGACCACTGTAAAAATCGATTTGAGGCGAACATCCGAGTTAGCAGCTATTTGTCTGTCAAGGATATCCAGGGTTATCAGATGAAACAAAATGTCCAGTGCTGCGGGAGGTGTCGTACGAAGAGACCCGTTTATGCACAAACATGCTGATCGCTGGACCTTGATTAGATGATCTCGGTTTAAGGTCTTAGTTTGAGGATCAAATATCCTGGAATTTCATGAAAAATGTGCAACTTCATATCTAAGTCATGTAGGTGACAATGTTTTTTAACTGCCTTAGGCGCTTCATATTGGTTAATCCTCACCTGACAATAAGTAACAGAAATATACACAACAACAAAAAAAAAACCATTCGAATTGAATAACAAACTCAATTATCGCCGAAATGTATGCCTAAAAACAGCTTGCAAGCAAGCAAGCCCTATCCTATATGTATAAACAATTTACATAATTCGCCACCAGACTTCAAATGAAACTCATCCTAATTGAAACTCCTATTAATCTAAAAGAAAAAAAAAGTTATTTGCAAATGAAATTTAATTAAATTACCTCAACACGCCAATTAATTTGCAACCTTTCCTATGAAATCAATCAAAATATCATATTGCTCCAATAAAACAAAAAAAAAGAAAACACACGTAGACTCACATTTCTTCAGTGAAAGGTATTAATAACCTTACGAGCCATGAAAATGGCAACAACAAAAAAACATCAATGAAATGATTGATGTGTAAATTAATCCTGTTCTTGGGCTTCAACTCCTCCTCTGACGCACAGGAAATTTCTGTCAATATCCAGCATTTCTTTGCGCGTTTTCCATGCCACAACGGCCATAAAAATACAAGTAGTCTTGTCGAGCTTACTTTCGATTTCAATTGGATGTCGGATGAGTTGAAAAGTTTCCAAGCAATCGAATTTACTTTTCTAAATAAAAATGAAAAAAAAATTCTCGAAATGTATCCTTTTGTAGGACTTTTCAAGCTCTTTGAGTGCCCTTTAGGAGTATGGGTAGTTATTTACTCAATCAGCCATTCAACCATTCAACCATTTTGTGGCTGAACAGCTGTAGATGGTTAACGGTAATGGCGGTGATGGTGTATGAAACTGAAAATGAAAACAGAGCGATATTATTCATGTTCTGTTATTTTATTGACAGAATGATGTTCATTTTGACATTGAAACTGAAAACTGAGTGAAAGTCATTTGATGTATAAGTTCCAATTTATATGCTGTCACGGTCATGGATTATTTCATTATCGATTGCGATTAAGGCCCTACGGTCAAGGTTTATTTTTATTGGTCTTGAACAATGTGGACAGGGAACATAATGTATTTGATCTTTTAAACTTTATCTTTTGTACAGGCTACGGCCACTACTTTAAAAGTCAACGATCGTGAAACTTTTAAACAAAAATATCGTCAAAAACTTTTCAATTGACAGGACTTCTTCTGTCCTGTATCCCTTCTATGTTTTAGATGCCTCCACTACGCTTCAGTGCCATATCGTAACTCCCTTCAATACTCTCGCAGTTGCCTGTCAAACTTACTAACTTACGATGGAGCTACCATATGGGGTGAGCCAGGGCCTCAACCATCAAAGTCCCTCCAGCCAGCACGATCCAAAGACACCTGCCTCCAGTTGCATATATTAAGTTGGCTGAGGCAACCTTCCAATTGCGCACGCCATCGGAGTTGAGGTCGTCCTCCTCTGCGTAGTCCCCAAGGGTTGGAATCGAAGATTCGTCTGGAGCATTGCTTTTCATCCATTCTACATGACCTACCCATCTAAATCATTATACACGTATCTTTTTGACCAGGCCGGTGTCGGTGTACAGCTCTTATGGCTCGTGGTTAAATTTTACAATCTATTCACACTGTCATATGCGTCCTTGAAATCGATCTGGAATTCTTGGGTCTTCTTCAGGATTTGGCGTAAAGTCCTTCATTATTCACTCATACTTCATCCATGATGTAGTCATATGTCGGAGTGCTGATCGGCTTCTAAAAAGCAAAATCATTGGCTGCACGTGACAGAAATGCGCGTGATTAGATCTACCTGTAGAGTGCCTAAACTCGACGAAGTTCAAAACAACGACATAAGGGGAAGCTCCATCGAAAACGTTGAGCACAACATACACAAATGTACACGTTGATACACAAACATTCCAGGATAGCAAAACCTAGCCCAGATTAGGAAAAAAGATAGGGCAAAGAAGAAGAACAATAATTTAAGGTTCAAAAGAAATTGAATACTCGTGTCGCAGTAGTGCTCGTCGTTGAAAGAAACAGCACTTCTCACTGCATCTTCGAAAAACATCTCCTTCTTAATGAGTCCCAATCCCACTGTACACAGTCCCAATCAACTGTAATATCTTATTGGTGTAGGTCCAGCGCGACCAAATCCGTCTATCTGTCACACTTCCATTCTCTTTCAATTATTCCGACTGCAGGCAGCAGCTTTTGTCCTTTTGAAATTCCTTTCTCCTTCTTGATTTCCTGTCCTTGACCTAACAACAAGGAGTCCTATTTTTAAACAAAACTTATACCTGCACTCTTATCCTTACACTATCACTCAAACCGCCAGAAAATTGTTTGTGTTCAACAACACGTGGCGTGTGTACAACAACCATCCAAAATCGACTTCAACTTCATGGCGCCTTTTTCAAATTTCATGTCTCAAGAATAAAATTCACGAACACATTGTTAATAATAGAACCACCCTTAGCTATAGCTAAGCCACCCCACCTCCAGCCAACTCAAAAGGCAACTAATGGAAAAATGATTGAAAAACTCCTGCAAAAGCATGCCTTTCTCCATTCTAGGATTGTTTATGTAATTTTGTTAAAAACCATTCGAATTCGTCTCCACAGAAGTGGTCCACAAAATTGAGTTTCCCTCTGTTGCTCGGTCATCACACTCCACAAAAACAAATAATAAATTTCCCATTGATAGAGAAAAACGAAATTATTTCTCATTTGACAAAGATTCATTTCTAATTTAAAGGTTAAGGTCAGGGGATCTAGTAATAAAACGTGCGTCTCTTACCACTCGAGTGTCAATGGAATTATACCTTAACTGTATTGGACTGTGTTTAAAGAGCTTAAAAATGAATTTTCCTAAATAAATTAGCTTAAAGTGAAATAAGGTTAAAAGTTTCTATGGTGATTAAGGGTAAATCGGGACTAAGGATAGTATAATATATGTACATACAAAGGAATCTTAATGGCAACCTTTGTTTTAAATTTACAATTTTTCAAGAAGTTCTTTCTAAGAATGGGTACCTTACTCAAGACTGAATATTCGACAAAGACATGACTGGATTACTGGTCTTATAACCTAAAATCTATTTCTAACCTAACATGCATGCATCAACATAGCCAGCAGGATAAGGATGAACCTGACAACAACCCTCGAAACGATACTCATACCGCTCAACATTTACACTAAAGAACGCTCTATAGCAACTTACTTCTTGAAGAAGTGCCAAATAGGTCACACTAATGTCTCTAGTTGGGTGAAGTTGGAAACAAAAACTAATAACTTAACGCCATACTCTGACTTCGACCTATGCTTTCAATCACATTTCCCATCACAAAAAAGTTGAGATACAACAAGGTCATTAAACCCGACAATGCATCCATTTTCAAGGACTGAGCGGAAGGTTCCAGTTTCCAGAATCTACTCAGAAGAACCCGCCATAACTTAAGCTTAATCGAACGTACAAGGAACACAATGGATCCTTGAAGATCCGAGTGAGACCGCACAATACATCACGCTGCCGTAACTTTAACCTAACCTCACCTAGCCTTAGCTTAACTGAAGCAACATCGGTTTCAACTAGCTGTTCTTCTTTACTCTAAAGCAAGTGAACTCCTGAACTACTTTGAAATGGCTTTCAGTTTTTGTTGATAGTGAATGAATGGTAGCGTCTACATTCCAGCCAAGCTGAACTACTAACTTAGTGCATGACTTGTGTACATCCTCGAATGGAGTGTCTAAAGTCAAAATTAGACTTCAATGTGATTATTCCACTTCAATACTCAACGATTTCTATTTTGAGGTCGACAATTGACAATTTTGTCAATCAGGCTTCCCCTGCTTTACTCTGCATATCCACTACAAACCAAACATCAATTCAATTCCCTTCTTTATTTCGCATTTCAAAAACTTTCCTTCTTACTTATACTCCTTGAGAACATCCCTGTTAATCACTCCCGCATATGTGGTATATTCCTTTGACTTCCCAGTCAATGCTATAAATTGCTCAGCAACCTCCACTGCCACGCGCACCTGTGCCTCATCTGTACTAGCACCCAAATGAGGTGTTGCAACCACCTTTGGATGTTGAATCAATGCCTTTGTTATCTCAGATTTCGGTGGTTCTTCTGGGTACACATCAAAAGCCGCACCACCACATTGTCCCGATTTTAACGCAGCCAATACAGCACCCTCATCAATTATTCCACCACGTGCGACATTCACCACCTTAACACCCTTTCTACACTTGCCCAATGCCTCCTCTGAGATTAAATCTGCGACCAAACACAAACAATTAACAAATCTTCCACCCAAACAACAATACTCACTCCTGGTTGCCGGTATCAATGGCGTGTGAACTGTAATGTAATCAGCAAGTGGCCAAATCTCCTCCAGCGACATTTTCTCAATGCCGGCTGCCTTCGCCTCTGTCTCACTGGTAATTGGATCGTAACCAATTATCTACAAAATAATCATTCCAGTATGTTCTCACTGCTGACATCTATCCATCTACACAGACTTACCCTCATGCCCCAGGCTCGCATTCGGATGGCTACCTCACGCCCGATCCTTCCCAGACCCAAAATCGCCAGAGTTTTGCCATACAACTCGGTGCCGCTGTACAATTTCCGGTCCCAGCGACCCTCTTTCATGCTCTGTCCAGCCGGCACAATGGGGCGAGCCAAAGCTCCAATTAACAGGCATGTCAGTTCACAGGCTGAAATTGAATTACCACCCGGTGTGCTACAAGAAAGAAAGAGAAAAACACATGTCTTAACCCACTCAAACCCGTTTGTTAATTTCTTAATATTTGCCCGCCCGCCTCCCTCCCCCATTAGACATAGGACACCACTTAAAGGCTTAGTTCTGTCAATTTAACACACCGAAGGTAGTTTTTTGGTGTATCAGTGCGTGTTTTGTGGACCGTTTAAGGGTGTCTGTCAACAGAGGGAGTCGTCGGTGTCTATATTGTGGATATTTTTGGTTTTATTTTATACTCACTTAAGGACAATAACATTTTGTTTTGTCGCGGCAACAACGTCAATGTTATCAACCCCAGCTCCGGCACGGCCAACCACTTTCAGACTTCCACCGGCAGCCGCGGAACCCGCGTTAAGTACTTCCTCGGTGATTTTTGTGTCTGAGCGAACAATTACCGCGTCATAATTCTGTTTAGCGAATTGGAAAAAGGAAAAAAATCAAAAAAGGACTTGTTTACGTTAGAAAAATCATTAATCACTGTGTTTTGGTTATAAATTGGGATTATTTTGAGCGGTATTCTGTTGACATACAGTGTGGTTAAAAAGTAATCCTACCAGTCATTGACATTCAGTATTGTGTCAATCAACATACGAATAAAATAGTACAAGTGCCTTTTGACATTCAAGCCTATTTACCTTAAGACGTAACAAGTTATTAAGACATGACAATATATTTTGTTCTTCGACCCTCGATATCCTTCTTCACTTGCAGGGCACATCAATAGAGAGAACGCCACAAAGAATTAATAAGTTTAGCTTTCCTAAATAACAAGCAAGCCTTTCATTACCACAAGCTTAAGACTCCTTAAATATAAAAAACCCGTCATTCTCTGACTTCTTGGAATGTTCATCCTTCAGTGTAGAGTTAACAATAATTTAATTGTTATCTTCTCGGATTGAAGCAGAAGGCACATTTTCTAGGAAACCAGAATCAGGCTCTGAGGGACCTCTTACCTACCTCGTAGAGAGTGGAAAAACACTGTGAGCTAAAAAATCTTTTGTATCGATTAAGGTTTTCCTTCAACTGGAAAAAGTTGTGATCCTTAGCAAGATTGAAATCATTGAGGGACCTCAAGAACGTGCTTACGGATAAACGACTGACTGTTTTTGGGAAAATGGATCGCCTACCGAAGTGTTTTTGCCTGGTTCGAGCATTCACAGCAATTTCTTGCAGAGATGGAACATATTCGTAGGATTAATGCCCAGCCCGGTAAGGGAGTCCGTTAGGAGCTTGATTGTTGTGAGAAATACTTAACTTCTCTTACCGTTTGAGGGGTTAATGAACTTTTTAGATTAACATAGGCAAGTAGTTGGATTTCACTTTGTGAACTCATTTTGGTGCTCCCATGAGTTGAACTCCAACTTGATGTGGTCAGTTTACAAGATACAAAAGCGAATTGGTCCTATTAACGTTGGTTGAGCTCGTTGTCTTCAATGACATTGTGTGCACCAGTACAGAGTTGAATGCAAAGCAAATGCTCTGGTTTCCACACCATCCACGCTTTCCACTCCGGTGTGTTACTTTCACTTATGTGGAACTTTGTTACGGAAAGTATTTCTGCCCGATATTTGTCGAACAAAGTGCTTAACGTACAATAGACCTAGAGAGAAAGTATTTTTTTAACTTGCAAATAAATAAACAATTGACTCTAGGTACGCAAAAGGATTTTTGACAAAAGAATAAGGCCCAAGTCCGCCACAATCTACCGGATGTATGCCGCCATCATAAGGATTACCCTGTCCAAGGACAGAAATATCATATCAACAAAATTATGTGCAAAGACATGATCTCAGCACATCGGACATAACATTTCTTACACGTATCTTAACAGGCTACAACCTACAACCTTCAAGAGACCGCCTACAAAAAATGTACCTTACTAAGAGTGTGAGTACTTACCCCTCGTTGTTTTCAAGAACTAGCCCTTTTGCAAAGCTTCAACTAGAGAATTTTGGATAAATACTTAAGCCTCCACCACAACAAGGTCTAGTTAACGCAGGGGCTTAAGTCGAATGATCATTTGCAGTGCCAACGTTTCGCTGATAGGGCTCTCGAACATTTAACAAGTGATCCCGAGTTTGACAAAAAATATTAGAATTCATGATTCTTCTGGCCCCGAAATGTTCTTTCAATAAGATGGCCCTACGTGTCTAGAACTTTTCGACTTGACAATGCATTTACTTACGAGTACAAAACTAAATCAATCAAAAAATTCGATCAAAATTTCTTGTAAATCATCGACTATTTCTCCAGTACACTGTATTTCGATTCCAGATTTTATCGTTGGATACGATTTCTCATTTAAAAGTATCCTCGTACTCATCTTAACCTTGAATTTTCCAACGATTTGAGACCTACTGCAACATAATTTTAATTTATTCATTCCCAAAATTCATTTCTAATTAACTTTAAGCCAAAAACCATTCGTGAACGAGAAAGCTTTAAAGATGGCCCTGATGAAGTTGATGTCTTTAAGGAAATTCCTTAGAAATACATATCAAACGAGACATGAAAGCGCGAGAAAGAAGTTCCATACACACGTTTACAGACGCTTGACAAAGTTGAATTTAGAGATTCCCTGAACGCAATGAAATGAATACCGTCAATTTCATTATGCGCTTGCTACAGAATACGGAATGTCAAAGGACAAACGTGACATTGAACTTAAATAAAATAATAAAAAATAAAAAAAACAAAACACTTCCCACCTCGTGTGAAGGCATTTAAAGAAAAAGTGATTTCATTTGAAATGTGATTTATCAAGTGATTTTCAAATGAAAAATACCACTTGGCAATGGATATTTAGTTGGAATTAAACGAAAAAAAAAAAAAAAAACATTGAAACAAATTCAATTGCAATCAATGAAAGATGGTAACACTTTGAGGAGATTCTTTGAAGTGAAGTGTCGCTGTAGTGTGGTTTTTTTTTTTCATAATCTGGCGCTCAATGCTTGATGCATTTTGCTAGTGTCCTATTTCTATATGGAGGTGGAGATGGAAATGGAAGTCCTTTCATCTTTTCTTCTGGAACATAGCGTTAAATGATTTGCATGTGAACCCGGTTGTATGCGCGGATAACGTTGCTGTATCAGGAATGCACCCTCAAGTTTTCAACGAACTGAAGAACAATGCTCTCCCTATTCTTACTAGATGGACCGACAAATCTTAGCTTAAAGTAAACAGAGCTAGTTATCTTCTCTAGGATATATAAAATCCCTGCAACAAACCCTTCAAACCTCTACGGCACAAGATCTACACTTTCCAATGAAATCCCTTGATGTCATTTTTGGCAGGAGGTTATGCTGAGCCCTGATCCTAAGTGAACCCCATTCGAGAGACCGAACTACATTACCTACTCGGAGTACAGCAAATAATTTCCTTTGGATAACAGTCTTTTTTTCAGTCATATTCAGTCCCTGGTTCAACCTGGGACCATCTCGATTCGTTCTTTTTTGTCAATCTGGGTGACCTAGGACAACAAAATGTCAATGTTCGCTTTGTCAGAAGCTCCCACTGGTTCAACGAATAGATGAACAAGCTCCTCCTAGATCCTAAAGTATCGCAATGGACCCAACACCGGTCTAAATGCGTCGGCGGTAAACGGCGAGGTACATCACTAACCTAACCTTACCTAACCTATAAGTACTAAATTTGAGAAAAAACGGAAATACTCGTTAACGTAAATCAACACAACAAGAAGCAAATTGGATGACTTTACGTTTAGTGAAGAAACTCCTACTCAAAGAGCCATGAAACCCACAAATTTAAAATGGCTTACGTCGATTGCCTTGAAAATCCAGACCGGAGAAAAGACGCGGCATTAGAAACTTTGGAATAGATTCGTTTAATCCAAACAAAACGCGTAAACAATTTACTTCGTATCAATCATTCAAAACCAGTAAATGTGTATCTGGATGCATATGTACATATATATGTAGATATGTATTCAAAGAATCGAATGCCGGAAAATGCAAATTCGTAAACATCATGCGCGATCGAAAACAGATTCTAATTCTAACACATACCAACCTTGAATTCGAAACATTTGACGCTGCGGCTGTCGTTTGCTGACACCGCATGAATGACGATGATGTTTGTATTGCAATGCAGGCTTGAAAAACAGACTTCATATACAAATGTAACTAGTTATGTATACAAGTTTATATAGAATTGATAGAGGTCAACAAACACAACAGACATGACATATGTACATATCTTATCAAGAAACTCATAATTATTCAACCAAAGCTTTTCGTTAAACTCATAAACAGATTGAATCTGTCTTATGCATTAATCATCAAGCTATCTTTTGGTATTTCCATCGTTTTAGATTATTTCTGTTCACATATATAAATTCTAATTCTTACCTTAACTTCCTTACAGAGTTCATCCTTTGGCAACTTTAACTTATAAGTTACCTAAAAAAAAAACACATAAATGTAAAACTAATTGAAAATTTCACTCAATAATACTAACATTGATTCCATTGCTCTTTAAAAGATCAACACACGCATTATCTACCGCGTCACAAACTAAAACGTTTTTAATATTCACCGGCATTATTGCAAATTAATTTTTTTTTTTTTTTTTAGAACGAAAATCGCTGCTCCAAATATATGTATAGTTGCCAACGTCCAAACTGAAGCAGATTCAAACTGCAACTGAGAGGGGAATACTTTGATAAAGCGGTCTAGCAACTGTCTTGATCTACCACTTGTTATGTCTCTTCCCGCTTAACGTAGGTATGTAGCTCCATATCCCATTATCGCTCAATCCCAATCTTCCAGTCAATTAAATTGACCGTCCACTCACTTTATAATATTTACTTCTCAATTGTTACTGAATAGAAAAAGTTCTTTAGTTAAAATATATAAAAATTCATAACAAGACAATACAATTGGCGACTGGAGGAATATGACCAACAGGTTACTGAGGCTGGATGCAGAACCATTTTACTTACTGCAATCATTGACGCATATGACGGAACGTTGTTGTGATGAAACAGGATTTTTTGTTTCCTTCTTCTCATTTCTCCATCGTTTCATTATCACTTAACATTATCAGAATGGGGATACCGGTTTAAGATCATTTTTGCGGGGCGTCGATCCTTCCCAGCAACGTTGCCGTTGGGCAAATTAAGTGGAAATTTTCGACTTTTTGTCTGTCAGACCATCAAGGCACTACTCTTTTCTAGTAGGACACTTTGGGACAGTTTTATAATCGCATAGTAAGTAGCCGCGATCAAAAAAGTTTCCGCCAATGGCAAAATTGACTACCTATTTTCAAGTTGTGTTCCACTTGTCGCCACCATCGTATTCAATGTCTCTTACATCGGCGTCTACTGCACCGTATTGCTCCTAACAACTCAGCCCAGTTATCTGGTCGGTTTTTCCTGTGAACGTCTATAAGCTCGTGCTGTACTTCGGTCTTAGGCCACCTGAATCAATTTTATAGCATTCTTTGTCCTCTTCTACCAGACACACCTGCTCATGTTTGTCGTCGATTTCTGTACAATACCACTTAAAGCAATGCGCGGCGACCCGGCAACCAGTCAAATTTCGTACATTTTTGAGACTATGCCACCTCGTTCAAATTGAATAAATATGTACAGTGCTCCCCGGATAGCTGCCTTGAGAGTTTTTCTGATTTATTTGGGCACTTAAGAGTACTCATATGCATTGGTGAACATTTTTGAAGCCTAAAATATTTGGTTAGTAATGCGGGTTATGCAGCTAAGCGGGGGAGTACTTATCCGGGTATTACTGTAATAATATTGCATATTGCTTCAGCTATTCACAATTCACTCTACAATCTTGCATGCACAATCACACAATCACCACCATACAACGTCATTCTTTAATGTTTTACTGTTTGTTAAATTTTTGAAACACCCTATACAAAAATAAATTGATAAATGAAAAAATGAGTTCACATACAGAACCCCAACGAAGAATATTGATGTAATATCAATGCAAATTGCATTTGCAATGGAAAATACGTTTACAACAATAACTTATCAGTAAGTAATTTTTTCATAAAAACAAAAATATTTATTGTTGATGCAGTAAAATGACCGTCATTATTACGTTTTTGACTTGTTGTTCCCATCTGTTGATGTTTCAAATAAAGATCATGTGTAATAATCTTTTATTTTATTAAAATACGAAATTAAATATTCGTATAACCAGATCCCGGTGAAAACTTGGATTGGATAAATTATGTATTCCAAAAGAGGAAAAAAAAAAATAAAGAGAAAACAAGAAAATGCCATTTTGCGGATATACCGGTTCTTTGGCTTTTTACTGCACTTGAGCCGGCGACGCTGAGGTCTTGATTGCCCTTCCTACTCGCGAATAAGTTTAGTTTTGTATGTAGGGCGCTTATGTGACTTCTCAAATTTATCTTTTTCAAGTCGAATTACATTGTTACTCTTACGCGTTAAAAGTGAATACCCATCCTTACAAAACTTGAAAGCAAACTTCGATCCTAAGCCTAGTTGTAAAGGGATTTTCACTAAAAATGCATGACTAGATGCCAAAAATTATTCAATATCAAACTTCAGAAACTAAAAGGTTTATAGAACTAGGCAATCGAAATATGATCCTTTTTAGAAAATTGGTCCTTCATAGATTGATACTGGAAGTTGACATCTAGCTAAATCTAGCGATGGACATTTTTATCGACATGGAGGGCGCTTTTGACAGCATTTGTAACTCTGCCAAATAACATGAAGTGGATGATAATACTGATAAATAGAACTTTGGTCGTAGTCGGGACTGTGACTAATATGTGGTGGCGGCAGACGTTAACAAGTGGTAAAAAGGGGCTGTCAACGATGTGGCTAATGCTTTGGTGCATGCTAACCGGCTCTCTGCTGAATATTTCCAATAGTACATATCTACATACATTTGTAAGCAAACTCTAGCAGTGTTTAAATACTTAAATGTGGAAAATAAAAGACTACCGTATAAATGCTTTTTTCCAACAACAATTTACTTCAATTGGCATAGAAAATTATTATTTCTAATTAGATTTAACAAATCAAAAGGAGAAACTAAAGTACAATTCTATTTATTCAGTTCAAACTAGTTCATAAAAAAAATAATCAGTTGTTCCTTATGATAATAATAAAAATTCTCGGGAAAAAAAAGGTCTTATCTCTGTAATTTAATTCTTTTCGTTCATTTACCTCGAGGTACAGTAGGGAAGACAAGATCAGAACAGACTAAACTAAAGTTAGACAAAAAGTCAGAAAGATTCCATACAGTATAAGTTTTGTGGGTTTAAGACTAATGTAAATATACTTGTTAAATGCGAATGACCATTGTTATACCTGAGCTATTAAAAGTACAATCTAAAAGGTCCAATGTCGTGGAAATCTTTCTATTGGATGGTTACTACCCAATGAAGCCATAGATGGATACCCTGCTATATCAATCAGAAAGGCACCACTAATCTTCATTCCTTTATTTTCAATTCCTTTAAAAAAAAAACAGGACACTTACAAATTTAGAGCAGCTAAAGGTAAATCTCGATAGAGAGCATAGGTACACCAACTCATTTCTAACGTTTGGGCGGGCGATTGTATGCCTGATTCATCGTCCAATCCACAAGAAAGGAGACACCTTTAGCTGCGACAACTACAGAGTCTGCAGACTCCTCAGCATTGCGAAAAGATCTTAACGACAATAGGCGTTTTTTTTTTTATAATTATACTCACTTCAGTCAAAAAAACGATCTATACTCACTTCATCCACAGTAGCAGCCGCACCAACCAATTGGTTTGCGGCTCGATTTCTTTTTCTTCGTTTGACAGTTTGCCAATGTCAAAACCGAGGAAAAGCAACAAATACGATCGGCCAAAGGCTAATTTATGAGATTTATCGCGCTCTGTTGGTCAACTTATGTAGTTCTATCCTCACTTGCTGCTACTGGGAAATGTATCCCCACTTTGTGTGTTGTTATTGCTTTGTGTGTAAAATCTTACTGGGCTGGGTATACAGCTTTCAAAAAAACACGGCTATTGTGTGAATGCCTCCAGGCTGTTCACAACAATCTATGTGCTTACCAGCGTGGCAGTAAGCCAGGAAAGTCCACAATCGACCAGATTTTGATACTTGAAAGGATTGGGTATAACTTAAAAGCTAACAACATCAAAGGCAACATTTTCCACATAGCTAGGCAGCTACGTACTTGCGAACGCCAACGATATTGACATCATTCTCAAAACTTACCAAACATTTAGGCAGAACCAGTCAAAATAGGTTTAGATGTGAACGAGAGCAAAACCATGCAAAAAGAGAATGTCACAGTGGACAGCTGTAACTTCAAGATAGTAAGGTAGGTACTTTGTCTACCTTTACTCTGCTATCACTTCTGACAACATCTCAGAAATCGAACAAAGAATAACTCCTGCCGATCGCTGTGTCTTCGGATTGAAAAGGTAAGAACTGGACTTATTGATTGAGGCGCAGATTCACCTCGATCAAGATCGCAACCTTTATACCTTTATATATGTACCTAAGTAAAAAGGAAGATGGCTTTGTACTCAAGAGGCATCTCGACAATGTCATGGGTCAAGTTTTGAAGATTCGCTCTGGCCGGCATATTCTCTTGAGTATGCGAATTAGAGCTTTTTGTTATATCTTCAAAAGCGACAGTGCCACATGAATATTATGTGCACCATAAGAACAAGGGTTTAATTATTGCCGGTTTTATTGTTAACTCATTGAAGTCTCCTTGAAGCTAAATTAAAAACCGACAAAACAGTCGTGGTTTTATTGTTTTTAACAACTTCAAAAAGTTTTTTTAATCTCTGTTACATTTCTACAAACGTTTTAAAACTCACCAACCATTAAGAACAATTTCCCAAACAAACAAACCCAACTGTCACTCGTTACTTTTTAACCAACGAACATTTGCCGGCTCGTTTTCGTTACATTTGACTTGCGCCGTTTTCAAAATAACTGTTTGTGCACAATTCGTGCGTTTAAATGTCGCATAAAATTTATTGAAAACTCTTAAATGTTTTATATTTTTTCTATAATTTCTTGTTAATTATTATTCACTTTTATTAAATACTAACAATGTCCGCAAGTAATATTCAAGTTGCGATTAAAGTGCGGCCAATTCTTCGCAAGGAAAAGGAGCAAAAACAAGCAAGTAATTGGAAGGTCGCTGGAAACTCCATACAACTTGTCGATGGTCAGCCGGAACCATTCTATTTTGGTATGAAAATAATTCTATTGTTTTCCAATTTGAATTGATTGACCTAATGCGAATGCATTTCAGATCATATATTCGACCAGGATGTGTGTAATCAGCACATATTCGATACAATGGCAAAGCAAATTGTCGATTCGGGTTTGAAAGGCTTCAATGGGACTATTTTTGCTTATGGACAGACATCGTCAGGTGGGTGTGCATCATGTGAATTTTAGGAAAGTTGTGGCTTATAAATTTGGTTGATAAATTGCAGGAAAAACTTACACAATGATGGGTGACGAACAGAATCCTGGTGTCATGGTTCTAGCAACAAAGGAAATATTCAAAGAAATTGATAAAGCGACAGATCGACAATTTTTACTAAGGTAAGCTTGCCTCGTTTGCATTGCATTGTTAATAAAAACCCCGAGTAGCAAATTTATTGAACATTCGAAGCTAAAATAACAAATCATTTAATTTTCCATTCCACCTTCTGCTCAACAATTATAATGGCGACGCTCAATTACTTTGTTGTGTCAGCGACCATCAGTATACCTTTTTCCAGTTGGAAAAGTTGGAGCTCATAAGAATGACAAGATTTTTTCGTACATTTCCATCCAGCTACCATCGATTCTCAGGTGCGGCTTTGTGGACACGAAAATACCTTTAAAAATACCATCGATTCTCAAATTGCAAAGGAGCTCATGAGAATGTTAGAAGTTTCTTTGTACATTTCGATTCAGCTACTATTAATTGTTATATGGCAAAACATTGACAGGCTTGGATTTTCATTCAGACGAGAAATCTCTCTGAAAATACCTCGCGTGTACTTTTGAAGCTTACCTATTTAAGAAGTCAATCGATAGCCAAGACCTTGTCGCACTGACCTGGGATACTCCTTTTATCACATAAGATATAGCGTTAGTGCTCTTATGAGCGACTGGAATGTATGCTCAATGGTTTGTCGTAGATTTAAGATCATATGCGTGACATCGTTCTTGGGTTCTTAATGATCAACCACAAAGACTGAACCTCCTTTCATTGTTGAAAGTCTGTTGACATGCGGCTGATTAATAGACTACTTATCGAATATCAATAAAAATTATTGTAATTACATCTTAAAGGTAAGAAAAGCTCACATCATCCTTTTTCTTTACACATTTTCAGAGTCGGCTACATAGAAATCTACAACGAAAAGATCTACGATCTGTTGAACAAATCCAATCAAGACCTAAAAATCCATGAAACACCGAACGGCGAAGTGAATGTCAATTGCAGTGAATACATAATAACTTGTGAGCAAGATTTACTTAGTTATCTGTGCCTAGGCAGCAAACAAAGAAAAATTGGAGAGACAAACATGAACGAACGTTCCAGTCGATCGCATGCGATTTTTCGAATTGTTAGTCCCAGACATTGTAAGTTGAACTTTACTTATTCCAATTGTTTTTCCTTTTAGATAATTGAATCACGAAAAACGGATAAAACCGATGACGACTCGGTACAAATAAGCATTTTGAATCTTGTTGACTTGGCAGGCTCGGAGCGAGCCGATCAAACAGGAGCGACAGGATCACGTCTGAAAGAAGGCGGTCATATTAATAAGAGTTTACTTTTTCTCAGTTGTGTGATTAAACAACTTGCTGAGGATAAATATGTCAGCTATCGTGATTCAAAGTTGACGAGGATTTTGCAGGCTTCTTTGGGTGGCAATGCGTTGACGGCCATAATCTGTACTATTAATCCCACTGCTGTTGAGGAAACATTATCCACTCTGAGGTGAGTCACTAAACGCCATCCAAATGATGTGAGGAATTTAAATGTAACGTTTCAGTTTCGCCAATCGAGCAAAGGTGGTGAAAAATAAGCCACAAGTGAATGAAGTTCTAACAGACGCTGCGATGATGAAGAGACTCGAGAAAGAAATCAATCGTTTGCAGAATGAACTGGAAGTAGAAAAAACAAAGAACAGTCAGGTAAAACTACCAAATCTTTCCTTAGACTACAGCAATTGATAATTTTTGTATCTTTTTCAGATAAAAGTAGGTCAATTGCAGAAACGACTAAACGAGGAGATCTTAAAAATCATCAACAGCAATTCGTCGTACACCCCGAATGCAGTTTCGGAGAAACGCCGGCGAACGTGGTGTCCATCGTCTATAACACCGCCTCTAGTAGAAGTAAATTCAGGAAAAACAGAAACATTCCTTCTTCAACCGACAACGGCATCTCAATTGCCAACCAAACTACAATTACCAAAATCTGGCATGAACTTTACGCCCCACATCACGCTAAGAGATGAGTACTATCACCATCAATTGAAAGAGATTCAATGCTCGCCCAGCATCGAGGAGGAGTTCATTCCTGCTGAGGATGTGTGTTTCGATGAAATGCTAACTCCACGAACGTCACCATTGCAGTTGAAAGTGGATTTCCAAACGCCAAAGGATGCTCTAAAATTACGCACAGCCAGTTTGACTCCTCGGCTCACCGAAAAGGAGAGGTAAGTGCGCTTGATCGCATTCACATTTCTATTCGTTTGCAAAGTGAAATATACACGTTTTCAGTTTGCAAAAAGTCGAACGGGAACTTAAGGAACTCGAAGCATTTACCAATTTGGAAAATAAATTGAATGTCGAGCATGACACGTATAACACGTTAAAGTACAAATTGGAGAATGCTGAACGCATCATTGCCAGCTATGAGAAGGAACGAGAGGATTTTGCGTTTATAAAAGTCGAACACCTTGAGGCTGAAACGAATCTAACCAATTGCCAGAAGAGGTGAGAAATATAGTTGCCGAATAGTAACTGGATTGTGATTCGTATATTATGTATGAACTGTTACGTAGTTATCTTAAATGCACTAGGATTGCTAGAGTGTGTGCATGTAGTGCCTTTCGAACTTAGTCCATACTTTTTGCTAAAGGTTTTGCTCGTTCTATGTTTGTTTTCCAATTGAGTTTTGGGTCGATATTTGAATAAATTAGGTCATATTGCAAGCTAGCATACTTGTACCTCCTGTGCATTGTGACTATGTTTTCGGGAGGGAATCCTCCAACCTACTTGTAGAACCACTTGGGCAAAGGATCGCAAAGGATATTGAAGAAGAATGCTCCCAATTTGAGCAAGAGGACAGGACACATGCATAGGAGTTTAAGAATACTTTCCCCCAGCTCCTGATCTCTGGTGATGACATCTATTGTGCTGATGTGCAGTCTGCTAAGCGAGATCATTAGGGCTCGAATAAATATTTATTTAAATATTTTGACGGTTTCGCGCATAAATCCATATATATATTTTCGACCCATATTTTGCACACATTCGCATTTCAGAAGAACATTTTTCATTGGTATTGAGCAATGCTAATGTTTTTCCCATTGAGCCCTCAGTGCTGGTTCAAACGAAATGTCGTCGACTCATTCGACCCAGAAGGTGCTGAGTCTATTCGAGCGGTACAAAGGCTAATGAATTTGTCGACTGTCAAGAGAGAATTAGCTTTCATAAAAACGAATTATTCGTGTCTCACTGCTGCGCTTCATTCTATGCAAGGTCAAGGCGTTCCGTTGTCAGTTTCAATTGAGAAGTTTTTGAACATCCGTGCTAAGCGTGATGGAGCTCAGCTTGCCAGCGTTCGGGAAAAATTTTATGGCGATAAGCGACGAAACACCGGCTTTGATATTCTTCGTATAATATCAATGTTTACAGAACGCCAATACACTCGAATCCGAAGCGTACGATTTTATACGCAATATTTTTGATGAAAACCGGCGTAGTTTTATTTCTGGAAATTTAAACAACATCTTATACTTTATTGCAATCATATTTAAGAAATAAAATGACATCAAAAGTCCGGAAAATGCAATTTTTTACTCCATATTTTCATCCATATTTCTGCGATTTTTGATCCATAATTCCATATATATTTTGCCAATTTTTAATCCATAATTATTCGAGCCCTGGAGATCATATACCTATATCTCTATGTCTTGCCACTCAAAAAATACAAATATTTGGCGCACAGCTCGTAGAAAACCAAGACCCAGGTTCTCACAACCATTCATGTTGTCCATGTTATATTTTTCGCGGCGGCGGATTGAGCAGTTCTTTCATAACAGATTATACTGTCGGAGGTTTGTCATTGCCTACCGTGAAAAACATTTGTTTTGCTGGGGCTCGAACCTGTGAACTCTCGCTTCACAGTCCAAACTGCTAAGCCATAACGACCATTTTTGGTTTTGAAGCCATTCGTGGACAATGATATGGGGTCCATAAGCCATCAGGAGTAGAGTGGATGCAATTTGTGTTTTCGAAAAAGGAATGACGGTTTAAGTGTAACCAAATTGTATACCAAAACATAGTCCAATGCAGCAGAGAGCATTCTTTGAATTTTCGTAGAGCCAATAACTTATGCGCGATTGCAATCCCCATTGCTTACGTATCTCTTTCTTAAGTTGATGTTATAACGCATTAAAGTTGCGGACCATGTTTCTAAAATGTTAAATCGATTATTAAACATTTTGCCAAATGTGTTCTTTTGTATACAAACCATTATGTTAATCCCTTGGTTGGTATATTCGCCAAGCTCCTTTGCAATATACTTTGTTCTAAATTCTTCATTCGCCTCACGACAGTATTCCATTATCTAGCTGTATTCGCTTGGTATGAGTATAGTTTATGTTACAGTTGTCGACATAGGACATGAATTTAAAACCCTTTCTCAATAGAGAACCAGATGCCAATTTTGCTGAACATTTTTCTTATGCTTACTGCTGCTTTGATACACCTGCTATTTAGCATAGAGTTACTCTCCCAAAGACCCCAATTCGGTCTGCCATCTCCTATACAAGTCCAAAATGCTCTCGTTACATGAACTTTCACTGTTTTGCTATACTAAATTTGCATATACACTCGTAGTTAACAATCACTACGTGATTAGAAACGATTAATGCTTTTATTTTTGCTGCCCACAGTGCTTCTCCGATTTCTATGTCTTTCTATCGTTCCAAACTCGTACGAAATGGAAAACATGTACTACTTGTTCTCAAAATTCATCTAAAATAGACAAAAACGTAAATCTAAAACCAAAAACACTGCCCAAGTAGTTTCGTGTTATTTTTACACATTCTAAGTTCCACGACATTCTCTTGTTTACCAGCTAAACACAAACCAAATGACATGCACAAAGAAAACTGTCTGCTAAATTCCTCACAAGAAAACATCCGAAACGTCAGACGGAATTTCTTTACAGGCAGTATTTTCGGCAAACTCAGTTGTCATATCACCATCATATGATAAACGACATCAAAAATACGGTGCGGTTGATAAGAAGTTCTCAAGTAAGTTCAAGATAGTTTATCCCCAAAACATGGTTTAGTTACACAATTTATCCGCTTTTATATAAGGCAAGTAGACCTGTTCTATTGAGACTATCATAAACTTGTGTGAAAAAAAAGGAAGCCCAGGGTTAAGTGTGGAATTTTAATTGGATTATGTTTTTTTTTTTTGTGCATATTTTACCGGTCGTGAAGAATAAAAGAAGTCATGCAGGATTGTATTGTGAATACAAATGGAGTCATTAATTAGCACTTATCGAGATTTTTTATGCGAAATAATACAAAATAGCACTGGAGTGTGGATGTGCGAATTTTTCTCTTCTCGTACACCCACGGGAGAAATTGTGTTTTTATATTTATATGGTTCAAGTGCGTACGCGTAGAATGCCCATCAAATCAATGAACTGACCCACATTGATTAGTTTTTTTTTTTTTACACAAATGTGTGAGGTATGGAGAGGCTAACGTAGGAAATGTGTGTATTCAGTGAGAGAAAACCAGTTAGGGGTTCTTCCCCATTAGTTAAGGGAAAAGTTTTGTGTTTAATATTGTCGCGCAACGGCTTTGGATTAAGTGGTGTAATCAATCTTCATAATCATAGATTACTGCCTTCGATTTTGTCATCAGGCGAAATTTTAAGTCTCTACAAAGATTGGATACTTCCTTCCTCTGTCTTACATTGTGAGAATCATAGTTTTATTAGTTTGGTTTGATTATTTGCTTTCTCAGTCTTTTTGATGCTCAATTAGCACAAGGAAAAGGTCTAAGAGTATTCAACATGATTGAAGTGGATCTAAGTAAAAAGTAGCAAATTTAATTCTATGATTCTAAAGAGGTAGAGGAAGAGGTAAAATCACTGCGTAGGCTTTTCCATTTATCCTTATCCTCTGGTCCCTTTTTAAATAAATGGGAATCTGCATTTGCCGAGCCCCTCCCTGGAAAAAGCGAGTCTTTTCCTCCCTCCAACTACCTATACATTGCACCTACGCCTCTTTCCCAAGGTCTGCTCATCACAAAACTCCTCACTGACCGGCAGTATTTAACATAATCTTCTTACACGATGCATGCCACCAATAAATACATCAAACACCATATAAACGTCTGCAACATTCATTTTGCTAATATTTCCTTTTCTCTTTTTGTAGGTGTGAACTGCTTGAAAGCAGAATCGGTGAATTTGAAAACGCTTCCCAAATCAGCACCGAACAAATCGCTCGCTATGAAAAAGAAGTTAACGAATTGAAGACCAAAATTACTCAACTTGAAATGGAAAATCGAGACGCTGTAAGTTTGGAATTTGAGTATCAACAGCACAAAAGCAAATCCAAACGCAGAGAAACCGAATTGTTAGACGCTTTGGAGGAGAAGCAAAAGGAAATCAACAAACTGGAACGAGCACTTCAATCGAAAACCATTGAAGTGCCAAGTAATTCAAAAGAAGGACTACAAGAGCTTTCTAAAAGTTTAATCGAAACCGATTCTGTAAACGTTAAATGTAAAGATCTCCAACGTCTATTTACAGAATATTATCAAGTCACAGAAAACTTTGAGAAGATCAGTTCAGAATGTCAAGCATTGCAGGTAAATCTAGAGAAAGTTAATTTGGAAGCTGAGTCAGCAAAACTGAGAGCCGATTCGCTAGAAACTGAAAATGATAGCTTAAAAAAAGATGCGGAGCATTTAAAATCACTCAATGGAACCCTTGAAGAGGTGCAAAATCAAATCGCCGCCCTTCAAGCCGAGAAATGTAAATTAGAATCTGTGAAGATTGAATTTCAGGTCATGTCGAAGGAAACTGCCAACAAAATCGCAGAAAAAGTCAACATATCACAAGAAATTCAAACGCTAAACACGCAGAGAGACACCCTCGCAGCTGAATGTGATAAATTACTAGCTGACATCGCTGCCAACGGTTGCGTGCGAGAGGAGTTGAATAAACTACGCACTGAAAACGATTCGCTACACTCTGAGCTTCAGACAATCAAAAAGAAGTTGGAGTCCGCTCAATCAGACTACGCCAATCTAATGACTGAGAATCAAAGCAAAACGGATAATTACGAGAAACTAAATATGGAGGTTTTGTCTGCAAGAAATCAGCTGCAAACGCTTCAAAGCGAATATCATGACATTCAGCAGAAATACGAGCAGATCCAAGCTGAATGCAATAAACACGAGGGTACAATCGGCGAAATACAATCAGAGTACGATTCAATTCAGAACAAGTATCAAAGTCTACAGCGAGAATATGAGAAACTGGAAAACGATTCCGTCCAATCGATAGCTGACTGCGATCGAGTCCAAAATCAGAACGAGAATCTCGAGACTGAAATACGCGAGCTGAAGACCAAAGTCGAGGAAGCTCAGCGGAAGCTGCTGGAGAATGAAAGTCTTCAATTAGAGTTGGAATCATTGAAATCAGAAATGAATCGCCTACAAGGGGAATACGATAGGAACATGTCCATCAATAGCAAGTCAGCAAGCCCCAACAAAGAAGAAAAATACATTGATCCTCTACAAGAGAATGCCAAGTTGAAACACGAAATGGAGGACCTGCAGCAAAAGTTCAATGAAATGCAAAAGGAATACGATGAGATATCAACACAGTTAGTTGATAATTTTGCTGACTACGAAACTCTCCAGGGTGAAGTAGCAACACTTGAAGCGGAGTTGAAGCAGTATAAAGACTCAGCTGTGGTGAATCATTTAGCAGAAGATTTCGAAGCAATGAAAGTGAAAAGTGAACAATTGCAGACAGAGAACTGCAATTTGGCCAAGGAAAATGTAGAATGGAAGCAAACTTTGTTGTCTATGACGGGGTCTATGCGAGAAAAATGTGATGAAAGAGAGCAACTACTCGCGCAGCTAGAAGAATCTAAGAATGAATCGGCACGAAGTGAATCAGCTCGAAAATCTGTAGACAGCTGTGAGCAATTCATTCAATTGGCTGAAACATTTGTAGAGATCGAAATACCGATTGGAAACGGCAGCAGCAGAACGTTCCAAGCCGTAGGCGCTGTAAAATCTGCGCCCGGAAGCAGAATGATTATCGGCAGTGTCAGCGGAATAACACAGGGAATGTTCAATGAACTCCGTGGCGCCATTGAGTTTGCCGTCTCCACTGATGAGCATAAATCTGGCAATGAGATCTATGATTCGCTGGAAATGGAGGATAATTCAACAGGAGCTAACAGCTGTGACTCTCTAGAAGGAATAAGTAGACACAAACATGAGGCACAGATCAATGAGTTGGTAGAGGAAAAATCGTGTCTCTTCGAGAGGATTCGCGATTTAAAGGAAGAAATTACAAGCATGAAAATTGAAAATAAAGAACTCAAGGGTGTCCGAATGCTATTAGACGATACGCAACGCAGTGTTGAGCAGCTAAATGGTGAGAAAATAAGCCTCATTACCATTTGTGATGAAAATAAATGTAAAATAAACGAACTGAATGAAATTATTTCTCGCGCTGAATGTGATAATAAGAAGCTGATTGCTGACTGCGAGCAGCTTAAGAAAACTGTCGAGTCTGAGATCGATGCTGAGAGTGTTTCGCGTGAGGTTTATGAAAAACTAAAGCAGCAGCATGAGGGAATGTGTGAAAAAATGCATGCCGATCAGGAGAAAATTTCGGAGTCGTTAAAAGAGTATGAGAGAACATGTGCCGAATTAAGGGGACAATTGCTGGCCCTACAATCAACGCCAGCAACCGAAACGATCTTAGATAAAACAAAAGAGCATACGGCAGAATTTGGGAACGTCAAATTAGAAGTGGTAGAATCCGAGTGCAAGTGCGAGGAATACAAAAATGAAATTTCTAAACTGACAGTGGAGCTAGACATAATGGCTAAGCAACTGAAAAACTCCAACGAGAACGATGAAGATGCTGATACACCAGCTCGAGCTGAATTGGAGAAAACCATCAGTGAATTGCATGAACAGCTGCAAACATGTAAATGTCCGGAATTACAAGCATCTTTAGATGAAAAAACTCAGCAACTTGATAAGACAGCGAAATATGAGCAAGATATTTGTGTATTGCTCGAAGAGCTTAAACAACAAGAGTGCAAGTGTAAGGAGGTACAGATTGAAATAATTGAACTAAAGACCTCATTGGAAGCGAAGATTCAAGAATCTAAAGAAAGTGCAACCAAATACGAAGACCTAAACGGAAGGTATACAAAACTCCAAGTTGTAAACGATGAACTTCAGAGCATGCTCAATTCTGAGAAGAAAAAATCTGCTGAACTAGAAAAAATGGAAGCAGAGTGTAGCATACTGCAAAGTTCAGTTGCATGTCTAAGCCAGACAATTGCATCGCTTGGGGACGATCGGAACGAAGTCATAAGACAGAAGGAGAATCTTGAGAAAGAATATAACCTGTTAAGCGAAAAGTTGTTGCTATTAAAAGATCGGCACGATTCTGTAAAGAGTCTGCAAGACGAAGTTGGTGAGTTAAATCAAAAACTGAAGTTGCTCGAAGATGAGAACGTGGTTATGACTGAAGAGAAGCAACAGCTCGAGCAGGAGAAAAAAGAAATCCAGGACAAGTGTGAAATTCTCAAGAATTCTGAAAGAAGTCTCCACGAACAGTTGCAGAAACTCGTTCAAGATCATGAGCTTATTCTGCGAGATAAAGAGAGACTGGAGAGAGAGTGCCATTTATCGAGTAGCGAACTCGAGAAACTCAAAGAAGAATGCGAAACTAACTCAAGAGAAAACCTGGATATACAGCAGAAGTGTAAAGAACTAGAACAGATGTTAAACAATGTATCGTCTGAAAAGAAAGCACTTCAGTGCGAATCAGAAAAGATAAAGGAGCAGCATGAGGAGCTTAAAGAAAGTCACCAAGCAGAGAGAACCAGTTTGGAGAAGAAATACTCGGCTCTAATGGCTGAACTGCATGTGCTTGCTACTACTAAAAACGAACTCCAATTAGCTTTAGAGAAAGCGAAAAAACATTCCGATTTTCTCCTGCAGCAGGGCAAAGACTTGGAAGAGCAGTTCAACTTGGAATTATGTTCAGTCCGTAACTCAAACAACTCAATGGCAGAACAAATCGACGATCTCCATGAGAAGCTGGAAAAAGCTGAAGATGAACTCAAGATTGCACTCGGTGCAACAAGCTCATGGGATGAAATGTCAACTAAGCTCAAAACCAACAACGAATCTTTGACAGCGAAGATCTCAGGATTTGAAGAGAAGTTTGTACACTTGGAGCAGCAACTAGAAGAATCGAAGCAACAGCTCTCAGAGCAGGTTCAGGTTAAAGAAAACTTGGAAAAATGCATTTCTGAAAAGGATGAAATGATTGCGCAGCTTTCCAGTAAACATAATTCTTTGACCACAAAGAGTTCTGAACTAGAAGAGAAGTATGCAATTCTGGAACGACAGTTAGAAGAATCTAAACATTCATTAGCAGCTGAAATGCATCTCAAGGAGGTTTTGGAAAAAGCCAATACTGAACGCGATGATTTGATTGTTCGGCTGACAAACAACAATAATTCTCTTGCCTCGAAGAGCTCTGAACTCGAAGAGAAGTTGGCAATACTTGAAAACCAATTTGCAGAGTCCAAAAAACATCTTACTGCAGAAGTGGGTAGACTTAATCAACTTCTCTCTGAAGCGAACCATATGACCACCACTCAGAGTGCTAAAATTGAAGATCTTACAAGTAAACTAGCAGCGCAAAATACCACTGCAGAACGTGATTCACTTTTGCAAAAACTCAATCAACTCCAAGTCGAGTATGATAATTTGACAGTTGAGCATGCAAATCTAGAACTTGCTAGGTCATCCTTTGAAGCTGAATTGAACTCAGCCCGAGCTGTGGTTGTAGAAAATACTTCCCTATTGCAAAAAACAAAAGAATTACAAAGTGCGTTGGATGAAATTCAGTTAAAGTGCAATTCGTTATGTTCAGCTAACGAAAAGTTACAGTCGGCAAATAACGCAATTGCTAAGCAGATAGGCGATACAATTCAGCAAGCGGGTGAATATAAGAGGCTTATTGAGGAAATAACCAAACTTCGAGCAGATCTTGAAAAGACTCAAGAAGACGTCAATAAATCTAAAGAGGAGCAGAAGAAAAATTCATCAGATTGGGTAAGTTTATCAAGGCTCATCAAAGAAGGATGATAATTGATAATGATTTATGTTTTCAAAAAAGGAATCCAAGGAGCGCTCATTTGTGGAAGAAATTGCTAAACTTAAAGCTGACGTTAACAGCCTATTGTCTGAAAAGAAATCCATCCAAAAGAAATTGAAAGATGCAGAAGAGACTGGACTTGGTAGAATCGCACAACTCGAACAACAAATTCAATCTTTGCAAAAGGACCACAGCATAAATCTATCGAAATCAATTTCACCGAAAAGGGAGAAAGGAATGGAGCATTTAATGGGAGAAGGTCATCTGTTGAAGGTACAGCTTCGTTGTTGAAGGTTTTATTTAGAATAGAATAACATGATTTTGTAATTTTAGGTAAAAAACATGTGCTTAATGGACAAACTTGACTCGTGTCAAAAATCACAAAATGAAGAACGAAAAAACCGCAGATTAAGCACGCATGATGAGAGACGACTCCAATCGTTTTTGGATAGCAATAGAGATGTGGCAACAATGACCGACCCTACAAGTAAGTAAATTTTATTGATATTGTAAGTACACTCTGGGGAGATGACTGTCTTTAAGTGAATATAATGAAGCATAACAGTGAAGATGTCTATACAAAAGGAGAAGTTCCAAGTTCTATACATGAAAGAAGTACAGACGACGGTAAATATACTGTGCCATTGTCTCGCGCCTACAGATCTACGGCTGATACTTCTTGGTTTACTACAGATTGATCAAAAATTAAAAACCGGCGACGTTGGCTCCTACGGTTCGAACTTCAAGCAAGTAGTCTCTCTTGCCTGCACTACATCTGCGTTTCAAGCAGAGGTACATATGTATATGGCATCTTTTCTGAGAGGCAGCCACAAAGGCTGTAAGTTCACACCATTTTGACTCAAAGCTTGCCTGGAGCTACTTAGTCAAGGGGCTAGCTGTTAAAAAAATCATGATCTATTGGCATTTAAATGACCATTTACTTTTTGTGAATCATCCACTAGCCACATAAAGTGGCTAATATGCCGAAATAGAAATAAACAAAAGGACTTCGATAAGCTCAAAAATTCATCAACCCGTCAAACAAAAAGAAAAATCAACAAGTTCTAAGAACTAAGTAAGCAATCACCACACTTAAGCTACATACAGATTTCTTCACTGGACAATGTTCACTCAACAAGCTGGGCATAAGTCCTTCGGAAATGTGCCGACTTTATTTGGAAAACCAAGAGACGACTGAGTATATTGTGTGTGAATGTCCTCGACTCGAAACAACCAAAAACGTTTCGACAGGGGCTTAATTTTTCCAACTATTCAACTGGGACTTTTTTCTTGAACTGAATTTTGTTTGGAACCGGGACATTCTCCAGTTGAAGGAGACCTGTTTGGCACAAAAGATCTTTTAGGTCGCAGTGCTTTTCTGGCATCTGTTGAGATAGGTAAAAGCTCCACGCAGAGTCTAATTCTGGTTAAGTTCGAGAACATAGAACCAGACAACTTTGAAGACAAGAATTCGGGAGACATGTAAAATATATCTCACCTCATACTGCACTTTTTAGAGAACATTTTTGTCCAGTTACATTGTCCACCCTTTCATCTAATGAACTCTCCTTTTAATCTACAGACACTGAATGCAGTTGCTCCGAATTGGATCTAAAACTAAATGATATCAAGCAAAAACTACTCATTCGTGATTGCCAAGTGAATACTCTTTCAATGGAGCTCAAAAATCACCCGCTAAAAACAGAGAATGCTACTCTCAAGAATCTTCTCATCGAAGAAGAATCAAAGCGTCAGCAATTACGACAAGAATTAAAAAAATGTAAACAACTTATCACTAACAAGACCAACGAAAGTAGACACTGTGATAAATGTGCTGAAGTTGCCAATAGGATTACTGTCCAGAGTGCCACCCAAACAACTGATAGTAATGAATCAGAATGCTATCGTAAGTTGCTAAGCAAGTATGAGGACTTAAAAATGATCTGTCGTGGTAGGCATACCAAAATTAAGGAATTAGAAAAGGGAAAGGAGAATGCAAATGAGAATCTTTCATCACTTCATAACCAACAGTATAAAGTGAGTAACACAATGACATTTCGATATTAGTTATACAAAAAAAAAAACTTTTCGTTTCAATTTTATAGCAAGAATACGAGCTACTGAAGAAGGAATTTAAGATCATTCATGAGAAGTATGAGGAGGCAAAACTGTTATGCAATATGCGGTACGAACAGATACAAAACCTTTCCAGCCAATTGCCCGGAAATAGTTAGATGTTGGATTGTTCTCACCTACTCGTGTCATAGTTACTTAATAATTCTCATCATTGTTTAATTTTTTTTTGTTTTGTATTTAAAATGCAACTTTTCTTGTACAGTATTACCAGTTTACACATTATTCTTGGGGTTGTTTACTTATTTATTTTATTGAGAGGAAAAAAAAAACAAATACTAAATTTTTGTATTTTCACTTTGAAAAGGAACAAGTCACTATGTTAAGCTCTACACTAATAAATGGGAAACAATTTGTTTAAACTAGTGTTTTTATTATAATGTGGGAATAATTGCAGGTCAGTGAAAAAAAGGCTTATGATAAGGGAGACGTCTGGAAGGTATCTATCCGGCATTGGGTAAAGAAACCAGGCCAGCGGGTAAGTGGAATGCAAATGCTGCACGACTCGACTCACGATCTTTCCAAGTAATCACACACAAGGACCCAGATGGTTGAAAGGCCAGCTGAATCTTGGTGCCCGGCATACATCAACTGCTCTCGATATTCACAGATTCTGAATGCAAACGTCAACTCTTCAATCATTTCTTCGCAGTAACGTCTTTCCAACAAAAAATAACTGCGACCTATCCTAATGAGAGACAAGCTACCAACCACCGTCACATAAAATATTGTCGAGCGTGCTTAGTTGTTTTTTAATACAAATTTGGTAAAAGACTACCTGAATTCAGGATCCTGAAAAACTGATCCAGCTATAAGGCTGGAAAACAGGTGGTGTATAAATCATTTTAGAAACAGGCATTCACCGAATTTCGACAAAGTGATGCGATCTATTACGATTTCTCCAGTATTGTGCTGAAACAAATTTGCAGAACATTTGCAACTTCTAGTTTTTATTACAAAATTCAAATGTCGGATTAAGAAACTCCTGATAAAAAGTTATTGCTCTCTGAGATCTGTCATATAAAAGTTTTGGCTTGTCTGTTACCTTCCATTTCGGCCCAGCAATGTTGTGCTTTATCTCTTAGGCAATTATTTATACAGCTTTTTGCTGTACTTGTTAGGAGGCCGCAGAACGGTCGTTGCATCATGAAGGTTGATGCAGAACCTCATCTGGCTAGTTTATCGACCTTCTCATTCCCTTCATATCTGCTATGTCCGGGTACCCAAATGAGATGAACTCTCTTTGTGTTTGCCAGTATTATGATACTACAAATAAACATGCTTTTTTTTCTAAATGCAATTCTAAGTGAGCATACAGAACAAGTCCACATATAAATCAAAAATAAAACAACAATCACATTTAATAAATACTTTATTTTTTATTTTTTTATTTAAATGTTACGTTAGTTGCTTTTTTTTATCAATGATACAATTATAATGGTAAAGTTACATTACATCTTTTTTTAATTTCATAACAGTCAAAAACACTACATAAAAATATAATTATTTCTTATGACTAAACTTACTAAACAAAGAGAAAAAAAAAATAAAATAAAACCAACAGAAAGAAAATAAAACAACTTAAAATACAATTTATTTTGTTTAAATCATTTAAAACTATTTTCTGCTTTTACAATTTTACAATACTTATTGATTGAAGATCGGGATTATGTTGGTAAAACGATTTTTGTTTTTTCTTAGAAAATTGTCATTACAATATATACTTCAAAATTAAGATGATTATTGTTTAAGTGTTCTTAAGTCTAATCAATAAAATAATATTTTTCAATAAACAACATAATAAAATTTGATATACATATTACTTAGTTACAATATTATTTGTTTTAACGTAATTGGTCGAATTCGAAGTAAGGTAAGGTATTTTGTTTTTTTTTTTAATTAAGTTTAACAATATCGTCGTTTTGGTTGTAAATTTGTAATTTACAATTTATTACTTATATTTGTTTACTATTATTATTTGTTTCGAACAAAAATAATAAGCATGAAGTATGAGTGTGCGTTGAATTAAGTTACAGGCGGTCGTTTTATTATTATTATTTTTTTATTTATTTCAGTAGGTTGACTATAAAAATTATATAAAGAGATTATGACATAAGACAATGATAACATGCACAACCAGATAAATGTATAAATATTAGTGTTTAAAGATTGAATTGTGTATGAGGTATGATGAAGACCAATAGAATGGAATGATGCTGATAACTTAAGTTGTTAGGATATTTTGGGCTGGAATTATTTAACCCTTTCTATCACTGTGCTGTTCTGTAAAAGCTTTACGAATTAAAACAATAAGAACTAAATTGTCCACCTAATGAAATAGAGATTGCAATACAAGACTGCTAGACCTAACTTCTTCCCATCCGAGCTATTCTCTAATTCTTATACCAATTCATTTCTAAGGTTTAGTCAAACAGGGGGAATTCCTAATGAATAAAATCTTAGTATCATTTGCCTGATTCAATAGAAACGAGGCTCCCTAAACTGCGTTGACTAAACAGGCATTAGTCTCCGCAGCATCACACACAAGATCTTATCTGCCATATTGTGTAAACGCCTATCAATGTGGTTTTAGGTCAAGAAAGTTTTTCAAACTTTGGCAAATCCTGGGGAAAACCTAAGAAGCAAAAGAGGATAGTGGACAAGTGAGTGTTGGTGAAGTGGTATTAGGTTTCAGTCTTGTCTCTGAGGGTGGTGGCCAGAATAACTGGACCCCTACTATGTATTTCGATTCCAACGTCATAACGGATATTTTGTATAAACCAATTTGAATCGCAATTCATAAAATCTATACAAAATGTTCGTTTCCAATCGTTTCGAACTTAAGAATCGGAAGGAAAGGAAGACTAGGGCCCCTGGGAAGAATTTGTTGATTTTTTGTTTAGTCATAACTGAACAATTCACAGCATTTCTTTTCAACTTCTTCGATGTTATCATCTTTACTCAGTACAATCAACTCTTCAAGTCATGTGCTATGCCTATGTAGTAGAGTTGACATCACCGATTGATCAACTTTCTTGACATCAAGAGTTGAAAATGAAACCTTCAGTGTGACGAACGATGATGCTAAAAACTACCCCAGTAGCCATCCCACGGTCGCCACCAAAACTGCATAAAAATTGATTATTTTACATACAATGTGTATGCAGTAGTAAACTATATAAACTAACCTCAACACTAGCAAATACTATTCCTTAAAACAAAATCAATTGGGTCCATTTCAAATGGATCTCCCATTCTATTGGCCAACATTATGAGAAGTACTAAGAATAAAATAGTATTTGTTTATATTTTCTAATACACTATTGGGTATATTTTGCTGAATTTAATAAAGAATGGAAAATTCTATATGAAACAAAATTAACAATAATTGCATGACATTACATTTAAAAACAAAATGGTACTACACCTTATGTACAATACAAAACATTTTCTCGAAAGTTGTTTCTTTTCATTTTCTTTTTGTAACCCAAAGTAGAGTTCACAGCGAGGTTTAAACAAAATAAAAATATAAAAATTAAGAAAACGAAAAACCGTCAGACCCACGTTTCTTGTTAAATTCGGTGGAATATATTTTATTTTATTTCGAATATTTTATTTTTATTAAATACAATACTTAAGTAGTTTTTCTTGTTTCATTTTCCGTTTTCAATCTCAGACTTTTGTTTTGTTTTTAATAATTTTCATAAAGCAATAAATATTCGAATACGATTAAACCAAAATACAAACAAGCGCTGTGAAACTCTCTTGTTTTCGAATAGTAAAAAAGTACATCAAATATTATATACAAAAGTGAAGACTGCTCAGTAAGAATGTGTGTTTAAATGGAGGCGCTGGAAAATTGAAAAGAATTTTATTTGTTGAAAATATATGTATGTACATGCTCGTACACACTAAGATAAAAGTTAAATTTAAATTTTGCATCACAAATTAAATATTTAAATTGTTTACGCTAATGAAGTGTGGAAAACAAATTGTTGTTTACGCTGAGTTACAAAAATGATTACTTATACAAAGTGGGAAACGCATGTTTGTACTTACATTGGCAAATAAACTTGGAATACTTTTAAATATTTGGTATCTATCAATTTACGATTTATTTATGGACAGAAGCATAAGAAACTAACCGAAATGTACTTTTTTTCTTTCTTTTTTTAAATATACATGCACAGTGGCCAAAATCGTATCTACAGTGAATGTTGGATAGCTATCTGATAAAATACAAGCATAACAGCTCTCGAGAAAGTCCAACGAGTTTCTTACCCCAGCATCAACGAGTATGCTTCAAAAACTTGCTGCCAATAGGCATTTTTGGTATGCAGCAAGCCATAAACTTCTAAAGGATGCCAAAAACCGATTGCCACACCGTATCTTGTATATGTTACTCACTGTAATTAACTTTAAACGCCAGCTACAAACACAATACCTGATACAAATGCCTGGAGTTAGCCCGAAGTCCCCTATAAAAAGTCTATATCGATGCTCTGTCACAAGCAATTGCAATAAAGCTAAATTTACTTGACCTGTCCTCGATCCTAAAAGGCAAATTTCTTCATACTAACTGCAGATATGAGAAAGTGGACAAATCGATCGTACACTTCCTCTGCACTTGTCGTGCTCTTGCCAACCTCAAAAGAGTGAATTGGGGATCCAAACCCTCGCACACACTGTGATATTTCAAACTAACTAAACTAACTAGTTTGCTGATAGTGAAAGAACGATGAACGTATGCTGAGTGTAGTTTTATGTGTCTTAGCTAAACCTATCCCTAAAAGATGTGTCTCAGAAATTTAAAAAGTGATTCTCAGAACGAGGAGAGAAATTTTCTTAAAGAAATCGAGAGTGTCAGGGTGGTGACTCTTTTGTAAGCTACGAAGACACATTTAGAAATCAATATAAAGATTTTTAGGACTGCGAGGTTGGCGGATGAACCTTTATTGAACCAATGGCAACTCTCATGCCTCGAGTATGATGGGATGAAGTGAAGAAAGCGATATATAATCGTAAGTCCTATAAACGCGATGAATTGCATAGACAGACAGCGTGAGTGATAAGTTTTAAGCTATTGAACTGTCGAAATGCAGATTTCTGCTGGAACAGTGTAATAAAACAACCTGAACGGCTTCGGATCCTATGGACCAAATAATATAGTGTAGTTTTAGAAGCATATAGTCAAATAAAAGGGGTTTATTTGAACGTAGGATGAATGTGTCTGCCTAAAACTTCCATGCCATTGGTAAACCAGCCAAAGTTTTCTAAGTTCGAAAATTTTCTCAAACCGGGACAAAAGCCGAAGAAATAATGCATTAACCTGATCCCAAGAAGGCAAACAAATACATTCGTAATGGCCAGCACCGGTAATGATTTGAAGAAATTAAATAGACCTCCTTTCGCTGGATAGCACCGAACAAAATAAACAAAGCGCAACTAAAAACAGACATCTTTCTCTTATTTCTCGCAGCAGTATTTGTTGGATTTTATCTTCACATTTCCCAATTTAAAATACAAATTCTTCTCTTCTACAAGCTTCCCATACATACCCACAGCTTCCACGTCAGCGTATTCTCCTTCAAGCAATTGAAATGCAAATCCACCTCGTAGCATATTTCAATAGAGATTTATCTTCTTTAAAATAGTCTTCCTGCACATGTGACATGTGCGAAGCGTTTCGGCACAAAAACTGCAAGCCCCATGACCACAGAGAAACACAACATCTCGAATTCGCTCCATGCAGATACTGCAATAGTGGCACTCCTCATATTCCTGTATTTTGTTTTCTAAATAACGCAATCGATCAGCTGACGATGTTCGCGTTGAATCTTTACCCGTGACCAATCGTCCATTCAGACCGACACGTCGTTCAATCATCATGCCGCAGGTCAGACACTTTTTCATTCTCAACCCACATTCCTCACAAGAGATCTGATGTTGACACGGTTCGAATTTGATTAAATGCAACACCTCATCGCAGACTATACACTCTCTTGGTTCAGTGATGAATACCGATGTGGTAGCCGTTTTATTTTGCTGTTTGCGACTGACATGACTACCAGCCGCTGCCGTCGATGGTGGCGGACCAGGCGATAGAGCATTTTCGAACTTATTACTCTTACTGGGATTCATTTCGACATAATGACTTGGATCGGAGTTGAGTTGTTTCTTTGGCACTTGGACATTAGATGTGTCATCTGGTGGTGGTGGAGGTGGGGGAGATTGATGATTTGGCAGACTTCTTTGCGCTGGCACCGGTGGAGGTGTTGAAACTCCGGCCGCTCCCTCTCCTCCTCCCAATGCATTCCCATCGGCACTTATATTCGGACTTTCCGCACTTTCGTTCAAATTCAACGTTTGAATATTTCTCGTCAACTGATTGATGCCTTCATTGCTCAGCACAGCAGTTGAAGATGTTGACACATCACTGGCGCTCCTCTGATAGCTCAGGATCAAATCCTTTTCATCTTGCTCGGTGATCCACTCGAAAATAGTGGCTCCCTTATTATTTGGCTCGATTTGACAACCCATCCTAGCTAAGTAACATAATATCGTGTACATCAACCGGTACTCAGTCAAATGCTGTAAAACATTGAAGATTTCCAGGATTTCTGGTGATTCTGTTGGCGCTGCCGCCTGCTGAAGATTCGTCTTCTTGATCACACACAAATGCATTGCGTTGTCGCCATCCTCGTCCTTTGCTAAAATATCACAACCTAAATTGACTAGTTTTTCGAGGGCGGCAGCATGGCCTTGTGAGACAGCCAGCAGGAACGGCGTTTGCCGTCGATTGTTGCGTATATCGATCTCAGCTTGGCCCTCGATGACTAGCGCCTCCACAACATTCGCATGTCCGTTAAGAGCAGCCAAGTGTAGCGCAGCAAACCCATCGTCCTTTTTTACATTCACCAACTGACGCGACAACTGGAGAATCCGTTTGGCCGCTATGACATTCCCTTTCAGCGAGGCATGGTGCAGTACGTTAAAACCGCGATTATTCTTCACAGTAAAGTCTAAATTCGGAGCACTGCATAGCAGTTCGACTACTTCGGTGTTCTCTTTGGCAATAGCATCGTGCAGGGCTGTGTCACCGTATGAGTCTTGAATATTCACATCAGCACCGAATTCCAACAGCTGACGTACACAATGTGGTGTCTTCTTGTGAGCGCATATGTGTAGCGCTGAACAGTGACTCGAGTTTAAAAAATTAATATCGGCTCCGTTCTGCAGGAGAATTCGCATAGTTTCAGGTTGATTACCAAATGCAGCATAGTGAAGCGTGGAATCACCCTCCTTATCGACTATGTTAACATTGGCGCCTTTACTTATTAGATAGTTGACTAAGTGCACATAACCTTGATGGGCAGCGACCTGAATGCACGCCTTGCCACCACTCATCACATCGACTTGTTGTGGATTTTGCTCTAAATATTGTTTGACAAACTCGAGATGACCCTGAGCCGCTTCCCGGACAAGTTTATCGGCGAGTGAAGTTCCCGACAAACCAGAGAGCGGTGTCATAACGTGATCCGTACGCCGATGACTAAGGTCCATCATACTATTAGAACGTTCTGCTGCCGTTGCTAATGGAGATCGTTCTAGTTTGACACACTTCGGATTCAGTGTCCATTCGATACCGTCGTCAAGTTGCTGAATCCGCAAATCACCATCAGAGTAAACTTTTATCACTTTACAGTGTTTGCCCAGAGCCTGTAAAAATAAAAATTAAGAATTAGATATCTACAGCAAAAGTGTGTTAGGAAATAAATTATGGAGTAGCCACTGCTACCCACTTAAACCGGGTTCCACATGATTCAAGCAAGGAACTAGGCAAATAAATAATGATAATCTTTAACTATCCTTGCCAACGAAAACAATGGACTATCCAGTGTAAAATATTAACTATTCTACAGTCCTTATACACTTACATATTTCATTAACTCAATCCACTCTCCGTGTCCTTTTTGCAACTGTTGCACCTTGACAGCATCATTGATTATTGTAACTAGATCACCAACACGAAATGAGCACACTTTTACTAAAGCGGCCGGATGAAACGTCCAACGATTCGGGCAGTTATCATATTGAACACTATCGAAAAGACAAATCAGGCTTTTATTCAAACTAAACTATGTCAACAATTGAAATCTTACCGTATATCGCCTTTATCAGTTATTCTGTGAACTGTTCCTAATTTAGATAAATGCTCTACCATTCGAGGATTCCAACCGCCATGGCCCTGTTGAAGTTTCATAAGAGCATCAACTTCTAAACACACTTTGACACGATCGCCGACTGAGAAGACTGGCTTCACAGTGGGAACAACAGGTTGTTGTTCCTCAGGTTGACCTGAAAATAGAAATCTTTATTAGGCTAGTCAATCTTGTGATATAAGCTATATGCTTGTAAGCTGTAAACGATATTAAAATGGACAATTTTATCAACAGAGTTGAACAGCAACCTCACTTTGTTGAGTCGATCAATGACTACAATTGCCAGGTAAGTTATATGCATATTTATATTCATAGGTTCAAACTGTTTGGGTGCTGTTGTCATGTTTAAAATTTACATCGTTACCAAGATCCACCTAAGAATAGCAATTTGCTACAAGAGCTGTGAAGTATCCAATTAAGGAGTTAAATCCTCTCACCACTTGAGCGATTAATGTACTTAGGTTGAAGTACGACGCAGATCCGTACAAGTTTACGAAGACAGATGATTTAATTTGATATTCATATACACCGTGAATTAAATGGTTATTTCTCTCGGATCTCAATGCACTACTTAGTTAGCCCTTGGGTCTAGATAATATACCTATATTAATAAACAATAGAACTTACCTAACACAGGCATGTGGTCCTTGTAATAATGCCCTCCGGATGTTGGAACAATATATTTTAAATCTACGTTGCCTTTATGGCCAAGCCGATAAACGTTTGTTGAACCAGTAACCCAAGATACGTTTGCTACACTTCGACAAGACTCATTGTCCCATCCACGAATTTCCATAACACGCCCACTCTTACCTAATGGAAAAAAAACAAAAAACAAATTAGTTCACAAAGAAATAAAAATGCACGAATTGTAATGTCCCAACGCATTTGCTTAACTTTGTTGCTTAACTACCTCAAAGAAACAGCGATTAACAGAACGATGTGCCAATATAAATAGTTGATATGACTTGGTTTTTTGGACAACATCCGCATCTTATTGTAGCTCATAGAGTTCACAACTAAATCTTTTTCTCCATTTACCAGCCACACAAACCGGACCTAATATCGGGACGAAGAATCGTTCAGCACTTGGCGCCATATGATAGATAGGACTGGTAAGATCAGAATCTGTAGAGCATTAATTTTGTCCATCGAGGTGGCAGTTCTGAACCCAGGGGAACTTCTTAACTGCTTCGAAGATATAGTTGTCAACACTGACCTACAGTTCTATTCCGTTGACTGCTGCTGCTTTATTTGTTGACGAAACATACTTGGTTTGGTCCTCATTCGCTTTAAGATCAACTCATCTCACTTCATCTTTAATTGTCTTGAAAGATTCTATGATGGCACACTTGAAGCATACAACGATATCAATATCGTCTGCATATCACAGCAGCTGGACGGATTTATGAAACATGGTGTCTTTCATGGTAACACATGCCCGACATACTCTCTGTTCCAGGACGAGATTGAAGAAGTCGTACGACAGCGTATTCGCTTCCCGTTTACAATCTATTTATATCTACTTGTCTATCTAACAAAAGCTTGAAATTCCTAATGGTCGAAGTAAATTTCAATGCAACAGAGATGGCTTATTACAGAGAATTTTTTTGTTTGTTTGATCCCTGCACAGCATCTTTCAAAAAACAATTACAATTGCATATGTACATATTTTATATACTGCTAGCAATAAAACTGAGGATACCGGAAACGGTTCCATTGATGGCGTAAGAGCTTCACTGTCTTCCGAGCTCTACTGAATGACTCTCTCTTACGGTCTTAACATTCTAAAGTCAATGAAATTGAATTTCAAATTGAAATTGGACAATTGTTGTTCCATTTCGTACGTAAGTAATGTCATTTTATATACGCATAACGAAACAATATTCAAATGCACATACTTACTATACAAACCGTAAATAAATCGAACAGCAGAAGAATAGACAATAGGCAGAACTTCAAAGAGAGATACAAATAGAAATACGAGTAAATGGTCACGACTCAAGATGTCAATGACGATGTTTTTGGTCGTTGCATTCATTGCGAACATCAAGTAGCTAGGGCGTAACATGTTTTTGATTAAATTCAACGAATATCGGAACACGACACGTGTTCCAATAAACCTTGAGCTGCTTTTGAAAATATGTACATTTAGTACACACTGTTTCTATGTGAAATACGAGTACCATATTGCGGAGGAATGGTCATTACCTCATCGTTTTGGAATAGAATTCAAATTAAGAGACAATTTCAATAAGAACTTACCCTCACCACCGTCTTGTTGGCCCCACTCCCAATCTGGACCGCGAACAACTTTAGCTCCAACAAATATTCCCTTTAGTTGAATTTTTGTAGATCCTTTTCGGGGCGGCACCCTCACACTAAAAAAAATCAAATTCCACATTAATATTGCGAGTTAATTTCCGCATATAATTTTCACAAATTACCCAAGTGATGTGGGCGTAGTGTAACGTATGAACGGATGCTCTGTATCATGCAAGTCAGCTCCATAGCAGTAGGCGCACAAATGATAATTAGAACACAGCGCGCACTTAAAGACAATTCCGGCTATGCCACCCTTTGAGCAGCCATCACATACCACATTCGAATGGCGAACACCTACGAAATAATTGAGAAAAATTAAATTAATCGAAATCTACGCACACACTCTGATAGACAAATTCCGAGGCGAACAGAAAATGATTCGTTTTAGCTTCACCGCTCTACTCACCAACTTGTGCGTTGTCTATGATTATCAAATCGTACTGATTCTGGTATCCAACTCTGTAGTTTGTTCTATGACCGGAATCCCAATTCACCACGACTGTCTTCTCGGGGGAATTTGCTGATCCAAAACGTCCTATCTCACAGACTGTACCGACGTGACCTTCTCCGTCGTCTACAAATACAAAACGTACCAACACACTTTATACTAACAACAACAACAACAACACAAAGCAAGAGTACAAGTACATTAAGCAAAGATAATTATATTTGAGAGGAGAGCGAGTATCTTGTGGAGGATGCAGTGCGGAAGGCTCGTTTCTACTAAATCTGCTGCGGCTGCTCCTACTGTCGAGATATGTGTCTTGGTTTCGGAGTGCGCGCATCAATTTTTGGTTCGTCTCGGGTGCTTTAGTGATTTTATGTTTTTTTTTTTTTTTTTAATGTGGGGCATATTGGTGCGGAGCTCGGTGTCACCCATTTGTTTTGTTTTTGTCAATCTAATTTTAAATTTTACTCTCGTCGGGGTAGACAGAAGCAAATATTTCTTTCGGCCATATGCTTGGTGCAGTACTCTGTGCTGTGTGCTGGGTATCCCTGTTTGACTGTTTCCATCACCACAGCATGCAACCGTTGAGGTGCGAACGCTTGAGAGGGAGTGAGTCGGAGAGGACGGATGAATATTAGAATATTGCCCTTTTCCTTTAGAAATAAATCTGTCCGCAGCACGCGACAAGTATACTCATCTTTTGGGTCTCGGAATTTATCGTATGAAACAGAGAAAATGTGGTTGATGCCACCAATGCCGCCACGCTGCCAGTGCTGACATGTGTTACAGTGGCAGCTGAAATTTTGTATCTTGCGTCGGCGAGCGTTTTAATTTTATCATCAGGATGTGAGGATTTACGTTGGTGTGGTGTAAGGCATAATGGGGTGTTCGAAGAAAAAAATTTTTTTTATAAGCATCTGTCAAGTATTCAATTAGTGTTTGATACCTAGGTGTTTAAAGGAAATGGGTGAACCCAGAGTCTAAAACTGGAACAACATATTAGGGGAACTAGATATTTGAATGGAAGAGATTTTAGACAACTTAGCGTAGGATAGAGTGGTAACAAACAGAAACATATTCAAAAGAAACGTGGAGGACATATGCTTCCCTGGGAGAGAAAGAAAGTGATAGCAGTCCAGATACTCGATAAATGGTATCTATTGGGACCCTTTCAAACAACTCGAAGGCATAGAATACGCAGACGATGTCTTTCTCATCAATCATAGATTACCTGACCTCCAAACTAAGCTTGATGAAAAGTGTCACGCCAAGTGACTATTTAAAATTTTAAGACTACTTATCAGGGAAACTTGTAGAACTTCATAAAATTCGCTATGCCAAGTGTGGTTTCTAAAAATATGATTTAACTTGCCTACTATTCCTGTAATTTGGGTCTGTTTTCGTTTAATTTGCACGAGAACGTTCTTTATGGGGTCATACCTTTCGACAGTGAACAGATGGTTTGGTTGTTTCTAGCAAGTGCCAATTAAGTGTTGCCTTCGTTAACTTCAAGACTACGCAATTTCGCTGACTAAGTGCATAACTCAATTTGATTGCGTAATGTTAATAAATCCACTAGTGTATTGAGTGCAAGTGAGTGCACACCAGCTAAGTGGCGTAGTTGATTAAACGTGAAGAAAGTGTAGACAGCAAACCCCTATCCAAATAGAAAAAAAAAAAAACAGCTGATGTCATAGTAGTGACTTGATCCTGGCAACAGAACCGAGGAAAAAAACTCTAATGACCCGATTAGTCAATCACTTGATTCACTTACAGGACAAGAGCTTACGGATGTATTGATTCCAAAAGCTGTGTTTATTTGGTCGCAGTCGGCCAATGTGTAACATCAAATTAGTTAAATAACTTTAAAAATACAAATATTTGGCACGGCAGCTCGTAGAGAGCCAAGAACCTGCTTCTAACAACTATTCATGTTGTCGATGTTATATTTTTCGCATGGATGGAAGGGAACTGCAGTTTTCGTTGCCGATTTCGAACGGTTAGAAGCGTTTTTAATGACAAAATTATACTCTCGAAAGCTTTTCAGTGCCTAGCGAGAGGCAGTGCCACAAACAAAGTTTTAGATTACAAACACAGTCTTAAATCCAAGAGACACTCATCAGTGAAGTGAGCAAAATATTGAGGCAAGTCGAAATTTGACTGCTTCATCGTAGCCCCCAGGTGCCTCTGTTGTCTCAGAAACTATAACATTTTATGGAACATTTGACAACTAGCCAGACAAGGCTCTGTAGGTAGATAGTAGGAATCTTGAGCCTGGCAAAGCGCACGTATAAAAACAGAATGGAGAAAAACATTTAATCACGAACTCTGAGTTGTATCAATATGTGGGTGTAGTTCAAAAAAGCCAAGACAGGCGAATCGACAACAATGCTCCAATCAAAAGAATTTTTGAATCCCAGCCCTCAGGTTCGAGAAAAGGAAGAAAAACCTCTTTTTGCAAAGACCCAGCGATCGCTGATGGCATAAGGTTTGAATAAGAGGGTCAGTGACTGTAGTTCATCGTAGCCTTAGTCTCTTGAGATATGACTTACAAAGCAAACTTAAAATTAGAGAATCAGTGGCAAGTAATGATGAGGAAGACCAGTATCTTGCACAACACTTTTCCCTTTGACTTTCTAGTGACGAACTTTTTTATGAAACTATAGTTAGTTAACGGTCTGGAAGTCTATCACTCAAGTTTCAAACTAAGCCGAAACCAAATGTAAAGTTTCTGCTATTACAAGATTTTAGCCTGCACGGAATCGCGGTGTTATAAATTAAAAAAAGAAAAAAGAATACGAACTCAAATTTATTAATAAATATTTATCCTCTTATCGCCCATAAACAATAACTCCACTAGGGATAAGATGATCTTGATACTTCCGAAACCATGTCATGGTGCGTTATTTTTATACCCGACTGCATATGTATCGTTTGATTTCAAACATATGTCGTGTGGCACTTCAGCAGGATGCAGTCAAAAGGAAAAGGAAGGAAGTAACGTTTTCTGTTTTTGTTTTCAAACATTTTTTTTTTCCTCCCCCAACTTGTACGTAAATTTGTCTGATTCGTGTGGAAAAATTAAAAATAAAAATCAAAATGATATTCTCTAAAAATAGCTTTAACACGAAATTACATATTTCCCATTCATAAGCCGGAATGCTTAAGGACGTCAGCAACACCAGAGGAGTGTTTAAAAAAAAAAAAAAACTTTTTACCCCAAATTTTTGAACAAATTCGAAACAGAAATCGATTTTATTTTTAGAATTTTTCGGAATTCTAATGTGTTCAGCGGTTCGGTACACTGTAGCACAGTTTATATACAAATCGTACTTCGCCATCGGCACTAAATTACATATAAACAGCGAGAGCAGGAGAGCGAGAGAGTGATTTAAGTCCAGTCCAGATTGCATAAGTGTTAATAAACTGAAAAAATGTATGTGTTGAAAGTCGCAACTCAAAACGACAAAAAGTTGAGAATTACCAAATGGGGTTCAAATGAAAATGAAAAATTACCTTGATTTTGCCATATCCAATTGGGACCACGTACGACTCTTATACCAGGTAGATGTGCTGCCATTTCTTCTCGACGTTTTGTCTGTCTTTCAGCCCCTTCACTCGTCTTTAACTTTATTTTGATTTCTTTTTCCCCTCTTTTAACTGTACAATGTTTCAATGCTTCAATTTAATTCCAAAACGAATGATGTTTTCGCATTTTTTGTTTTCATCTTCTCATTTTATTCAAAGGTCAATGAATGTAGTGGTGGTGTGGTGAATATGGCCAAGATGATCGAGATGTTTTGTTGCTTGATGATTGTCATTCTGAAACATAGAAAAAGTTAATTAGTATTTGTACGCTTTGTTATAGCAAAAAAAAAAAACAAAACAAAACAAAATATTTATAATTAGCACACGAAGGAGGAGGAAATAGAGATAATAGCTTACGCTGCATGCTATCGTTCCTCACTTGTCATATACGGGTGAATATTTCAATAACAAATAAATTTCAATTGAATAATGATAATACGCATTGGAATCACGGGTAGTGTATAAGTAAATGCGTCAACAGAATAAAGAAGAAGCGTTAAACCTATGAAAGCAAAACAATGCGGGCAGTAGCGACAGGAAATGATCTGATTTTCTGATTTAATTGTTTTACAGCTAAGACGCAGCCAGTAATAAAATCAATATTTAATTACATTTCGTATGCTTGTGCTGTAAATAACAATGAAAAGTAAGTACAATTGAAAGATTTACTTTCGCTGCTGTTGTAAATAACTTATTTATGTACCTACTTCAATTTAAAGGGCTCCCGTCCCAATGGAGGGTCATTGCATGAGACACATCATAGTTGCACAGTTGTCTCTTATAAACCTTGCCAAACCATCTGTATTCGTATTCAAATTTGCTAACTTACTTAGGTGGCGTTACAATTCGAGGTAATCCTGAACCAATATGATTCTCCAATTAGATCGTCCCGTAGCTAAGTGCCTCCAGTTGCACATTTCAAGTTGGTTGAGACGAGGTCCCTGGCTCCAATTTGATTTGAAGACTCTGCGTTGGTGTCCATTCGCTGCACATGTTCAATACGCATTTTTTTGGGCTAGGACAAACCCGTCGTTAAATAAAATTCTCCAAAGTCTTATGAAGGCTGAGAATATTTTCCATGTTCCAGCGCCATAGCGTAGTGACTTTCTTCACGATTGCCTTCTTAGCTCAAAGAACCAGCGGTTGGCAAGAGGTATTGTTCGATTAATTTCTGATGAGACGTCGTTGTCAGAAGTGATTGTCGAGCCAATATAGACAAAGTCATTTACTATCTGGGTGTTATGGGTGTCCACTGTGATGTTCTGTCCGATTCGTCCTCGGTCATGCCGATTCATCTTCAATACTAGCGGTTTGAAATAACTCTTTTGAATCGTTTTCATAGTTCACAGTCCACCTTGAAATTTTCAATGTAATGCGGCACAGTTGGATTCATTTTCGCTAATCTCGAAGTTGGCCATCGTATTGTAGAGCTCAAGACGGTGAAAGCTTCGGTAGACAACCAGTAACCAACTTGACATGCATTTCCAATTGATTGAAGTACCTAACACCTAAGGTAAGGTTCTTCTTTACTTCGCTATTTCTTCGTGGCGAAATTTTTTCAGACTAAGACTCAAGTACTTTGGCTAAAACACGTGACAATTCAGCTTTCTGTATAAGAAGAACCAATGCTTGAACACCGTTTCGTTCAATGTCACTGTGAGCCAGCACCCAAAGCAGAGTAACCCTAGACTAGGTAAGTTCGTTACGGCATTCTTGTACCAGTTTGGACGATGTGTGGCTTTGATGATCAATGGCTTGATTATCTACAAATACAGCAATGTTCTGTTTAGATGTTGTAGTTTTTGAGTTGTCTGCAAGTCGACATGGATTTAAAATGTTTGAGTAATCCACACCTACACCAACACCGCAGTTCATCTTTGAGCCATCGGTGTGGATGATTGTGTTCAGGGGTATCTCCACTTCGCTTCGCTTTCGCACGTAGAGAACCAAAAGGTGCATGAGGACAATAAGGAGTTATATTTGATTTTTTTTTTTTTGCTGGTCGTGGATCACCGTACTAGTAATTCATTGATGAGAAGTGGACCTTCTTGGACCTCAAAGGCTTTATTTCGGACACACAAGACTACACATGCTTCCTTGCCGCGGTGTTCTATGTTTGAGTAGGTAGGTAGGTTCTTTGTTTGATTCCCAGTTGAATTTTGTGCCGAGGATAACGTTCAGATATCCAACTTGAGGATAGTGAGATTCAGCTATTTTTGCTTTTAATGGTAGAAAACAACAGTTCAGTCTTCTTCGCAATTAAGGATCACCCAGCCATCTGCGTATGCGACCACCTTAACCTTTTCTTTGTCTAATCTTACAAACATTTTGTTCGGGAGGCCTTGGCTTCCGCTTTACGCCTTTCATAAAAAAAGAGTAAAGAGTTCCAACAATAAAAGAGATGAAGCATTTCGTCTTTTAAGTCCACTGAGAGTTACTCTAAACCAGCCAACATGGCAAGCCATTTGAGAGTTTTGCTTTAAAACAACTACATAAATGCTTCCTGCCTACACAATAATTAGGTTAAGCAGGTTCTTGAGGCAAGTCATAAGTGAAATGCTCTATGTGTGTGTTATAGGTCGTTCTTCCGCTTTTAACTTTGAAGTTCTGCATAAAAAAAAATCGTACCCGTTTTAAAGAACCATTTCCATTATTTCCTCGTCAGACTTTTCAAGACTTATGCATATAAACATTTCCATTTGGCATTCATAAGTATCTATGTGCCGTTAATCGAAAGAAAACACTTTTCAAGGTTCCATATGTACATGTATACATTCTGTACATCAACTCATAAAACCTTCCATTCATTGAGGTAGGGGAAGCTCAAGCAAACAAACTTCGATTTCCCACCACGTGCTCCCCAAACCATTATTCACATTTATACAAACATGCCGTCACACAAAACCGTGTCATTTATATTGGGAAAGTAAATAACAGCGCAATCGGGGTGTTTGTTTTCTCCCACCGAATGATGCAGCAGGAATAAGTAAATAAGTTCTTCATATTCGAACCGTTACGTCGGCATTTTTACAGCTAAATCGGAAGCACATTAGTTCTCCCACTCCATTTACGGCAAATGATTCACGATTTCTTGAAAGTTTTGAGGCCGCCAAGGGAAACCTTTTTTTGGCAAACACTGCCATCACCACCAACCGATGTAATGATTAATTGTGGTGTTCGGTGATCCCCCATTCCATAGACCAACCACAATCAGGCTTTGTGTATTCTCTGCAATCCTCCCACCGACAAGTGGTATGGGAATACGATGGGAAATTCGATAGCCTTTTTCAAGTGTCAATACCCCAGCGATACTTGAGCCGCTATTTACGTTGTTATCTGTGTCATTACACCGAAAAATTAAATTCGGCTTCAATTTAAGTGAAAATTACACGCTAAGCCTCATTATGCAATTGAGTTGACTTCCCTCTTCACTCTCTCTTTTTTTATATATCTCTTCCGAGTGGAAAGGATCAAATATCCTGACAGGGGACCGAGTGTTTGCCTCGAGTATACATTTCCTAGGAAATGTGTCTCTAATTAGATTTTTGTTGAAACAACTCAGTCATTCAGTGAGTATAGAACGTTTGGATTAAAGGGAAAGTTCAGTGACGCAACAATTGTTTTTCCCGATAAAAAAAATGCGAATGAGTAGGAGGACGAAGGCGGCAACAAGAAAGGGATTTGTCAACTATCTGTGGAATCAAAGATGAGTGTAATTAAGAGCACAGTTGTGACTTATAAATAGATCTTATGAGCTCTAATAAGAATTTGTTACGGTTAAGCAAAGAATTTATCCGTTAAAACTTCGCACAAGGGAATACCAATAAGCCAAATGCATTTTTAATGGAACTTAATTATACTAATTGATTGAATTTGCGTTGAAATGAAATGAAGTCATGTTTTGTCGGCAAAAAATGTAATCCATTAGAATTCGTAACAATTTTCGGTTTTCAGAGTTTTAAATCTGAGCAGGGCACTGAACACAGCCCGAGTGACAAATTGACGTTTTTCAAACTTATGCTAAGACTTTCCACAAAAAAAACCTTTCGTTTATGAGCATTTTGAGACAGATTCTTGATAGATGACCTAGTCCCGAATTAGGTATATGGATGCCCTTTTTTAACAGTTGTCAACGGCTTGATTAGAATCCCTTGTACCCATAATAATTTTACCAACCGCTATTGACCACGCAGAAAGCTCGAATTTTGTAGGTTTTTCAGTCCAGAAAAGAAACTTCTACCAAGAACTGTGCATCTTTTAAAGACTAGTTCCAGACAGTCACCCAGTAGGTCTGTTGTCAAGCAGAATGAATCAGATTCAACCTAGACGATTCGATTGCAGGAATTCCGAGATCTTTGTGGATATCGTCGTTTCCGGTATAACACGGTGCTTGAACAATTTCTCTAAGCACTTTATTTAAAATGTTTGTATAATATTGGCATTTGTTTTCTTGGTACAACCCCAAAGTTGTATACCGTAGGTGCATACCGGCTTTAGCACTTGCTTGTATAGAAGCAGTTTCTTCTCGGTACTGAGCTGGGAATGTTTTCCGAGTAACCAGTACATTTCCCTATATTTATTTGATTTCGAATTCTTTACGTTTAATTTTCACGTGCGAATTCCACTTCAGCTTTGCGTCGAGTGTCCTTCTCAGGTATTTGGCTTATTTGGACCAAGTTTAGAAAAATTGGCATATCATTACTTTTCTTATATGTGAAATTCACGTGAACAGATTTAGTTTCGTTGAGGGCTATCCGCTAGTCCCTCGTCCATTCGTTAACTTTATTCAGTCCATTTGGAGTTTTAAAGTCGATTCTTCGATTGTTTGACCTACTGCAAAGATAGCAGTGTCATCGGCAAACGTAGCAAGGATAGTGCCATCTTCTTTCGGTATATCACGAGTATATAACAGATAGAGAAGCGACCTAAGAACGCTTTCTTGCGGTATGCCGGCCGAAATTTCTTTCAGCTACGAGTATTCGTTTCCATGTCCAACACGGAACAGTATATTCCCGAGATAAGAGGCCCTAATCCAACAAGGCTTATCGGTTGAACTATTCAAAACAGCTGGAGATGTTCAGACTTATATTGACATCATTGGGAGATCTCATCGAGCGAATATTGACACTGAAAGCCCAACATGAGTTGAGCTTGTGATAAAATCAACAATGATATTTTAGAAAATCAAATGACACCGCTTTAGTTCTCAATCAGAATCATATATCTCATGGATTAAGGATTCAGTCTAGTATCTAGTGTTAAGTCGCCTGCCTAATGCTAACAGATAGCAAAGTCTGTATCCATATATTGACGCAGAAAAATTATCAAAATGAGTCCATGAAGCTATTAAAAAACTAACAATATTCACTTCTCGTACAAAATGAGTCAAACTAGAAATTTGTTCTCTGCGATACGTGTTATCTATTTATGAACTTGTTTAATTGGAAACCTACCTTTATTACTTAAAAGTAGAGGTTGGTTGTTAACTAGGCATTTTCCTTGTACCTTGGAGCGACAGAAAGAGCAGAAAGACCAAGCCTTTCTGTGACAATCTTTACATTTCTGAGTTATTTTTAGGTTTTTGCTATCTCTGTGAAAAAATATGCAATATCAAATATCAAATTTGACTAAGTTTTCAAATCAACTTGGAAGCTTAGGTTAGGTCGTGGGGTTGATGAAGATAAAATGATTTCATTCTCATCACACAGGTCTAAGTAGACCAATTTTGATGCTCATATGGAGGTTGCTTTTCAAGCCATAAACAAGAAACCATTATAGATGTCAAGCAATACTCACACTAAGCAAGCACGATGCTAAGCTTGGCACAACAAATCGTTTAGGTCGCCGTGCTTTTCTGTTTTTTCAGTATATCGTCCCCTTTCTGCGTTAACCTCGTATCTACAAAACATACATTTTTCAGGAATAAAAAAAAAACTAATGGTTTCCCTCAATTGCACACAATACTGAGACTTTAAAATGTTCTTATTCATATGTCTAATATGTTAGTTGTTTTATTTCGGCATTAATTCTTTTCTCTAATATTTTGTTAGGGTTTCCCAGTGTTGTTTTTAAAAAAAAAGCCGAATTTCACGAAAAATGTATATACGAGGTTAACGCAGAAAGGGGACGATATGTGCCTTCCGCTTTAATCCGAGAAAATAGCAACTCTATTGCAAGAAGCCATGGTGTAGTGGTAAGCATCATCGCTTGTCATGCTGAAGGGTCCAGGTTCAACTCCCAATGTCAAGAAAATCGATCAACTGCTAAATTGACGTAAACTCGACCGCATATGGCAGTTGATCGTACTGACTGCAGAAAATTGACTTCAAAGTCCCGCCCCCAAATGAATTTGCTTTGTCTAAAACAAATATTTCACGCAAACGGATTAAAGTTACTTATTGCAAGCTATAGGTAACTTCTGCTCCAATTATTTAACAATTTACAATTTCCTTTTGCACACGACTGTGCTTTTACGTTGTGCGGTGCTGGCAGTTCCATGCAAAATAAGGCTGAAAGGTGAAAAACTGTCGTAATTGGCTTTAAGAGGTTCTCCTCCGACTGACTTTAAAGTTTCATATTTCATTTCTTTTCTTTTTCCTTAACACATTACAATTTGGACGCACTGTTGCGTTGAAGACTTTTACTATTTTTAAAGAGTTAAACAGCAGTAGCAAAGTGGGCATTCATAGAAACGAATACAACGACGACGAACCCGGCTCCCCTGGGGGCAATTTGTTTTTAAACACAAACGACTACGACGACAACAGCGTTGCACATGGGCGGTGAATGAGGTGAGCGTGTAGTCCGTTCCATGTTCCAGAAAAATTTTCTCGCTCTCTGTCCAATGTAATGTGTGCACAAGTGTGTACATATTTTTATATTCCATTATAAAATATTTCCACGCAGAAGTATCGCATTTTCATTATCATCACTGGAATCAGCCGAGAACAGCACTGCGGTGGGCAGAACAAACAGAACACCCAAAACGGAAGTAGGCATGAGGAAGCAATAAAAATTAAAAACATAACCCTAATGCGCATCTATTTGCGTTCTCAATTTTGTTTGTTTTTCTGTGAATCTATTTGAATTGGATTTTTGAGTGCAGAAATTTGTAATTTAATTCATCTGGTTGTTATCACACGAATGAATGAAGTGATAGAAATAAAAACAAAAAGTCCCCATGCGATACAGTCATCGTTCGAAAATTGTTATCTCGAATTTGATAATTAGTTGTTTAAATAAAAATAAACTACGATAAATAATATACAAATGTAAATATGTACATATGTAATGTATGAGGACATCAATTTTTTAATAAGTCACTTTTGGACACAACCGATTGTTGATCAGAAGTCCTTATCATAAATGACCATTCGGTTACTAACAGCATTGCATGTCCGTAAAAATTACAAACACGACATATGTATGAGAACATAGAGTGTGGGCTAGAGAGTTATATCGCATTCAACAAGTTTAAGCACAAAATCCAGTCGCGGACTTTCCGGTTAAGCACATTTTCTATATTACACTTGCATGTTGGACAAATCGTCATAACCATAACGTCTTGTTCACTCAATGAAAGCTCTGACGGATAAGCCTCAACTGGATCATTCAACATTCCAAACACAGACTTTTCTGGACAAGAATTCAACTAATATCACGAACAATTCAAGTGAAGCCAAAGATCACGTCTGAAATAAAACGAATGTTTGAGAATGTAATTAAGTAAGTGATGATTCAGGCTTACTTACTACAACAAGTTTACGCTCTTCGAGCTTTGATCGTTCTTTATGCTCCAAACATCGATTTTTCCTGACTTGGTCGATGTGGAACTTGTGTCGTTCTTGATTAAATCTTCACATCTACACTGAATCAAAAAGGACGTGATCAACAATCTGTTTCTCGAAACAAACAAGTATGTATGTGTATTTTTATCCGCCGTTATGTAAGACAGAGTTTTAAACATTCTCTGCTTGATTGTTATTGAGAGAATCTTACTCTTTAGTTACCTCTTTAGCCCAAAGAAACAGCGATTGGTGAGAACTTCCTTGACTTTGATTTTTGCTTCTTTGTATATTCAGTGTTCCTTTGAAGACAAAGTCTATTGTAATGCTCTACACCAGTTATCAGTCTCATTGTCTATTTATTAGCCCTTTTCTGTCCTTATATTTGCAAATGCGTCAAAGACAACTCACTGTGTTTGTGGCATTATGTCAATGTCATCAGCATATGAGAGCTACTTACTTCTGTCCTGTTTCTCCTTGTGGGTCCTGTGGCGTCTACTATGCCTACGTGCCATAGTGTACGATTTTAACTAACGTGTCTCAACTCTCTCCAAAACTTCTCCAATTGCTTTGATTCCTTCTCAACTCTTCTGCCATCTTAGCAGATTCCATTGAATAGCGTAATTAGCAATGGAAATGTAGCTTTTGCGAAGTGTATCACTAGTGCACTGCCACTTTCATCATTTGATTGTTGGGTCTATTGGCTTTTGACCCGTTCTCTGGTAAAAATGTTCGTTAAAGGAACATAGTCGAAAATGCGTACGATGTTTTGTAGGCACCTAAGAACGAATGTTTACAGCTTTCTCATGAAAGTAAAGATAACTTTCTAGATGCTGCACTCGTATAACAACACGGATTCAATATTGGAACAGTAGCAACTTGATATTTAGGCTGATCTCATTGCTAAGGTATATTTTGGGCAGCATTCTAAAACACAGACTTTTGCATATGACCACCGCCAAGAATACAGCCTAGTTAGTTTTAACTCGTGCCGGGCATATACTCAAAAATATTAGTTTTCCTAAGATGCCCGACATTCAGACACTCTTATGTATGTATGCTTCTACGGTTTAACAGATCCTCAACTTTTATTCTTTCAAACACAAACAATGGAAGAATTGAACACTAAAAGAAGACATTAATAGGGGTGTCAACGTAGGGCTCTAGCGTATCATTAAGTAACACGAAATTAACAACCACAAAGAAGAGTTGTTGACTTTTTTCTGTAGTCTGAGGCGCTTGGTCATTGACGAAATCATGTGTAAACAGATCCCATTTCAAAAAAAAGAAAATATAGTTAAATTTTAATAGCTTGACAAAGACCGTCAAAGTAGACAAACTGTCTATATAAGTGGTTAGTCTCCATACATATGTTAAGGTGGCATGCATTCGATCGAATGCAATGTACAAAAAACTGCAAACAGCAGAAGATAGCAACGAAGACATGCCGCTTCGCTTTCTCTGGATACGGAAACGGATACCTGCTTACATTGGGGGTAAGTCATTGAAAGAAAGGACGGTAGGGTGCTTCGATATAATCGAGCAACTACGTTCAAACACTATCTATACAGAAATAAAGGCTAAGCGTAGTTTCAACGTCTGCTAGGTTTGCCGTGCAGTCAGGCAGGCATTATGCTGTAAACTGGTGAGCTCGCGTCTCTGGTAAGCTGTCTGAAACATCCACTCCAACGAATTTTACATTTCTGGCCAAGTATTAGTTCACCAGATAGGTACGTCTGCTTAGGGAAATATAGGCGATGACTATCTCCTTGATGGATATAATCCTGTTGTTACTCAAGCAAATAAAGCGGAAGTGGATTTTTCTTTTTTCTTAAGATATTCAGTCCTGTTTGCGTTGACTTTCTTTGAAAGAAATTATACGAGCTGTATAGCGACATCGACGTAGCCAAAAAATGGTGTATTCGTACGTGCGAGTTGGCTTGGACTTGTAGAGCAAATATACATCGATGCTCTGGCCCGCAGTCTCTTCTAATCTAATGCGGTAGGTAATCGCAGTAGATGAAAACTTCGCTTTGGGTGCCACGTACTTGTAAAAGGAGTGTACAACTGGATGCAGTTAGCTGGCTCAGGCTTGTTGGTTGAGGCCCATACTCACCCTAAACTGTAGTGCCAGCTAGTAATGCATTAATGCCAATTTAATGAACAATATTCCATTACATATATATCATCATTTCTTACTTGACCCTCTTAACAGCTTTATACGTCGCGCAATTTAAAAAAAAACCCAATTGCATATCATCGAAAGCTTATCACTGAACATTTCGACTGGGCATTTTCGTCTCAGATACTTATCGTCGTCTGTTTCATGTGAATATACAACTTGTCGTAGGTATGACTAACTTTGTACAGAGTCCAATCGAAACCAACGACAGTTCCAAAACTATAAAAGAAAAGGTAAACCGCAGTCGGAGGTGAAAATAACTTTATCCCTTTAGAAACCACCGACTCAAAGTACATAGGTAGGTAGGTAGAAGTGGTTGAATCTGGTGAAACCTGCCAGAGACACAAATAGCGCGGATGCGCCTCAAAGTACATAACTGATTAGGATTACGGTTCATGAAGTTGAAGAATTACAATGTACCTATGTTGACTGAAGCATGCATTCTCTATGGACTGTGGTTTGTGGCATACAATAAGAAAATAAGTAAATCATCTTGCACGACTTCACTGTCAGACCGTAGAAACCATTTAAATAATTCCATGTTACTTGGTTTTGTTTTTCCACTTCAAACTTAAGTATGTATACTTGTGTGGGTGGTTCTTAATGGTACAGCACCTTGCACAGAACTACCCAAATTTGCCATGCATTCGAATAAATTTAACAGATTTCTGATGCATGCTGGACAGACTGAAACTATTATTCAATTCCGTCATTATCACCATGGAAACAATATTAAAAAAAAATACGTTTCATACATATCGCACTCTCACCACTGAGTAACATTTGGTAGCATGGTGTTCAACTTTCCCAGAGCGGAAGCGCACCACAACAAAAACAACAAATGTTGCGCCTCCCTCAACCGCAGCCCACACGACATAACAAATCACATCTTCTAGGGGTTTCCTACATACTTCCTCCTCAAGAGACGCGTAAAAGATAAGCGAAAATTTAATAAAAAACCCATCAAAGCATAAAATCATGGAAAATTTCATTTAGGACAAACAAATGCAACCCGAACTCACCTAGCGAAACATTCTTTTTTCTTTTTTGCGTTTTTTTTTTCGAACTTCCTCAACTACTGGCCAGGTGATGGAAGGAAGATGGTATAGCAACGGCGCTTCACTCGAAAATCAAATGAATAAATAGGCAAAAAAAAAGTCTTCGGCACGGTCAGGTTTACGTTTTATTTTTTTCTTCCTGTCCACCGCGGCTTATACGTACTTATGTACAAATATGAAATGAATCACCACACTGCGAATAAATTAAACCAGGGAGACAACGACGACGGTAAATAGGCAAACGGAAGAGGAAAAATAGACTTAAAAAAAGAACTTTTCTTTTTGACACTTTAAAGTGAACTTTTTTCGCACAGCCAGATGCAGAATGTTCCAATTTTCGGATATTTTCACTGTTTTCTCATCACATGTAGACCTGGGAATTATTTTCAAAGGAATTTGCTTCGCACAACCACCGATTTCACACACGAAACGTGGTAATTCGATTAATTTTTTAAGCGATAATTAATAAAAAAAAAAATTCGATTCTGCTGATGTGAACCGAAGTTTTATTGACAACCCGCCCGACGTTTGTTCACTGGCAAAAAACTTTTTTTTTGTCTGTTTTGAACGAAATGATGACTACTGCCATCTGTTTCGGTCGACCGGCTTTGAAAGAAACTAGAATAACGGGAGAGCCAGAGCGACGTCTGGTGGGTGATAGATCTTGAAAGTAGGTAAAAGCAGCAGGTGAGTGGTTGGATGGATTTGATTTTGGAAACAGTAAAAAAAAGTCTTTAAATTCACATTCTTTTGCATTGTACGATTATATAGTGTCTCAATCCCACAACTAAAAACCATATAACCCGGATAGCTATCAACACCCTCCATCCACCCACCACATCGTCTCAGCCAATAGAACAGTGGAAAAAAGGAATAACCCGGGTAAACGGTCGGTTTAATATCACTCTTCAGGGTTCCCGGCCATATTGGCATGCAGGGAAATGAAAGACCCAACGAGTTAACCATAACAAACTCCGTCTACTCTGCGATGGAGCTCCAGGCTTTCTCATCTCATTTGATGTTCATTCATGACCTTATCTGATCATGTTTTCACCTTTGCTCTTGCTAGAGTAACGAATCGTTCAAGATCTAGAAATTCGGAGGCTGACGTTGTCCGCCTTTAAGCGTTATTGAGTTTTTGAAAACATTCCATTACCAGTGATTGTATTGAGCTCGATCTGCTTTATAATTGAAATATATCTTCCTCGCACATGCAAATAGTTCAGAACGTGTTGCAGTGCCAGACTGAAATTCGAGAAGATTCCTGCTCCCGCTGTACCATCATGAATTCATCCGTAAATATGGATGTCTTTTAACCCTATACTCGGAAGCGAGCTATCTTTAATAAGAATTCTGGTGTATCTAGACTTCGCTTAAGATCTTGCTCAATCCTCTTACTATATCAAAAATTGGTAGAGACCGCTTGAATAGTCTGAATTCGGTTGGATGAACTGAATTAACGAAGTCTTGTCGGAGCCCCAGAGCACACAGGGGGCCATGCGAGACGGGAAAAAAGAATTGTTGATAGTTGTAGTTGAATTAGGAATCAATTTAATGTGCAAAAATAAAGGATCAGTTATTATATTCGTACTAAGGTACTCTTGTCTAATTTTAAAAAATTTCAATGGAATAAGCAAATAAAATATTCTCTTCTGCTTCTTCTACAAGGAACTCCTCATTCCATTTTTTCTAGAAAATTATTCTCTATAGACAGCTGATGGGGTTTTTCAGAAATCGGTGCATTAAGGCATTTCTGCGCCCATTGATACTTTTCATCACGTTCAGCTATTTTATCTACTGGAGTCCATGTCGAATCAAATTCTAAGCGATAGCTGCCAATAAATTTGTGATCACAAGATCCATTCCATTCCTGCAAAAAATGTTTTATGTTAATGAACAAGTAAACATGTGCAATTTCCCTCATACTTCCGGTGATAACATGCTAAAATAGTGCTGACCCGATGACCTTTGATAAAGATGATAGATATTTCCAGGTTTCTTAGAGAAATTACATGCGGCACTATGAAGCCCACGACTTTCTTCAGTTTCTTGTAAAATAGTAGCAGCTTGGGCTTGCAGCATTTTTATCTAAGGAAGAGCTTACGATAAATTAGAGCTTCTGGGTAAATAGAATTAAAACAATTACCTGATCAAGAATAAGAGCTAATTTTCCACAAGCATTTGAACGCAAATGTTGATCCGCCTGTTGAATTTGTGTTGCCAAAGAAATAATATCATTTTCATCATGAATTGATACACGACTAGGATCCAAAAGGTTTACCCCATTTGGAATAGGGTTTCTTTCGACAAGTTGAGCTAAAAATAGAAGATATTGGGTTATGACAGCCAGTGATTGATTTATATTGACATGAATATACCTTTTTTGACTGCAATTTGATAACTTAAATGCTCCATATCTGCTGCTCTTTTCATAATAATCAAACATAAATCAAAGATATAAACAAAATTACTTTGAATTAAATATTTTTTTTCTCACCTGCTGTTGTTTGACGTTTGAGATGTCAAATCTGACAGTCAAATTAACGCCTTCAAGTCCAAACTCAATTTGTTGTTTTTTTGTTTTTTTTGGGTGGAAGTAGAATATTGATTCTACATACATATATATTAACATACTGGATTTTTGGATGGAGACTAGCAACAAACAAGCGTTGCGGCGACATTCATTCATTTCATACATTTTTAATGATTCGCTGATCCTTCATGAGGGTCGCCGGGTGGGATGTTCGGGTGAACTGACTCCACTTTATCAACGTTTTTGAAGTCGGGTTGGGAGCATGTCCACTACGGAATCAGACTATACACTACGAAACTACGAAGTAATCTTTTCTTTTGATCTCTACCCAGATTTCATAAGAGTTGGAAAAAATTCGAGTTAAAAACTGATAACTAAGCTTTGATACTTAACTCGGCTTTCCTCATAACAGATCAAAATTGATCCGGCCTGAGCCATCCTACACGATAACTCTGCACTGCCCCTTCCATCACACGTAAATAAGATACTTGAGCTTCTTCACCTGTTTCCATGGGATTCCACCGACATGCAGGCCTTCCACAAACAATCATCACTTTCATCGATGTTAATCACATCTCATTTATAGCGCGAAATACTTTCCAGGAGCACTTTCACATAAAGTAATTCATTCGCAAAATTAGACACGCATGATACTAGGTTCCTAAAATATATCCTACCACACTAAGCTTATGTGAAGCTATTTTAGAAACAATGGTTTTTACTTTGTTATGTGAATTAGTGGGTTGTTTGATCAATAATGGAATCCATTGACATTTTTATGATGTCAGTTTAGAAGTATTTAATATTTGTCACATAGGATTGAGCAAAGGCTTGATTCCTTGGAACAGAGTTCATTTAAGGCAATAAATAGTGCTGAATTAAATAAAAATAAATACATATCCAGTGCGGTAACTTATAGACAGCCAGGGCCTACCTAATCTGAATCATTTTTGTTGTACATGTATGTATATTTTTTGGAAAGGACATTTAGTTTTTGTTGCTCGAGACAAATAATAGCAAAATGCTGTGCTTTGAAGAACTTGTGTGTTTGTTGCTGGAACTCGAACTTGAACCCAAGTTTTTGACCTCACTCCACCGTCCAACGCACTTAAAACTGTGAATTGGCATATTTTTATGTAAATTACAGTAGTATTTTATTTACACTTTATTATGCTCTGGTCCATGTTTCTTATGAACCTTATAGCTCTTCATTAATTTCAAGTCAACTATAATTTATTTATATAAAATAAAAAAAATAACAACAAAGCTATATAAATAAATAACTCACCACAAAAAATAAACTACACTGTGTCTTCGCCTTCAAAAACCTTTGTCAGCTGACTCAAAACTGACGTTTTCGTTGTTATTCATTCCTGTGGTGAAAGTGTAGTTTTTTTTTTTTTGTACTTTTGTTATTAATCGAACAACTAAAATTACTAATTTTAATAATATTCCTAATAATTCCTTAAAATGGAAGGCGAAAAAATCGAAATGTGTAAAAGTCTGATAGAGTGGTTTAAGACACTGAATCTTAAATCGCCACACAGCAATGCGGAAGAGCTTAGTGATGGCGTAGCACTGGCCCAAGCCCTTAATCAATTTTCCTCAGAATCATTTACGGGTAATTGCAGTTATTCATGTTATTTCACTATAAATTGTAGAATTATTTATAATTTTCCATTTGTAGATTTATGGTTGTCAAAAATTAAGTCAGATGTTGGTTCCAATTGGCGTCTGAAAATGAGCAACATGAAGAAAGTCGTCGAGGGCGTGTACGATTACTACACCGATGTACTTAATTACACCCTCTCCGATTATCCCAGACCGGATGCACAGAAAATCGCAGAAAAATGCGATATGATTGAATTGGAGAGGTTGTTGCAATTGATTTTGGGTTGTGCTGTGAATTGTGTTGACAAACAAAACTACATTACACAAATTATGGAACTGGAGGAGTCACTGCAGCAGAATATAATGCGAGCATTACAGGATTTAGAGTCAACCTTACAGGGATCTTCACCTTCAAGAAATTCCATAAGTATGGCGAATTTTGATTTTAAGATTTTACAAGAGGAGCGGGACGTACTAGCACAGAAGTGTTTCGAATCAGAAAAGAGGGTATGTCTGTGATTTCTTTTGTTAAAATCCAGTTGAAATACATAGTTCTGATTTTTTCAGATTATTCTCTTAGTTGAAGAAAAGGCAAATATCCAACAAGAACTTGTGAAACTTCAGCTAGAAATGGAGAAACATGAAAATTCCTCAACAATTGGTGAGGATGGCACATCGCTGGGGCCTATGCAACCGGGATCAGCACGTTATAATGAACTTCGCCGTCAAATGGATCTATTAAAAGAAGAACTCTTACAATCTGAGACTGCTCGAGAAGACTTGAAAATCAAAACTCAGCAACAGGAGAAAGAATTGGCGGCTTTACAACAAAAAATTGATGAACTTACGGTAACTAATTGAATTATTCATACTTTTATTGTGTGTTCAATGTTACAAAATATTTTTCAATCAATATTCATCGATTCAATTGTTTTGTACGTTCATACAGCAACATACCGCAGAACTGTCTCAGCTTAAGGATGAAGTTGATATTCTTCGTGAATCAAACGACAAACTAAAAGTTTGCGAAGCACAACTGATTACGTACAAAAAGAAGCTGGAAGACCACAACGATCTAAAGAAGCAGATAAAAATGTTAGAAGATCGTAGTGCTGAGTACTTGCAACAGAATGCTGCTTTTGAAGAAGATGCAAAGAAATTTGCCACAGTGAAGGGGCAGGTAGAGCTCTATAAAAAGGAGGTAAGTTGGGTGGATATTTAGTATGTTATTCGATGGGATTGATTGGTAACTGTTTCCAGATCCAAGAGTTGCATAAAAAACTTGATTTTGAGCTAAGTAAGAACGTCAAATTGGAGTTCGATAATAAAAACTTGGAGAGCAACTTGAACGCTCTGCAGAGAGCCAAAGAGAGTTTACTGAAGGAAAGGGACAACTTGCGAGAAGCTGTTGATGAATTGAAGTGTGGGGAACTGTCAACCAGAAAAGGTATGCTATTACATATTTAAAATCTTAGGAGAAAGTAAGAAGAGTTAGGTAAGTGGGTGAATTAACACGAAGTATAGTTCAACAAGGCTAATAATGTAATGGTCATCGAAGTCGTAAACGCAAGCTATTATAAGGCGAAAAGTTTTTTGGAAATAGTTGCCTGCTGGACAACAGAAAGAGAATTCATACATTTTTATTTGGAAAGTTTGCTGCACAATATCTCTCAGTATTAGTTGCTGTTACATATTGTCGTGAGGTCATGTCTTATTATCTCTTTTGTTTTCCTTTTTACTCTATACTAAGCAAAGGTCCTCTGCAAAACTTTTCCAGCAGATTCGGCTTAGTACTGTCGTTTTAGTGGCTTTCCACGAGGCGTTGCTTAAAGTTGTTTTAAGTTCAAGGAGCGCTGATCTTCTCCAAGTTTTATTTTGTTTTGATCGTCCTCGACATCTTCACTGTAGACTCCAGTCCAAGGCTATTCTAGTGATGCTGTTGACAGGGTTTCTTAGGGTTGTGACCTGTCCATCTTTTCTTTAAATTTCACGAAGTATTACATTACAAATGATGCCGGGCCAGAATACCCTACCCTCTGATGGCTCCTGTTGAGGAACACTTAAAGACTGTTTGCTACCTACCAGATTTTAACTTTCTTGAATTTTTTTCTAGACAGCGGTAACACAATGTCAAAAGAACTTCAATCGCCAGGTTTAATCGAGAAAATCGAACGTTTGGAAGCCGAAAATAAGGCCTTACGGGAAGGTCAAGGTGGGCAGACAGCCTTAGCGGTAAGAGTATTACCATGGTATAGTAAACCAGGTCATGTTGAGTTGTTTTTGTTTTCTGTTTTTAGCAACTTCTTGACGATGCAAACAAACGAAATGAAAACCTCAGGGAACAACTCAAATCAGCAAACGAACAGATTCTTTCCTTGAAGTTAGCCTCCACTAGTATCGATCCTAAATTAAAAGGGTAAGGTTAATCTTTATCGTTCTTTTATCTTTGTATTAACATGTTTTTACTTTTAGTGGTGAAATGGACAAACATCTTAAGCAGTTAATCGAATTGAACGAACAAAAGAGTAAGCAATACTCTTGGAGACACTGCAAGCTTACTAACAAAAAACTATATTTTTCAGCGTTGCAACTTGAAGAATCGTTGCAACAAAATGCCAGTTTGCAGGGAAAAATCACCCAATTGGAGAGCACGGTAACCGCAAGGGAACAGGATCTACAAGCATTCGATGTTAAATATCGAAAATGTGTAGAAAAGGCCAAGGAAGTGATTAAGAACCTCGATCCTAGAGTAGCAAGTGGTAAATAATTTATATATTAAACTTCTGATTCCACATACAATTGCATTGAAAACAATTTCTTTTAGTTATCGAAACAATCGGACTTGAAAAGAGTCAAGACACTGAGCCGGAAAGTAAAGCTGGCATGAGCCTTATGGAGGAACAGCTAATGACGACCGCCTTTTATAGGTAAACAATCGCTTTTTCAAAAATTCTTTTGTCGTTATCTTTTATATTTTTATTCTTACAGACTTGGTATCAATGCTCAACGAGATGCGGTTGATACAAAACTTGCCATGCTTATGGGTCAAGGACAAACGTTCCTAGCCAGACAGAGACAGTCAGCGCCACGAAAGTCTGTGACCAGTTCATTCAAATCCAAATAACATATCTTATGTGAATTGGTGGAAATGGATCTTTTTATTCGTTTAGAAAATAAGTGTTTCGTTTGTTTTTTTGTTCTTCCTATTTATTTATCCATCACATTAGCCTCTTAACAGTTTTATTATTTTTTTTATCCTTCTTTCTTTCCCCAAATAATATATTACCTATATATAAATATATTTACACGTTTTAAAATGGTTGTTTCATTTGTGAATTGCAATATGCAGAGAGGTTTAAGTTGTTCCCTGACCGTTCCTCCAAGATAAACAAATTTGATGTTCAAGACTGCTCTAAGAAGAGGAGTTACATATGTACGTAGATTGATTTGCCATTACCTCCAGTATTATGAACAAAGAGAGCAACAAAATTACGTTACGAATGAGAGCAACGACGGAAGAGAACATAAGTTATAAATGCAGGCTAAGGTCGAGATCATTTGAAATGTTACATCGAGAAGTTTTTTTTGAGTTCTGACGCCTACTACAAACATGATGAGCTCAAACGGTCGCCACTGGATTAAAGGGTCTAGAGTTTGTTCTGTTATTGAATAAGCGTAAACTCTTAACAGACTACCTCACCGATGGTGGGTTTAGTTGCTCTAGCTTAAGAAATATTGAAACTATAGTAGATCAGTAAGAAATATCGTCCTACATCCTACAAGGTTTGGAACTTATGCCAGATCGAGGGTAGTTTTATCCTTATTTTTGTATGTTGCTAGGGTTTATGACATGTCTTTCAATTCTGTTACTGAAGAGCGCTCAAATTCCATTCGCAAAGCAATTCAAATACATATTTAGAACTTAAAACTAATCATAGTCCTTCATCTCGTATGAGGTGTTAAGCCAGTTCACAGCCCTGGGCTTGAAGCCTCAAGTATTAAAAATCATCTTTTTGTATAAATAGAAGGCGATGTATGTATGTTTCTTCAACTTACTCGTGGGTGGAAATGATCAGCACGGTATCTGACTTCATGTCAAAATTACTCTGTTTCATGAGATACCGGAGATCTGTTGCTGAACATAAAGGGACTTCTGTGGTGTACTGATGGTTCAAAGGTGTCTATGCCCCTAACCACAAAATCTCAAAGGCGTTTGGAATGTGTCCTAGTGTCTTTCAGGCTGAATTATATGCGCCAATATCATTATCGATTCCGGTATCAAGGGAGCAAGCATCAATATATTCACTGACAGTCAAGCAGCGCTCAAGGCACTGGGTTCCCATTACTGTAACTTAAAGGTCGTTTTCGGCTAATTCAATACACTCCAAGACCTCTCAAAGGGGAATAAAGTCAAGCTCTGGTGGGTACCAGGGCACAGAGGTATTGAAGGCAATGAAATTGTAGACCAAATTGCCAGGTAAGGCTTTTCAGAAAGGTATATAGGTGCCGGACCCTTCTGCGGCACCCCTACTTCCGCGTTCAGAATGAGTCTGGGTAGCTGGAAAAAAACAAAACCTTCTATTCTACTAGAACAACATTCAGGGACTTAGACAGGCTTAAAGAGCCATCCGACCCCTAAACAAAACCACTAAAAATATTCTCTATCATAAAAGGGACGATATCAGAAGGCTTGCCGGCTTCCTCACCGGTCACTGCAGCCTCAGATATCACTTACATAAACTAAATAAAGTTCAGGAATCTGAATGCCGACTTTGCTTGTAAAATCAGGAAACGCTTTCTCCATAAAGAATTCCTAACACCGGAGGACATTCTTATTGTCTCGACTGGAGATATCCTCAACTTCATTAGGAAGATAGAGGATCTCCTTGTCTAACTGGCTCCAGGCACAATAGATCTTTCAGATCGCAGAGCCTTATATAGGTACTCGTGGCCTTAAATACCATCCATATAAATGTTCTTGAAGGTACGTACGGATCGATCATTTAAATGCGATTAACTCCCAGACCTCGTTATTTGCTCCAGCCATTCACTTGTGACAGTGCTTGGTTGAGTCTTTCACATAAATAAATATAATAAACATTAACATTTAAGAAATATTTTTTTATTTATACACATTTTGCAGTATATATTCTCATATAATCCTTTTTTGTTTTTTTTTTTTCTCATTGTGTTTAAATTCTCTTCATTTCATTATGCTATACTTCAAATAAATATCTAACAATTAATCATTTTCACAGAATGAAACAGCTATCTAATAATTTACATTAGAAGCCTCTAGTTATTATTTTTATTTGCTTATAGTAGTAAAATAATGATTCTAATAACAATAACGTAACCGAAAACTAAAGTTGTACTCGAATAATAAAAAAAATAAATAAAAATAAATTTAATGCTAAATGCATATAGACGGTGGATTAGGTAATAAATACTTTTTTTTTGTTTTCGGTTTAGGAATAAACAAAAAAATAAAATAAAAAAATTAATTGTTCAAAATAAAATATTGGTTAGCATTCCTTTGGCACAGTTTCAGAAGTCGTAACGTTATTCAAAAGCTGAAATACACAACAAAGACTTTGGTTTGCTTTTCTTCATCTCCTCTGGGGTAGCAAGAGCGAGCTGAATAATTTACATTAGCATTAGACATCCGTTGAAGTCTACCAAGGACGCCACATATTCTCATCCATTTGCCTGGACTCGGCAGCAAATGGGCCTCCACCCTCTTGACGGTTTAGGTAGTTTTGATTATTTTGATTCTGATCCGAATTTTCCATGTTCATGTCGTTATCACCATCGTCGACACTTATTGATTTCGTGGAAAGCATTGGAGGCGGGGTTACTGGGGCTTTTTCAATATCAACATCGATTTCCGATGAAGTTGATTGTCCAATGAGTGCTGGTGAGGACTGCAGGTGCTGTTGTTGATGTTGTTCCATCTGATGTCCAGAGATAGGGCTATGCCTAGGTGAGTTTGAGGCAATGAGTGAAGGCCCTGCACACGATGCGGGAATTGATGATGCTTGAACCATGGCTGAGTTTGGGGTTGCGGTGTTCTCATCCCTTGGAAGTTCCATTGAGCATTTGTCATAGCTTTCCAATTTATCACTGACAATGGACGCCGATTGATTTCTGTTTAATTCAATTAGCCGTTCGAAGTCAGTGCGGGTTGCGATAGGATCAACAATTGGCTGAGTGCTGAGACCTAAAGCGGCGGCTAATTGCATGTAGTGTGGTGGTAAGACTAGAACATTGTTGGAATCGCCCACTTTAAGGTTTTTATATGCATCCAAGGTGCAGGGCTGGAAAAATAAATTATAATTTATTTGTTATTAAAATTGAATGTGGTTTGATGGTTGTAATCATATTTGTAACTAAACTTCATGAAAGTGTAGCCAGCCATTTGAAACGTTTAGTTTTCTACTTATTTCAGATGAGGACCAGCTAAATGACAGCAGGTATTTGGAAAGATCCAAACATTGTTGGATTGAGGATCGACGCTGTTGAAACTGAAATCATCAGCTTTGCAACGAACTCATCAGTTTTCGTAAAAATTGCTGTATAACCGGTAAACAGAGTAGAGAGCTTCCAATATCTTGGAAGTATTGTCTAGACTCTAGAGCAATAGTCGAACCGAATAAGATATTGTCAGCCAATCAGTTCGACAAAGCAAAGTTCACGTGGCGCCTAGGCAAAGTAGAGGCCACAGGAGGGAATGCGACCTATCCTCGACATCGCTGAACTCCACAACCCGCAGATTCCAAAAAAGTTGAATGAACCTGCATTTATATATTTTCAGACAGGGAGGCCCTCAAGGTTTACACGATAGGGTCGAAGCTTATCTAGGACTGTTTTGAACCTTGTTTCAACAAATGTAGTCACGGTGGCCTGGATTCCAAGGCATGAAGGCTTCGAAGGAAATGAACGGATGGGCTGTGTAAAGAAAAGGGGTGCCTGCCGTCCACCAGTTGGAAGCTAATTGACTGCCACTGTCCACTCAGATTCTACATGTAAGGGTATCGAATACAGGTATCTGCCTGCTTCGTGGCAATCAAAGAAAGGCTCCATTCATATGGTAGGGATGTTGATCTTATAACTGGAAAATTTGGATTTTCTTCGGTCGAATAAATACTAGCTAACATTGGAAGGTTTCAAAACACAGAAGACTAACTGGAAAATTTGGATTAACTTCAGCCGAATAAATACTAGCTAACATTGGCAGGTTTCAAAACACAGAAGACTTAGGGTGCGTTCAGATGTGTCCTCTAAGGATTTTTCTCCATCGTACTCACTTTATTCCGAATATCGCCCGCACTTAGGCCAGAATTTACATCGACCATCCCCGAAGATGTAGCCATTGGGAGTCTGAGATTATCTATGCTGCTGTCTGTTGCATCCATTTCCTGTCCACGATTATTATTTTCATCCTACAGGTGGTAATGGATTTTGTGAAAATAACAATTTATTTTTTTATTTAATTTAAAATTAATTTACTTGAGTGTTAGCGTGCTCAGAAGATGTCGAGGATATCGTATGAGCAGTAATGTTTACCCTGGTTGCCTTACTAAAATCCAATGGATTAGAATCTTGGCTGCTGTAGTCCAAGGAGTTGTCATCTTGCCTGAAATTTACACAAAAATATTAAATTTGTTAAGATTCCAGCTCTCATTGGTGGAGGGGTCTGAAGATTGTGTCTAACTTACGGTTTTTTAGCGCAATTGATCTCAAAACAACTACTTGATGGACTATCAGCATAAGCTGTTGTATGTGGACATATTTCGACATCGATCTCGGCAATACACTGATCTAGATGCCGCAAAAGTCGAGCTTTTGATCCTGGATCAGCAAGAGATGGAAGATTTGGAAGAGGTGGTGGTTCAGGCGTAGCAAGGTATCTGGCAACTTCACGCGCACAATCCGTATATCCGGCTCGATATTTATTGATCGCTGTAGTAGAACATAGGAATATCCTAGAATTAGGGAGTTTTTTTTCTTTCTGGAGACTTGAACTACTTACTGGGATCATCTAGATTTCTATGTCGTTGAAAGTGTCTCACTGTTAACTCAAGAATATCGGCCTTTTCCAACTTTGTGTGTTTTGTTTGTCCATCGGCACCTTTGGTATTGGCTTTTGTTGACTCAAGAATAAGAGCCTTGAGAATGGCCAAACTCTGATTGATGCGTGCTCTTCGTCTCTTCTCCATGAGAGGTTTATTGGTTCGTTTCGTAACTTCCTGACTAGAGCTTACATTTTGCGTTGATGTAACCAAACCAATTGTTTTCGAGTTAAGCAGAGCGCCGGGCTGTGAAATTCCTAGACCTTAAATTAAAAAAAAAAAAAAATGTTTTTCAAATAAATTTAAATAAATATGTACTAAGGTATGTTAATGAACTTGAAGTCAAGAATTCGAGAAGGACAACTGAACATGAAATGCCGACCATCGACTTTATCCATTATATTTATGTAGATATGAATCAAGACCCCATAGATCCCTACTGTGGTGGATGTCTGAAACACTTTTAAGTCAGATAATCTATAACCTTAAGCCCGTAAAGTCAGATGTCAATTTTCGGACTCCGTTTTTAAGAATTAACAGCGAAGGAGAGTTTCGCGCGAGAAATCCTTTCGTTTTCCGTAAAGGTTGATGGTGGACAGAATAAGGATGTGAAGACAGGCTCCATTTTTCTTGACGACTCAAACGAATTTGGTTTTGATTAAACAAGTGGATCATTAAAAATCGAAGACCAATGGAAGACGTTGATGCGGCTTACATTAAATTTGATGACATCTGAGTCAAGAGAACGCTTTTCTTTCTAAGGTTTTAGCTCAAATATTTTGAGAGCGATTGCTCCTTACACCCTGGTTAACAAAGCTTGATCAAAAGGTCTCAAGTCGTCGCAAACTATGCTCAATTTCTATTCTCCGCTGAAAAAGGAGCGAAGGATAGGTTTTGAAATCTTGAATACTGTTCCTTTCTTCGGATGGGAAACATTTAAGGCCAAAAGTCCTTTGAAAATATATGCTCCCATTAACGATTTATAAGTTTGAACTAACTTTTAGAAGCACATCTTGCGGAAACTTATAAAGTTGCTCTTTCATAGGCATTTACAAAACTAAGGATTGTATCCTTTATGGTTTAAGGTCATTTAAGTCGCCGAAAAACAAGGATTTTCGTTTTAAGCTGAGATATGCAGAGAAAGTACACAGAAGATGGGTGGTGCTTTCTTCTGTCTTTTCAGCGCAACAGCTCCTACAGAAGTAATTGCAGGGTACATCCCTTCGTTAAGCAAGTTTTCCTATTAGACAGTGCCCTACGAAGGCTTCGGTTGTGAATATTTTTTTTATTTTTTTTTTATAATTCACTAGCGCTAAAGGGGTTATGAACAACCTTATGATGCTATTCACACAGCGCTAGTGTTGGTGTAGTGATTTTGAAACGCAGGTGGTATTAGGTTTCAGTTTTTTTGCTCCGAGGGCGGTGTCCAGAATGACTGGGGAGAATTATTGGTACTGTTGCCATTGCTTATAATTCACAGTATTTCTTTCGAACATCCCAATGTCATTAGTACGATCAACACATTCAAGCCATATGACCACCCTACTGCCAGTGTTATGCTTATGCAGTAAGTTGACGTCAGCTTTTTTCGCAGTTGATCGATTTTTTTTTTTGACATCGAGATTCGAACCTGCAACCTTCAGCGTGATACGCGATGATGTAACCACTACACTATGTCCACTTATTAAGCGTAAGCAGAATTGGTTGAGTTCTCTTTTTAAGTATACGCTTGGACTAAGGTTGGGTTTTCCTTTACTGCGTAATCCCTCCAGTATGAATGCAAAGGCTGGAGGGCTGTATATGTCCTACGATGGAATTGAATTGTCGCTGTAAAGTCCATATAGCTCGTTGTTACATCTTCTCCTTCGCACTAAGTATACAAAAATATGAATGGCGGCACTAGCATAATTAGTTTTTTGAATGTACAACGTTCCTTTAGTCGTTCTTGAAAGAGTTTGACTTCTTCAGGTTTTTCTTAGGCGAAAGTAATAGCAGTTTACCAAAGTTATTTGATCTCTGCACTCTCTTAGTGCCACTTTCAGAATTAACTGCAGAGCCTTTGACATCTCTTTGAAATCTCGTAAAGATAGACTGAAAAATGCTCTAGGAAAAATGGTAATACAACATCAACTTGATTTGGTCCAGCAAAAAGGGGCTTCACATTCAAGTTCTCATGATTTAAATGCAATGAAATCCGTTTACGATGACTTCGCTTATAACGACTAACCGCTTTTAGCGACGTGACACAACAACAAGTTAGGTTTCCGTATAATAGAAGAGTTAAGATTTCCAATTCATTTTGTGGAATTCTACTGTACTTAATTTAGGCTTGACTCTCGAAAACTCTTGTGCCACGAGATTCGAGTGCAAATAATTAGTTATACGCCATTTTTTTGTTTCCTAAACTCAAAGTTTGATTTGGACAAGAGAGATTTTCATGGAACGATAAAGTCATCGTATCCGTAGACAGACATTGGGACGGATTAAAGAAGTGGGAGCATCGCTGGGAAAGTCGACTTTAAAGAAGATAACAGAGTTTGACCATTATTTATGCGAGTTAGAGAGTAATTTGAATTTAAGCAAAGACTGAAATGAAGGTCGTTATATCTAACGAACAAAGGGACCTTATACACACGCACAGAAAACCACATGCTTTTTCATTTTAAACTAAAGTTATAGGATCACTTATGGGAGCACCTGGAAAAGCTCTCAAAATGGAACTCAACTTCCAGACAATTTGATTGTATGTCCTGCTTTAACTCGAAGCACCAGGCAAAAATATTTCCGCATGAGGTTTATCTCCCCAGAAACAGATAACCGTTCATCCGTAACCACGATCCAGAGGTTCCTCCATCACCTTGATCTTGCTAAGGATCAACATTTTCCAGTTGAAGTTAAACCATAATCGACACAAAAGATCGTCAAGTCGCAGTGCCTTTCTGGTCAGATCTGATAAGGCCCCTCAGATCCTTGTAGTGGCTAAGCAAAATGGGTGCCTTTCGGTTCAGTCTGAGAAGATACAAATTCTCTATTATTACAGGTTAAGAAAATATAGAAAGATGGTGCAGAATTTCAAGGCAATCGCAGAGTCATAATCTAATATAAATTCTATGTAACTGTTCACACAAGTAGACGAGCTATCTATTAAACATCTGCAGACTTAAGGCGTTGAAAAGTCATAAACGCTTGCGAAGATAAATTTGAAAGTAATTGTGATAAGACAAATTTAAGGGAAGGTTTTTGTCTGAATTCTATTGTACCTAGAAAAATGCGTGATATCTTTGTTGGAATTTGACGAGGAATGGAAGATATAGCAAAGTTTCAACGGTTTTTACCTATAAGTAACAAAATTCATCAAGAGAGTGTTGCAAAATCAATTTATGTCAACCTAATGCACTATTTGCTGATAAAATAAAAAATACATTATCTTCGATTTGTCTTAGGCCATTCTATCAGGGCACTGTCCTTCAGCCAGACTTTGACAAAGTCTAAGTCAAAGTCTTATAGAAACGGCCATTTGTAGATACGTATTGTAATGACGTTTTTGTAGTTCAAGAGGTCTTTTATTGTCTAGGTACTTGGGAATAGCCTGCAATAGTGAAGCTGTGAAATTCAAAAAACAGTTTCAAACGTTCATTCAGACCACCCTCCATAAGATGGTCATCATCTCAGCCATAAAGCATGGTATAATTTGAATATTTTCAAAAATTAAAGAAAATATCGTTACTCGTTCTTCAAAATAACGTTCGATCTTGACTTTATTTTGACAGTATGGATAGCTCCGGGAAGTTTGTGGTAAACCAGATTAGTTTTTGATTACTAAGACACTTTATTTGGCAGACAAATATTTAGGCAAATTTTGCGACCACAGATATCGATCTATATTTTTACGTGCTCTTCTTCTGTCTTATTACAGAGGACCAGCATCAAGAAGAAATCAAGAGTAGAACGAACTTTTGGCTACATTGGCACCTTTTTTTATCAAAGACTTACGCACGTTGATGGAGAATAATACGATGGATAATCTGAAATTGAAAAGTTTTGGAAAAAGCCACAACTATTCACTTTCTATCTTATCTACTCAACTATAACCCCGCAAAGAAAAACGAATGGTCATTCACACAAATGCCGACGCAATTCTACTCACACATAATACATTAACCATACTCTATGCTTATTTGCCTTCTTAAGGTTTAGATTGCAAATTTTATATCTGCGAGTATAAACAATACAATCCAGCAATCCTTGCTTGAAAATAAACAACGCAATAGTAACACCTCACATTCTCGTTGCAGACACTAAAAATTTCTCAAATTTGACAGCCAATGAACTAATTGAATAAGTCCTTGAACAAAAACAAAAATAAATAAATAATCTATACACCAAACAGGTCAACATTTTCAAATGAACAAGAGCTCCCCTAAATTAATATACCTATACCACGCGTACACGTTAATCCGTTGAACAAAAATGTGTCCTTATCTCACTAGATCATAGAGGAGGGTAGTTAGAAACTCTAATCTCAATACTCCACGACATGTGTGTACAAAGCCCGTGCAAAACGCTAAACAAAAACAAAAATAAAAAAATAAACGAAAAACTTGTATAATTTGTCGCACTGATAAGCGTGCAAAATTTCCACACTATAGACCACAATAGATGCACGCTTGTCATGCGGGAGGGTTGGGAACAAAAGCCAAACGCAATGCATTCCGTACGAGATACCATTATCAGAGTGTCAGCGTGGATAAATATCCGTACCTAGCCCATAGGCCGATGAAGTCAATGAGTAATCGTCAAACATTTGATAGGATTTGCCAGTGTGAGAGGGTGGTTGGTGTTTTTTTTTGTTTTTTTTTTTATAAATAATGTTTACCAGTAGTTGATTTATTTTTAGCGTAATCCTTTTCGCGTTTTGCAGTCATTTTATTTTTAAATAAATTTTCTAAATCACACACACTGGTTTAGATGCACATTTATAAATATTTTTCTTATTTTTTAGGTTTAACTGTGAAACATCACTAAATTTTGACATAAAAACATTTCACTGTTGAAGTTCATTTCGAATTACCAACGGTTACGATTCAAGTGTTCCAAAAAAAAAAACAAAAAAACAAAAAAAAAAATTTTGAAATACACCACTTATAGCAGACAAACTCGCTCGCCACTATTACAATCACCGAGGAACCTAGCCCGAAACACTTCCTTACCGCAAGAAGTCATCCTTTGAACTAAACCGAATCGAAACACCGAAATCACTGAAACATTATCCTGCTAAAAAGAGCCGACACCGACACCGACACTGACGAGGACGAGGACAACGACGACGACGACGACGACAACGACGACAACAACCACGACTTCAACGACTCCAACGAGGATGACTGTGAAAAGCTCCACTGCCTGTGTGCCTTTAACCGTCCTCCGGCATGTGACTCCTCTCTATGGTGAAACCTTTTCTATACCAACCAACGACTGGCAGCCAACACACTTTCTCCCACTCGGCATACACAAGTGTATCTCTGACTGAATCTCTGTGCATGTATGTATGTTGGTATATGCGTGTGTATCTATGAGGATCACCTCCAAAGGGATGAGGGATGAGAGAGAATAGCCACCGTTCGCCGACCCTTATACAGCAGAGGTTACCATATCGTCGCAGCAGATACTTATCCCATCGCCCATCCCATTTGCCACCCATCCCGGGTGTATTGGCGACTTTAACTTGAAAGTGCCGTTCTGGGATGAAAACAACCATCACACGCCACTGCTAAGCTTTCCTCTTTCCTTTCAACCCCAATCCCCCCTAGGCCAACTCGGATGATGTCGACAGCGCGGCAGCACACAATATCTAACGGTGCGGAGAGTAACTCACAGGCGCAAAAAAATACACAAAGAAAAAAAAAAAAAGAAGGAAAACCCAAAGTGGAGAGAAAAAATCACCCCAAAGCCACCCCCTTATGAAAAAAAAAAAAAACATAAAACCCTCGCCCTGCACAAAGTGAGAGCGACAGAAAAAAATAAATATAGAGCTGAGGGAAAAAAATTTGCCGAACCGAACACCAAAAGCACCCTGAGGGGCGAAGGGTAAAGAATGGGGTGTGAAAAAAGTGGTCTTGTCGTCGTCATCGCCATCGTCGTTGTCGTCGTCGTCGTCGTTGCTGTCCGTCGTAGGTGTGGGAACTACCTACCGACCTACCAACTACCACGTAAGTGTGGTGAGAGGAAGCACGCGCGCAGGATAACAAAACAAAGCAACAAAAGCTGTAAAGCACGACATCGCGGCACTTTGAACCATGAGTCTAGTGCCAAATGTTTATACTACCACTCTCCATGGAATAAAATTCCCCCAAATCTATATGCTATAGCTGGTGTATAGATACGACTACAAGTAAGTAGATACTTTTTTTATTTTGGTATGTATCTGTGTATGTAGGCATGGATGAATGGATGTGGGTATTGCTGGCGCACACGGCAGCACCAAATGAATCCAGTCCAAAACGAATATATCTGTATCTATATCCAACAGAAGCAGCAGAAGTAGCAGCAGCAGCAGCCAGCAAAGGAAGCACAAACAAGCGCACAGATGCTATTCCAAAGTCCTGCTTCTGCTTGCCTGCCATATCGCAATGAATGGTGGTTTTGAACGTAATCAGGCAAACTGTGTACTTTGCAGTTTTACTGAATGAAATTTGAACAATTGGTGGGTAGGTAAGCTCTCTATAGATGGTGCTATTGTCCAGTTATATATGGGCCATCTAATTGCCTATTGTTTCGCCTACTAAGAAGTCCAAACTTCTCCGGTGAAAGTTAGAGAAAGACCTCCTAACTCATCAAAAGGGTTCAATTCTTTTCTATATCAAGTCTCTCTAGACCAGGGCACTGATGTTCACGGAGATCATTAAATTGTAAAGTCAAAGCCAGTTTAAGCCATAGGTTAAGTATATGATTGCTGTTATTCACAGAAATGTTAATGCCTTCCTTAGACCCTATAGAGTCCATTGTGTACAATTTGTTGAAAACCCTGGGAACTTAGAACTTCAGTCAACAGCTAGTTAAAGCAGCTCAGATGCTCAGATAAATGTGTGAATCTCTAAAACGCCAAGTTTTATAAGTTCTCTAGTCCTAAAAATGAGCTACATGTGAAGATCTGTGGCTCTTTCAAGCCTTAAACTGTACTTCTATGATTTTGATGGGTCCTTTACAATAAATTTCTAGGAATATATGTGTTTGATAGGTTCTGGTCGACATTTTTCTTCTTCACCTTGACGGATCTGAAAGACCGACTTACTTTTATTCCATTGTGACCAAGCTTGTTAATGGCTTATTGATCATGCCCATTAGATCTTTAAGTCAAGAGTGGGAGTAGAGTCAGTTGTTAGATGGAATTATTATAGGAGTAGTTTTTTTGACACAATTTATTGCTCAAACCTATCACATCCTAATTCACGTACCTCAAGCTCAATCTCTCTTATTATAGCCAATTAAAATGGATTCCTTGATTATTTAAGCTTCATAGATGGCTAGCGTCTTCACTAACAGTTAAACCACACAAGATCACCATTGCTCAAGGCAGACAAAACATTCATTTCGTCAGTCATACCCAAGTATTCATTAGGAATCACGATTCTGAGGTTCCTTTATAATCTTGATCTTGCTCAGGATCACGACTTCCTCTAGTTGTAGGAGAACTTTGCTTGGCACAAAAGATCTTTTAGGTGACAGTATTTTTTTGGTTTTCGTCAGGATAGGTAAGAGACTCCCCCACTGAGTCTAAGGCTGGAAATGTTATTACGGTCATTGCTGGTCGGGCCCGTAGAAAATTCGGTTCCAAAACGTGGGATCCAATGGTATCCATTTACCTGATCCCACAAAACAGTGTAACAACCCAACTGAACATGAAGCAGAACAGTTGAGGGGCACTGTTTGCTTTGTTAAAGGCCTTATGCACAAAAAGTTATAGTCCGTAGAAATTATATGACTCATTGTTCAAATTATTTTCAAGGATTTAACAGTCTCCCTTTCTAAGTAAAGTTCATCTCTAACGTATACATTTCAACTTCATCAGTTTGAATGTGGGCTGTTGCCACTCTGGTTCTCGTTTGGTTCTTCTGAACTTTCCATTCACATTTAGATACACATTCCTATACACGAAAACCCATCCAGCATTGACTGTTCATGGCACCAGAGCGCCATGAACCAGAGTGCGCGTAGGTATGTCTCACACAATTATAAGGCACACGAGGGTTTTGCCTGCGCCCGAACGTCTAAAGCCGGATGGGGAGAGACTAACAACGAAACCAACTGACACGAACACGACAAATCGCACAGGGCAGGGGCAATACATTTCACTGCTTCGGGATTTGATTCCTCCATCGTGTAACTATAGCGATAGATTGAGCTCGTACAGCAAGGATTTTATCCTTCGTTCGCCCCAAGTGAGGTCCTTTTTGACTGAGAAAACCAAAACCCTCCTCGTCCTCTGCCCTCATTAAATGGCAAATTTTCTTACACTTCTTGACTTGCATTTAAATAAATGGCACTGAGCGCAGTCAGGAAGCAGGGGCAGGTACTTGTTACCTGAAATCAGGTACCCACAAGGAATTCGTTGGAAGTTTTTTTTTACGACTCAATAAAATTCACCACATGCTTCTGCCATCAACCCTTAACGTGATCCCTGGTAATCTACAGAGGGTTGCAAGTTATACTTCTTCCGTCGTGGTACGCGTTAAATTCTGGATTTGCCATGAAGGTCCAGATAGCAGGTTTCACTGGTGGGGAGGTTTGTGTTTTTTTTTTGTTTTTCTTCCCTATGCTGCTACACTTGCCATGGCTAGCTACCACTTGTGAAACTACTCCGGAACTGCTGCTGGCTGATGGTAGTACTTGTACTTGCTGCAGGCAGATGGGAAAGTTGGGTAAAAGCAGTCATCAAGAGCATCATCTCCCATGTTGTGTTGTACAGGCGACAGAGAAGCCGCCATCGTCGTTTATAGTTTAGGGCGATAGCGACTGGGTTTGTCAACTTTGATGGGTGGGAAGTGAGGGGTTGTTCATACAGAGTGTATCTGGAGGACAAACAGAAGGCAACAGCATAGTCACACAGATTTCGATTCGAGTGGGATGTTATGACATCGTAAAGGGACAGCAGATAGTTTGGTGCCAGAGAACGGCAAAAGAACCCCTTGTAGTCTTTATGATAACGACATTGGTTCGATTCAGTTCTAACGTCAACGCACCCAACAGTGTCGCAGTGAATCATCCACAGTTTGTGTACATTCATCCTACACAGAATTCTAAACAAGTTACCGTCTGATCCTTAAGCTTAGATTGATTATGTGAAAACACCACCACCACCACCACCGCCACCAGCAGAAAAGCAAGCAACAGAAACACTGTGCGACGGAATAAAGCCTTGATGAAATCAGGCCGACCTCCACCCCCGCATACCGTACCGACTACAACAATTCAGTGTGCGGCAAATTGTGAAAGAGGATGTCTGTTCCGAGGCAATAATGGCTCTATGGGTCGATGGTGTGTGAACTGGGAGGGTTCGAGTAGACATCCGACACTGGCGACACTCTGTTCACGGCACACGACAATGTCTCACTCACCCTCCATCCATGGCGCAACATAATGCCATGCCATGCCATGCCATGCCATTCCATGCTACGACGACATGCCGTGCCACCCCAATTCCGCCGATAATAAGCGGCGTGTCTCCATTGTGCAAACTTCAGAGAGAGTGTGCCAATAATTCATTCAACTTTTCGGGCGTGGGTGGGTTGGTGCAAATAAGCTCGTTTTGACGTTAAAAAAAAACAAAAAAAAAAAAACCTTCCACAATTTGAGTCATCAGTAATTGGGTGAGGGTTGGGCCAGCTAATGGCGGGTCTCCCACCTAAGGTGAGTCTTTACTTGGCTTTGTGCTTAACCACCACCGAGTTCCGTGCCCCACCGTTAATTTTTATACATTTCCCAGGGTTGTGGTGGCTACCAGAGAAAGTAATACCGTCCACCATGTAGATGTGTATAGATAAAACTGCCTATAAAAGTCAGTGCCACGACGACGACTTGGAGGACGACGTCCGACACAAACCTGCTCCAGCCAATTTACTATGTAATTCTTTATCCATTACTATCACTTCATGACGGCACGGTGGCAATGCCCATCCCTTGGCATTTGCCACAATTACTCTCGTGCGCTCACCCTCGCCCTTGGGCTTCAACCCTCTTTAAGGGTGGTGGTGGCGACGATGGCTATGGTATACTACAACCAGACGTATAGCTATAGCTAGGGGAGATAAAATGCTCCGCAATTACCACTAAGGCCACATCTAACGAAGCCGATGATTTCTATAAAAAGTTTTTTCCTTTTTTTTTCTTTTATTTTGTAGCCTCCACCCTTGGAGTGGATTTTGTGTGTGTGTTTTTTTTTAGGACTTGAGGGTTTCCAGGGAGGTTTCCCTTTTCTTTTCTTTCTTTTTTGTGTGAATTCTCTTTTTTTCTCGGTTCGTATTTTACACTTTACAGATACGGACAAGGACCGTCGTCCATCGTTTATGGGAGTAGTAGCTATATGTACAGTGGTGTTGGAAATTTGAAATCCACTGACACTGTTATGATCTGGAAGCTGATGGACTTTGAAGAGATTGCGTGCAGAGAAGAAACTGAATGTGTCTTCTCCTTCATCCATTTAGCAGGAATGGATCTAGTTATTAAAAATTGTTTGGCCTCCTATTCTAGTTTACTCGGAAAATACCTGGAGAATGCTCTAGCTCGATGTGTAACCTGTAATTACGTCATGTGTGCTGTCGAAGTTGGCACTCAGTCTTTCTATTGATTTATTCGAATGCATGCCAGCCTTTATACCTTTGCAATTGCTTTAAGATTCGTAATTTTATTTGCACCCTGTCACTCGACTAAAGTGTCATGGTCTAATAATCGCAGTGTACATAGTGATTCTAGTCTAAGGGTGTCGGTCCTCATTGGCGTTCAGATCAAAGAGATCTAGAGATATAGTTGATCTGCTTCTGTCACGCAAAAACTGTCTGGTAGCATCATGTGCATTCGTTTTAAATAGACTTGTTTACGAAAATTTAGGACGACCCTGTAAGAATAAGACTGTCAAGTTGACAATGAGAATTTTTAAGGCCTTACTGGCTTCATTCACTTCTGCATTAAAGTTTAAGGCTAAGAAGATGCTGATACTAAAGAAATATGTAAGTTATTTATGTTGGTATCCAAGGCTCCGACAGAAGCTAGCCACTCCAAATATGGCAACCTTGAACTATCTTAAAGCTTAAACTCTTGTGACTTATTGAATTTTACAATGCTTACTACATAGCTTTACAATCCTCTTAATATCAGTTAAAAAAAAAAAAAAAACTTCTAATGTATCTTAACCTTTACCCTCAACTGTTTATATCTATCTATCGTGGGCGATGGCGACGGTTCCCTGAACGAAATCAAAGCACTCAGCTGTACATCTCTTCTCCTGTAAACCGATATACATATCTCTATTCACAGTCAACTAGATAGCTATTCACTGAGGCATATCTCCATTGTGGAAAATAAGTGTGTTCCTGGCGTACAACTGTGCAAAAAAGAAAAAAGGACGAAGGCAAAAAAAAAAAAAAAAAACACCGAAGCGGCATTATACACCACCACACAGCAAAACAGAACAGAGCAGAGTATGGCACTCCAGAACTCAGTGCAAAGTGTACCTACAGAAGCGAACAGGCAGCAAGCACACGGGCGCACATGGACGCTGCCATAACGCCGCACACCACATTTTAACACCCTTCAACAATAAACAGCATGTCACTTAGTCCCAACTTCAGGATATCCCCCCAGAACCCCTCAGTTCCGTACAGCTGTGCCATGGAAATGAAGATACACACGAACCCCGATGGCACCATGATGGCATGGCATGGCATGGCATGCTCGCTATCAACCTACATCCATCCATATCCATACCCACAGCAACATACATATATACATACGTACATTTTGGGAGCCGTATGCCATCAACAGCCACCAGCCAACAGCACGAACGACATCAGCAGAAAACTTTACGTTTGGACGCACATAAATATCCTTGCCAAACATCCTTCTCCATAGCGCTGCCTGTATGGGTATATGCGACCGATTTGGGAGCACAGCTACTGCTGCGTGTGCTTTGGGTTGAAATCCTCGTGCCGGATTATATCCCTCCGGTGTTGTGCCCTGGCTGGCTTGATGGTTGTGTGCGGATCTGTGGGAATGTGATGGGTGGGGAAACGAGGACAACGACTACGACGACGACGACGACGATGATGATGATGATGGGGTGTGGGCGGCTTGTCGGTTGGTTGAATGACGGTTAAGGATTTGAGGGAGGCCAGGACTCGACAGAGTGTGAGGTTCGAGTGTTTGTTCGTTCGACCTTTTTTTTTTTTTCTTTTTTCTTGTTTTGGTATTCCTCGTCTTTTTTTTTGTCGAGCTCTGCCGATAGCATAACGTGGTATAATTCAGTGGGTAAGCAGCAGCAAGCAAGCCAAACCAGGAGTGCTGAGTGGGTATAAAAAAAATACCTGACTGCTGGTGCTACTTCTGCTGCCACTTCCACTACCACCACAAGGACTACTGCTGCTGTTTCTAATTCTCCGGCTGTGCACTGCTGGTATCCGTTTGGCCTGTGTTGTCTGCTTGTAATAGTCCCCATATATATGTGCAGATATAATAAGACGGAAGATAGGTAGTAAAATCGGGGAAGGGGTGGGTTTGGCTAAAAAGGAAAAAAATAACAAGTAAACCCGAAAAAGGGATATTATAGATATACGATTTTGAAGATGGCAATAGAGAGCAAACCCAGAACATGACATCGTAAAAAGGTATAATTCGCCACAGGATGTCTGTTTAACTCGAGCCTTCACTTCTACTATTTCCAAAAATTTATATCCACCCCTCCCTCATTATAGCTGGTTTGTAGTAACCGTAACGTTGGACGTATTCGGAATCCTGATCGTATGCGGTGGTATATACAGTGACTAAGAAATAAATTTCTTATCGGACGTATGTGTGTGGGTGTAATTATGCAGAATTAGGAACATTAAAAATAATTATCCTCTCAGTCATTTATATGTTCTTCAGACGGCGAGTCCTTGAATTGTAAGGAATGAGTGGTTTAAGGGGAATTGTCTACAGCTTTATTCCTTTGAACGTCGAATTGTTGTCTTGGAAACAATATTGCAGCTTAAAGCGAACCACAGTGTTCACTTAAATCTTAATCCAATGTCTTCAGTGGCATCATGTAGTACTTTTTTCTCTCTCTATGGACTTGCTAAACTTACTTATGTTCTTTTTTTCTATCTTCTATTCACCAAGACCTTCTTCGCATGGAAGAGTTTAAGCTTTCCTCTCTCCATAACCCAGCTACCTTGATGTCTCGAATTCATGACTCTTTGAGAAGTTCAATCTAGTTTACAGCTTCTTCAGCTCGCTCTTTAAACTTTTGCTACATGAGTTTAATCAGGCTCACGCTTCTGCCGCCCAGACTCTGTGTGTGAGGGTTTATGGATTTTTATTTCCCCTATAATAACATTTTAATAGAATAGTTGTTTAAAGTCATATCAAGTTCCGATATCCCTGCAATACTCGTTTGTCTGTGCAGGATGACGATGGAGAATTCTTACTGTTGCATCAAGATTGGTAATAACGTTGCCGAGACCATTGATGTCAAAAAGGGTTAAGATACAGTCACTGTCATGTGACTTCTTAAACAAGATTGTTTATTGGACTGTGAGAAACTCACAAGCCAGTATGAGAGGAACAGTCTTAAAAAAGTCTTTAAAAAGGCTTTTGCCAGTATTTTCACTAAGCTGAGAAGGCAACTAAATAGTAAAGTCTTATCTAAAACAAATAAAAAGATCCTATAAAAGACCCTCATCACCCCAGTTCTACTCTATTATGCTAAAGCATGGAATCTATCGAAGGCAGATGAAGACATCCGTGGTCGTTGCGAAAGATAAATTCTTCGTAAGATATTCGGTCTTGTTTTCGTTGAAAGCATTTGTTGTGAGCCAGGTTAGGGCCCGAAGGCGGCTTAGGTGCCAGTGAGAAGAACGGCGGCACGCTTGTTGAAGCTCGTCGGACGGGTTGGTTCTTGCCCAACCCACTATGCACCACCTGTTCACAGACAAAACTCTCGTTGCTGAAAGCTGGTAGGGAGAAAAGAGAAGACCTACGTAGACGTCGAACGGACGGAAATAACACAAAGAAAAGAAAAGAAAGACCAGAAACTGTGCCTCCACCAGAGAGAAAGAGAGGAATCGCGGTCGGCACTGCAACTAAGTAACCTAGACTACACCTATACTAACCTATGCCTTAAGCTACGACCTAACTATTCCTATTATAACTTATAACTAACTCTATGAATAATTGACCGTGTTCCTCTGTCACTTCCGGATAGGGGTTCGTTATGAGGCAAAAGCCTGCCCGATGTTGCTGGCAGTGGCGTGGCCAACCCACCCTTATGACTCGTGACCCATCCATCGCCATTCCTTAGGGCCGATCTTAAGAAATCGCCTCTCAAATCCAACCACCCGGTCACACCCTATGTCATGTCGAGGAAAAGTTAGTCGTTTTGTCAGTGGCCCTAGTTGTTGTTCGTATCGTTTCAACGTCATCGTTGCACTATGAAGGACCGTCTGTTCACTTCTCCATCCACCGATCGCATTAAAACACACAGGTCATTCAACGACGAACTTTACATCGTTATCGATCTAGTCGATAAAGTTGGACATGTGAAATGACTAGAGGACATACAGAGCGAATGGACGGACACCTTGTCTTAGGTGAACGGGGTGACAATCAATTTCAAATCCGCAACCAGTGGCAGTTAGCTAAAGACCAGGCTAACTGAAGAGGCTTGATGGTTGAAGTCTGGGCTTATCTCGAATTGTAGCATCGCTTGGTAAGTACGTTTTGTATTATGTTGAGTTAAGATTTTCGACAGCGTGTTTTAAGGTCATCGTAGTCAGTTGCACATAATAAGAAAAAGTCCTAGTATAGAAAGTTTAGAAAGCGTAAAATACATTAGAAATAGAGTACGCGACTCCAAATTGGCAAACTTAAACTTAAAACTTTCATAAATGTTATAACTAGGAAGTACAACCTATATATATACGTATATCAGCGAAGGCTAAGCGAACTCACAACAAGTCCCTTTAAAGATATCGACGAAGGAACTGAAGGGGGACATTGTTCAATGGTCGTCATTGTTCAAATACCACTAGTCAGCCAAGACCTACATCGTTAAAGTGGATATCAGATCACGTTGGGATGAAAGTAAAACAAGGAATTGAAACACTGCTTTTGGGCTCTATTTCACCATGAGAAATTCCACCTTATCTCACAAGAAGAAGTTTAAAAGCATTAAATGGTAACTTCTTGTGGCCAATATATGTCACCTTTTCGCGAAATTATGGCAGCTCTGAAGTTTTCGGCCAATAACCCGATGGTTTGGCACATAAAACTGTTAACATTCGTCCTTGTCCACCCTCGAATAAGATGGGACCGATCAAGCTACTAAACAAAAATACATAACAAACACTGAGTTCGTTTCAAACACAAACACAATTTTTATTTTTATTTTTTCAAAATCGGGATCTGTTTCCAAATGTTTGAGGACCCAATTAGCGTCGTGTCAGTGACCACAAATTTCACGTAAATCGCGAAGCATTTATCGATTAAAAAGCGAACTTTGGTGTGCGAAAGAAATACTGTGAATTATAAGCAATGGCAACAGTACCAATAATTCTCCCCAGTCATTCTGGACACCACCCTCAGAGCAAAAACAAATTGAAACCTAATACCATCTGAGTTTCAAAATCACTACACCAACACTAGAGCTGTGTGAATAACATCATACGGGTATTCATAACCCCTTTAGCGCTAGTGAATTATAAAAAAAAAAAAAATTAAAAAGCGAATTTTGGTGATTAATTCTAATGACAACTTGTAAAACTCAACTGACGACGTCTGTCAAGAAATGACAGCAAAATATTTCCAAACTTAGGCAATGGGTACAATCAAATATCTATTGCCCATTGGATAACCCTTTGCTGTCGATGCTTCTTTAAAGAGCAATCTTCCTTCTGTTATCCCACACTAGGATACTAGTATATATTAGCTCCAGAATTCAGGCGGTAGAAATCGCATAAAATGTCGTCGACTGATTTTTAAAATCTTTAATTGTTTATACATTTTTGTAGATTCTCTTACTCACTGTATTCTTGAGTTGCTACACACTCATATACGTATATGTATGTATGTATATCCTTGAAGTCATTGTGGGTTATAGCAATTTATTCCATAAGCCCACATCAACATTTCGTTTCTTTATATCCAACTCACTCCCCCCCGCCAACTTGTGACGAAAGTTTTAGATAGTTCAAGTTTTAAACGAGCGTCTGTTTTATGAGGGAGCATCCTTGTTGCCGCCGCTTTAATTGCTATAATCGACAGAAAGAAGTACACGCGGCATCGTTGAACTTCTAAAGGCAGGACGAGGACGCAGCTAATCAAAAAGACAACCATCGAAGAAAGAACAACCAAAAAGCTGCGTTGGACCGCCCCTGTGGTTTAACGGAGTCATAAAAGATCTGTACGCACTCCTTAAGAGAGTTTTGGAGTTAGGGTAGTGGTTGCTTTTGTTTCGGGAGGTGTTGGTTAGATGGTTGCCTGATAGCGGTGGGCTGTTTGCAATTCCCAATGAAGTGTGTATCCTTCTTAGGCCAACCGGAATTATGTGATAATGTACTTAATGTAGTGTAAAGAGAACGGAATTTGAATCGTAGGCTACGATGATGGTGATGGTGACAATGACAACGGGGACTAACTACGGATGAATGGGGTTGCGTTGGTGTATGGTTGGTGTGGCCTTAATGTGAAGGCACTTATCAGTTGAGTAATTGGTGGCAAGAACTCGATTGTATTATAACGAGGTAACTGATACAGTGCTCGAGAGAAAATTTATAGCGCAAAATAAATGGTCAGGTGCTAGGTTCAACATTGGGATGAGATGTCATCAGGTGCAAATACTTTGGATAATCTTTCTAGGGTGGATCAATAGCTTCGAGGGCTTTAGATAAGAGAGGCATTGCAAAGTTTGTAGGAGAATAAGACATTGCTTGGTTTCAGTGTGAAAGTATGGAGTAAGGAGCAAATTTAATTGATTTGTCTGCTGAATAGTTAATTGAGCACACGTGCCGAAATTTCAACGACAGAAATTAGAGGAATTGTGGTAGGTACTTGTAGGCAGGTTTGCAATTTAATTGATTAATTTAATTAAAATTAGTAATTGAGGTTTTGTTAGCAAAAAGAGAGAAAAACCTGAAAAAAGGGCGGACACATAAAACGTCGGTGCTCAGGAACTTTTTCATTAAGTGTGACGGTTGGGTATTGACTTTTTATTTCCGACAGAAAGTTCGAAGACGATTTATCTTGTGGTTCGACAAAGCGTCAAGGTGATACTGATATTTATCCGCATTGTCTCCTTTGCAGTTATTGAAAAAGGATATGTCTATACTGCATCAAACGATTCGGTTGTGTTTATGTGGGATTCTTTAGGTCGTTATGTAGTCCAAGGCTCTTACTAATTACAAAATTCATTTCAAAAAGAATAAAAAAATCCCCGAATATGTGGCTACCTCTTCATTTCTTTGGTTTTTTTTTTTATTCTTTGTATGTGACTCGCATGGGCGTTGGTTGAAAGTCCCAGATTGCTGTTACATTTAATGAAAGATGTTGATAAAGCGCGAGGAGACATACATGACGACAATGCACTGAAAAAAGATAGCTCTGCCATTTTTTCCCCCATCTCACTAGTCTTTAATTGTGTTCTGGCTAAAAAGTCAATCTGTGGAGAATCTGCGTTAAAGTTTAGTTTTGGGGTACTTGACCAATCCTCAGCAATTGTGTTTGCTAGAAACCCAACCATCGCAAGAGGCTCTAACCGAAAATACGGGTTAACCTAACGTGGGTTCAGGGCCGAAGAAGTTCTCCTCTGAACCTGGCAAGCTCATCCGAGAACATATTTCTGGTAATCCCATTGTATCCAAGGACCCAGACAAGGCTGAGCAAATTCAATCTTCCAATCGGATTTAAACAAGATCTGCATTCTCGAAATTTGTTTGAATCTAGTAAGATTGAGCAAGGCCCTAAGCGCAGCCTGACTGTCGCTCCAGACGTAGATACTCCGTGCCCTCCACTGGTTTTTCACAGTTTACTTCGTAGCCATAACTATTGCAAAAATCTCTATACTTAGGAAACCTAGGGGAAAGTGTCGCTTTCCACAAAGATCTTTCCAGTACCTGCACCTTTTGTCCTTAATCAACTCCAAGCATACATTTAGAGGTAGCTAGCGCTAAAACACGTTTGAAACTTTGAAGTTGAAAAGTTGAGAAGTTGATCTGTAGTGCCGACAGTTGAAGTTTTCACCCGTAAAAAAAAAATTTTATTGTACAACTAAAGGGTTAAATATAAAAAAGGGGCTGTAGTGATAAAATGTTAAACGCCGTTAGGCTAACAAATTAACTTGTGGTAATATGTCAAAACGAGGACAATCCAGATCCAGCCCCCATGTCTGCGGATCAGAAGTCAGGTAGAAATTTGCAAAAAGGGTTGCAATGTCTATTGTTTGGGCATTTTGAAAGGTAGATCTTTTGAGGTTGAAATTGAGGGCATTAAATATATGTAATTAGAAATCTCAACTAAATTACTTCTAAGAAACCCCCAATGTTAGGTAATAAAATCTGCGGACGTTAATTAATTTATTTATTGTTTCAACAAATACTAATCGATTTTGCTGTATTTAAAGGACATCATTTATGACCGTCAGACGTGCTACCTGGTATTTTAAAAAACACCTATAAATAGTCGGACAATTGGAATAAGCCACATAGTTTGTTCTAAACTTCCAAGCCAGTGACTTTAAAAATCAAAAAAAAAAAAAATGTCGCTTATCGATTTTCTAGCACAACAAGGAAAAAATCGTGACAAAGGTGGAATTCAAAACTTATACAACGATGTTACCATCCTATTTGGAGAAGCTAAACTACTGTGTGACGATATTTTTTACGAAATTTTGATCGAGCCCCGTGAACCGAAAACATCTGAAGTACAACGATACATCATTGACTACCGAGCCATAGAAGACGAAGACAGCACTAACGAGAAGACGAATATTCAACAAAGAAATCCTGATCATCCCATCGAGCAGCGTCTAATTCAAATTCAAAAACTTCAAGAAAACTACGATAAGCTTCACGAAAAGGCGCTCGAAAATCTAAATCAACTCAAGAATTTTCTCGATGAAACGGATTTCAAAATTACCATGAAGAAGCAAAGGAGGGAACAAGAACCATATTTGATGCCCGAATTCGAAGCAATATCTGAGGTTGAAGACAACTGTGAATCAGAATCAGAATTTGAGTCCTTGCCGGACTTGGGTGATTTAGAGTATTCACTAGATTTACCATTATATTCAGAATCGAAATCAAAAGAAGATAACTCAGGCTTATATGATTTGAAGCAGTTTGCTCGGAGAAGGAAATCAAGCCTTGACAGTGATTCAGAAGAAGAATCTGAAGAGGAGGAGGAAAACGCAAGTAAGCGTCACTGCAGCAATAAGAATCCGAAAAGTTTGCAAGGACACGTGAATTCATTGAATATGACAAAAGTCGCAAGATTGGCTTCCAAAAAAATGGAACAATATATAAAAAACTGTAAATTTTTCTAAAAATATAAACCTTTTATATCAAATTTAAAACTTCAATTTCTTTTCTTTACTTAACTTTGTATAGAGGTTGCTTTTGACTTGAAGGAGGGCTTCAAATATTTTAGACCAAAACATAGATAGTTCTGCTGACCCGTGACTGAGACACAGTTCCACATTCTTCGAACCAAATGCTCTGGAATCTGCTACAGTTGAACTACATCCACATCTTGATATAGGGCCATAGAGTTCACGGGACAACATTAGACAACGCTTTTTTCTCTTAGGTGCCCAATGTCTGCTTTGCTTTCTTGCTTATTGTTCAGCACTCGGCACCATAGACAAGATCAATGTTTCATTGATTTTGTTTCATTCATTTTGCCATCAGTTTCAACCGAGATAACAGCAGTTTCCTAGGGGAAATATTAGACGATAAACTTTTTGACTACTTAGAAGGTAATGTTGTCAAAAAGGACATTTTATCGAAGCATACAGTGACCAGTTACCTTGTGTCTGAGTTAATTAATTCTATACGTAGAATTACGTTTTTTACCGCACTAGGTGTGGGGCTAATTTGGAGAAATGAATGTAACCAATTTCGACCTCAACTGCTTCCAAACAAAAATATGATGAAAAGATGATTTATATTGCGTTGGACAAGCTAAAGCTTTTTTACCAACCTCTTCCCAAAAAAGAACGAAACAACTTCTTCAACTAACAAGAAGTCAGATTCGAATCGTCACAGGCTTTCTAACCAGACACTGCCGAGTTGAAAAATAACATCTCATGACTATGGGAATAGCACAAAATAACACGTGTAGGACGTGCAACGAGGACGAAGAATCAGCAGAACCCATACTATGCCACTGTAACTGCCTCATAAGAAGACGTTATCGTTTTGTAGGTATACACTACCTCGTGGCGGAAGATATAACCACCAGCTCACCTAAAGACCCGGTTTTATCGCGCACTCCGGCATCATGAAGGAGCTCCGCCGTGATAAGGGGCTAAGGACTACCTCGATTTCTAATCTTATCTAATCTAGCATTGGACAGAAGAAGAAATTCGGCAACTAGAGCTATATAAACCTCCATTATCTGTTGAAGCTTAGCTAGTTGAGAACGTTGCGAAAATTTACAAGTTGTCGAGTTTCTGTGGATTGTTTCAGCCTTATTTCTTTTGAAAGGATTATGATAGCTTAGTACCTCAGGACTATCAAACTCGTGTTGCGTTGTATGTTAAAATTAAATCTGAATTTCGCTCGTAACAAGGCTTGTAGGCGAAATCTCAGCAAATTAAAGGGCAAACATGGCCAACAAATAAAACGAAACGTACAACAGAGACCAATATATGTAGCTAGAGAAAAAGCGGAGGTTTCTGAGAAATAAAAAAAAAAAAACAGCCAAGATGCTGGCGGAGTTTCGCTCCCTGAACAGAATGCCTGACAGAAGATGGCAGGGAGGCCTCAGAACTACAATCATCTACTTTTCGGGCACCCGATATCGACATGCATGACACGAGCATGATATATGTTCAGCAGCGATCGACCAGATATCTGGGTTGAGAAGTAGACGCCGGTTTAAGAAACGTTGAGTACGAGGCTCATCGTATCACAAGTGGCCGTGATTGAAGAAGTGTACTTAATGTGCCCATTTATTGCTTTTCTGGAACCCTAGAATGCCAAAAATGAATCATTTATCTTAACGAGCGAGTTTTATCATGGAAGTACCGTCTTTCTACCGAAAATTGACTCAAGTGTTCTCACTACTAAGCACGATTTAAGGTTTCTATTGTCAATTTTGAAATAACAAATAAGAACATGTACAAAGTGAAGGCCGAATAATGAATCTAGTTCCGATCCTTTCCCCACAAGTTCATCAGCTCTTTCATTGTTCATGATATCCATATAATCCGGATCTCAGATACTTAGAAAAATATCGTTGGTCAGTCTTAATGGTGACCACAGGGTAATGGCTTTCCGGGTATTCATGTGACAAGCATTTATAGGTTTTCACTCACCAACCTCCCTCTATCAACTCCTACACACACCTCCACGCGGTGAACCCCGGGTAACTCCATGTCTACCACCATGAAACAATCACACAATGGCAGATTTTGGAGATAGTTTTGGCATTCTTGCCAAAGTTGGCCGGCTATGCAGGAAGACGATGGAGAATGCACGTTGCTCTATGAAAATTGGTAAAAGCCTGGCTGAAATCTTTGATTCAAAAAAAGGATTAAGACAACACACACTTGTCACACTTGAAAGAATTGTTGTGAAACTCACAAGCCAACACTCTGTGCAACTGCTTGCGAACGCCGACGATTTTTGTTCGAATTCATTAGCGCAAGAGTATTGAAGCAGAAATGGTGAAGTTTGGTTTAACGATCAACAAGGACAAAACAAAGTAGATGCTGCCAAGCAGAAAAGGATACTCAACATCGACGTCTCGGACAGAAAATCACCCTAGACAGGTACAACATTTGTCTACCTGTAGGCTCCGCTATTGACATAGACAATGACACCAGCGCTGGCTGAGATCAAACGCCGAAATAGTCTAAGAAGGCAATAGAGTAGTAAAGTCCCTGGTCATCCCAGTCCTGTTCTATGGAAGAAAGATCGCAACTCAGGCGGCGGGAGTAGGTGGCGTATGAAACTGGATTGAGCTGACTGGAAATGCTTGTTGGTTAAGGCCCAATATCTCTATAAGTTTCTCATTCTAATTCGTTGTTTTCATTTCTCTTCCCTTTGAAAACCTTTAATGTTTGTTTCACAAGTACGTCGAAACAATCTTAATTTCGATTGTCTTTGTACCAAAACCCAAAAACAATGTTGCTATTCTTCTACTTCAAAGGAAACCACAATCAAGTTTGAAGGAATATCAAAATAGAAGCCTTCAATTTCCCTAGAACGAAATCAAAAGCCCATTGACGAACCAATATGCAATTTAGAATACAACTTCAAACAGTGCAGAACTTCCCATAGGTTCGTCCCAATCGAAAACCATCAAAAGTGGACATAAAAACTATTATCGTCATCTTGCCAAATCCTGTCCAAAGTGCCACTGTCCGCAGGGATTCTTTATTACTCCGTTATGGTGACTCTATTTCGAAATGTGAGCAGCATATTTAAGCAGACTTCTTAAAGATATTAAATGTTGAAGGAATTTTTACAGGACTTTTTGATAATCACCTCCGGCCAAGTGGTAACCTAAATCAAAGTCCTTTTTCATGCTTCGTAATCTGCTAGCAAAGTAATGTGACTCATAATCATAACTTTAACGAGCCGCCACTCCCTGTTTAATTAGCTTTCCCATGCGACCGCCAATCAATGTCTCTACATACTTTGTTTTCCCACAACAATGGAGCAAAGGTTGGAAAACTTTAATTTCTAAGGCAGCTCTGTCTCTCTCTGGTTCTTTGTGCTGATCCTGATCCTTTTGCCCCATCCAATCAATTATGTTTTTATAAATCCATCCAGAGTCACAAAAATTGTAGAAACGAAAACATGCACTACAACGACATACCTACATCTTTAGCCTGGCCTTTTGTTCTGTCAACCTATCGGCAACCTTTACACACCACACAGTGTGCTTGTGCTCGCCTGCCATGGCAATCACTTTATCCTTGTGCACATACAAAAAAAAGAAGAAAATATTGAAAGTTCCCTGTGACCGACCAAATATCCTGCATTATTATCATCACTGGCGTACTTCCTCCTCCGGGACCCGTCCGTTTGTCCATGCATTGACAATACCTTCCTTTACGATGTCGCCCATGGCTTACGTGGCGACGACGGAGATGACGAACGTCGGGAGACATCTTTCTGCCAGATATCCTTGAAGTTGTCATTCCCCGCCCCCAGGTTCTCAGCTCCCCTTCTCCATAGTCATTTTGAAAAGGACAAACAAGAGACTGCCATACTAATATACGAGGACGATGAGGACGACTGTGCTGCGGCTGTATGCGAACGTATATGCGGATAATTTGTACATATCTCAGGGAAATAAAGATATTATACCGAGGTGTTGCCGGTACACATATACACAAAGGCATGTACATACATATATCCAGCACGCCATCGCTCCTGGATGGAGGAACATCTTAAACGAATGGCAGAGCCAGAGAAGCGAAATCCTGTGGGTGATGTGGCTTTGATTGTTCACACTCTTAATGGTGGTCTGGGATTGTAACAGAGTACACTTCAGAGTATAATAGGCAGAAGTGATCAGGACCATCGAGGCAGCCGGAGCTGCCATGAGTGCACAGAGAACATAGATATACATACATACACACATAGATTCACACACTCGAAGGAGTGGGTAGTAGAGCTGAAACCAGCGTGAAAATCGAAAGGCCAAAGGCATAATCATCAGTCGCATGGCCTGGCATGGCGCACACCGAATGTTTGAAACGACGACAACGACGAGGACGACACCGAGTAACTGTATGTGTATATGGGTGGGTGTGTTTGGCATAATGGCATGGCATGCCATAGCAAAGGCTCAACAAGGCACCAGAGCAGAGCACAAGGACTTGGATATTGCCACACAGAGATTCGAGAGTTGAGTTGTGAACGAACGACGTCAGGCTGGCAGAGAAGAGCAGTCAAGTGGATGGAGACGGGGTTAACTCTAAGGCAAGGAAATGCCGTATTATTTATACCATACCCTGGTATCCGCATGTAAGCCCAATGGAACGGGGGTGTGCGGCAAAACGATGTAGCACTATTCCTGCTGGGTGAAACTGAAGTGGCACTACACAAAGTTATGGCTCTGCGCATACACATGGACAGCATACGAATGGTACGGACGAGAGCACCTACATATTTGTATGGAATAGGGTATGTGGCTATGTCGGGAATCGTGGACACCACAGCGGCAACAGCAATGGCAGTAGCAACGTTTTTGAATTAAGCTGAAAGGATAGAGGATTCGGAAATTCTTTTCCGTCTGATTTTTTGTACTTCGTTTTGTTTTTTTCGGTGAAAAACTACGAAGCCCATCGATGAGCAAAGATATTGTACTTTACTGAGTACAGTCAGCGAAAATGTTAAGTAACAGTTAAAGGAACATTGGTAAAAAATACCACTAAACTTTCGGATCATTCAACGCCTGCACAGATGGGCGCTGGCAGTGTGTATGTGAGAAGACCGGAAAAAAGTCACGGTTGTTACAGTAAATGTTGATAAGGTGGGATGAATTTCCAGACGAAAATACCCAAAAGTCCTTGATTTTAAAGCCAGAGTGGGATGATGTATGGGTTTCGAAAAGGATGTTCATTATTGGTCCAAAGGTCAAGTCTTAAAATCGAAGGAAGTAACTTCAACATATGTATTCGTATCATCGTATATTCGTCCTTTTGAGCCCTTAAATTAGCTTTTGCAGCAATTGAAGAACAGGTGAATAAACTCTGGAAAAGGTCAACCAACAACCAAAGTATCTGTCCACTGCTTTTTTTTTATAATTCACTAGCGCTAAAGGGGTTATGAATTCCCTTATGATGCTATTCACACAGCGCTGGTGTTGGTGTAGTGATTTTGAAACTCAGATGGTATTAGGTTTCAAGTCCTTTTGCTCTGAGGGTGGTGTCCAGAATGACTGGGGAGAATAATTGGTAATGTTGCCATTGCTTATAATTCACAGTATTTCTTTCAAAATTCCCGATGTCATTATTACGATCAGCGAGCCATATGACCACCCTCCTGCCAGTGTTATGCCTATGCAGTCGAGTTGACGTCAGCTTTTGATAAAATGACCACCCTCGTTACCAATACGATGTTCATTACGGAGGAAACAATACCTTCATCCCTGTGAAGATTTTATGGAAATTGATCTTAAAACCACTCCAGATTGGCTGATGAGAACGAGGGCTAGAAAGATGCAATGGAACAAGACGTAGCTCTAAACCATCTCGCATTAACAAGAGCTTCTTCCACTCTCTATAAGATTCGTTTTTGTAGATTTTAAAATTTAGATATTACCTCTAGGTTCTGACAGCTCCTCGAATAGTCAGCCGTTGGATTTATTACCAGAAGCCTTGTTAGTGCACAAGTTTCTGTTTTCATTGTCAATGGACTTTTGGTCCCCTTTTTTTTATTCTTAGCTAAATGCCGAGAGATATTATTTTTTTGATTTCTTAGGTGTGTTTCTTTTCTCCAATAGGAATGTGTTCTCACACTTTTTCTTCTACACTAACCTGACAACCTTGTGGAGATTCGATGCAGAATAACCTTAGGCAACCGCTGTTACTTCGGTACCCAAACAGCTAGGGCCCAAAGTCAAAAGTCCAAAATGATGCTCTAGAAACCTCTGATCTTGCTATATAAAGCAGATCTTCGAATCCTTCGAATGAACCATTCTACGTCGAATATTTGGTCCTTTCTGCTAGGATGGCGAATGGAGAAAAAGATATAACTACAAACTCCATGAGCTGTATAAAGATGTGGATGTAGTCCGGAAAGCAAAAAATCCATCGACTACACTGGCTCAGCCACATTGAGTGAATGGACGAGAATGCTCCAGCTAAGAAGGTTTTGGAACCCCAGCCAGCTGGTTCACGAAGAAAAAGAAGACCGAACCTCCGGTTTAAAGATCAGGCAATCGCGGTTGCTAGAAACCTTAGTCGAGTAAACTGGAAGTAGCGTACCTGGCATTAGTTCAGGCTCACACCCTCCAAGGGTCGTTGGCCTCATAAGTAAGTAGTAAGTATTCGTGTAAGCTTTCGTCACTCAGTAAACTTTTTAGACCTACTTTCTAGCAACATTTAGTTGAGTGTTCGAGTTCGAAAGATTTAAGCCTTTATTTCTACACACGTATATATCACCTACATGCTCCAGATGTCTCAAAGCTGTGTCAAAGCTGCATGGATTACATAAATGAGAACCCTTAGGAATGGCAGTGGGGAAAGTATGCAGCCCTGTCGTATTTCGCCTTCAGAGTCCTCTGGCATTCTTCCATTATGTGTGTGAGTTCTTAAGGAATACCCCTGCGAAAAGCCAACCAAATAAAAACATGATTACAGTGTGAATCATGCTTTCTCTAGGGGCCTACATACCTCATGAAATCTTTCGTCCACCTTGACGGAATCCCTTTAAAGTTTCCCTTAAAAATTTGTTAAAAAAAACCAAAAAAACTACTGAACTTATTGGAAACACCCTTCACTGTATAAACACATCCTGTGTCTGATTCTTTCATGCAAGCGAACATGCAAATCCATTTTGGCAAGCACAAGAGCGTGAACTTTGTATGCCCATATTCATCCTCTGGGTGGTGGGAAAGAAGCTTAATCTGGGCATGGCGAACGAGTTCACTTCGGAAAGTGGCAGTGCACATTTGGCTGATGGGCATTTGAAACTAAGTACTCTGTGGTTTATGAGGAGCGTGAATCATATAACGTATAACGATGATGTGTTGTGGGCAGGCAAGCATGCCATACGAGGACCACTCGAGTTAGTAGAAGGATTTGTGTCTTTGGTGCAAAATGCTTTTTAAGCTCAAACGAGGAAAAAAATTGGAGACCATGAACCCAAAAGGGTCTTAAAAAGGGGGGTACTCTTGTTAGCTATTGGCTTCGAAATGTATATACAGTTAATTAGGAAACTGGGAAGGAGCAAATGATTACCTTAGATTACGAGTGATATTATGGCTGTCGCTGACCTCTTTCGATGGTGTAGCCATGTCGTATATCACCATGTGTGATGATTTTCCGACGGCAATTGGTTCTTTTCCCTAAATGAAGGGAATGCTCTGTACCTATTCTACTTGTATAAATACACATAAATCGGTTGTGGGATTGTAATTAATTGTAGATCTACACTCTGAAAGGCTATTCACGGATGCCTTTCAACGAATTAAGTAATTAAATTGTATGCTGTATTATATTTGTACGGGACCACGGTGCGTATACGTAATTAAGTTACTTGTTGATATGCAGCTTGTTGATGTTGATCTGTTCCTGCTCAAATTAATGAAAATGAAAATAGCTATTTTATATGTATTTAACAAAAGGACAGTGAATTACTTTTACGTGAATGTATTGGAACTGAGGAATAAGTTGAGTCGACGGTGTGGCAAAATTACGAATGCCTATGGTGAAAAAACAATCATTTGACGTAACCTTCTATCAGTTTTGAGACCCTTTTTTGTCTTCGGAAAACGTCAGGATGGGTATTTGGGTTTTCGCTAAAGAATCAGTGAAGAAGCCATATTTTGGCTTCATACTTACTTAATAACTTAAGGTGGCTCTTCAGTCCGGGGTGGACTTGGGCTTCAACCAACAAGTGTATCCAGCCAGTTCAATCTTACTTTTTTTTTATAATTCACGAGCGCTAAAGGGGTTATGAATACCCTAATGAGGTTATTCACACACCGCTAGTGTTATCGTAGTGATTTTTGAAACTCAGATGGAATTAGGTTTCAGTCGTTTTGCTCCGAGGGTTGTGTCCAGAATGACTGGGGAGAATTATTGGTACTGTTGCCATTGCTTATAATTCACAGTATTTCTTTCGAACATCCCGATGTCATTAGTACGATCAACACTTTCAAGCCATATGACCACTCTGCTGCCCAGTGTTATGCCTACGCAGTAGAGTTGACGTCAGCTTTATCCCGCAGTTGATCGACTTTTTTTTAATATCGGGATTCGAACCTGGAACCTTCAGCGTGACAAGCGATGATGCAACCAATACACTATGGCCACCCCTATATCTTTAGCTAGCTGCGTGCAGTTTCGCACGCTAAGTTGGTTGAGGCCCCCTTCAACATGCGTGCACCACCTGAGTCGTGGTCTTCCTCTACCGCGCTGTCCCTCGGGGCGGATTCGAAGATTTTTCGGATCGGAGCATTGGTGTCCATCCGCTCTACATGACCCAGTCACCTCAGTCGTTGGACCTTCATTCTTCTGGCTAAGTCGATGTCGCTGTACAGCCCGTACAGTTCGTCGTTGTATCTCCTTCTCCACTCACCGTCTATGCAGACGGGACTGAACATTTTTTCCTCTCGAAGCAGCCAAGGGCACCCTCATCCACTTTTGATAAAGTCCATGCCTCTGCACCGTAGAGCACGACTGGGATTATTAAGATCTTATATACGGTCACTTTTGTTGTTCGAGAGAGGGCTTTGCTAGTCAATTGCCTTCTTAGCCCAAAGAAGCACTGATTGGCAAGGGTTATTCTTCGTTTGATCTCAGCGCTGGTGTCGTTATCTGAATTGATAGCGGAGCCTAGGTAGACAAAGTCCTTAACTACCTCAAAGTTATATCTGTCGAGGGAGACGTTCTGTCCGAGACGTCGGTGTTGAATGTCCTTTCGTGTTGACAGCATATACTTGGTTTTGCCCTAATTTATCGTTGAACCCATCTTTGCCGCTTCCGTCTCAATATTCGTGAAAGCGCCACTGACATCACGCTGCTTTCTTCCGATTATGTCAATATTATCGGCGTATGCGAGTAATTGGACGGATTTTTGAAAGCTGTGTTGGCGCGTGAGTTTTGCACTATTCTTTCAAGAATGATATTAAAAAATTCGCATGACAGCGCATCGCCTTGTCTAAATCCTTTTTTGGCATCAAAGGCCTCGGTGAGTTCTTTACCGACCTTGACGTAGCAGCATGCGTTCTCCATCGTCATACTGCACAAATGGATGAGTTTGGTATAGCTCGTCTCTATAGATGCTGTCATACGCGGCCTTAAAATCAATGAATCGATGGTGTTAATCGATTTGGAGCTCTTGGGTTTTTTCCTAGATCTGCCGTAGTGTGAATATTTGATCGATGGTGGACTTTCTTGACCTAAAGCCACACTGATATGGCTTCATACGTCTGTATATTATTTTCAACATTAAAGACTTAGGCTATAGTCCCAGAAAAATATACAAATGGAAACTTGAAAAATGACGGAACCACCTAGAAAAGAATATGAATCTCAAGAGTTTCTTGAAATCGGCAATGTGAAGAAGCTACTTCTAAGAATACTCAATCTTGTGGTGGTTAATGCGGGATAGTTGCAGAGGAGGTGTCATACAAATTCTATTTTTTCTTCGTTTCTATAGCTTCTACAGTACATTGCTGTTGTAGGACAAACTAAGCCATTTTGCGTGAAGTCCCATTGCGCACTACCGTATAAGGACAGCAGAAGGAATTTGTTTTGTTGAAATTCTTCTTATTGAAGTCTGGCTATAGAGATCTTACTATTTCAAATGTGTCTAGACTAGATGATATCATCACGTTGCAATCCAGACATCTTTTCTGTGTATAAAGTACTAATCAGCGTCCTTTTAAAGGCAGGCAAACGATATCTTTATGTTCTGATACATGCGAGCAGCAGAAAGTTACCTTATTATCCTTTAATTTATAAGCTTGGGTAGATTGTTTTCATGCTGAATACATAGCTTTGATATCAATCTGACTGTCAACATTTTTTTTTCCCCCGAGGGTAGGTAAAAATCTTACATAGACACTATGAGAAGCAGATTGTTCTCGGTACTTTTCGCGGTGTCATCGGCAAACGTAGCAAGGATAGTGTCATCTTCTTTCGATATATCACGAGTATATAATAGATAGAGAAGCGGCTCAAGAACGCTTCCTTGCGGTACGCCGGCCGAAATTTCTTAAAGCTCCGAGTATTCGTTTCCATGTCTAACACGGAAGAGTCTATTCCCTAGATTCGATGCAAGAATATCGTATAGGCAAACGGGGAGAACGTGTTGTAATTTGCATTTAAGGCCATCATGCCTTGCCAGACGTCAGGAAGTGCGCTTGAGCATATCTTCTTTCTTTTTTTCTAGTGCTTTCTCGATTACGTAGTTATTCTATGCACCTGGTCAATCGTCGAATGCTTAGTTCTGAACCGAAACTGGTGGTCAGGAATGAGATTGTTTCTTTCTAAAAAAAACAACATTTATGGTAATTGTTTTACTGTTGCCCACGAAATAGCGCTGATTTTGACATAGAAAACACCAAACCTGTCTTTCACGAAAAATTCCAGCTCTTATTCCAACATCCATTTTCGATCCGTTTGCTTATTCTTCTTTGGAGCAGACCGTACTCTCATCTCAGTCCTCTCAGTTCTTCTATTAATATTAAATCACTTGTCGAAGTGTAAGGTAGGGATGGTGTAATCGGTATACGTAAGTTCCTCTGTGATGTGCCATCGGTCCCCAATTGTATTGATTGTCAATGGACCTACTCAATTTTTTTTTGTCACTCTATTGCTGCAATAGATCTCCGAATAGTACTAGAATGGTGACATCATTAGCTAATACTGTTATGCTGAAGTCATTATGTTGAGTACTACTAGGACCCAGATAAGTGTGGACGGAACTCCACCTTGAGTGTTGCCTTAGGTGACGCTTACACTTGGTGTCTTCTGTGACATTTAAAGAGTTTTCAATAACGTAAGGTGCTTGCAATGGGCACGACATAACACGGGGCTCTGCAGCTGGATTTGTCATATGCTTTAAGTCACGTGTTATCAACTCGACCGTAGGGAGTGCAGACAACATTTTTTTGACATGGGTCATGTAAACTAATCTGTGTAGGGCAGTTTACTTTTTACCTTTTATGAGAACATTATGTAATCTGGAAAGGTAACTATATGCAACAAAGTATCTCTTCCAAAAGGAAGAAGAAAAGTCTGTTCAATTACTCACATAAGCTAACGATATTGACGTTATCTAAAGGTCAAAGTATGCTGTCAGTAGCACGCTATTGTGTATATTGATGAACAAGCTACAAAAAAGGGTCTAAAGTAGCAAACGAAGTACAATATGCTGTCACCAAGAAAGAAAGTGGCTCTTGCTGATGACTTATATGGAAGAAACGAATTGAACCTTGTAAAACAATCAGCGTAATCTTGCTCTACCATGGCCTTAATCAATCGTGACTTGACTGCTTTGAGAGAAAGAGTAGTCCTTTCAGCATGAAAGTTGGAATAGGTAGGTAAGTACGGAAGAGGATACAATAACAAAATGTACACCTATTTTAGGTCCAATTCACACACAACTGGCGTATGGTGCTGATGGAATGCAGGTGTGGTGCCGGCGCGAAGCAGATGTGAAGCACTCAATTCACAGATATGTGAAGGTGAAAAGAGATGTCAGCTCTAACGCATTTTGCACCTAGACGAGCGAAAAAAAATAATGAAATAAACCGACTTCATATGGCAACATTCGTGGCATCAAAATGACGTGGCGGTGGCACGACTCACTATGCCTGCACCACGCCATCTCTTTTTGTGTTGGCCCATAAGAGAACATGCAACTGGAAAATGTCCGAACCACGCTACCACTGTACTACACTTGTGTGTGGATTGAACTACTGTGGCAAACACAACTGAAAAGATATCTTGGCTTACTTGGAGTGTGAAACTGGGAACTAAAGATTGTGTTTGCTGGAGAGGCTTCTTTTACTCCGGCCTGCTGCACCATGAAAATAAAGAACCAGGGCACTGATCTATTCGATCATTCATTGACGCCTTCTTGATTGAAAACAATGAGGCACAGCTTAATTCTAGAGATATTCAATTATGTAGCCTCTTTCAATATAGAAAGTGCTTCAAATAAGTCAGTTCTGAAGCCATTGAAATAGCACTAGATAAAATCGGTCTGTTCAAAGAAGTTTACGGATGAATAACAGAGATGTTAAAGGGTAGCTTATAAGTTTCAGAGCTAAAAGTCTGTAAACAAATTTGGTAACACCGATCTTCCCTTGCATTCCTTCAGATTGAATGAGTCAAAAATGAAAAAAAACACACAGGTGGGGGTACCTTTTCCCTATCAAACGCCTGCCAGAAACACTAAGGTGACGCAAACGCCATCCATCTGATTGCAGTGTCATGAGCATACATCCGTGAATTGGCAGACAAACTTCTGAAGGTCCAGATGAGACAAATTCCTTTTAATGGTGGACAGTACCTATGAAGAAATTCCACACAAAACGAAATGTTACGAACCTCGTTCACCTTCTCAATTTTGTTCCCTTAGCTATTTAGCAGAATGTGGGGTGTTTCAAAGGACCAGTTTATAACTCTTAAAATTAACCTAGTTGGTGGGTCCAAAGTTCCACGTTACGATTTTGATTGCATGTCACCGCTTTTCTACCTAAAAAGACATTCGGTGGAGCATAATTCTGACATTTGATGTCTTTGTCAAAGTCTCATTTGCTTTCTTTCTCTCTATCTCTCTCTTTCTTTCTCTTACACTCTATTGAATGTTACCCAGTTTAAGAAATTCTTACACGTTAAGTCCTCCGGACGTATAAAATTGCCGTTATCGCCTATATTGCTTCCTCCACTCCAACCCTTGAGCTCCATCAAAAAGGCATACAATTTTGTTGATTTCATGTGGATATCCGCCTGAAACCACACACATTTCAACGCCTCCCGCCTATCATGATGAGACAATACCACTGACAACACCTTGTACGCCCCCGCCATTCTATTATTCTGCAAAGAAAAAACCGAGCAAACAAAATGCAAAACAACAACAACGACAACAAAAAGGAGAAACACCTCAACAACAAAAGAGATGACTCCTTGACAATTCAACACTGCCTCCGTCACCCCCAACCAACTCGTCGTCGTCGTCATTTGTTTGTCGTTTGAAGGTGTCGTCGTTGTCGTTGTCGTTGGTGTTATCATCCTCCTCCCGAACGCCGCCGCCGCATACGTATAATGATGACAAGGCTCGGTGTGTGCAAAACATTGCGAAAGGATATCGCGCCCACACTTTGAAGTTTAATTTTTTCTGCTTTCTTCACACACATACACAAACAGAACATACTTAACTAACAAATTCCATGAAAAGGACGAGGATGACGACGCTCCAGCACCAGCTCGACAGTTCCACCGAAAAAGGAAGAGATTACATTATGCTAAAAGTCGCGGAGGTATTTTTCCGCACTATGAAATCTGAAAACAAACCGGGTGAAGGTGTTTTCAACCATCAACCGACTGCTTCCAGGCATGATTGAGCACCGGCAACGACATAAACACCCAGGGTCGTCGGGTCGCACCGTGTCGCCGCACACTCACATTGGGGCATTATAATTGTATGTGCATACATGTCAACACGGAATGGCATGTGGATGGATGAACGGATCAAAAAACCCTCCCTCGTTCGGTCCTGGTGTAGGCTTCCCGCAAAACACTCAGCGAGCACCACATGCCGCCAAACGAGTACGAATACGACGCTATCAGGCCAAATCCAGGACTGCGACGGAAGGGAAAAGCAGTCGACATTAAATGATTCCCTCGTATATTATATATGGCTCCAAACATTCACCCACGGGTGCTCATTTGCACTCTCGTGGACTTGTGGTGGTAGCTGGAGCAGGAGTGGGAGGATTTTTTTTTTTTTTCGTTTGTTGCCGCTGTTGATGCTGCCGCCGTTGTCGTCGCCAAGCCAAAGTGCCACAGCTATGGACGACGACAACGACTGGTGGCAGTGGTAATGTCGTTGGCAGATTATGTGGGGTTGGAGGGTGGTTTTTGTGATGAAAATACGCCGTGGCATGACACAGCTCGTTTGGTGCCGTGTCGTAACGTCTGTGGCACTGGAGGCAAGTAGCTAACGAATGCGGGTTTGGCTATACGAACACCAGCGTAGTTGTTGGTTGTTTTGTTTTAGGTTTTTTTTTTTCACGCTCCTTTGATATCGGGAGTAAGCACTGCCAACACTTACGGCTAAATCCAGGACTTACGGTGGTGGTGGCATGAGTTGCCGAAGGACGATGAACGGATGGAAAAAGAATCAAAGTTCCATGAAACTAACTGAAAAGTTAAGGGGAATACTGAGTGCCTTATGGCGTAGCACCTAAATTCTGTACCTTTGAGGGTGTGGAACCGAAAACAGTTGTTTAAGGAAGAACGTTTCCAATCAAATTATATTACTTTGGATTTTAAAAACAGAACGTAAGTCTTTAAGTTGAAAGAAGAACCTTGCAGGTGCAGGTTCTTACATATTTTTTTCGACCTCTACTCTACTTTACATATGCTCTTCATAATCTCTCATCAAAGTCTATTTCAAGACTCCTATTAATTTTCCTAATGCAATTAGAGCAGAGATCCATCGTAGAATAACCCTGACTTTGACCTTAGGAGGCAATTATGCAGTATGGCCTTATCAAGAGGAACAGGGAGGCGCGATACAAGAACCTAATCATCATCAAGAACTTTATCTAGAAGTGGAATCTTCGAGAAAAAACGTCTACGCTCGATTGGTCCATTGGTGGATAAACCCTGATGCTCTCACCTCCACCCTTGAGGGACTACGCAAAAAAAGACGCTCATCTTCAATGGCATGTACAAGTGGAAAGCGAGCTCAAACAACTCGGTGAATGCAACTAAAGACATATGGCTAAAGATTGTGCTCGCTGAAAAGGCTTGATGGTTGAGGCCCTGGTTTACCTTGAATTGTAACTCTACGTAAGTGAGTAAGAAACAAGTTCTTATGAAAGTTGTTCATCAAAACCTGCACCAAGACTGAATTTCAACTGTGTAACCATAAAATTGTACAAGAACCAGAACCAGGAGCTTCATTTTAACTTTAACATAAATCTTCAAGTAGACCCTTGAGTGGAACTTACTTACTGCTTATGAGTACGTCCGGTTACCCTTTGTGGTCAACTTTCTTCAAGTTTAAAGAGCCAAATGGTTAAGGGAAGATATTATTGTATAAGTTGAGATGAAATGATTTCTGTATCTTTCGGAAGTTACAACACTCAGAGACAAAAGACTGAAGAGACAAGAGAATAATCCCTACTTTCAACGACTCAACTTCACTGAAATGATTTTGACAGTTTCCATATCTGAAATGTAGAAATGTCAGAACCCTTTGATGATTATATCTCAACAAGTTTGTATCTTGATTCCGCTCAACATTCAAACTTTTCCTACACACTGTAGAATATTTCCGTATAGATGTTGTGCCAGCATCAAAATGGTAACGAGGCTGACGACGTCGATCCTGAACGACAATGACTACCAACAACGACAACCATGAAGGCTACGACTCCAATTCAGTCGGTGCCGACTTCGACTCCAACGACAACGACAACGATGATGATGATGATGTGTACGCGCGTCCCATAACAACCCATTCCCGCATGGAAGCCCCGAATCGTTTTCATCTCTCATCCCATCTTCAGTCTTAATAATTTGTCAGCGACGGATTGTGCAGACTGTGAAGTGAACTGTGCACGAGATTTGTTTAATGGTTGCCCTCGCTTCTGGCACAGAATTTCTACCACCATAACATCCCCATTCCATTTCGACCACCCAAGACACCCTTTAAGTGTCGGCAGTACTTGCACGTTCGTGTGATCTCTCTGTATGCTCTGTGTCGTTTGCCAACAGCTGAGGGTTGGTTATCGAGGGTGTTTTGGCGCCCAAACCGCTCAATCCGCCCTAAGCCCAAACCCCAATGCTGTTAACTAAGTTGCTCAACTTTTGCTTGCTTCTGAACTTTTACTTCTTCATGCCCGATGATTGTTCGTCAGGGCTTTGGGTTCAGTGGTAGAAAAAAAACACAAAATGTGCAAAACAAAAAAAAAAGAAGAGAATTTATAAAAGATGAAGAGAAATATTTTTCTGCTTTCCAACTGTACATACGTACGCGGTTATGTACGTATGTATCTTTAACACGAAAGGTATTCTAGATGGGTAATTACGTATTTCACATTTCCAAAGATTTATTTGAGATAATGTGCTTCAAAAGGGGCGTGTTTCAAAAAGAACGCCATTTGGACTAGGTATGTGCCGGAACGAGCTTGCCCGCTTAGGTGAAGGTTTCAGGGTAACGCTACACACGTTCCAAAGCATAGTGACATAGAAGGAAACGAACATGCAGACGAACTGGATGGGCAGGGCTCAGCCCTACACGCCTCACTCGCGGCAAAGGTCCATATTTCGCTAGGAGCGGTTAAAGCACAAATCCACTCACACTTTCTACAGAAGGTAAACCTCCAATTGAGGGGGTTAACCAACTGTGACATATCAAGAAAGATATGGCCGACTTACGATAAAAGCAGAACAAAAGACCTAATTAACAGAACTCGTTCAGACATCGCCAGAGTCACGGTTATAGTCACGGGACATTGGCTAGTTGGAGTCCATGCGGCCAAATTAGGTATCCCTTACAACCCTCACTGCCGCAATTGCGGCAACGAAAATGAGAAAGAAACTTTCTCCCACTTCCTCTGCAAACGTCCGGCGCTAGCAAGAGCCAGGCTGCGCGCATTGAACCAACCATTTTTCGACGACCTTAAGGACATCTCGGGTAAAGGGATAAGCGATCTAATTCTCTTTCTTAATTCCACAGGTTGGATCTAGACTGTCCACACACATCAACACACGTCATCAACCAGGTCACACTAGTCGGGGTAACAAAAAGCCACATTTAATGATATTTGGCTTCTTTTTGACGAACCGCCACCTGGACTAGGTATGAATCTTATTTGACATCGTCAATGACTAGCTACAGAGTAATAGGATGTATGTTAAGATACTTCGGTCCTTCGTTGACATTCTGTTTAGCCAGTTAGACTAAGTTTTCTAGTACCAGCAATCGCTAAATTTTTAGAATGAGTACTGGCATCTCAAACCTTATAGCTGCTCGGACTTGAAGTCCCTCTTAGATTTTGCATTGTATTTAGAACCGAGATTTTTAATAGCTTTCTCAAACTTGAGATCAAATATTTCACGTCAATTTTGTTCTTCTTCGCCAGCTTTTTGTTCAGAGATCAATGCCATCTAGGAAAGTTTGGCAGAATTTATTAATCAATTCCGTCCTTTAGGTTAGAAATTTTGTTAGATCAATCAAGAAGTCCTCGGATGAAGCAGTCTTCTTTTGAACTTAGCCTGATAGGTGAAAAATGCAAAAGAAATAAAGAATGGTCTTTCCATCGTTGCTCGGAAATTTAGATAAGGTCTTAGTTTCGTTGGGGTGTAGTTGGTGTTTTTTTTTAGGTGGTGAATGCAAATTAAGGAAAACAAAAAGGTGAAAGAGCATCTTCACTCTTCCCTTGAGCTACGCGAGAACAGAAAGAAAAAAAATTCTAGATGGGATCAGCGATTTACAGTTCAAGTAAGACAGCTGCTTAGTGCACACCTTAAATAAGTTAAAGAAGCGTCAGGATGACACCTGAATTCTCAAAAAGCCAATAGCAGCGCTGCCATCTTATACAAATACAAATCAGAAAAGGTTTGCATGCTCTTTTGAATGCAGATTTGGAGGCTTTAATGTCAAATAAGTTAAGTGAAATATTAGCAACAACGAAGTTAGTAGGCTTAAGGCAGTCAGTGGCAGTAAGTCATACCTAAAGAATTGTAAATAAAAGCTTAGATTAACCTACCATCATCATGTCTGTTTTTGAAAACCTGAAGTTGACATATAAATCATACACAGCCCATCGTATAGAGAGGACAGTGGAAATTAGTCAGTTTGTGGAAATAAGAAGACTTACGTCTAGTGATCTCATGTACCTATGTCGTAAGATCAGCTCAATAATTCAAAATCATCCTACAATATGGAAAAAAAACAACCTTACTTACTTACTTAAGGTGGCGCTACAGTCCGGGGTGGACCCGGGCCTCAACCAACAAGCGTCTCCAGCCAGCTCGATCTTTAGCTAGCTGCCTCCAGTTTCGCACGCTAAGTTGGTTGAGGTCCCCTTCAACTTGCGCGCGCCACCTGAGTCGCGGTCTTCCTCTACTGCGCTGTCCCTCGGGGCGGATTCGAAGATTTTTCGGGCTGGAGCATTGGTGTCCATCCGCTCTACATGACCCAGCCACCTCAGTCGTTGGACCTTCACTCTTCTGGCTAAGTCGATGTCGCTGTACAGCCCGTACAGTTCGTCGTTGTATCTCCTCCTCCACTCACCGTCTATGTAGACGGGACCGAAAATCACCCGAAGAAAAAAACAACCAGAAACTGATTTAAATGTGCTCCATCTACCATCCCTACAACGAATACATCAAATGTCTCAACCCAAATCACTTACGTTAGCATGAACTGTGTGGCACACCAAATATATCTACAACTGCAGGATGCTTTACTATAGCCATCAGCAAGCCGCAGATGATGCTGACATCCAGATCCACATTGTGTTTCCGACGAACGAAATAAAGAAAAAAAAAAAAATCTGAAAAATGAAACGAGAAGTGAACTCCTAGTAAAATACAAATCTACGTCCAAACCGACAGACAAACAGATAGATAGATAGATGGGTGAAAATATAGATAGTTTAGCTGGCAGCACTACGTTAGGAATCGGATTCATCCCCAAGTTTCGTCAACCACCACCCACTTTATCCATTTGAACTGCCGTCATCTCGGGTCCCTAATACAAGCACCGAGTCATGCTACCACGTCGTATCTATCTATCTATCCATATCTCTGTACATCCCCATGCTGTTGGATATGAAATCATGGCACTTGGGACTGAGTGCCGAGTCAAGCTCCGCCATCACTACTCTCTTCAGCGACTGCTCTGCGGTGTGGTGTTGAACGTGTGGAAGCAGCAGCAGTTGCTGCTTAAATACGTGCGGCACCAGCACCACCTCGTCCTTACAGAGATATAGATATATCTGTGCAGCATAATCATACGTCAATATTCCGCAGATACTATAAGCGTTCCGTTTCGTTGTTATTCAGAGGTGTGGAAGCATTTCACAAGCAGGTTATGCTCTGTGCCTCCGCCCTACCGAAAAACCACCCAGACAGTTGAGTGGGGTTGTATCCTAGCCGTATCCTGCTCGTATCCTGGCCGTAGTAATATTTTTATTTATTCTGGTTCAATGTATTTTCCTCGTTGTCGTCGTGAGAAGCGAAGATGGCTCGTGCTGTGGATTTGATCCTGAAGTTGGAAGAAAAGGAGCAACAAAACAAACAAAAAAAAAACTTGAAAGGATTTCAATGGCGGTTGGGGAAGGATTTATCTATCACCATAGCATATTTTACTCCTTCGACTGCCGAACCGTGTTTGCCGCTCGTGTGTCCTGTGCATCTGCACGGTAGGAGATTATTTTCACGTACTTGGTCCGTTGAGCTCTAGGCTAGGTTTTAGGTGGTGGGTGCAGCACGGTATCAACGTTTCCATGTGCATAAATCAGACGGACACGGCACACAAAAAGCTTTGCGGTGAACTTACTTTGAAAACCTCTTTTTAATGGGAACTGCTGGTGGTGCTGGTGTTGGTCGGAGTGGAAGAAGGATTTAAACCTTGTCATCCTTCTACTGGTAGTGGTGCGCTGATGCTACTTCGGCACATCCTCAATTCATACCGACTTATAGTGCTGATGTGCGGCAGGGTAAAGATTTATGCCCCGAAGAAGGAGGTTTTTGTTTTTTTTTTTTAATCTTTTGGGGTGGAACGTTGCGCTTGGATTGATCTTTGGCTTGAGAGGAGTCGGGTGTGTCGATAGTTATCCTTGATGATTCTCGTTGCAGCCTGATTAAATGGCTAAAGCTTTTATTTTTTTATTCATCCTGCGGTAGTTTGAAGTGGCTGTGTGGAGGACGGAAGACAAGTCAGGCAGGCATCACTTGTTATCTGTCTACTTGGGCATCAATTAGAAATCAAAATAGTTCCCGGTCCTCATCGCAACGATGCGCATGTTGTTGATGCACCTGTGCTAAGCATTCCAGTTGAGTTTCGAAGTTTGTTTTAAATAGGAGGCGGTTATGTTGAGACGTGGAATGGCATGGGAACGGGGTAGAATGGAAATTATTCCCGGGGGGTTGTTTGTGTGTCTGTGCAACGAGAGAAGGGGGTTTTTCTTTGAAGTTTGCATGGGACTTTTGGACTTTTGGTTCGTCTCGGGTTGTCATAGAAGTTTTAATTTGCCAGAGAGATGGAAGGGTGTAATCGAGAAGATAAATGCATGAAGGGGGTCGGTTAATCGGACCGGGGTAATTAACGGAATTAATGTAATCAGGGTGGTGATTATTTGATGAAAGTTTAGGGCACAGTTGGAGCAGGTGTTTAATGAGGCGGCGAAGGTTTCATTTTGAAAATTGAACGGAGGTTGTTTGACATTTTGATAAAAGATTGGAGGAGTTTTATTTTGGGCGTGGATAACGATGAGATATCCAATATGGATAAGGTCAAAGATCAATCGATTGCGGTTCTATGATGCATCCCATGGTAGAGAGGGTGGATACGAAACGATCAAGTTGGTTGGCATTTGATGAGGTGCCTACAAAAGCAAAATAAACTAGGTGTATAATATACCAAGCTTGTGAACTCTTAGGAAAAGTCGCCACTTGAACGAATAAATGAATTTGGGTGGGGTTGGTATACAAGTACCTTAAAAACAAGGGGCACATCCTATCGCTCTTGGCCTATATTATTCTAGAGCTGAAGTTTGGTTTCCTTAGAAATGGAATGTCTCAAGATGGTAGGTTTTCCTTCTCTACCTGGCAGGTTCCCAGACAATTAACAATTTACCGGGCAAGCTGTTTCCAATTCTCAAAACCAAGTGTTCCCTCGCATCTGCGATAGCTTGTTCCTTAAAACGGAAAGACTGTGAGTTGAAGTCTTTTTGGCTGGAGCATTCTATTCACTCGACTCCTTTGGCTTTTTGAACTTCATCTACATCTTGATACAACTCATGGAGTTCGCAATTGCATATTTTCCTCCATTGCTCTCGGGAGAATTTTCCTCTCGAAAGTGTTCTTATCGTTAAGAACTCGGCACTACATAGCAGAATTAGCCGAATCAGTGTTTTGAAGAGCAAGCAATTTGCCGTTCGGGTTAGGAGTTTTGAACCCATTTGTCTCGCCAAACCGAAGTAGCAGGGGTAACATAGGATGAATCTTCCTCGAATTTTCATTAGGCTGTCATTCGTGGAGTTAATGTTTACTCTTTCAGTACTTCAAAGTTACTATTGTCAATAGTTAGGTTTTGTCCTAAGCGATGTACAGATGCTTATTTGTTTTTTTGGCAACATGTACTAATTTAGTTTCATCCTCATTTACTTCAAGGCCAACTTGTTTCGCCTGTTCTTCGTGTCTGTATGAGGTATGTATCTCTCTTCGCCTCCTTAGCGGCGTATCATAGGCGAACGTTTTAAAAATTAGTTGTCCCCTTGAACGTGGGCTACAAAAACAGTCAGCTCTTTATAATGATTATATCTCAATCCATATGGACAAGACTCTCTTGGTATGCTCGCCACTTAAAGAAGCAACATACGTTTAAGGCTTAACTATGCCTAAACCCTAAACCCTAGGCTTGACGTCCATATTTATAAAGACGCCCTAGAGGGCATACACACATGACAGTGGGGAATCTTCGCTCAAACATAGTCTTCGGCGGTATCCCGCGTAAAACTAGGATCGCCCGAGCTCAACTGCAATCAGGATGGTGCTGCTGCCTAAATAGCTACACGAACCGCAAAACTAACCAACCCACAGGCACCTTAGAATCGACCTATTGATGTGGCTCTTTTCCTGTGCCGAAAAGCGAACATGTTCTCCGGGAAATAGTAGCAACTAAAATCAAGAACAATTTGATAGGAGATCTCGCAAGCATGGTTGGACTTTTTTAATTATTTTTAATTTTTAATTATTTGTTGGGGTCGTAAAGCTGAGAAGGAATAGAACACAAATTGGCACATTTCGATTTATAAATGGACATTGCATAGACAGGGACAAGTCTATAGACTCGCTTAAATACCAAGGAAATGATTCCTGCCAATGTGCGTCGGTATCGTCCTTAACCAAGAACCGGGCTAACGAGCGAGGCATGTCGGTTGAGGCTCAGATTTATCTCGATCTGTAGCGTCACCTAAGTAAGTAAGCAGTCATCTTCCCTAGGAGGAAGATACATTGAAGTCTTTCTTTATTTATAATTTTGATAACAGGGCAAACAAAAGCCTCAAGAAGATTCAACTTAGTATAGAAGAAGCCCAACACCTAGTACTGAACATTACTTTAAACCGGTTGTCTCATTTTGACATTCAACTAATAAAACAGCCTCTAAACATTATCTACTAATTAAATAATGTTTATACAAAGGTATTTTAATGGCTTGCTTTAAATATTTTATTTTCTCTTTATGGAAACCATCCCTGTAGGAAATATCCCAATATCATTAAAAGCTGGATAATAAGAAAACCATTTGAAAAGAGGCCAAGAAACTATTTTGACATTTCGTATTTGTCATCGATGTTCTCAAAGCAAATTTTGCAAATTTTCTAGTTTAGTGGCCGAGACAAACAATTTTTTTTATAGAAATGCAATTGGATAAATACACAGATTTAGTGAAACAATTGGAAGATGAAGAATTAGAGGTAAGAATAACGAAAAAATCCAAACAAACTAATTCACATATAGCCAATTCTACCGCTTTGTTTGCAGTCCTCCTGCATAAGTGCTGATCACTATATTCAACTCCTTGCAGCATATTTATATCAAAATGATTTGTAAGTAATATAAATCTATTATTTAAAACAAATACAAATGCATAGTGCTATTTACAGATGGAATGCAAAATATCTTTGGAAACGGATACCGCAGAATACCAAAGCCGGCAACAAAGAACTCGAGAAACTATACATCTTGTGCTTAGCTCTAAAGAATAATAATACCGCGGATTTCTTTCGTGGCGTCTCTTATAATTGGTCACAAACAATTAAGAACCTAATGACAGACTTAGAAGGTGAGTTATTAAAAAATAGCTTTGTTCCACTATTGAAGTAAGGACTTTTTCCTTTCTTGGGAGTAGAAAAAATTAGGCAAGATGTATTCACATTGGTTGGGAACGCCTATACGTCAATATATGAGAGTAAGTTAATGGAACTGACAGCTCTGTCGCAGGATCAACTTAGGCAGGCATGCGCAGCGATGGATTGGCAATTGGAACAGGATGCTCAACACCAGTCCTTAGTTATACCTAAACGAAAAATCAACGAACAACCGCTCAGCACACAATCGGAGGAACAGTTATTTAAATTAACCGAATTTGTATCTTTTCTGGAGAATTAATTAAAATTATGTTTCCTTGTTTATTTTGAGTAAAAGAAAATTAATTTGAATGTAAAATCAAATGCAGTATGTTGTTGTTAAAGTGTTTTTACAAAAAAAAAATAGTCTCGAATGTTTTAGAAAATTGTCTTCAAAATAAGATGAGAAGTATTTTTATTGAATGTGGGGAAAATCCAAAAATGTTTCCTTTTAGTGTACACCCAGCTTCTATAAGAAATTTGAAGGGGTAAAGAGAAATATATGTACATACTGTACTGTAAGCAATGAAGAACTTCATAGATGTCACTAGTTCTGTCCGACAGTGTTCAGAATGAAGAACAATTTCCCAAAGAGAGCACAGGCATATTTTAATTGAATTTAAAATTTCCGAAAACTATGTCAAGACATTTACGAGTTGAACTGTTCGACAGGAAATCTTTCGTCTACTGATTCTTGTATCAAAGCTTGTTCTTAACTCTCGCTCGATGTGAATGGCCGCGTTCAGAATGTTAGGCACTAATATGTTAGTCAAAACCTAACTTATTGAACGGAAAATGACTGCAAATGCAATTGACATTTCAGTTGTCATAATTTAGACATTTACTTTCTGTTTTCACTTAAGATTTGTTTGCGAATTGCGTTTGTATGTAAAATTCATTTGGAATAAACTGTATCGCTACAAAACAAATAAAATATATTAAAGAAAAGGTTGAAATTGGCGACATAGAAGATGAAACTTTATGTAAGTAAAATGATATACAGACATGTGCTACGAAAGTGACCTATTTACATTATAGGTGAAGTTGCGCTGTTTATTGTTAATGATTTGCAGAATCAATCGCAAGAACAAATAGGAATAAAATGAAATAATAAAAAAGAAAAAAACACATAAAATTACCGCAGAAAAACTTTAAATTTGAACTTTTTGCTAAAGATCTTCCAGGCAAATCAGCTGATTTTTGACATTCCTTCTAATGACTCGAATTTGAGGAAGAATTTTTCGACTAAGAATCCAGTCCACAACCTCATGAAAAGTCAACTTGTTTTCTAGTCAATTTTCAGCCGCTCGACCAATCAGAGCTGGTTGACTAGCTAATGCCTAACATTCTGAACGCGGCCATTGCCGTTTGTTTGACTTACTTTGCTCTCCGCTTGTCTCGAATTGGTGCAGATACCTGAACCTGTGAAACTCGAAGCAGCTAGTACCGGATAAACCTGACTGAATACATTCTTTTTGATTGAAGCTACAGTCATCTATTACTTTAAAGTTCTTCCAACATGAGAAGTCTCGGCCTGAGACCTTGCAACCTTCGATCTTCTCTGATCTACTGCTTGTTTGATCTTGAGTACGTAGAATCATCTTCCTGATCGAGTACAGACGATTTTTGGTTTAATAAGCTTACTTAGTTGGGAGTAGTCCTCTAGAAAAGAGGTGCACAATGCTCAAATGCTTACCATGTATGCCTAAGATACAGCGCCCTGTTATGACGTTAGTAAGTCTTGTTAGGTGGTCTTATAGGATTTGCGATAGGCCAAATAAGCTTACCATTGATGCAATAGTCGTGATGCTGTCATCTATGATTTGCTTTCGACAGAACATCGGTTTAAATCAGGCGTTTAACAAGCGACGTAGTTGCTTTGACATGGTCAAGTCTCCAACTGTCTATATGAGCTTTATATAGCTAGTTCATCATTATCCTAAAGTGTCCTAGCGATCTGCTAGTTTTCGTAGATGTGTTTTGTGTTTGCGGTTTCTAACTTAGTTGTTTTGTCAAACTTAGGTAGCACCAAATCCCCACTAAGGTATCCTTTTTGGCTTTAAGACAAGTTTTCACGACTTTTTCTTCAATCTACAAGAGCATACTGGGAACGCGCAATGATGTCGATGTCGTCTATACAACTCAGGTGGACTAATTTGTTGAAAATAGTGCCTTACGCATATATGCTAGTCCTACATATGAACGGTTTCTGTATGAGATTGAAGAAAGCTTATCTTTTTCCCGAAATCCAGAGCATTTTTGTATTACATAAGTCTCGTATCTTCAAAAATTTGTTTTACAACATTCCACGAGAAAACTGAATCAGTTGATGCATCAGATATGGAGTACATAGAGCTGCTATTCAAGCCGTTTCCTGCATTCCACGACTTGGTTTCCAAATTATTTGACAGAACCTATATCCTGGACTTTATGCCTGAACCTCTGGATATGTTGTCCATCGAAGACTATAGCTCGTCATAGTCGTCTCTATACACAGTCTTCTTTTCTGGTCAACTGCAAAGTGAATTTAACAAAACAACCAAACGTTTTTTCGTGGCACCACATCTCAGAAACTTATTTAAGTCCATTGTTAAACATTTTAATTGTTATTTTTAAAATTCATATAACAAATTTCCTCCTCCACACACGAGTACTTTTCAAAAATATCCCTTCATATAGGGAAATTTCCATTCCAATTACCTTTCACTGTCTAGGTCTGCCAACATTCACATAGGAAATATCGAGAAAAAAAATTGAACTGCATCGGAAAGCAAAGAGTTGTGTCACTTTTTTTATTCACGCAAAATTTATAACAGAATAATTTATTTGGATTATTATCTAACAAATTAATAAAATAAATCATTAAATCGCATTCTCATCTCACTGGAATTCTCTGATGCAGTTCAGTGTTGACCGTTGAAATCAGAGAAAAGTTGAGAAAAGAAATCGCAAAAGAAAACTTTACGGGCGGCGACTTGCCGAGAAAACGACGAACAAGAAGCATAAGAAAAAAAGAAAAAAAAAAAAAAACCAATCCAATCCACATCTGAGATTTTCGCAAATTTCTTAAAATGGCAGCGAGCGACAAGGCCTTGGACGATTCCCTATACCCGATTGCTGTGTTAATTGATGAATTAAAGAACGAGGATGTCCAGGTAAGGAAAAGTCTGAAATCAAATTCGATGCTAGAATTAAAGTTTCAGGATGTTTCGGTGTCTGGGAATTTTTTTCCCCAATGAGCAATGGCTGCCGCTTGGCCGAATTCATTTATTTTTGTGAATAAGAATATTTGCGAATTTAATTCATCGAAACTAAAAACTGCGTGGGCGTACGCAGACGTTGTAATTTATTGTAAATAAAATTTTGTTGTAAATTATATTGTTTACAAATGGCTGTGGTGCGTGAGCAACTCTTGCAAGTGGGAGAAATTTGTGTAACTTTTTTTTCGGCGTGTTTATGGACCGAGAAGGAATTCGCACGTTGTACCATAGGTACTTAGCTTTGCGTGAACATTTAGTTTTAGTGGAGGAAAATGAATAGAATGAGTAATAACTATAAATACATGTATGTACAGGCTTTGTGTGATTTCGTGACGAGTTTTGAATTCATTTTGATGATTGAATATCGATTATGGGCCTTTATTTTGGTCATATATTATACATATGTTAAGTGTAGTTGTTACTTTTTTTTTCTTTATAAGTTAAAAATTTACTAAATTACGCACGAGTTTTCGACAATAAATTGATAGATTGGACCTTGGAATTCAATTGAAATTGCAAATTAAGAACGAAAAAGTGATACGGCACTCTTTTTGTTTGCTGCCGGTTCTTATGCATTTTTTTTTTTAATTTCCTGATTTATCCGAGTGATAGTATTTGGTAAAATGTTTAACTTTGCATGCATTAAAATTGTCTGAGGGTATCGAGGACACTGTCAAAGTCCTTGAACTTGTGGGTATAGGGTGAAACTAAAAATATCTTGAGGACATTGAGCTGCTTTTGACAATTTTGTACGCTTAATGTTGGCGGAGTATTATTAAGCAGCAACAAATGGTCAAAAGTGAGCTTAAAACAGATTACAAATGATGAATATTGTTCGAACTAACGAAAGCTAGTTAACATTTGCGTTATTGGAAAGAATATACTCAATAGCTTGTTGTGTTCGAATTGAGTATTGATTTCTTAATCGACATACTTTTTCTGATGACAAGTTATGGGTGGAAGGGGAGGGAAGAAGTACTGATGTGATTATGTGACCGAAGATTTGAACTACATATTTTTCTTTTATCGAATCATTCATCATCCATTAAAGTGTTCTTTGTCGCATGCTAAGGAAGTTTTTGTTGGTAGAGCATACAATTTTGAATTATCGAACCAAGTCTTGCATTGTTGCTAGTTAGCTGGTTTTTGTATGCTAATGAATTGCATCAATCCATCAGCGGAATTTAACCATAGAAAAGGCCTAAAACCTAAAGATACTCACAAACATCTCGATAAGTATGCACCACCACAATCAGAACTACCTCAACAGCAGCCATAACAAAGAAATGACAACAAAAACTAGTTAATGCCATACCCTGACTTCATTCTAAACTTTCAACATTTTTGGGGACCACAACTTATTAACGGTTCATTTAAAAAGAATGAGTGGTACAAAAATTGAGGGGCAGGACGACAAATTTTTCTTTGCGACTGCCCCCAAGTCTTAACAGACGTGATATTTTTTCAGCGCCCCGGGCGAATTTTTAACCACGCCATCAAAGTCTAGGATTAATGGATCGTTCAGGAAGGCGAACCATTGATGATTAACAAATTAATCGCACTTCTCTTTATTTGATGAGAATTTCACGAACGGGGAACGCCATTGATTCATGGAAATCTAAGTGAGGCGGCTCGATATATAACGCCGCCACCCTTTCAATCTAACCCATCACTTCCGTTTTCCATTCCATTCGTAATCAGAATTTTAATAGGACCTTGTGATAAATATCCAATTTATAAGCATCTACTGATCAATCGATGGTACGCGATGACTTCTTGCTCATATGAGTAAATCTTCAGTTCCAGGGACGAATTTTTGGTTTTAGCAGAGATCAATTCGCGAAATACTGCTTAAGGTTTTTTCCTTCTGAACATTGATAGGTCAGGACACAAGCACAGAAGATGGGGTGTTGTTTTCTTTCTCTTCCACTTGTTGGCAGCTTCTGCAGAAGTTATTGTAACCTCTGGATGCTCTTATTATAGCATGGGCGTTTCCTTTTTTTAGCGGGTGAACCAGACTTGTACGGAATCTTTAGGCACCTTATCCACTTTGCAGTGACCTGTTATGTACCTGTGGTCATGAACCAAGTGGAAGTGTCAGTACTGAAGCATATTTTCAACCTCATTGACAACAAAAGCGCAACTGCTTTCCTTTGGTGTCAGCGTTCAATGGAAAAGAGTTTTCTATGAACGGAAAAAGTAGACACGATTAAAAAAAGAAAGTGTTTGGAGGTTAGCGCAAACAGTGAGCTACCATTGCCTTGTAAACTTCGTTCAATCTTTTGAAAGGCGGTTACGCAAAACCAAAGGTTGGATTATTGTGCTTGAATAAGATTTGTGGTTGGGTTTTATTTGTCAAAACAGACGCGATTGTGTAATTGGGAACTGCATTTACACCATTTAGAAAAAGTGTGTGTCATAATGTCTTATGTCTAACAAGCGTCTCCAGCCGTTTCGATCTTCAAAACAATTGATAGCGAGCACTTCCAGCACGTCAATTTCATTCGTTTGGATTGCTGCTATGGAGATTCCTCTTACTTTACACTCCCTTGATGCTGTTGATCCAGAAGAGTGACACACGGCAAAGAAAGGTTCGTTGAAATTGATATTTTCGTAGAGGCTCTACAAACAGGGCAACCATTTCTATTTGGCAGACATGTTGCTCGGAATGAGACAATAGCAGCTAAACAGTTTTTTACCAGGACGCATCGTCTTCTATATAGTTTCTGATGGGTGAGATCTCCACAACTGGAAAGTGGAGTAGTGCAGCTTATTCTATGTAGCTGCACGACTTTTTTTTTCTTTGGGAAAGACGCGTGCCACTCAAATAAGTTGCTTGTCACATTGATCAGTTACCTCTTAAAGGTTTACAATCAAAAATAATGTTAGGAAGCACTCAATGACTGAACTGTTGCGACAAGGGTCTTTTGAACTTTTTGTTGAATTTAAGTCACGGAATTCATCCTATCAATCCATATACGAGGACAACGTTGCTGTTAAGATTTTCCTCATGATTTACTTCAGTTTTGTATGCGTCATTTATGTTTGCTCACTTGGATATATGCAGGACTTTAAAGGAGTTTTTAGGTGTTTGATGAATTCAGCACGACATTGTTTGCCTAGTCTTCTTTACATGAATCGTGAATCTTCTTCCTAAAACTAATTTTGTCATTTTTATTCTTTCCAGCTTCGTCTTAACTCTATTAAGAAGTTGTCAACGATTGCCCTAGCTCTGGGCGAAGAACGTACTCGTTCCGAATTGATTCCATTTTTAACCGAAACCATTTACGATGAAGATGAAGTTCTTTTGGCATTGGCCGACCAATTGGGGAACTTTACAAGTAAACATGAGAGAGGCTTGCAATATTTAGAGATATTTATATATTTTGTTTATTCTCTAGGTTTGGTGGGTGGTCCAGAATATGCGATGTACTTGATTCCGCCGCTGGAGAGTTTGGCCACTGTTGAGGAGACTGTTGTGCGTGATAAAGCTGTTGAATCATTACGTACTGTTGCAGCTGAGCATAGTGCAGCTGATTTGGAAATTCATGTTGTTCCAACTCTACAGCGATTGGTTTCTGGAGATTGGTTCACTTCACGTACATCTGCATGCGGACTCTTCTCTGTCTGTTACCCAAGAGTGTCGGCACCAGTTAAATCTGAATTACGTCTCAATTTCCGTAAGTTGTGTCAAGATGAGACACCTATGGTTCGTCGTGCGGCCGCCAATAAATTGGGAGAATTTGCTAAAGTTGTAGAGATTGAATATCTGAAATCAGATCTTATTCCAAACTTTGTGCAATTGGCACAGGATGACCAGGTATGAAAAATTGAAAGCTTCCTCATTTGCAAAGTGGTATATTTAACTCTCTCTGTCATAGGATTCCGTTCGTCTTTTGGCAGTCGAGGCATGCGTTAGCATTGCACAACTTTTGCCACAGGAAGATGTCGAGCATGTAAGTTTTATGTCTGCATTGAAGGAGACGAAGAGTACATGGTTTTTATTTTTTTATTTTAGTTGGTTTTGCCAACATTGCGCCAGTGTGCCAGTGACTCATCATGGCGTGTACGCTACATGGTTGCCGAGAAATTTGTCGATTTGCAAAAGGCTGTTGGTCCCGAGATTACTCGTGTCGATTTGGTTCCAGCTTTCCAAGTAAGTTAGACCTAATCTGCACTGTTCGTCACAGTGTAACAAATAATTTCCCATTCTCATTCTAGTGTCTATTGAAAGATGCTGAGGCTGAAGTTCGTGCTGCAGTGGCTACTAAAGTCAAAGACTTCTGCTCCAATTTGGATAAAACAAATCAAGTTCAAATCATTATGACATCCATTTTACCATACGTCAAAGAGTTGGTCTCCGATCCAAATCCACATGTTAAGTCAGCCCTAGCTTCTGTTATCATGGGGCTGAGTCCCATGTTGGGCGCCTACAATACAGTTGAGCATTTGCTGCCACTATTCCTTGTCCAGTTGAAGGATGAATGCCCAGAAGTGCGTTTAAATATTATTTCTAATTTGGATTGTGTCAACGACGTTATTGGTATTCAACAATTGTCTCAGGTATGTTTTGAGTTATACACTTTGAATAGATTAATGTCATGAACTTTTTCCGATACAGTCGCTACTTCCAGCGATTGTAGAACTAGCTGAAGACTCCAAATGGCGTGTTCGTTTGGCAATTATCGAGTATATGCCAGCATTAGCTGGACAATTAGGACAAGAATTCTTTGATCAGAAATTACGTGGACTTTGCATGGGATGGTTAAATGATCACGTCTACGCTATCCGTGAAGCAGCCACCTTAAACATGAAGAAACTCGTTGAACAATTTGGAGCACAGTGGGCAGAACAAGCTATAATCCCAATGATTTTGGTTATGTCAAGAAATAAGAACTATTTACACAGTAAGCTCATTACCCACTTGATCTCACATTACACAAGTTATTGAATTGTTTTGTTTTCTAGGAATGACTTGCCTCTTCTGTCTCAACGTTCTCGCTGAAGTGTGCGGCACCGAAATCACAACTAAACTGTTACTGCCCACAGTTCTCATCTTGGCAACAGACCCCGTAGCCAATGTACGATTCAACGTTGCAAAAACGCTGCAGAAGATTTCCCCATTCTTGGAAGCAAGTGTTATCGATACCCAAGTGAAACCCGCATTGGACAAACTAAATGCAGACAGTGACGTAGATGTCAAGCATTTTGCTTCAGAAGCTATTGCTGGGATAGCAGCAGGTATAAATAGATTTAAAGCGTGTGCTCTTTCTCCCTCTTTTTCTAAAGTTGTGTTTTTTTTTTCCTTTCTATAATCTCTCAATTTATCTTTTAACTTGAAAACAAAAACAAACAAAATAACCGTTTTGCCATTAAGAGCTGGAACTTGACCTGTTTAGTGATCTACGTTTTAGAACAACTCCTCCGGGGTTCGAAATTACACCAATGGAGCAAGATTCAGACGTTCCACAAGATAAACTCGGAGTTGAACTTTTTACGCTTTCATGTTAGTTTTTTTTTTTTTTTTTTTTGTTGTGTTTCTTTGGAGACTTGTGTTTGCTTTTCGATTTTCGAAAGTTCTCCGGAGTGAATTGTCAGTTTGTTTTCTGTTTTGATTTGTTTGTTTGACTTTGAATGTCGTTTCCACAACACAACATAAGAAGAGTTCCATTATCATCATTTAATGAAAATTTTTCCATTGAGGCATGATTCACATATGAAGGGAGAGATTGCACAGTTATTGGACAATAAGGCGTTGCAATTCTTTTTTAAAATATAATTCAGTTATTGCTTGGAAGTTGGATTACGCTCGTCGTACAAGATGGGTGCAACAAAACCGTTATCAACGCCGTCAACATGAAATATCATTTGAAAATTACCACTGAAACAAAATAGAGGGAGAGAATTGTATCTGAAAAAGAGAAAACAAATGATTGAAACGTGCTATATTGAATGAAGAACAAAAGTTTATGTGATTGTCTTGAGATCTGGAAATTTTTGTAATAAAAACGGAAAATGTTTGATTTGTCTTTCGTCAGATATTAGGAAAATAACACAAATGAATACGAGACATGTTTGACCGTAGAACTGGGTTGTTTGGAGGAGTTTTTGCCTTAGGTGCCATTGTTATTATTTTCCGACAAATGTTTAGTGTTCAGCAGTGATAAAATCCACTTTCTAATTGCCCAGTTTTGACAACCGAATAGGTTATCGTGCAGGTGTCCTCGACCTATTTCGAAAGATCTGACTTTGTCTTCAATCGTTCGGCACCATAAACGACGGTCTGTTCTGTTTTCACCCATGCACTAGAATTGACTCTACATTGAAGCGAATACATTTTTCTTAAGCAAAGCATCTCGATATGCGCAGAAAGGCTGATCTTTTTGGTCTTGGCCGTAATTAGCTTAAATATCTATTGCAATTTGGAATGAATTTGAAAGAGCATCTGTCTGGCTTCCTGGCGAGATGTCTTTTGCAGTTAATTCTGAAACTTTGTCTTGCATTAATGCCGTGAGCAAAACAATCAATCCTCTTCGTTCGATCTGCAGACTTTTCGGATTTTAGTGGTTGTGTCCATTTGATATACGCGTTCTACCCATCTTAAACGTCCAAAGCTTTTTTTTTGTTTGATTAGGTCAATTTCGCTGTATAGTTTATTGTTCGGTTCTCTTCTTCAAAACTTGCCTACACCAAAATGATCGAATATCTTACGAGTAGATCTGGGGTGATCGGGGTCTTATGTAGAGTTTCCTTAGTTGTTCGGGATGGAGTCTTACTACTTTCAGCCCAATGTAACGTCGATTTTGTTTGATTTCTGATGTTATGGTATCAGAAGTGAAAGGAGAACCAATGTGGATCAAGGCGTGTGCTACCTTGAAGGTAAAGCTTTCCACTGTGATATTCTGTTAGATTAGTATATGTTACTCGCGGACAGCTAACGCAAGTAGTTGCACAATATTTTGAAAATTGTGCCTCTGGTGCTGGCACAAGTAGAATGTTAAAGAAGTTACGTGATAGCGCGTCGCCTTGTCTCCTCAATCCTTTTTTTATGGCAATAAAGGTCTAGGTGGGGTTGTTACTGAAGAATTTAGAAAATGTTCCGCCCCCTCTTTCATATACACTGGAGGGTGATAAAAACATGGTTTATATAATTTTGATTTTTATTTTGTTTAGTATCAGTATGGACAATTTAACTTTCAAAACAAAACTACAGAGTCAAAGATCTTAAGCATCAGTAATTGTACAATAGTGTGCAGTACAAGTCAACATTTGTAAGTTCATTAGTTAAAACAGCAATTACCCTGTGTGTAAAACCAGTCGTTAGATATGTAACTGCTTAAAGCTAAGACGCTTTGAAATCCTATTGAACCTTTTAAACATCCTTTTTATTTATATTTTTTAAATATGCAGTTTGAAACGAGCATTGTGTCTTCGAAACGAGGTCGGGGCTTTTGAAAAGTTGACACGGTATCGAATACTATTCCTGGCGAAGTAGTTTAAGTGTACTTGTAAGTTTGCAATTATCCTATTTAAGCGAAAAGGCGGTAGTTTGGTGTTTAATTTCGTCATATGATGGATAACATTTCAAATGATAATTCGAAGATATCACAAACTGTCGACTTTCACAACCGTTTACCACGTAATAATTATTTGATCGTAGGATTTTGGTATGGTCAGCATGGTCTGGGCAAGAAGATACAACCTTGTCGCTTTAGGCTGTGATTTCTGTGAAAATCGTAATTGTCGCACCAATAGTGTGTTGCCCTATTTCAATAGGAACATCACTGATGAACAAGATAAGCCAAATTGTTGAATGTTGCTTGTTGCGTGTAACCGAAAAGATTGTGATGTGCTGTTAAATTTTATGATATGAGACGACATAAGCAAGAAGTCGTTAGACGCTTCAAATATCAGCTTTTTCACGAAAATGTTTTGCCAAATATGCTGCGAAATGTCTAGGTTTGGTACTCCAAAAACTGTCTTACACATTCTAGATGGAATCCAAAACCGCGTGTTATCATTTATAGATGACAGGGACATTACGAAGACCATAGACTCGTTTGAACATCGAAGACATTTCGTCAATCTCTGACAGCTTTATAAAGAAAAGAACTAAGTTTTAAACAATAAAAGTTCTGGCAAAATCTACATACACATCTTACTCCAATGAAAATCGCCGGTTCGAGCTTTTCGTTGTCATTATCTTTGATTTGATGTCTATTGTCTCACATCAGATTGACAATGTCTCCCTTTTATGTTGAATTGTGTAAGTTCTTTCAAAATCTTGCGTATTCGACCCACAGTACGAAACAGGATCTAGATATTATCAGACGAAATGTTGATTTGACGTTAAAAAATTTAAAAACTTTACATTGAATGTCATTCATCGAGTCCTACGATAGGAGGAGAACTTATTTTCCATCAGTACAGTTCCTTTTTAATTTTTTTTTGCTCGATTTTCAATTCCTTCTTTCCTCAAGCTATTTACTTACAATTTTTAAAAGTTAATATTAATATAAAAATATATCTTCTCTTCTTTTTACTTTCAGCGTAATTACATTTTGTTTTAAACAGTTTTTTCTTTTAAGTTCTTTTAATTTTTTTTTTTTTTTCTTAACTCGCTCAAGGCGAAATCAATAGTTTGAAGAAAAAATAAAATCATTCGACAGCGTCGTCATTAACGCGGTGTTGCCACAGCTAAGATTATTAATATTTTTATTAAAAATAAAGTTAAGACCTAAATCGTCAGAAATAAAATGAAAAAAACATTATTATATACAAACATCTGGTTAATTATAATAGAAACAGAGAATAAATAAAAACACAGATAAAAATAAAACAAAACACAACATAAAATCATTAATAAATTATAAAAAACAAAAATATATTTAAAAAAATTTAATACTCTTGTTTTATTTATAAGACTCTTCTGTTTAAATTTTATTAGCATTGGGCGAGCACCACAAAGCCGGAACGCAAACTAATGCTTGATTGCATGGAAAAAAGTGAGCACTCTCGAACGATCCGAACTTTAGAATCGTAATACAGAGTAGGGGCCCAGAATATCTCTAAATATTGCTCTAAGCGGAGAAGATGAAGAATGAAGAATTGTTGGACAGTCACAATCAGTGCTGAGAGAATGGAAAATTTTTTTTTGCAAAATGTATAAAGGCACGGAAGACCAACATCCCGCTGTCAGGCAAATTAAACCATTCAGCGTAGACGATGATAGTTAAAACTTCGGCCCACCTGATCAAAAGGAAGTGAGGATAGCAGTGTCTGAGCTGAAACCTGGGGCCAAATCGTCTCTTCCGTGATCGTATAACTCGTCACGTAAAAATGAGCATTATTACGTATAAACGATCATTCCGACGTAATAATGCTCGTTTTTACGTGAGGAGTTATACGATCACGGAAGAGACGATCTGGCCTCTGGTGGCTTACCGTCTGTGATATTGGCTGGAGATGGTCTGAAAAAAGCATAGGTTAGGTTGGAGTGGGAGGGTGAAGGTTGCAACTTCTCTTAGACCAGATACGGTTCTTTTATGTATATGGATCTGTATTTCAACCAGAAAAACTACCCGCAGGACTAGCGGGAGCTTGCTATGAAGCCTATGCTGATCTCAGACAGTTCGCTTAGATTGTGAAATAAGCTGGCTCCTAAGTATGCTCTTCGAGCTGAGAGGGCCGGGCATGTTCCTATACAAAGAAGATGGAGAATTGTCTTCCCCTCCTCCTCGTCCATGCAGCTTCTGCAAAAGTCATTTGCGTGCTTGTCGATGGTGCTGTTGGCACCTACTAAGATGCTTATGATCAATTTTTTCTGTTTGATGAGACAGTGAGAGCGTTTAAAATCCAGCTTTGACCAAATCTAGTAAGTGGTAAAGCAAGTGTTATCTTCTTTCCATCTGTGATTGGCGATGTGGATCGCGTTTCTTTTAAATAGCAATTTGCAGGTGGCGAGAGGCATGCTTAAATTCCCCTTCTCCGGAAGAATTGGAAGAGTTGTGCCCTCTCTGGCGAGTTCATCAGCCATGCAGTTGTCCCTATGTTCCGGCACCCATATAAAGTGAATTTTGAATTGCTCAGCCATCTAGTTAAGAGACAAGCGGCAATTTAGGGCTGTTTCTGATTCCGGGGATTTTATCGTGGCCTGACTATCAGTAAAAATTGGCTTGGAAGACACTGCAATGGTCATGCAAACGGAAAGAGATGCTAACGTTCACATGTATGTTTCCCGATTCTGTTTAAGAGCCAAACGTGTAGAAGCAGATGAAGACAAAGCGTACATCAATTTATTTATAAGATTTGGTGAGACAAGTGTATGCCTTATGAATGGAATCTCGGCCTATAATGCGTTGTAAACCTTGTAAACCTTTTGTCAACAATCTGATTGTCCCCTATCAATGCAGTTTTAACTTGGTTCTGTTAACATTTTTGACAACGACACCTCATCAGTAATCAAATGAAGAATAACTATTGCCAATCCCTGTTTCTTTGAGACGAGAAGGGAATTGAGTACTAAAGTCATTTTCCGACTAAGGCGACTCTACAGTCATATCTATAGCGCTAAAGTATGGTCTCTTTCCAAGGCAGTTGACGATGTTCTTGGTCATTTCGAGCGCAACTCAAAGCGTTGACTGGCTTTGAAGGAGGAGATGTAACGACGAATTATACAAGATGTAACTATGAACTATACAGGTTTAAAAAAAACAAGTCTTTTGGACGTTTGAGATGGTAATGTAAGTTGTCAGTCGTTGAATCTAAACCAGAAGGACAATCCTATGGACGACACTATCACCTATTTGAGGGCTTTACGCGTCATGCTTGGAACTCTTTTCTTTTTGCAGTCGGCAAACATTTTTTAGTCGCCACTTTGCCTTGTCTGCTTTCCCTCGTACCTTGTCCAACGCTTGTAGCAGAAACAACATCTCGGTTTCGTTTTTGTTTCCAGACTAAGATAGCCTGCTCCCGCTCTACTGTGACTGTGAGGAGTTGTACATCAGCGCTTATAACAGAAAAGCTTTTGTTAAATCGATTTTCGAATGCATTTTGTAATGGAAGTTGACCAAAATAGAAACAAGAAAATACGGATAGGTGCAGTTTATATATTTTGCTTTATTTTGCTAGCAAATGTAAAGTGATTTGTGTCACTTAATATCCATTATACCCCATGGCAAATGGTGGTTCACTGTTAGTTTTTAAGTAATAGCTTCCACGTGCCCTGCAAAAACGATTGTTTAAAAAATAAAATAAATTTTAAAATCTCTTGAACAAAACTCACGTTATTGGACAATTGAATCCCATTTCAATGGCTTTATCCTTGAGATTCTCAATCCCTTGCACTAAAAATTGATAATAATTCAGCGATGGGAAGCCCAAAAACCGTGGTCCGCCTAAAGTTGCAACACTTTCCGCCCAAAATCTCCAAGATCTCTGATGACTGCATAAATCTATTCAAACCAGTAAACCAATTCAAAATCCACCTATGTACGCCATTATCATACCTTCCTCACTAAAAGGTATAATAAATCCTTGGGGACATCCTGGTTGGCCTTGTTGTCCACCATTTGGCCAGAAGTCAACATGACCCAATTTAATGGGTTGACCATAAGTTCCAATGTCAGTATGAATGGCTTGAAGTGATTCGGCGTCATTTTTGTTAACCGTTTCCAAAAAGAATGATCTAAAGAATAAAGGAAAAGCGGCATCCAAGATCACCATTCTGAAATGGTGTTGTCTTAGATAAAGATACAAATATCTATGCAAAAAAAATTGGCACTAACCGATAAATTTTCACTGTGCTATTGGACTTTTTTATAACCTGTCGACCAGTCTTTCCTGCCAATTGAGCTCCAAGAGAGTGTGCCACTATTGTCAAGTCTTTTCGATTTAAGCCAGCATCATAGAAATCCAACAGCGTATCAGCCAGAGCTAAAGAAAGCTTCAATCATTTAAGATTTAGTGATTTTATTGTAAGATAGAGAAGCACCAGACTTACAATTTCAATATTTGACAATGCAGCTGAAAGATAATTTTCAGCAGCTGCAACACCCCAATCGAAGGTTACAAGATTGACAGTCTTACGCTTCATGTAGGCATCAAAAATCACATGAATACTCTCGGAGTCCTGAGTTTCATGGTATCCATGAATGTATAAGTGGGTCTCGTTTTGAATGAATTTATCATTTTGAAGGATCTTGGTTGCATCGGAAAGATTATATGCCACGGAATCGTTGAAATCCGGTCTAGAAAGGAAGCAAAATTTAGATTCAGCGCGTTACTAATTGTTACTCCACATACCCAGGGTAATAGACTAGCTTTATGTCATCAATGTCGAAAGCTGCGGACACCAAAATAGTGAATAGGAACACCAAATTTAAAATGGATATGAAAATTAAGTTCAAAATTCCGGAGAACATTGTGTGTTGAAATCAAGACGCGTACTTTTAGACTGTTGACTCTTTGCTATTAAATCCATTCCAGCGGTTATTGAAATTCGCTTAAATGCATTTGTGATTACATTAAGTGGGCCATAGGACCCGCATGTAACTTTATTTCGCTAACATCGATTTAAAATAAATATTATAATCATGCTCATGCACAAAGCTAATTTATTTTTGATTATATTAAAACATGAAATGCTAAATATAGGTATTGGTCCTCTGTAGCTGTTGTTCGCAGGTGAATGAAGTTAGTGCGATTTCAAGACCGTTAGATGTAGGCGTGTCATGGAATTCAATGATGTCTTCTTGACGGGGGTTTTTGAGTCTCCCTATAGAATGAATAATAGACTTGTATGAAAGGGTCAAGAGTTGTACAAATTTGGTGATGGAACCTAATTTCAAATAAAGGCTCTAGCTTGAGGAAGGGAAGTGAATGAATTTTTAACTCAATTCGGTGGTAATCTCATCTCTTTTACTAGGGGGTACTAACTTTTACACTTTCGAAGAGTCACTCTAAAAGAAAGTTACGCAACTGGTAGGTGCTGTTTAATTTGGAGCTCAGGTTCATCAAAACAGCGAAGAAAATTCAGTCACCGAGATGTAGGGAATTGGTGGTGTGCGCGTAGGGAATTGTTTCTGGTAGCTGCTAAAGAGAACCAAAAGAAGAAACCAGTCAACGAAGAAGCAGTATCCCTATAAAGATGCTCAAAAACAACAAAGCTCTCGCCTCTGGTACTGGTTGTCATCAACCAAGTATAGGTCGATGAAAGCCTTCCCGATGAATATACATACTATCAGCTCTATATACCTCGAGCATAGACCAAATTTTCACATTGGTGTTAATCCTGGAAAAGAATCCTGGTGAACCTGTCAGAGACACAAGTAGCGCGGATGCGCCGTTTTGATACCACAACTCACGTGACCTGGATGTTGATGGGCGTAGCTTAGATTGTAGTTTTCTTATCCATCCTGTGGAGTTGAGAAAATTGATAATGTTGCTGAATTTTATATTAGAAATCTCAGAAAGTTCCTTAAAAAAGGGTTTTCCGAGAGTGCGTTGTCCGGCTCTGGCAAGTGCCGGGCAGTCACAGAGAAAGTAGAATTACGTTTCCTTATCGTGTGAATGGTAACAACTACGGGATGCCTAGCTTGGCAGCGTGTTGACCTATCGGCCAGTGGCTCGTGCTAATTGCTGTAATTCTTGCTGTCTCGATGCGGTTCCTATTAGGTCAATCGTTCTGATTTTGTTGTAGGTGGGCCAAATCTGTCTGGATATGGCATAGGTTGCAAAACTTTTCCACCTAGAGTCGGCAATAGAGAGAAAGTGTTGGAAAATTTTGCCCTTCATGAGTCCCATCGGGGAGCCGACTGACTCCGCAAGGGAGGCATCTAGGGTAGAACCACATCTGGCTAACGCGTCGGCTCTCTCGTTCTCCTCTATGTTACTATGGCCGGGAAACCAGAGGAGAGTAATGTTGAACCGAGCGTTTGCCTGCACTATAATTTCCTTACAATGTTCAACTAATTTAGAGGACGAATTAAGTGAGTGGAGCGCTTTGATGGCAGCCTGGTTGTCAATAAAGATTCCTCTGCTGTCTGAGGTAGTAGGGCTGAGGCTAAGTATCTTGCAGGCTTTTCTAATCGCTAGTAACTCCGCCTGGAAGACACTCACAGAGTCTGGGAGGCGGTACGATTTGGATACGTTCAGTTCCGCTGAGAAGACACCTGCTTCAACGCCACACTCCATCTTGGAGCCGTCGGTGAAGATCGATACTTGGTAGCTTGATAAGGGCAGGTTGTTGTTCCATTCCGTCCTTTCCGGAAAGATAACTTGAATTTGATTGTTGAATTTGAGTTTAGAAATCGTGTAATCAGTTATGGTCGAGGCCAGGTTTCTAGGCAGCAGGTCAAAAGCCTTACTATGACCATATGGTTTGGGGGACCAAAACCTAGATTCTCTGAGTCTGATAGCACTACACGAAACGCAAGTGCAAGTCCAGGGGCAGGATACGGAGGAGCACGTTAAGAGCTTCTGACGGGCTCGATCGAATTGCTCCTGTGGTCCCAATACCAGCTGTTCGTTGGACTCTACTAAGTCTTGTGATGTTGTAAGCTTTGCCTAAGGCGGGCCACCACACGAGCAAACCATAAGTAAGTATTGGATGAACTAGGGCAGTGTACATCCATCTTAGGTTTAAGCCCACACCTTTTGCCAAAGGTCTTACTCCAAGCATAGAAGGCAACGCATGCTTTCTTTGACCTCTACATGACACTGGCTGAATTTGGAATCGCGATAAAACTGTTTCGGTTAGATAAGCACGCGATGATCCGTGCAGCACGGCAACTGTTTATCTGAACTTTTCCAAACATGCATCGGATCACATGTGCTGTTATGTGACTTCTTCAATTTTGTGCACAAAGGCACTATTTTTTACAAATCTGTTCAGCTATCGGGATACGCCCACAATATTGATATCATCGGATGCTCGCATGTCGTTATAGATGCTTTAACGGAGTGAAACAAGTTGGCCATAAAGTGAATAAGGGAAAATCCAAGTATATTATATAAGGTACATATATGCCTGTTGTCAGCAAACAAAGCAACATCAGTTCACAGTAAAAGACTGAAGTTCACATAAGTACCGCGGAGTTAACATCAACTCCACATATACATAACACTGTCGTGGAGATTCGACAAAGAATGACTCTACGAAATCGCTTTCACTTCGGTTTGGAACTGTGTTCAAAATTCTCATCTTTCACTTCCTGAAAGAATCAATGTTTTACTGGGAGTTGTTAAGATGAGGGAACTCTCGCAAGGTCCTCAACAAAAAAGTAAGAATTCATTGTGTAAGATGAGGTTATATAGAATGAATGAATGCTAACGCGGTAACCCAATAAGTCTTCCCGTACCTCGGTTGGGTGGACACAAATTTGGATAGTTTCTAAAAGCATTAATCAGTCCACGTCATGAAGTCCTTAGAGTGCCAACATTTAAATTGTCAGTGTCCATGTTCCGCAAATAAGTTAGATAATTTCGATGAGGGTACACTAGATCCACGTGAGCAATCATTACGCCCAAATATCACAACAGTGCGCACTGCATGTAAAAGTGAAAGGAAAAACTACTCCATCGTCAGTCGAAACAAGATAAATGGGAAAATCCCCACTGGGCCTCCTAAGATGACGCGATACCCTATCCCTGGCACCATATGACCACTAGACCTAATACCACCACAATTGCACCTAACCCATGCATAAGTCGAGCTTCATGGATGCAATTGCTATGTGCTCTGCTCATGCGGCAGCTAAGCTTTTGACTGTGGTTGGTGTTTGATTTGGCACATCGTGCCTAGAGGCGAAAAATCGCGAGGAAGTGTCCGGTTTGATGGTGGCGACTCCATATCTCTGAGAGGATAAAGCGATTGCATAGCTTTTCATATATGCCTCCGGTGGAGGTAAGACAACAAAAATAAAAAATTCCAAAGATAATTTATTTGCACGCACCTCTCAACTAGAGTGGGGCTGGACTAGGTGTCCGCTCGGAGACCGGTAGTACCGATAGTCATTGCCCTAAGCTACTCATTTGTTGGTCATTGTTTTGAGATGAGCGACTGCATTATGTGCACATTATCTGCGGTCTGACATAAGCCACTAGATTCATCATAGCTCGAGGGAGGTTACGTAAACGAGTAGGATAAACCGTGAATATGAGAAAAAGCAATTTTCCAATTTTCCTTATCCGAGAACTTATTCAAATTGAGTAGTGTACTCGTACTAAAAAAAAAAAAAAAACATCAAATGTACTTAATCGCATAATTCGTTGCAGTTAACATTTAGCAACTGGATACTGTAGATGTAAATGCAACTCGACTGGAGCTCGAATGGGGACAGATTGGATATGTAGATTTCACGGGTCATTACAGATATAATTATTGATCTTTTCAAATAGTCTAAGATTTACTACGGTCATACTTGTGGATCGCCGTTCTTGGCTGAAGCAGGTGTTACTGGTTATTTATGGGGTTAAGAGATGAAGTGCCATTACAAAGATTTGATTGGTTTCTTGTTGGTAAGTGATAGAATGTTGCACTTAATTCCAGAAGCATAACGAGTAAGTTGTGCGTCAATTTAGTAGAAAATTTAAGTGGAATGACTCGGTTTGAGGGAACTAATACTGTGCTCTCTGTATCTTCAGCAGAAAAAGAATCTCTCCTTATGAAAAATTGATTAAGAATTAGACTTGATCTATTGGTTATGGGACACAGTGGCCTAAGAGGATCTTTTGTTCCATGTAGTTAACAATTTGTATTCCGAAAACGAATAATTCCTTAGCTGCACTGGATTCTTTTACAGCTCATCACGCAGGAACGTAGCCCTATGTAAATTGTTTGGAGTTACTAACTTTCTTATCGGGCTTCCGACCCCTGAACAAGCTCTTCTTATGACAGTGCCGTGGAACAGTGGGATTTAAAGATTCTCTTAGCTGAAGCAGTACTGCCTTTTAGCTCAATGTGGGCGTGATAATGTAAACGACGTATCTTATTTTCACATATTAGACTACATGCATGCCTTGATTAAATCTTTTCCTCGATTCACCCTCCTCATACATGGGACACAATATCCGTTGGAGATATTTTCATCTGCAAGGAGTTCAATATCTGTTCCGTTTTCTTACTTATCATCTAGCACTTGGGGACATTCAATAGGACTGCGAGATGTAATTGAACTGCATTCTATAGAGCAATCTATTCAGTCCGTCGAGTTAAATGCAACGGTTTTCTGGGGTCATTCTTTATCAAATCTTCACGAGGGTGTCATTTGTGAAGCCCATGTTTACCTAGAAGATGAAATATTTTTGTGAAATATAGTGCCTTCCGAGATTGCTGAAATCACGTGATGATAAATAATCTAGTCATCAGGCATGGAAGGACATACTGCTTGTTCGTTGACTGTATTTGGGCTGGGGTTCACTTCTTGTCCTATAACTCTTTCTATCTGATGCCCATTAAGCATTCCCTTGGTGGTTCAAAGAACCTACGTTGTGAGTTTGAAGCCAGCTCCTAGTTGTTTGACTTTCTTGTAGAAATTTCGGATGTTGCTGTACTGGCGAGATTCTTTGACTTACTTAAGCTGGAAGATCGCATAGACCCTCTTTTTTTTGCAGGATTTTCTCCTTTCATTCTTTTAGTTCGATAGTCCCATCTCGCTGCCTCTGTTTTGCGTTGAAGCACTTGTTTCTGAGGGAATAATTGTGGTAAGGCATGTCAGTTAAAATCTACTACACTAATTCTGTCACCTTTTTCCGCTGGTTTCGGCAACCTTCTTAACGACTGTGTGATGTCCTTTGTAGTTGGTAAATTCACTGTTAACAGTTTCTCACCAAAGTGCTCCTTGGCTATTTCAAGCGTGGTAAGACGTTTAGTATACGTTGAGCTCTAAATTTATCTGCAACAAGAAAACGTTCAGAGTTTCTTTCAAAAAATATCGTTATCGTTCCAAAGTTTTCCATTTCAAAGAGGTCACGTCAATGTTTTGTTAAAGTGGACCCAAATAAACCCACTTCCACTTGGTTTGGCTAGAAAGTGAATCCCTTTCTTCGACATCGTTAATACAACGAAATTGAAACTTTCCGTATTGGTCGCGTGACAGCACTATTCCCACGTGCTCTCCGCACCAGGTTTCGTAATCCCAATTAAGAGTTAAAATTTTCCTCATTTTTCCATTTCAATCATGAGTGCTAACAACCCCTCTCCTCAGCTGATAATCGCAAAATAAATGCTCACTTGCGTAGTGGACCACTCTAGCAAAGCCATCCTTGGTCGTAAATTATGGCACCGCCACATCGTATCCATCATGTTGCTGCCGTTAAAAAAAAAAAAAAAAACAAATTCACATATGAGATGCTTGCATGCCCGCGTCATTCACCAACAATCCGAAATCCAAGGGAAAACTTCGCCAAGAAAAGTGTTTATTTCCACGTTGGTTCAACATGCTAATGGAGGCTCATACACACACCAGAAGAACACGGCTCGTGGTGTAATTTCACTTGTAGGAGATTGCGCGCGGGCTCATAAATCTGAGCGTGCGCAGCATTACGTAGCCAGGCGCGCAGGCCTGCTCCCAGTACCACTTAAGTAAATTTTCTATTTTTTTTTCCCTCCAAGTGGTATTCATAAATATTTTGTAACCAAACATTTTAGATTTTCTCGTTTTGAGCTTTTGGACTTTTTTTTTTTGCGTTTGAAATTTCCCGCTCCTATAATTTATGATCGCGTCTCAGATGTGGGTTAATCGTGTACTGGGCTAAGCGTTTGTCGCGGTATGTGCAACGACGTAATCATTGTCGTTGTTGTAAGTATGTGCGCTACTTTAGCCAAATGCAATAGCTTCGAGCGATGATGCTTTGCATACCGAGCTCATCTAGTGACCCACTACGGCTACGGATCACGGATGTCATGAGCACACACATTGGTTATGGGAATTTTTTTTTTGCTGGTCCTGCCTCGCTCTCTTTTTTATGGTTACTCATGTTCTTGGTTGTATGACATACCATCAGTTTTTGATGATGTCTTGCAACAGAATGTTTGACAAGAGAGTGTATAAACAGGTGCTTGCTTTACCTTGAATAAGTCCGAAACATACAGTGTAGTCGCCTCCTACACAGGTGATGTAAAGACTTCAAAAACTCAGGTGATTAACGAAAGCGTATAAGAATTCAAATAAGTTGTTTGCAATCTTTTCTACTAAGAAAATGTCACGGATATCCAACACACGTTCATTTGGTTTATTGACACCCTTGAGAGTTTCTAGACCGTCACCTAACCGTCATTGGAAGCCCTAATCGAGGACGCTGGTAAATCCAGGAATCCTGTTCTGAACCAGCTAAGCAGCAGGGAGGCTTTGCATTTTTTATATTGGTAAAAGTATTGAGGACGTTTTTAAGGGCAGCTTGACTGAAGCTACAGACGCAGTTATTCTTTTCCTTTCACTTGTTCCACGTCCGCAGGCATGAGGATAGAATATACTGTATTTTCGTTTGAAGGAACGATGCATCTTTGTCCAATAAGAAGTGAATCCTAGTACGAGAGACCCCTGTCCTGTCTTGGGGATGTCCGTAAAAATATGTCCATATTCCTTTCCAGGTTTAATCTCAGGGTAAAACCAAATATTTTCTACAAACAAGTAGAAACACTTAACATCAACAAAAAGGACAGAACGTCACATATTTGATCCTTATCAGCTCAGTCCTACTGAATCATGGACTTTGTCGAACGAAACATTCTCCTTAAGATATTTGGTCTCGTTTACGTTGATGGGCGTTTAGAGTAGGAGATTCAGTAACGAATTCAACGAACTGTACACGGATATGGATCTAGTTCAAAAATAAAACGAGTATTAGCCGTTTGAAATGGCTGGATATGGTATGGACACAAAGTCTCCGTCCCGCGGACTCTTCGAATCCAAATCGAAGGTTTAACTTAGTAGTGAAACAAAACTCTTTGGACCCGAATCCTTCTGCGGGGTAGGCAAATCCCTCTTCGCGAGACACGCAAAAGTCTTTGCATGCAAGAATCTAGAGAAGCCTGGCTCAATACACCTGGTCAAGCATGTTCTAAACTGCTATTCCCGGTACCGTCACAAAGAAAATCAAAATTCATTGTGAATCTCGATAAGAGTAACCTTAGAGCACTAGTTGGACTTTTCAGCGGTCATTGCCGCCTGAACAAGCACCTACATCGCATGAATCTTACAACAGATTCAAGCTGTAGACTCTGCCTGGAGAGTGAGGAGACCTCTCTTCACATCCTAACGGAATGCCAAGCTCTTTTTCATCTCAGAAAAAGAATACTAGGCGGCGAATTTGCCATTTTGCCATCCATCCAGAGAAGTTCATTAACTTCCTGATATCTTCTGGAGTGAAACAACTCATCTAGGAACATTAGGGAAGGTACAATAGGATTCGTCAGAAACCGCAGTGCCAAGGGCTGTTCAGCTCTCCCGAACAACAATAATAATAATAATAATAATAGTAGTGAAAGAACTCGCTTTAGGACCTCAATCAACTTGGATTGCACAACAGGGGGCGCTTGTTGGTTGCGGCTGAGGTTCATCGTGAACTATAAACTTCATATCATGCTTTGACACTTGATCTTGTAGGTTCTTAGTGTTGTTAGGTAGAGCCGGATACAGCTCATAGCTCATTTTTGTCCTCTAGGGCTCAAATCGGATTAGTTTATAGAATAGTGAAACGCCTTTCGAGTTAAAAGATCGAAACACCTTTTTACTATGTCAAACCGATGTAGTAGTGTCCCTGTCAAATGTTAACTTAAGTGTCATTCATGAACACTTTGTATCCCTGTGTATCTTTTCTTACTTCATACACTGTGTGAGGATTAAAAACGCATTCATTGACTCTCCTGAGTATCGAGATCGAAAGCCCAAACGTCTGCTACAAGAAAAATAACCCACTAGTCGTGCTTTTGCTTGCCACACCATGGCCATTAAAACCAAATATGACATTTCTTCCTCCGCGTGCAGAGCACAAAAACCAAAACGTATCCATTGAAGTTGAATTGCAGTTGATAACGCAGAGCGTAGCTTTTAATGTGTAAGTTCACCTTCAACAATTGTATGCACAACTTCGACAGCTGTAACGACTAAAACCACAACGACTTCGAAGCCTCAAAGTTTGCATAGAGTAGATGAGTTATGGGTTTCGTGCGATTGTGTCATTTGACTTAAGAAAATGTGAGTTTTCTTCATCGAAAATGACAAAACAAAAAGAAAATCCCATACACACTTGAAAAAACTTGATGCTGAACAGCTTTAAGCCTCGTAAGCCGACTTAAATGGAAGTGTTTTGATTTTAGCATATTGATTGGGTTCGCACGAAAATATTTCGAGTATTTTAATGGCCGCTTAGTGGATTGAGTTAAATTTATTCGCATGGTGCAGCTGCTGTTTTAACCGCGTAATTGGTCGAAATGGAATTTCGCGATGAGTTATGACTTGGGAAATATTGAATTAAGGCTAATACTTGTAATACAAGTGTCCATTGCGATAAGTGAGCAGAGGTTGTCTTTTATGAGGCATTTAAAGATAGTTAACATGTGCTAATGGCTATTTTTGAAGTGTTAAACATTAAGTTGATTAAAGTTGAGTTCAATGTTAAATGCATCGAATATAAAATTTATATTTAATTTTATTGGTTTACCTTGAAAATTAAAAAAGTTACATGTGATTTGGGCAACGTGGGACGAGTACAGAGCCAAAAGAAGGGAGGAGAAAAAGATAGTGCGGAAAAAAAAGAGCCTTCGCATTCTCCCAGCTTAAGGACATCGAAGAAGGCAGGAGGAATAACAAAATACGAAGCTTTTATCGAAAAGCTAAAAGCCTGGTTGCAGGCTACAGATCAGGAACTCAGGCCTTTCGAAACAGTGAGGGCAATGTTGTCACCGACCCGCAGGGAATTGGGGATGTATTTAAGCAACATTTCCAGTGGCTGCTTAATGGGCATGACCAGGAGAGAGTGATAGAGTATGAACAAAACTCAACTTTAGTTGATGAAGTTGTATCAGCTTTATCCTATGTGTTGTAAGAACTACCGAGGCATATCCCTGCTTAATGTAACCTACAAGATCCTGTCCAGTGTACTGTGTGGACGACTAAAGCCGTTTTGCACCACACTCATCGGCACCTATCAGTGTGGCTTCTGGCCCGACAAATCGACGACAGACCAAATCTTCACATTGCGGCAAATCCTGGAAAAGACCAACAAGTTCCAAGTCGATACTCACCATCTTTTCATCAACTTCAAACTCGCATACGACAGCGTTCATCACACCGAACTATATAACGCAATGGTCGAATACGGGATCCCGAGAAAACTGATCCGGTTGTGTCGCGCCACGCTAGAGAACTCGCAATGCACCGTGAAGTTTGAGAACAGAACCTCCGAATTATTCCAAACATGCACCGGATTTCGGCAAGGAGACGCGCTGTCATGTGACTTCTTTAATCTTGTGCTGGAGCAAATAGTGCGAAAGGCCGGCGTAGACACTATATTTAACAAATCCATCCAGCTGCTGGGATACGCAGACGCTATCGACATCATCGCCCGTTCCCAGCGTGCCATTATTGAGGCTTTTACGGCAAGTTGTTCTCACATGGAACGAGGATAAAACAAAGTACATGTTATCGACCAAAAACCGATCCGTCGAACACCGTCTAGGCCAAAACCTAACGATTGAAAGCTATAATTTTGAGGTAGTGAAGGAGTTCACCTACTTCGTGGCAAATATAAACTCCACAAATGACATCCTAGTGGAGATTCGACGAAGGATAACCTTAGACAACCGTTGTTACTTCGGTTTGTTCAAACAAATAGGGTCCAAACTCCTTACTCGAAGGTCCAAAATCATGCTCTAAAAAACCCTGATCTTACCAGTCTTGCTTTATGATGTTGAATGCTAGACGATAAGTAAGACAACGGAGCAGATCTTGGGATCCTTCGAAAGAAAAATTCTACGTCGAATATTTGGTCCAGTCTGCGAGGAGGGCGAACGGAGGAGAAGATATAACCGCGAACTCTACGAGCTGTACAAAGATGTGGATGTAGTCCGGAAGGCAAAAATCCGTCGACTGCAATGGCTCGGCCACATTGAGCGAATGGACGAGAATGCTCCAGCCATCTGGTTCACGAAGAAAAGAAAGACCGAACCTCCCGGTTAAAGATCAGACAATTGAGGACGCCAGAAACCCTGGACCAGTAAACTGGAAGCAGCGTGAAGGATGGAAAGCGGCATTAGTTCGGGCTCAGACTCTCCAAGGGTAGCGGGCCTGATAAGTAAGTAGTACATGTAATTTGTAGGCGTTTAATACACTTTAAAACATTTCTAAATATTTCATTTAATTTCATTTATTCATATTTTTGTTGGTTATGGTATGCACTTAAGCTTAGACGCAGTGGTTCCAAATCTTGTTGAGTCACGGAAGTACTTTTCAGTAAAAATAGGTAAATATTCAGTACTCGAATAACTCTACTCGGCAACCTAATGTTGGATAATGTGAACTACTTTGTCCAACATTATGTTGCCGGCTGGAACAATAATATCCATGATTTCTCTATTGATTTCATACTGCTTGTCTGCGAGAAATTGCATAAGGAATGTCGAAATCCATCGTTTGTACAATTCATTAAGCAGTTCACTGTTCCTTATTCCCGTCGTCTTCGATTCTACGATTATATTGTTGACTTGTATATTGCTTTCGTAGGCACGGATACGAAGACCATGTGCAGACATACGAAAGAAGAAACTGCCATTGTATCGAACATTATCCAGCAACAAGTCTAGATCTCCCTTTTCATTGATTTTCATCGGCAATCTTAAGAGTTTAAATCCATCATCGCCCACGTATTGACTGAAGATTTTGATTTGTTTGAAAGCCAAATCGTACTTCATAACCATCTCGAGGGGTATGTAAGTGAGCTTTCGGATTTCCATTACGGTCAAGCCATCCAAGACCAAATTTGTGAGGTTTCCTGAGAGACTGTTGTTAGATTGAATTTGGTTATCAATTTTATCGTTACTTTTGCACAACTTACTCCAGTCCTCTGTTTGTGAAGTGAAACTTCCCAAAATCCTTTTTGTACGGCGCTAGTGGAGGCAATCCGACAGCTGGAAATCCATATGGCATTTGTTGTTTGACGTACTCAAAAAATTCCCGCAGTGCATCATCGAATATTTTGCCAGCTGATGCAGACGCCAGTAGAACACTGAACAAAAGGAGAAAGAACTTCATTGTGGAAACTTAGAACTTGTAATGACAGTCTGCTTCCAAAGTTGAGGGGTTTTTTTAAAATTTTTCTCGGTCGCAATAAGGGTGGAGAAAGTATGCTAGAATCTTATCTTGTCACTGGCGAGAGTGCCGAAAAGTAATGATATATTTAGATGTTTCATCTAAACAAGCTGGCACGCGGGAAGCTCCAGCTTAATTATATAATTTTTTTCCGGCTGTAAATTAATTTTAATTTTATTTTTTTCACTTCTTCTCTAATCGTTTCAGGTGAATGTTGCACACCATTAAGTGAGAAGCATTAAGCAAATAAGAGGTAAAAGAAATAATTTATTTGAAGGAGATAATATTGCCGGGTAAGGGTGGATCTTTAAAATGGAATACAGTCGAACTTACTCTAAAACTTGACTAAGAAGACGTGTTTTGTATGACAAATCCAAAGAATTTGCCGGTGAATTCCGTGTTTGAGAAGACCGAATGCTTTACAGTACGTAGCGTTGTATATTGCTTTAGTTTATTCGCGATTGGGATTAAATTATCTGGTATTTATATTAGTTGAAGGAACCATGGATTGTCAAGGGCAATGCTTATTATTGGCTGTACTGGCATTTAAAAAAAAAATTATATAAAACAAAATCAACAAATCTTTTTCGTGCCCAATTCATTTTAAGGGACTTCTAGAGCACCCAGAAACTTTGAAATTTGGTACATAAGGGGACCTTGGTGTATAACTTAAGGCAAATTACAGAAAAATTCCAAATTTACAACTGTAAATTGGTAAAATTGCCATTTTATTGAATAAAGAAACCATTTTCCACCGATTAGAACCCTTTTTAGGGAGGTTAGGGAAGAATATTTGAAGAAGTCGTAGTTTTTTTTTGGGATATGTGTGGTTAGACCACCATTTCAAGTTTCTAGCTTTACTAGGAGTCCGAAATCCTTTTTGAGTCACACTTTTCCATAGAATGCCCCCAGTAAAATATTTTCATGTTAAAATATAGTTCCTACACCAAAGATATATGCCAAGAGTTGAGACGACAAAGAAGAGAGAGCGAGGAAAATGCAAGAAACAGCGCAGAGAACACGAGCAGACACATACCTGCAGAAGTGCGCATCTTTACAGTAACGCACAGGCTTACAGAGATGTACGTACAGACAGATATACGAACATATATGCGCATACAGCAGCACGCAGACTTATAGACCTTATAGACTTAAAAAGACCTTTCGTGCAATGCACAAACATCCCTAGACATACAGACTCATACAAATACGTCGCCAGGAGGCAACTTCCCCCCCCCCCAGGATGAAATGCCAGGATGGCGGTACCATGGGGGAGTATGGGTTAGACGCAGAGGTGGTTTTAGTTTGGGTTAAAGTTCTACACTCTGGCTTTCGATGCTTTACACCTTCCTTACAAAAAAAAAAAAAAAAAACGTTAAAATATGAGTCGCAGAGCACTTTAAAATTCCACAGAGAGATAATTCGAAACAGACCACCCCAGTGAGTTGCGAGTCATCATAGTCAGTCGTGTCAACACTCTGTGTCTGAATCCATTTACAGCCCAAAATATCATTCCTTCTGCTAGCCAATTCTGGATTATAAAAAGCAGTATATGTGCTGATGTCCCCTCGTTCTCTAGACACAGTCTACAGGTAGAAGATGATACCCGAGATGTCCGTGTCCTGTGGACAGCGCTACTAGCCATTTGAGAGTTCCTCGCGTCATAATTAGAATTTCGCTCTTTTGACAAGTTTTCTCACCTCAGATACGTTCTTATTCGCATCCCTCTTATCGATCTTGTCTTCACCATTTCTATACTTATAACAGAGAATGGTTCGGGACTTAGAAACCTACCTATCTGCCTTTTTGTTTTCTCCGATGCTTCCAAGATCAATACAGTGCACCCCGGATAGCTGCCTTGCGAGTTTTTCTGATTTATTTAGGCACTTAAGAGGGGAAGTTACCTATCCGTACCCCCTTACATTCGTGACAAGTTTTGAAGCCTCAAATTGTTGTTAAGCAATGCGGGTAACGCAGCTAAGCGAGGGAGTACGTATCCGGGTATTACTGTAGTATCAACACATTTTGACTTGCATAGTCGTTGAGTTTTTGAACACATTTTTAACGCGTACCTGACACATTTACAAGTGGTCCAGTGGGTGTAGCAGTGCTTGGTATACTGAGGTTATTGTCCCCAGACTGAGATGGCAGACGGCCTAGACCAAAACGATACTGTGAACAACAGTAACTTCGAATTAGTTTATGAGTTTACCTACCTCAGAGTAAACATCAATTTCACGATTGACACCCTTAAGAGGAATTGACGGAAACCTACCATAGGAACCCGCTGTTACATCCGTTTGGCCAAACAAATGGGTTCGAAACTCCTAGCCCGCAAGACGAAATAAATGCTCTATGAATCAATAGTTTTGCTGAATAGTGCTGAGTGCTGGACGATAAGCAAGAAAGCAGAGCGGATATTGAGAACTTTCAAGAGAAAAAAATTTCGTCGGATATTAGGTCCGGTGTTGGGGGGAAGAGAGAATTTAATTAAGTACTCTATGAGCCGTATTAAGATGTGGATGTAGTCCAAAAAGCCAAAGCACGCTGACTACACTTACTCGGCTACATAGAGCAAATCGACAACAATGCTCCAACCAAGAGGATCTTCGAATCACAGTCTCCAGGTTTGAGATGATGAGAAAGATCGAATCTCATTTTTAAGGACGAAGCTATCATGGATGCTGGAGCCCTTGGTCTGGGGATCTGGAAACAGATTGCCCGGAATCGAAGAGAAGTGTCACAGGCAGAGACTCTCCACGTGTCGGGAGCACATTAAGTAAGTAAGAAAGTCGAATCACTGAGCGTTGCTTTAAGGAATACAGCTTTTGAACAGATTGTGATGGCGTTCAATGCGTATCTATTGCACTCACCTCAGTTTGTAGCTAGAAAGTCGCACTGTAAAACGTGTGTTGTATGCTATTCTAAAAAGGAATTTGAGGGCATCAGTCATTAGTATAAAAAGGTCAATCATGCCCAACATTTTCAACGCACAATGCTACAGAAAGCTGTGGCTTCTGGGAAATCCAAAAAATCAGCTGTGGTCTTAGAGCCACAACCATATACTTCTCGGACGTTTATACAGCAGCGGCCGACCACATATCCGGGCTGAGTTGTTCGGCGCAATACAGTGCAGTCGACTCCGATATAATGGACGAAGAGTACGAGGCTTATGACAAGCTTCACTTATGAAACATTCTGCGCTTCCGTTCGTACATATTTGCGATACATGCTACTGATTCCGGTTTGATCTATACTTGAGCCACGCATCGCATCGAATCGCAAATGACTGTGTTTCGCTTGTCGCTAGCACATTGTTGCCTGCGATATAGACTGAAACGATGGAGAAGCCACTACCAAGAGACGCGAGTTCGTTTCGAGACTGTTCCAGTTTGACGCTGCACGACAAGCTTCATGTATTGTCAGCGGTTCCTCCTGAAAAATACTGCCGGTGTCTGGTAATCTGTAGAACCTTAATATCTTCAAGGTCACGGAAAAAGATTTAACGAACTATCTCCGAAACCCTTCTTCTTCAAACTTGGCAAATTGATCGAATCTAAGGATTTAGCCGAGACAACAACTTTTGACATTTTTTGAACCATGGTTTCCGGATATTAGGTCGACAGGTTCAGGCAAATGTGAGCTCCTTTCTTCAAAATGATAAAAATGAAGAAAGCTGAAATAGAAAAGTAATCAACAGTTACTTAAGCGTTCAATTTGGACTTGCATTAACCGCCAGATGAATGTTCTTTTTAAATTGCCCCTTCTCTGGATAACTTCAAGCCAAGGTACAAGAAATCCGTCATACTTGCCCCCTTTAAGCGACAATTGCTTAAATCAACTCACATAATCGAACAACGCTAAGGTTTTCATCATCCTTTAGCTCACACCGAATTCCCGTAGACTGTTCCGTCTGAAAATAAAGTATCGTCATCGATCGCGTTGGTAAAACTGCGTCAGCAAGGCGAACAGAAGCAATTCATTCACGAATTGTTGTAATTTCAAGTTGTATGGTAATTTGGATTGCAGCAGCCCATTTCTGTTGCTCCATAGTAGCAGAGCTCGGATAACCGAGGCACAGTCTGCGTTGCAATGAAACAAGTGCCATTATATGGCCAGAAGCTCTAATGGAACATTACGCAATCGGAAATTCACGCGCTGACGCTGAAATGTGCGCCCAGTTGGTGTCTGGTTGAGACCGACCAAGATGGAGAGCTAGCAACCAGTCCTCCCGATGATACCTGCTGGTAGTGGCGATGGTGGCATTGCTAGTTAGTTTTTCCAATCACTGGCATCGATCTGCTGCTCCTCCGATGAACAACACAAAATGAGCTACGTGAAGTCGAAAATCCTTCACCATATCAAGCCGAGGTGGGGGTGCGGGAGCTCCAGACCAGACTTGACTGAGTGAGAAACTCGAACTCCATTTCGGTGGTGGTGCTTAAAATTGACTATGACCGTCAAACTATTTGTTTCATCGAACCAATTGACTACACATGCATCTCGTTTTGTATCTGCAACTCGGCGGTGGCTAACTCTGCGCCTGTGTGTGGTACTTCATGCAAATTTTCCTTTCAAGTGAATAATTGCATTCGAGTTGATCGTTTGGCGGATTTTCTCGCCATAGATACTTTTCGCGCCGAACTGGGATCGTTTTTCTGTTATTTATCTCTTTTTTTCTTTTTTGTTGGATATTTCCTTTGCACACGTTCTCGCGTGTATGTTGCATGTTGTTTGCTTGTGTCAAAACATTTTGTTAAGGGGGAGCGCGCAGAAAAATGACAACGACGACAGAATCTGAAAAATTCAAATGACGAAGTTCGATAGATAGCTGTGGACAGAGCCAAAGGAGGAGGAGGAGTCGATATATGGCATGCAAATACACATTTCCCAGCTTAAGGCTCATGTGAGATTGCATAACGCGCTTAGTTGGTTGTAATTCACGACAATATTTTGCATAATTCATATGCGCGCGAGATGGGGGAGGTTGGAGGTGGCGGATTGCACATTGTGTGCAGGCGATCAAGCTAACCTCCGAACACTAGATTTATTGATGGGAGATCTTTGCCATGAATGAATGAATAACTGCGGTACAGATACTTTTCAGTTTTCCATTAATCCATGGCAAGCTATTGTAGGCTTCTGGCGTTCAGGTGAATTCAAAACATGTTTGGATAAGACGTTTGCTAGAATGAAGGAAGTTCAGCTTCGATGTGCAAATGTAACAAAGTTCACGAACTATTTCCGTTGACAGCATATTTCGAAGTTTCTTCATTCCTCAACAGTCAAGTGCATAACAATTGACTTGTGTAGATTTGAAGACAAAAGATCGGTGTGATCATTCCATCACGCTTTTTGTGTCAATATATGCATTTGATTGTAAATTAAAGAGATGACGGTCTATTGTTCTAATTCCGTGCGTTTTTGAATCATGATTTTTCGTCAACCAACGAACTGTATCCTAAATTGGGAAGTCGATATTGTAATGAACCTTTGACTGGTGGTATGTGATCAGTTATAGATGCGATTCGAATCATAGAATGTTGGTTTGGTAAGTTATGCGTTTTGTAATACAAATCCATGACAGTTGTCATGAGTTATTGCTAGATGTGGAATGTGGTGGCGGTTCTTGAATGACAATTTAAATATCAAAGAGCGCTTGTGAAATGACGACCTAGTCAGAATAGTTCAGATACAAGATGACTGGGACATGTAACTATAGACTGTGGCATGCCTCTTCTACATTCTCCATTTTACATTTGCGCCGCAGTGCAGCACTAACACTTGAGCTACAAATAATAATCATTGAATCAGACACAAAAACAGCAGATACAACCATTTTACTGTGTTTTCTCCGTCTTTCTAAGAAAGTCGAGTAAGAGCTTCAGTGATAAGGAGCTTAGGTTACCAGCACTCATCACATCAGCCCCAAAAATCTGTCATCTGATACGAGCAAAGGCAAGACAATCACATAGGAAATGTTCCGCAGTGTCGTCGCCCTCTCCACAAGTGTCACAGACAGTGGTGTCACTTAAACCTAACACGTTGAGATGTTTGGCAAAGGAGAAATGTCCCGTAATAACGCCAATAAGTTGTCTGTAGTCCTTTCTGCTGAGAGACAGCAAGAATGCCGCGGATTTCTTACAGACGTCTCGGGAAGGATCTGTTTAGTCTGCCTGCATCCTGGAGAGTCATGCCATCTACAATTGTGTTTGCTAGAAATCCAACCATCGATATAAGCCCTAACCAAAGATACGGGCAAACTTAACATGGGTTCAGGGCCGGAGAAGTTCTCCTCTGAACCTTGCCTGGCAAGCTCATCGGAGACCTCATTTCTGGTAGTCCCGCTGTGTCCAGGGACCCCGACCAGACTTAGCGAAGCCTGTCTTCCAACCGAATTCAAACTAGACCTGCATTTCCGAACTATTTTGGATTTAGTAAGAGGATTGAGCGAAGCCTGACAGTCGCTACAGACGCAGATACTCCGTCCCCTCCATTGGACGGACCTAGGGGAAAGTCGTATGTTGTCGCTTTCTACAAAGACTCCAGCACTTGAGCCTTCACTGGTCTTAGAGTCATCTGTGAAAATTCGACTACATTCCTTACCCGGCTCAGAAAGTGGTGAAAGTCGACCGTAAATCTACACAGAAGTCTCAATTCCGGAACCATTGCGTCAGATGGCATATCCATAAGATTTGAGTCAGAAGATATTCCTCGCGCAAGATCATCAAAACTCTAGTGCGTGTTAAATCAAAAACCATCAAGGGGTGGTAAATTGAGTATTGCATCTAGAGCAGAACCAGGCGTACTAGGGAAAACTCCGGTGCAGCCGAGACAAACTGTTTTTTGGAGTTTAGAGAAAATAACACTCACGTTTTTGCGTGAAAGCTTATCCCACCATACAATCGATGCATTTGCTAAGGAAGGCCTTACAATTGCTTTATAGAGCCATAAGACTCTTTTCGGTGGTAGACCTCATGTCTTGCCCTTACACTTCCAGAAAGCTGATAATGCTCGAGCAGCTTTAGACTCGACGTGTTTCGACCAAAGAAGTTAACTAACCAAGATTACTCCTTGATATTTCGCTTCGTTGGCGAGTGGGATTCTGATGCCTTTGAGCACTGGTAGAGTCAGTCCAGTCAGCTTCCTCTTCCTAGTGAAGAGAACAACTTCAGTTTTCAGAGGATTAACTGGGAGTCCATTCCGAGTGCAATCGTGATTGCTTAAGGCGAGCTACTCTTCTGCTCGATTTAGTTAGTGGGCTCCATTGCATGCATAGATGTGACCAATCTTTTGCCACTTTCTATACCGTATTCTAATGTCTGTAGGCTCTTGAGCTTACCTGAAATAAAATGACATGAAGACAGTTCTGCAACTTATAGTAGCAGTCACCTTCCAACTACTGATTCCACATTGCTTTTCCAGATTTTTGACAGTATACCGAATGCATCTTCAGCTTTCTCGACTTTGTTGTCTACATTCAGTTCAGTTCCACCGTCATCCATTGCAACAAAGAATAGATAAAGTTGCTGATAGTCTGACATTTCCTACTTAGGTTAAAGAGGTGGATGCCTCGCGTGGTGCAGCCTTCACTCGGATCTCTACTGGATCCATTGTGTTCCTCTGTCGTGGGGTGTCCATTCTGAAATGATAAGAAAAGAAAGGAAGGGTCTAGATGAGTGCAGCTACGAACGTTCGGCCTCCCTGAACCATCCCGAATTCGCTGTGAATTTTAAAATGGCTTTTGGTGGCTTGTTGGACAGCTCGCCCAGGTCGTTGAAATTATATTCACCGAGGGCCGTCTTCCTTGTTCTATATAGAATGGGACATTCGCATAGGAAGTGGGTTGTATTCTCTTCCGCGTCTGTATTAACGCAGTCTCTGCATAATTCGTCTGTACTTAGACGCATTCTTCTATGGTGGGCCGCCAGTAGGTTGTGGCCTGTGATGATTCCTATGAAGAGAGCTAAGTTTGATCTGTTTAGCGCGAGAATGTGCCCCGTTTTTATCTTGTCGATATTTGTCCAGAGTTTCCTGGAGGTGCGGCATGATGAGAGTGCGCTCCATCTCACATCAGCTTGTCTGTGAAAGTCTAGTGCAATGCTCGATTTAACGAGAGCTAGGGGGGGCAGAACTAAATGGTCCTTCCTGGCTAGTTCATCCGCCATTTCGTTCCCGTGGATACCTTTGTGTCCCGGGATTCACCAGAGTGTAACGTTGTGGTTCGCGGTAAGGGTTTTCTTCGCGACGGCGTTTTACGATTTTTGACTTAACTACAGTAGCTGAAATGGCTTTAATAGCGGCTTGGCTATCTATGTAGATGTCGATAGTTTTCTTAGAGACTAGCTTTATTGATAGTTCACGGGCTGCCTCGACGATGGCTAGGACTTCCGCTTGGAACACACTTCCGTGGTTCGGAAGTCTTATTGACCTCTCTATGTTGGGCTCTAGTGAGTAAATTCCAGAGCCTACTCCTTTCTCGGTTTTTGACCCGTCTGTGACATTTCCTACTTACTGACCAGTAAGCTTGACATAAATGGTCGGTTGTACAAGGGCTTAGAATTTTTGTCCAGCAGGCTTGAGGTCTCTGAAAAGAACTTGTCCGTATGACAGTATTTCTCTTGAAAGAAGCAGAAAGTAGAAAGAAGGCATTTGGGAGGCTTTTTCTTTAAATCTGTTGGTGGCCTGATGTAGAATAGGACCTAAGTTTCTGGATAGGACTTGTGAGCTACTTCAGATCCTGTGAGCTTGTTTTTTTTTATGGTGCTGGCAGTAGCTCTATAATAATTCACACAGTTGAGCTTGTCTCTCATGTACTACTTCCAACTTTTACGACGCTAGAGGTCCTCCTGGGTGGATTTGGGCCAACTTCTTATGTTTGACAAATAGCCGCACCCAACAATGTTTCATTCTTACTATTGCAACAAAACAATGTAACCACGTGGGCGTATTAATTGAATTAACAATTGATCCTGTGGAATTCACGCAAGGAGCCGTCAATTACTTGACTCACATAAGTCGTCTTCTTTTTTCATGGACTCAATTAGCTAATGACTCAGAATGGCATGCCACATTGCCAATTCTATGCATTTGCTAATTGCAAGGATACAACCCGACCGAGGTCATAAAATGGTGCAACAAAACGTTGAATCACCAGAAACAACAGAACTAACTTCAGATGCAACTCCATTGACGGCAAAATAAGAACTAGCTGCACAGCAATAACCGTGGTTATTATTTAAAATTACAGCAGTAGCCGATGTGAAAATCAAGTGCCATAAAAGTGATCTTCGTCTCTCCAGTCAGGTGGTCAGTAAATACACCATGACTTGGTCTTCACTGGCTAATTTGCAGTCCAAATGAAATTGAGTGTACAATGGATCGAAACAAAAACATCCGAAACGACCGAACGTCCGAAAGCAAAAAGATACATCTTCATTAATAAAATCCTAGAAAATTACAAAAAAAAAAAAAAAAAAATACTTCATTATGAGCATTTAGCTCTGTGTGCGCGGTAATAAACCATCCATTGGAGTGACCACTGTTCAAATGGATTGGGATGCATCAATGAGACTGCCATGCAGACAGACCAACCGGATCATAATTACAATTCCTACTGTACACTCAAGAAATTGACGGAACATCGTCGTCATAAAAAAAAAGAGAAAACTTCGCTCCAAGAACAAGAGATGACCGCCGCCCTGGTGAAAAAAAGCACTCGGAACTCAAGACCGCCACCGCAAAAGTTCTTCTCTCTCGCCCAGCTACACAGAGATAGACAAAAGAGATTTTCCATTCCATTCTGTCAAATATCCCTGCAAGTGGCCCGTCAGGGCGGACCACAAAGTCATGTAATGAAGATGATGCCTCATGCTTCCGATACTGATGGTGCTGCTTCTGCTGCTCATCTTGACGATGATGATGATAATGATGATGATGTGGATGCCCATCATGATGATGATGCTGATGCTGATGGCTGTGGAAATTGGATTCGACGTGTGATGACCAGTCAAAAGCATAAATATGATTAACTTATAGAAGTTAATGGATTTTCTCGCGGTCATTGATCAAAGAAACTCATAATGAGCGGTGGCGGGAGGAGGTGGGAGGTGGGAGGTAGAGGTGCGCACTTGTACATACGAATAGTTGGCACGGCGGCAGCAGTCATCGTTGTGCGAAAATACATGGTTGTTGCTCACCGACCTGGCTAATCCACCAATAAATTGTAACAACAACGACACCAGCAGGGGGAATTGTGAGGCATCCGGTTGATCGGTTGGTCATAAAGAATGCCTCCAACATTGTAGGAGTTTGTTGCATACAGAGACATAGGTACTCGGGACCAGTGGCTGGACAAACTCCCAAAATTATGATGCAGTTTCGTTAGCCAACCGATAAGTATGACAAATTTTGATTGGTAAGCCGATTTGAGTTCGGATGAGAACGTGGCTTGTTATCTTGATTGGCGATGGCGATACAAAGTAAAGCACTGAGCCAAATCAAAGGTTGACTTACAATATTGTCCTGAATCAGAGTACATGTGATGGGTTTTCGTCCTCCTGACGCTCCTATTACGATCAAGAGATCTTCTCATGCACACACTCTTACCTCATGCGTTCATTTTTTTTCGCTTCAAAACTAGCGAGAAATTGAAATAAAATTGTTTTAAGCTAATTCGACTACAACATGCACTCAGCATGCTCATCCGAGTCGAACAGAGCTGGTTTTTGGTTTACCATCCACAATTCTACGATTTGTTTGTACGCCAATTATCCTGTAGAGCAGTTAGTACTGAACAAAATTTGCATATTCAATTAATTTCACGCACACACACCCACACAAAACACAAAACAAATAAACAAACACAAGCATTGCAAACAAATGAGTTAAAATCGTGCGCCCTGTGTAGTGTTGTAGATACATTTAGACTTATGCGTGTCTCGAATAGGTGAACGTCTTTTTCGGTACGACCACTGATGCTATTGCAAGCGGGCCAAATCATGAGGTGGACTTTAATTACAATTTAATCCGACTGTGATGAGAGGGTTTTGACTTTTGGCTTAGTATAGCATATGACTGACAAGGGGGGTTCTGTCACTACTCAAGAAAAATGAACGCACAGTTAGACATGTTTGTTTGCATAGAAATACATTTTCTTAATTATTAAAAAGGTGATTGGTAGCAGTGGTGCACGAAAACCAATCTTATGGAGTCTATGCAATGTACCCTCATTAGGTGACATCATGTGACAGAGGAGACAAGCATCAAGAAATCGCGTTCCAAAAAGCTTAAAGGTCTAAAGTCGGTTTGTTTAGAGAGGTTCCAGTACAGTATTGGTAGCAACGTTATTGATTTAGAAATCTCTAGAAACTCTCAGCCTATAAACGCTGAAGTTTCTTAAGGTTTTGTTTCGTCTCAGACTTTCTTTCATTAAAGTTGGTACAAGGAATTCAACATATTCATTCGTCTTCAAAGGTAGAGTTGGAACAGAAACGTATATGTAGTGCTTATCACATTCCAACCTTAAAAGCAAGTGAGGTATGTCGTCCAGTTCGTACTTAAATAGCAGTCGATTACAATTTATTGGAGTCCTCAACGCCTTAACAAATTGTTTTGAGCCATTTGGACCGAAGGTATCACTTTTTTTTTGAAGACGCAAGACAAAATCCTGCAAACTTGAGAGCAGAATTTGGGCGATTGTGCCAGGGTCAAAGCTTCTAACACGAATGCAAAGATGATAAAGTATTCTGCCAATTACTGAACAGTAAGCAGGAAAGCAGAGCAGATATTGGTATTATTTGGAAGACGGAAGGCGTAAGAGAGAAAACTGCAAGTTCTATGCGCTCGAAGAGCATAGAATGGACAATAAATCTTTTAACGAAGGGAATCTTTGAACCGTAGCTCTCGGGTTTGGTCTGAGACCAGGAAAATAAAACCTTCGAATATCAGGATGCATGGTTTGACAAACTGCCGGCAACATGTCCTAGATCGAAGAAGAGAGATTGAAGATGAGCTTATTTCTCAAGAAACAAATCCTTTAGTTTTTTCAAGCCTTAAACCTTACATTTATTCATTTGGACCGGAAGTGATTTTCCCTTTTAGTTATCTACAAAAGCTGCATATCCCACACATACATTCTTACTTAATAGAAGTAAACTGATGTGGTGTTCATTGATAAAGCGGCCAAGAAAGAGCCTATCCTCGTTCATATCATTGAAAACCATCTGAAATCAACCATAAACTAAACACTCAAATTCGAAGCACGCTTACAATAAAGGTGAATCGTCTGAAACAGCTCTACACAAGCTAACTCGAACCATCGATAGGTCCATTGAAGACAAACAATGACTTTCAGGATATTGTGGGAGCTTTCAACAGCGTTAAATCAAAAGCAATCACTGGGGCACTATCAGGCCAAGACACTCGTAGTGTTTCTCTGCGAGAGAATTGCCAACGCTAAGATAGGTGACACCACAGCTCAAAAACCTTTCAGTAGAGGTACTGCTCATGCTGAGCAATTTTCTCAACTTCACAGGATGGATATGAAAACTACACTCTAAGCTACGCCCATCAACATGCAGGTCACGTGAGTTGTGGTACTTGTGTCTCTGGCAGGTTCACCAGTGTCAACCACTTCTACCTACCTACCTACCTACTCCTCAAAGAGAGGTACCTCACATTTTCTCTCGAACACGGTTTTAAATGATCTGGTTGTGGATTTGGAAAGAATGACTGCACTGTGGTTGCATACGCGGATGACATTGCGACCAACCCTTCCAAAACTCTACATCACAAATCACTGTCACTTAAATGATAACAGTGATCTTAGACAACATGGTTTCCTGAAAGGTAGATCAACTACCACAAACCTAGTCAAATTTATATCCTTTGCCTTCTCAATACTCAAGAATGGTAACGAAGTCGACGTTATTGTGACCGATTTTAGCAAGGCTTTTGATAAAATCTCCCATCACATAATACTTTCAAGCTGTCTGCCATCGGCTTCGAACCCATATTGTTGGATTGGATATCTTCTTACCTAGAAACCGTTTTGTCAGTGTCTATCCACTCTGCTCCCTTTTTAATCACCTCTGGTGTTCCACAAGGCAGCCATCTTGGTCCCCTTCTTTTTATACTAACCATTTACGACTTTGATAGGATCATCCAACATTCGTCTGTGTCTCCTTTTACGCCGATGATACCAAATTTTTAAGAACCATTTCCTCACGCCAAGACTCTCCATACTTCTTCAACAAGACCTCGACAGTTTTTCATTCTGGTGCCTCCAAAATTGCTTGGAACTTAACATACCCAAATGCCAATCCATCACCTTTTCACATAAGCGTCACCAATCTTCTCCCCGACTCTACCCCTTGCACAATCAACCTGTCTCTCCTATTCAATCTCTTCGCGACCTCGGCATTTTGTGTGACAGGGAACTCAACCTGGATGAAATAATCCTTAAAGCCAACTCTTTACTTGGTTTTGTAAAATGGTAGTCCAAATAATTCACCAACCCATACGTGACCAGGTCCCTCAACATTACATTCGTCCGCCTCCTCCTAGAGTACGTCAGTGAAGTATGGTCCCCACATCATCGTGTTCATGTTTTGAGAATCGAGAGTATCCAGTGCCATTTTCTTCGATTCGCTCTTCGAGGTCTGCCCTGGAACGACCCTCTTATCTTAACCTCCCTATCAAAACCGCCTCAACCTCATTAACTTAAATACCCTTGAGGAACGCAGAGATGCAGCCGATATTCTCTTTATTCATCGACTTCTCTCAGGCCACGTTGAAAGCGCTTCCCTTCACAACTCTATTTTTCTCAATTCGTCTCGTCTTTTCTATTTACCGATCCACCACACCTCTTATGCTCCCGTATGCTCCGAAAAATAAACATCTTCGACTTCAACCGCTCTACGCCTTCCCTTAAATTCGATCTCCTCCACCACCTCAACTAATCTTAGTTTTGAAGTTTAAGTTGAAGTCAGTTCTAAGTTTGTTTAGCTTGTATTGACTCTAATAAACGGGATTTCGTTCCCAAAACTAACCAAACCCCCACATGTAAAGCCCTATTCTTCATTAACAACTCTTAATGGTTCTACGGGTAGAATTCTCCCTCATAAGGAGATCTAAGGGCATCACAATGCTCCTCAAGCTTAAGTGAGTCCCCTACGGGACACCCAACTTAAGTAAGTCATTTTTCCTTTTTTTCTCTCAATAGTGCACAAATATCCGACATAGTATTTCAATCTAACTTAAATTGTCAACAATTAAGCTTGCGGATTTTAACTAGGCTTAGAGATCAAGCTACAAACTATAAATTCTGTTTTCCACGATTTGAACTTGTGGCTCAATTTCCTAAATAGCTCACCTTCACCTTTAAGAGGGTAAAATGCATATTTAATTACTCAAACGTAACTTAGTTGTAATCTAGGGAGTTTTAGAAACCACCTGTGGAATAAGGAAACCACTCTTAATAAGTTTCTTGCATTATAATGATTATGCATACATTTTGTATACATATATTCGTACATACAATTATGCTACAGATGAAGAAAACTCAAGTCGTAAAAAAAAATAAATTCTTCCGCGTATCTAAAATGTAAAACACCTTAGGCAGGGTACTGGTTAATAAGAGAAACTAATAATGGTAGCAAAATTGGTAGACCGGGCTTTTTTAGGTCTTGCAAGTATGCAGGCTTTATTGCTTTTCTCCTCTGTTAATACATGTAGAAGGACTTATCTTTTGGTGAATATTTTTAAAAGTCTGCATTGGTTGCTCGCCTTCATAAATCACCATGAATCGAATATGAATTTTAGAGTGGCGCCATGAGTGTAATAAGAACAACACCTTCAGCAGGACTCGAGGATATCCTCAATCTGCTTTCACTAGAGGAGACAAGCATCAAAAAATCGCGTTCCACAAAGTATAAAACGGCTAAAGTCGGTTTGTTTAGAGAGGTTCCAGTACAGTATTGGTCGCAGCGTTATTGTTTTAGAAATCGTTAGAAACTGCCCTTCAATCTTTTCAATTTAAGTTCTACATCTTGTAGAGGATACAATAGCCACGTTGAATGCATTAAAACAGAAGAAACCGAAGATAAAACATGAACACAACTCTCACGTTACAAAGGGATAGTTGACCATTAGTTCCTTAAGGAAAAGCCAATCTGAAAGCTGGGACCCAAATACAATGGGTCGTACTACGATCTTTTAGAAATATCTAAGTATTGCATACTCAGATTTCATAAGACCATTTTGCTGGACCCTTTCCGAGAAGGGAAGGATGCGTCTAAATATCAAACACGCAATCAATAGCCGTCTATACCAACAGATTCTATTTGGACATTTGTGAAGGTGCAGGAATCTTCTCCGAACTAATGAGCAGAACCTAATCAGTCCTCATTTCCAACTACAACAGTGTTTTCCAAGCGGAACTCCTAGCCATCTGTGAGACTTCGATGAGAGCAATACCTCAAGACGATATCATATAAAATGGAAACCGGTGAAGTGCTATCGAGAAGAGCTTAACATTCTTGGAACACAGCACAGCGCTCTGCTGGGTGCCTGCGCATAAGGGCATAAAGAGAATGCTGATAAAATGGCAAGAAGAGGTTCGGCACTAAGTCTGGAACAAGCTTATCTTTCTGTGAACATCCCGCCTTGTTCACTGAAACTCTAAGAGTGGCAAGCAATAGGTAGACACTTGTGTAACCACATGGCAGCTATGGCCTTAATTCGATAAAGCTTACCGACAGACTTATGCAAAAACATAGAAAATCCTTACTTCCCCCATTGTTTGATTCAGTTTTGACCCTCTTCTTGGCAGTTGATCGGCCCTTTCATTGCCATCGAAGATTCCCGGGACCCAACAGAATGAGTCTTTTTGGTTTGAACTTAGAATTGTATGCTTATTGTGACAGCCCTTAAGCCGCGGCTATCCCTAAAACTTATGCACTAGCAAGTTTTGAAAGTTTTATTGACGGGAAAATTCATTAATTTATGAGCCACCTGTGAAAATTGATGTATTGTCGGGTGTAATGGACCCCAGCTTTTCCCATCTTCCAGAAGTTTTCAGTCGTATTTTCTCTTCGCTGTCATTTTTTTTAGCATATAGGTCGAGTGATATGAGTGGTTTTGAGGGCTGTTGTCGTCGTTAGGTTCGTTCTCATGCAGGCTAATCGCTGGATTTGTATGCGTGTTTTAAGGGTTGTGATTTTTTCCGAGGCTGACCACCAGACCAGGCACCGGCTTGATATGAATTTGGGACTCTCTGCGATTTGGAGCTGTATTTCAATTAGAATGGGGAGCTCAAATGAAGGTGTCAGCATTTTTATTTATTTTTTTAAAAAAAGGACTAGTTCCATTTTTTGGGGATTAGCATCTAGGGAACCTTTTGTCGTTCAGTCTTTTAGTGAATTAAGCGCGGATTGTATTAGTTCCGAAATGGTAAGACCCATAGAAGTGGTGATAAAATACCCCATTGAGGTGTGTCCCTGGAACCCCAGGCATGTGTTTTATGACCATCTAGTTCTCCTCAGCATATATTCCACACAGTCTATGTGCAATGAGGATTGAGTCTGCTGAATGTTTTTCAGTTCCACATTGTTCAAAATCCATGAAGGCTTCAAGGATATATTCTTGTGCTGCAGGGAGTGATCTATCGTCTTTATCACCGCACTCAGTGCTGTCTTTGCAAATCGATTTTGAACGTGAACGAGTTTGGTTGGTGAGATATCCCTTGAGTTTTTACGTATATTTAAACTTATATTTACTGCACTCAAAAGCTTCATCATAAAGATAGTCATTGGTTCCCGGAGCATTGGTAGACAGAGGAACTAATTAACTAGGACTAAGCCATTTGAATATAATTTTCATTACCAAGCAGCTCCCAGTTGTCTTTTTGTAGCAAAACAAACTGCAGAACACAATCAGGCATTTTTTCCTTCCAAAAAGTCTAGTTTGGGGAAAATCGATTCACAACTTTTTGATTCAACTAAACACAAACAAACAGAATTGAAATAATAGACAGGCCCTCCATTGTTGTTTATATGTAAGGAAAATACAAGGTGTATCAGCTTTGTGTTAGGACGGCAGTTTATGTATTTGCTTATAACAGGCATCAGTTCTTAACCAAGGCTCTACCCTCAACCCAACTTTTTTTTTTAATTGAAAAACCTTTTCCTAAACATTTCTATTAATTTCATAAATACACAAAACAAGGCTTTACCTTTGCAGGGCTGACTGAATAATGGCAAAGGAATGTCGGCATCCATCAGACTCTGTTCCAAACCTCAAAAATAAGTTTTCTGGGTCACAATGGGGAGTATAAAATCCAAAGAACGTCGCTGACTCATAAAGTACATTCAATTTTTCGGTTTTGATTGGTCTTTGGGAAAAAAGTATCCCAAAACTAAGTAAACATTGAATTTCCTTGTTTTTGTCAGGACTTTTGGTGTAAATTTTATATTTCCTGAATAGATTCCTCACGCATTATATACAATTACTTCGACACCTTTGAATTCCTTTCGTGTACTCTGCAATGAGATTCATAGATACATACAGAGGTTCCATTTTATGAATAAAATTGTCGGAGATACGGTTCAATGAAAATTCGGAAATGTACATACCAATTCAGTTTTATGAATGAAAAATGCCGCTGTTAATGAAATTTGGGATGCTTGCATCGTAAAATCCTTTAAAGGATGTGATTTTCAATTTTATGAGCAAAAGAATCTAGCATCCGCATGTAAAACGGATTTATGGTGTGGCAAAGAGTTATTTCCTCAGATTTTGTGAACAGGAACAATCAATGGGTGCTATGCAGGAAATTCAATTATATTGACTTCGTCGGTGATCCTTAAGGAAGTAAGGAAAGTAATTCGAATTTTTATCGCTTGGGTAAACTTTAAAAGCTTTTTAGCTGTCAAAGTTGACAATTGAATCTTTGACGTTTAAATTTGAAGGTTATGAAGATTTTTTTGACTTTTAGTATGAACTCATTCTTAAAGTGTTCACCTAGAGCGAAGGGTCCTGGTCACAACAGTTTGCTGATGGTTTTCATTTGTCAACATTTAGAAAATCCTAAGCAGGCCTAGAAGTTTTGCACACAAAAATAAACCTACGTCTTTTCATTCTTAAAACTATGGACTACAGGCGAATTTATCATGAAAACTTGACCTAAAGGTGTATTTTTGGGCAGATTTCTTTAAATTGACCACACTAGAGAGGCTCATTGGTTGAGTTCCCAGCGTCGCGCTTTACCTATGTACCAGCTGCACCGGCCGGAATGGTCTGAAGATGCCATTTGCAGTGAGAGTAGTGAACTAGAAATTTTTGTTTTCACTTTTTTGTTTGAATTGGCGGCATTTAGAACATCGGCGGTGGTGTCCTGAAATAACCCTCTAAAAAATAAGGCCAATTAAGGATGGAAATGATGCCGAATTGACCTTATTTCCACACTAGCATGGAAATAGTGCCAGACAGCGTAAGAAATAAGGCCAAACGTAAAGGGAAATAATGCTAAACAAACAAAAGAGAGCTGGATCACTACACTTACTGCCGATAGACGTTTATGGCAAGCAGCACACCACTAACACGGCTGAGAGATACAGAACCATAGCTGATAAGCTGGTCTGTTGTTCACTGAGTTTAGCTACAGACACACAATAATGAAGTAAGCGAGAAGTCCTCTACAAGGAGTCCATCTCTATCCATAGCGACATAGCGGTGTTAGAATTTTAACAAAAGACCTCGACATTTGGTCTTCTTAGTCAAAGTAAAGCCTTTTAGGTAGAAGGCACAGCTATCTGTAAGGTCATCGCATGGAAGGAGACAGTATCAAGCACAGTGATTGTGATTTACGATAGCCAGGCTGCACAATGAAATCTAGAGCGTGTTTCTAAGTGAAGGCGCAGGGGAAGGAAGTTGAATTGAGAGGCAGACAAAAGGGTTTAAGATTTGGGTGGGTATTTTAAGATACCGATCAGGTAAGAGACTTGGGTATTCTAATTGAGGACTTTCAGAGGGAAAGACATAAAAAGACTCGAGTCGGTTTGTAAAGAGCTTTCAGAAGACAACATAATGAAATATAGAACTAAACTAGGTGGCAATGGTATAGGGAAGTGTGTTCGCTTGTAACTTGATCTGTGCAGGTTCGAGCCCGGTCGGGGAATAGCAACAGCCACCGAAAATAAAGAGAGAAACGAACAGAAATTGAGTTTCTCAAACCTTTACACCAAAACGGGGTTTCTCCCTGGTTGTACAATGTACCGAAACGAGTTTGAGTGCTCCTGGAATTTGGAAATTTTCTTAAAAAAAAAAAACCTGCATAGATGGATGGATGATGGTTGCAATGGATAATCTACCCGACAATGGTTTTCATGATGATTGTAGGTTAGTCTGTGTCTCCTCCTGCTTTACACAGACTCAACCAGTGTTGTGGGCAGTTGGTCTTATTCTCATACAAGCTGGGCAATGCCCAAATCCTATATCCCGACCTGAGGCACTACACTCACGGTTTGGGATTTGGTCTGTCCGAAAGCGCATGTAAGGGTGTTACCTCTGTGGGAGAGTACACAGGCATACGAGTAAACGATGGCGATTGTATGGAGGAAGGTACGTAGGGGAAGCATGCGTGTGTATATGAAAAATTAATTAATGACAGCTTCTCCCTCTCATTCTCTTCATGTGTCGCTCTCTCACTCTCCGGTCAAGACCCACTCTCACTAACATATGTGCACACATAGACCTGGATACTCACATACAGATTTATAAGTTCGCTCGAACTCGACTCTAGAAGATGTGAACACCCCGACGTGATGGCCGGCTGAGGACTGCAATTTTTCCGGCCTCGCACCTTCTTTTATACCAAGAAAAGAAAAAGTGCAAATCCTTCCAATAGAAAGGTTTCTCATCGATCAACGAAATGACCTTGTCTAGCCCATCTCTACGGGAACCTATGCATACTTGTGTTATTGTGCCATCAATCGAAAGGAATTCAATAAGTCGAATGAAGATCCCCTTGAAAGTGAGTCTAGATCATCTTTCAGACTATAAACGTAGATTTTCACTACTACCAGCCCTTTGTACTTACACAGACTACACTGGTGGTTTACAGAGCATCAATTTCAGTTCATTTGCATGCTTTTATCCTGGAATTGTCTGATTGAAGTTTAAAGGCAATTTTACACGAAAATCTGAACCTTCATCCCTAGAACATGGAATCCCAGAAAAGTTTTGGTTAAGGTTGTTCGAAATTAAGCTGAAAACGAAGGAAGGATAAAATCCTTCTAAATTCCTTGCAACTTCCGATCGGTATATCATGATTCTTCACAATATTCTCCAACCATTACTCAATCAATTTGGAAGGACATTCAGGTTTAATAAAAACGAAACACCACTCACAGCCAGGGTAGCCTTAAAATTCGATTAGTTTTTTCCTACGGCTACTTGCAAATTTGAAATTTACCGCGCAGACCGAAGGATTGCATCAAAGATTCAATCAATCGATCCAACTAAAGGCAATTACTTAGAGGGACAATGATCCTAACGGTATGGAAGAACAGTATAAACGGTATAAGCGCAATTAAATTTGACTCGTGAGAAGGTATGTTAACAAACAAGTATCTATTAATTAATTACTTCCCTATTAGTTAATCTAACTTCTGTTACGCTTGTTAATTGGGTTACGGTAATAAAGTAAATCTTACGATGAGTAACTCATCCTGTTCAGGGAAGTCAATGTCTTTACGACTAATGCACGACCGTAACAAACTTTATCTAACCTTTAAGCAATTTGACATGCATGCACCAACTTAATCACCAAATAGACCTCGTCGATGCAGAAGCATTTTTACAGGGTCACTGCACCAGCAAAACGAATCTCTTTTACTTGCTTCCATCCCAAACCATAAGGCTCCCTTTTGCATTCAACTCTATTTTGCAAGTCCTGCCTCTAGGGTTTCCTTCAAAAGAAAAAAAAAAAAAAAACAAAAACTCAATTTACATCTGGTTAATTCTAAAATATAAAAGGAGAACAATTAAACGCGCAATCCGAGGCGAGCGGCATTCCCAAATGAATTAGCCATATCCGCTAATCGTCAGTGAATCTGCCCAATTAATTTCATGCTAAATTAGAGAGACAAAACTCAAAATTCGCATGACAGCATAAACCGTACCACAAATACTACTACACGGCAGTGAAAGAGAATCACAGAAGACGACAAAGAAGAGACGAAGACCTCCTGAGCGTCAAAAGGAAAAAAAAATCCATCCAAAGCTCACTATGGAATGAGAACTTGAGAGGAATGAGAAACGAACCGAAGACGAAGACCAAGACGAAGACGAAGATGAAGACGAAGCAAACCGAACAAGCGGGCCGGATGATTATGATGGCTTCCCGAGGAATCTCTTGGTGATTATTCCAGGTGTTAATTTCTCATTATTCCTTGCATGCCGTTTTTAATTGATTTAGGAATTTCGCAAGGCGTTTCGCATCCCCCTCGCTGTCCGCAATGACAGAAACGGTCACCCAAAATGAGCCACACACTCCGGTGCAATGCGTGTGTGTTTGTTTGTGTGTAGGTACGCATGGCAAGAAACGAACCGCAAACAAGCCACTCGCAAATTCTTCTCAGCACAATCATCTCGAGAGGAACGGGGGGATATTTGGCCAAAGAAGCCTTGTTCCATCGGTGAAGGTCTCGCCAGTTGATGTGTCATCCAGCCGCAAGCAGAATTGTCCACCGCCATGTATTCGCTGACAGATGATGTCAAAGTAGGCAAAAATCGTCGACAGGCGAGGGGGATCACTTCAACTTCAGAAAGTCATCAACTTTATCGGCGGCGTGCCGAGGGGACCGAAGGGCTGTGCGATCTCAAAACAAGAGACCGCGCATGACATGTTCGAAAGGACACACCAACCGATCGACGAGCGTGTATCATTCGTTTTGTTACAGAATCGTCGTCTTGTTCTACTCGTTTGTTACTTATTTTCTTCTTTCTTGTTCTTGTTCCGTCGCTCGACTCTTCTGTTTGATTCTCTTTTTTTGCGTCCGGAGTTGTTTTTGTTCTTGCTGTGCGCATGCGGTTCGTATTTTTTCACAAGACGACCGACTATTTCTCTCCCGCAAATGGAGATGCCGAGATGCAGGGCGACATAATCGCAGGCAGGAGTGCAAACGGAGTCGCGCTTGCTCCAGAGTTTCGAGGGCTAAAGTCGTAAATAAGAATCAATTAGCCATTATCTTAGGAATTGTGCACGCTGTCACTTTTGATAATTACCCTATGAATGGTTTAATGTCAGGTTGAGTTCGGTTTTGTCCTTTTTTTGTTTTTGGTTTTGTTTGCTCTGTTTCCTGGATCTGGAATAGGGATCAACTTTTGGGTTGGATTGAGTGGGAATGTTGAAGGAAGCAATTTGAATGAGGTTACGAGGTTGAGCGAGACCTTAAGCGCAGCCTTACTGTGACTTAGTGAAATACCAAGCCTGGTGATCCAGGCAATAACGAAAATGACAGCTGTAAGTTGAGAAAGTAACTGCCTACTGGCTTCAATCTCAAAGCGGAGGCTCTTTGAAATGGTGAAAGAAATCTAGTCACCGACTTGTAGGGAATAGTTAAAAAGCTGAATGGGCAACAAAGAGAGAGAGAGAGAGAGAGAGAGAGTAATAGGACAGGATAAGGAACCATCGATGGACGAGTATCGCTTCCAGTTTAGAAGAGGTTGACGTAACAGAGGTACATCTTCACTCAATGTTGCACAAGAGATCCTTTCTATCGTACTCCATGAGCGTCTTAAGCTATTTTGAACCACATTAATCGGAAAGTACCAGTGTGGCTTCCATTTCGAAAAAGTGAACACAAGCGAATCCTGGGGAAGACCAATGAGTTTCAAGTCGAATCCCATCACTTTTTCATCCTCTGACAGCATGCATGGAAAAGTGGAAGGGGACCTCAACCAACTTAGCGTGTGAAACTGAAGGCAGCTAGTTTAAGATCGAGCTAGTAAGAGACGCTTGTTGGTTGAGACCCAGGTCCACCCCGGACTGTAGTGCCACCTTAAGTAAGAGAGTTAGTAAGACAGCATTCATCGCTTAGATTTCTACAAAGCGAGAGAAAACGGATCCAGCGGTGTAGATAGGTAGTTAGAGGTGGTGGTTCAACATGAACCTAAGTAGCACTAGGTGTGCCTTTTTATTACCACGACTCGTGTGACCTGGTTGATGATGTGTGTTGATGTGTGTAATACAATGGGTCCAGCAGTGTACAAAGCAATTTGGAAGAACGTCCTTGGAACTATTGCGGACATGTGCCGAATTCAATCTTTTACTGAAACAGATAGTGTGAAGAGCTGGCGTCAATGTAGGTCCATCAAGTTGCTGTACAAACAACAGTCAAATAATCGCAAGGATGCAGGAAGCCTTACTAGAAACACAAGTCGAGGAAAAAGCCAAATGCATGGAATGGAAGGCTATGATATCAAGGGTCGGGATGGCTATCTATGCAGCTTGATCCCTTCAATACAGCGCCACTTTGAATGACAAGGTCACTGAACTGGATGTTTAATTACAAAAAAAAATAGCACCGTCCTTGAAAAATGTCACCGGCCACCATGATGTTCAATTATTAGCCTTTCTCGCTCCCTTGGACTAAAATGAATACTTTGGAGTTTTTATGACCCAAGCTATCATGATGTGGTTCCTATATCGTGTGTGTTATTTAAATTAGTTTCCTTTTGTTAACATTCTAGTACCACGGTTAATTACTTTGCTTACATCGTTTGGCTACACCGCTTTCTACCTGCTACCGCCTCCTGCTGTTTGGCCAACACCACATTAATTATGACAAAATATTCCCAGTGAATGCAATGTTTTGTCGTCGTGAACTATTTTTATGGCCAAACCAAGAGACGAGCGCTTCTTCAAATCCATCAACTAATCAGCATTAACTTGAAGGTTTATGCCTTCACATTACAACAGAAAACAGAAGTCCTTCAGAAAAGGGAAACCAAAGGCAGACTAAATAAATTAATTAGTGCTCTGTCGTCCCAATGAGGTTCTCGTCATAAACCAGAGTGATAGTCGAAGCGCGAACTTCATTAAATTCACAGTACTCGGACGACGACATCTACGGGACGGATGTCGGAGTCAGACACATGTAACAGCCACTCGATCCGATTTCATTTAAATAGCCCTGCCATGCTCAACTCTGATCGTAATGTCCGTGAATTTATATTCCGCTGAACGTCATACCCACGGGATCTCTAGTCTCCAGTCCCGCCATTGTGTTGGCGCGCTTCGGTTTAATCAAAATTGAAATGATTAACATTTTAGACAACGACAATTATGGCCAACAGTTGGTGTTGACAGATAGACCGGAACGCTTTGTGAAGGATGGTGAATCAGTTCACAGGATAGGGTAACATTATATCAATGAAGATGAACATGGCTTTGGGGGCAACTGAAAGGAACATCATCAAATTGATCATCTCTGTTCCATGTCCATGTTGACAATTTTAAGGATCTTAGGTTGTTGTTCGGAACTGAAAGTTTATGGAGCAGAAAATGATTTCACGGTCGTAACTGTGAGACCGTAGATACATTAAATGAGAAGAGCTAGAAGAAAGCTTACTTTTTCGTTGTAAACAAGCAAAGTCCTTTAAATTTGTTTTGCTTCAGAAAACAATCGTTAGGTCTAACATCTTTGCTTGCATAAGTTGTAAGTTCTTGTCGAAGAGAAAACCACACATTAAAACGAAGATTCAACGACTGACGTACGAAGGTACTAGAAGTCCAATTAGAACATGCTAGGGTAGTTAGTAGCCGCGAATCTAACATTTGGAAAAAGGACTTTTTGGGCCACCAAGTAATCACCACATTGGCGAAGATTGTGACTGACAACTGACTATTTAACACAAATCTCTGAATTCAGTTTCTACGTCGAAAATAACTTCCCCTCTAGAGAGAGCTGGACAGAGGGAGAGTTCAAAAGTCTCAACCATCTATCTCTTTTCATGGATCGATTAAAAGTGGATGCTGGCTCTGGGATCTACGCATCGAAGTCAGATTTAGCTCGGTCGATAAGACGATAAGATAAGACTCGCCAAGATCTCCTGAGAACTATCCCAGGAGGCACTCCTAAGGAAATGCCTCAAGGAGCCATTAAAATCATCCCATCAGATCCAAACTCGTGAAACGTTGTCATAACGAGCTCAAGTTCCAAAGTGTAAACCAATACTTCCCACTCATTTGGGTGCCAGGACAGAAGTGCTATTATGGAAACAAAAAGGCGGATGAGGTCGTCTGAGATGGATAAGATGATGGGCGATGACTCCATCCTGCCACCATTATAACCTCAAAAGTTCAGTATCACTTTGAAATTTCAAAAACTCCAAAATGAGATATGGAATGGACTCCTGGAATCCCACACCTCAAGTGTTCTATACTGCTCCCTTAATGGGCTTCCGATTTGTGGTAGATGTCTGCCTAAGATACTGCAGTCTTCCACCCAGTTCTCCAAACCCTGCGCTCTGATATCCGCAATAGCTTGTTCCTTAAAATTTTGATTTAGTTTTTGTCGTCATCTTGAATCTGGGAGCTTGAATTCGAATATGCTTTTGGCTGGAACACCATTGTCCATTCGCTAGATATAGCCAAACCAGAGTAGTCGACGTGTTTGGCTTTTGGACTACATCCACATCTTGATACAGCACATAGAGTTCGTGGTTGTATCTTCCCATTTATTCGCTCTCACCGTTTACGCGACCGAGTATTCGTCAAAAAATTTTGTTCTCCAAAGTGCCTTATATTTGCTCTCCCTTCCTGCTTATCGTCCAGCATTTGGTACCAAATCGCAGACCTGACAGGATCAGTGTTTTGAAAATTCAATTCGTTTTTTGGGTTAGGAGTTTTGAACTCACTTGTTTCGTTAAATTAAAGTAGCAGCGGCTTCTCAAGGTTAATCTTTCTCGAATCTCTACTTGGATGTCAGTCGTTAACCTAATGAAGGTAAATGAACTCCTTCCATGTTTACTTCCATAATTTTTTAATGGCAACAGAGACGAAGGAACTTTCCAAGCAACAGCGACAAGGCCGATGGAGTTCTGGAATTAAAGGAAGGTGGACGCCGAGACTGATTAAAGACGTTGCTTACAACCATATCATCCAAATTCTAACCGGACATGAAAACTTCAATGCATATCTCCAAAGGATGGGAAAAGTAGGGAGCCTTGTTTGCCCATACAGCGACTCTCCAGTAGATGACGCCAACCATACTTTTTTTCACCTGTAACAGATGGGCAGCAGAAATAACCCGGTTGGAATTAGAGGCAGGTAACATCACCCCAGAAAATGTCGTGGCAGATGGAACCAAATAGGCTCCTTTATGAAGCTCTAAGCTAAGGTAGGTCAACTACCACAAACCTAGTCGAATTTATATCCTTTGCCCTCTCAGCACTCAAGAATGGTAACGACGTCGACGTTATTGCTACCGATTTTAGCAAGCTTTTGCTAAAATTTCCCATCAATTTATATTTCTCTAACTGTCTTCCATCGGCTTCGAACCCATATTGTTGGATTGGATATCTTCTTACCTAGAAACCGTTTTGTCAGTGTCCATCCACTCTGCTCCCTTTTTAATCAATTCTAGTGTTCCACAAGGTAGCCATCTTGGTCCCCTTCTTTTTATACTAACCATTAACGACCTTGAAAGGATCATCAAACATTCGTCGGTGTCTCCCTTGACGCCGACGATACCAAATTTTTAAAAACCATTTCCTTACCCCAAGACTCCGTTCTTCTTCAACAAGACCTCGACAGTTTTTCATTCTGGTGCCTCAAAAAATTGCTTGGAACTTAACATACCCAAATGCCAATCCATCACCTTTTCACATAAGCGTCACCAATCCCCTCCCCGACTCTACCTCTTCCACAATCAACCTGTCTCGCCTGTTTAATCTCTTCGCGACTCCTGCATTTTGTGTGACAATTTCCATTCACACATGGACAAAATAATCCCTAACGCCAACTCTTTACTTGGTTTTGTAAAACGGTGGACCAAAGAATTCACCAACCCATACGTGACCAGGTCCCTCTACATTACATTCGTCCGCCTCCTCCTAGAGTATGTCAGTCAAGTATGGTCCCCGCATCGTCGTGTTCATGTTTTGAGAATCGATAGTATCCAGCGCCGTTTTCTTCAATTCGCTCTTCGAGGTCTGCCCTGGAACGACCCTCTTATCTTAACCTCCCTATCAAAACCGCCTCAACTTTATTAACTTAAAGGCCCTTGAGGAACGCAGAGATGCAGCCGATATTCTCTTTATTCATCGACTTCTCTCAGGTTACGTTGAAAGCGCTTCCCTTCAGAACTCTATTTTCCTCAACATTAACCCTCGCAATCTACGAACCTCTGGTCTCTTCTATTTACCGACTCACGACACCTCTTATGGCTCTAAAGAACCAATCTCCCGTATGCTCCGAAAGATAAACATCTTCGACTTCAACCGCTCTACGCCAAGTCAGTGCTGTAAAGGAAAAAGGGAGAGTAAGACGAAAACATATCTTTATGAGAATATGGAACAAAAATTCGACTAGCGAACCGGTCCTGTACTTCAAAGCCTGGTATTGCTTTATATCACGGCGAAAATTGTTACCAATATGCACCGCCTGACACACCAGGTGAGCGTAATAACCACCTGATGGTGCATGATGGGTGCCGTGACATAAGGCCAAGCGTCATGAGGCCAAATTCTAGCATTTGGCATTACGACACTTACAAAAAGCGACATAAGGCCAAACTTTTTTGCGAAATTACAGCAAATGAATATTACAAAAACCTGTTGCTCGTCGCTGATTTTGGACATAAAAGGACCGTAGCAGCGAAGCGAAGCGGTGAAATAATTTCAAAGTGTTCCAAGGAATTAGTGACATAAAGCCAAATTGGCCAGGTTTCACTTTGCGAAAGCGACATTTTGTCAAATGCTAGAATTTGGCCTTATGACGCTCGGCCTTATGTCACGGCATAAACATGATGTATTCCCTGTTTCTCTCTCTAACTCCACAGGATGGATTGGAAAATTTCTCTCAGTCCCAAATATCGATAACCAGCTCACGTGAGTTGTGGTATTAAAAATGCGCACCAGCGCTATTGGTATTCTGGTAGGACTAACCAGACAGCCTCACCAACTTTCCCACTTTCATTGTATATTTCCTAGACATTAAAACAATTAAATAAACATTTCATTTCGTTTTGTAACAAAAATAATTATGATTGCTCAATAAAAAAATAACAACAAACACTCTTCAAAGTAAGACAACAAAACTGTTTCTAAGAGAAAAAAAAAAACGTTATTCACACGAACATCTTGAAAAATTTAATTACATCCATTGAATTAAATTGTTTTTATGTTTTTTTTTTTTTCTTCAAGCGATGGGTCACTACAGCTCTCATTGACCTCTCTCACCAAACAATTGACCACTTGCTAAGAGTTAAATCTTCATCTTGGACAGAGGAGAGGAAGACATTAATTTCGACACAACAAAAGCGTACGGTCATCATCTGATGTAACAATTTATTTATTACGTTAGACCGTATCTGGATTATTTGCAAAAGTATTGGTCTGTTATCGGTCTCCTGTGGGAGACCACACGTGATGGATGCACTCTCACATATGTTCTAAATGCGTATGGTTAGCAGATTAACACATATCGGCTTTATCGCTGCATCCCCCTTTGAATTCACAGTTATGGTTGAAGGGAAATGATTAATAAGTTTGTCAACCAGGCGGCATTTTGTTTAACACTTAAGCCATCTAGTTCAAATTTTTGATTTACAACGTCTGCTTTTGTGTGAGGCTAATTAAAAATTCAGTTATGAGGAGGTTTTCCCCGGGTGTCAGTTTCATCACACGTTAATTTGTGCATTCCATAACTAACCGTTTCTTTTAGTTAGTAACGCTATTAGGGTTTTATGTTAGTTTTTCTGTTTTGTCTGTGACAGTTTTATTATGTAGAAGATTCGATCTTACATGTTGCAATCGAAGCCAGTAGCTGAGCAAACAAATTTCACAAACCAATGTTTGAAAGCTGAAACTTATGTATCTTTCGACACGTGAAGAGACACTGCAGCCTTCCATGTAGCCAGTTCTCTAGCACTCGACAGCATTTTGCAGAACTGACAGGATCAGTGTTTTGTAGAGCATGCATTACATCTTCATTTGAAGCCGTTTCTTCAGATAGGTAGACTCCTTAACTTCTTCGAACTCATTGTTGTCAAGAGTGGTGCTTTGGTCTAGACCGTGGATCGTTCGTTTGTTGGCAATCAAAGAACAAACGAACGACGCTTTTGAATTGAGATTTATTGAAGATACTGCTTTCCGTATTAATACCTGGCCCGCGCATTAGCTGTTCTAGTAAGAGGCTGAAGAAATCACACGATAGCACATCCGGTTGTATATTTGAAAAATTTCAGAAGAGCTGTTATCAAATTGCACATTGTAAAACGCCTTTTCCAGCGTCACGTGGCACACTTGGATCAGTTTTGCCGGGATTTCGAATGCAGCTATAGCTCAAGATGATTTTGCGACTTTAAAGACGATGAAAGGGTGGTGAGTCTTGACTTGTTTTAGGGTGCTCATTTTTTCTATTGTCGATCTACCGAGCTAGGAGCTACACTTGTACGAACCAAATAGAGTGTTTAAGAAGGGTTTCCGACATTTACACAGTACGCTGAATAGGATCTTATATGCGACATTTAGCAGGGCTATGCTTTGAGAGTTCATGCAAGACATAAGGCAGTCTTTCTTGTAGATGTGAAATATGGAGCTGATATTTCATTCATCGGGCATACTTTCGTCCAACCAAACCTCGTTGATGATTTGAACTTAAAGCTTTACTGGTAAGCCATCAGAGCCGGAGACCTTGTTGTTTTTAAGCATTTTGATAGTTGCATCAACCTACTTCTTTACTGGGATTAGGGATTCCTTCTCCGTGGCCTTATGTGGGCGCTCTTCTTGTGCCGCTGGAAGTGCCTCTTAGACATATCTACAATTTCCTGTGCTAAGTTTCGTTCACTATTTCAAGGACCCTGCGTTCTGGCCTTGAAGCCACCTGCTACTAGTTTGGCCTTTCAACAGAACTATTGTTGTTCCCTTCGTGCGACTCTTTAAGTTTCTTGAGCTAGAAAACTGTGTATGTACTCCTCTTCCTTCGTTGTTCCGTTCCGTTTACTATTTCAAGGAGCCTGCGTTCAGGCCTTGAAGCCATTTGCTACTAGTTTGGGCGTCCAACGGAACTATTGTTGTTCCCGTCGTGCGACTCTTAGACTTCTTTGAGCTAGAAAACTGCGTATGCCCTCTTCTTCCTCCGAAGGATTTTCTTCTTCTTCGCTTAGATACTGTTCCCGCGCTGTATCTTCTGTCAACTCGTTTCGGTATTAATAAACAATATCATACCACGGGCTTCTCTTTGGAGGTGGCTGGTATCCCAAGGTGGATTTGACTACATCTTCCCCAAATGTGCTAAGACATCCAACGTCAAGTCTCTTTTTCTAGTTCTTCGCAGCTTCTTCTTGGAAAGTCGTGTTCTGCATTCAGTTGCGACGAGATAATGGTCAGAGTCGATGTTTGCTGCTCTGAATATATGCGCGTCTTGTATCTAGTAGGTGGTTGATTTGGTAAGCTTTTGATATTGAGTGCGGCTTATTGACTAAAAGTAATAAATATTGTACAGCCTTTTGTAGCAGTTGTAATATACAGTCTTCTCTTCATACCTTCACATTTCCTCGATCGCACCTCGTACCGCATAAGTACAGATTTTAGCTTTTGGGTAGCACCAGGAGGGTAAAGTGTACCCAAATCACAGTTCGTAGACGTTCAAGGTCGTGATTTGAAGTGAAGAGATCCATTTGTATCCAAAGCTAGTGCAAAAAAAAAACCATAATCTGATACCAGTAACCCACTTCGGGAATATCAGGGCTGCCCTTGACTGATTCTTGGAAATTCCTATCGGCTTGAGCTCTGAATGTATCGAATTTCCGTTTTGAAAGGTTAACGCCACCGTTGATTCCATCAGAGGAGTTCGTTCGCTGTCGTGTTTATACTGCTACTACATACAGGGTGGCACAAAAGTTATCACCCGATGTTCTCTGGCTATCCGACGATAGGTTCTCGCATTCTTGACGGATATTCTCTGTGAGGGCTTCAAGAGTCTGAGGACTATTGACATAGACTCGTGACTTCAAAAAACCCCACAAAAAGAAGTCTGGAACGCTTCAATCAGGCTATCTTACCGGACAGTGCAAATTACCAAAACGAGAGATTGGGCGACCTCGAGGTCCTGCAGCCTCAGAATTTCGGTTGTGGCTCGCGCAGTATGCGCCGTTGCTCCATCCTATTGGAACGACATGTTCTTCAGTCTCAATTTAGGAAGGAGAAAGTCGTTGTGCATGACTCTATAGCGCTCGCCGCCAACAATAGTCGTTTTGTCCGCGGTGTTTTCGAAAAAATAAAGCCCGATGACGGCTCCAGCGTAAACAGCACACCATGCAGTAACGGGTGGGTTATACAGGGATTTTCGATGCCCCATGCCTCATGATGATTTTCGATGAAAAGTTGTCTCCCTCCTGGTCGAGATTTAGGATGGCTTGAACGTAGGTTACACTGCCTGCACTTTGTAAGGGAACATCTTACAGTCTTTCACCAAAATTCTCTGTAAAGACCGCCGATAGATGCTGGTCGATACTCTGGGGTCCTCTGCGACATCTTCAGCCACAGTTGCGATATTCTCAGCAGAACGGCTGCACCGGGGTTGGCCAGCCCTGACAGCATCTCGTGTTGTCCCATATTCTTCTAGGCGAGCGGTTAAACGTCGTAGTGCTTGCCCGGTTGGTGTCGGACGACCGGGAAATCTGCGCTGAAATTCACGCTGCGCCAACACCACCGACGAATTATTCCGCGAAAAAATCGAAATCGAATTGAAAATTCCGCGGTCCTTAGGATTCATGTCTTGTTGACGTGTAGTTTGTATCTGTTTACTTCACAAATGTCAAAGTAGAATTGACATTTGTCGCCATTTGCAAAAATTATACCACCTTCCGATAGGGTGATGACTTTTGTGCCATCTTGTATTTTCGTCATTGTGTCAACACTAGCGCTTGTAAATTCAACAACTCAAGTCCGGAGGAGGCTACCACTTGGGGTTGAACTAAGTCACTGTTGCAACACCAGTCAGTCCGTGCCCTATTTCTACAGAATCATCATCAAATCCACAACTTTGCCTTAAACCAAGTTTTTTGGTTGAAAAACCTTCATAAATTCGGTCAGCAAAAAAGAAAAAAAATCATTAAAATAGAAAAATTTCACAAAAATTACCTTTACTCACCCAATTACCTGCTAATTACCGACCAATTTGAGGCTCGTTCAGATCTTGTGCAAAACTCTTTCTGCTGTGGGAAACTCTGACCTGCTTCCCATCGTCGTCGTCAGTACACACTTAATCAATCATTTGTATAGTTTGCCTGTGTTCGTTCGCTTTGATCTGTGCCGCACTGCTTCAAGTTCAAGATCTAATTTCAATTTATTCCCATGGGACCATGTCCTATCCTTGACCTTGGCACAGTCGTCTGGCTGGTCCCTGCATTCAGTTAATAGAGATCATAAACAGATGGAGTACCCACTGACCAAAAAAGAAACCGAAATTAATATGAAATTCAATTCCCTGGTGATGTATTCCCAACCACCAAACCAATTATCTCCCCATAATTGCACCAAAATTTAACCATTCACCACCAGAGAAATGGTTTTTTTTTGTTGGTCTAACCCAATTGTGAGCATGATCCCTTGTTGCTTTGAATCCCCGCTATGATATATCCTTTCAACAAGTGAAAAAAAAGCCAACAAAAGAGGAACCAACCAACCACAGCCAAACAGGGAATCAACGAAAAAAACAGAAAAAAAAGCTCGATCTCAACAGGAAATCAACCGCAATGGCGCACTGTGCGCGCGTAATCCCACATATCTCCATCTCGATGTTTTAAATATCAAAAGCAATCATCTTCAATGTAAGCCGATCCTAATTTTCCTCGTCATCTTCGTCGCGTCATTTAGGTCTCCGTCATTTCACATCCTTGCGGCAGACAGAGAGCAGTTTGCTCACCTGTGAGTCTCTGGATTTGAAGTCTTGCTCCTGTATCCCTCTCTGTCGGTCGGTGAAACTACAAACGATTTAGTGGCCTAACACAGGTTGCATTAACAAATAATAACGCAGCACAATGCAAACATTGCTGGGTTTTGGGTATAGGTAATGTACCGTGGTCCTTTGGCCTCTCATTTTGGTTCCTTCTTGTTGTGTTGTTGGTGGTGATTCATTTTTTTTGTTTTTGTAAAACTCGTGTTTCGAAAACAACCACCGACTGTCTGTTAAGTGTATTCAGTGGTCTTGCCGCTGCTGGTATCTGCTGGGTTGTCGTCATCATCATCGCCGTCATCAGTTGGAGTTTATTTGGTGGTCCTACCGCCAAAGATGCCTGCTCCTGTTGTTTGCCCAAACAATTGACATGCCTTAAATTCTTGTCCAATTTCAAGAGAGTCTCAGTTGGAAGGGGTGAGGAAGTGCGGATTAGGCAGATGCATCTGATCATTAGCAGCAGGTCCAATGAGTGATGAGGATTTCAGGCGAAGGTACATGCAAGTAGTTAAGAGATTATCCCGAATAAATATTTGTAATTTTTGTTGCGCACTTTTATTGAGGGTAACTCACGTGAGTGCGTTACAGTCAAGTGGTTGTAAGACGATGCTAAAGATTGAGGTGGTGATAAGCAGCTGGATATTTCGGATGAAAATAAAGTCATAAACTCGTACCCCAGACGACTCCTGATTTCCTCCGAAGTCAACACAGCGCAGTTCTCCTATAGAAAGCGGAATACAGATCGTGATCCTGGAACTTCCATAAGGCGACATGGCAAGCATTCACCAAACAGTTCAACTCCAATGAGAAGTTCGCTGGATGAATTCGATAGCTGAGAACTAAGGGCGGATGCTTTTATATTTTTTTTGTTGGGGTTGGAAGTACCTCAGTAGAGCACTCAGATGTAATTGGTCCATTGTAAGCAAGGGAAGGAAGTTCCATATTAGCCATTCTACGATGACCAGCATTCAGTATCAGCACTCACCACATCAGCACCAGTGATTCACAATCTGATACGTGCATTGGCGTCACTTTCTCCACAAGCATTGTTGATTGTAGGATAGTCTTGTTTAACAAGTCAACCCAACTAAGGTCGAAGAGCAGAGCCAGGGGCACTCGAGAAAGCTCGCGTGAAGCCGAGAGCTACCGTTCTCCGAGTTTTGACGCAAAGAGCAAGCAAATATTTGCGGCAAAGCCCCTTCTACAACAATAACCTACCCCTATCAAACTACCAAGTATCGATCTTCACCGGCGGCTTCTTCTGTCTTCTCAGCGGAACTGAACGCATCCAAATCGTACGTTCGAGTGTCTTCCAGGCGGAGGAACTAGCAATTAGAGAGGCCTGCAAGATACTTAGCCTCAGCCCTACTACCTCAAACAACATAGAAATATTTTTTATAGCCAGGCTGCCATCAAAGCGCTACTTTCACTTACTTTGTCCTCTAAATTAGTGGAACAGTGGAAGGAAACTATAACGTAGACAAACGCTCGGTTCAACATCACTCTCCTCTGGGTTCTCGGCCATAGTAACAAGGAGGGCAACGAGAGAGTCAACGCGTAAGCCAGATGTGGTTCTACCCTGGATGTCTCCCTTGCGGAGTTAGTCTACTCCCCGATGGGACTCATCAAGGGCAACATTTTCCAACACTTTCTCTCTATTGCCAACTCTAGGTGGAAAAGTCTTGCAACTTGTGCCATATCTAGACAGATTTAGCCCACCTACAACAAAAACAGATCGAATAACCTAATCAATAGAAACCGCATCGAGACAGCTAGAATCTCGGCAATGAGCACGGGCCACTGGCCAATTGGTCCACACGCTGCTAAGTTAGGCATCCTGTTCAACCCTCACTGCCGTATCATCAACTTTCTTAATTTCACAGGATGGATCTGGAAACTACACTCTCAGCTAAGCACATCAACATCCAAGTCACGTGAGTTGTTGTATCAAAACGGCGCATCCGCGCTACTTTCTGTTTCTGGCAGGCTTACCAGTTTCAACCACTTCTACCTACCTACCTACCCTTCCACCAAACATCCAACGTATATCCTAGCCATATAAATCTAAAAGACCTTTTGCGGCGAAAAGCCCCACCCCCAAGTAATGCCGAAAGCACCCTTACACTGTCTTTAATTCCAGTTTTCTATCCAGGATCACTTCGAAATATTTGGCTTCATTGGAGGTCTGTTGGTCGCTAAGCAACTGCAATGAAACACATCCCAAGCGGATTCTAGAAAGAATGTGACGCTGGCTAATAGTGATCGGCTTTATAGAGAATTTGAGCCGCGCAATGACACAGAGGAGCCTCCTCATAGATAATTCACGTAAAGAAAAATGAAACACAATCCAGCAGAATGGCTTGAAGATCAAACTCACTGCCCTCGCATCGACCTAACATCGACTCAAACCTCATCTCAAATTGAACTACAGTAATACCCGGATATGTACTCCCAAGCTTAGGTGCGTTACCCGCATAGCTAACCAAAAATTGAAGGCTTCAAAAATGTTTAGCAATATTAGCGGGAACGGATAGGCAACTTCCCCGTTTAAGTGCTCAAATAGATCATAAAAACTCTCAAGGCAGCTATCTGGTATAGATATTTCCAAAGTCAAGTCAGATCGGCGCTTCCTAGACCTTACTTCCTGAGGTAATCACGGAGTATACAGGGTCTCGTGACGAAGCCTATTAGTGTTAAGAGAATGCTTCCGGTTTATGAACGTTTTAGATTTTGTACAATTATAGTTTCTTATGAGTGCCTTTGCTTGCATTAGTTAAGGAGGTTCTCTAAAGAGTTTAGCTTACTTGGTTCCTTCCTCATTCAGAAGCTTTTATCGAATGATGTGTTCACCCATATCGCAGAGGGGTTCTGATCTGACCCGGACTTGGTGCCCATTCCTATCGGCTTCTTCTTTATCGTCCAATCCAACATGACCTGGCATAGAGTAACTTTGTTGATCTAATCCAGGTTGTTGAGTCTGTCCAGCAAAAATCCCAAATAATGTCGCAAAATATCCCAGCTCCCAACTCAAGAACAACCTACTTCTGGAGATCATCACCCGGAAAACTTCGTACTGCCGTCCCATTTGACTAAATAGTGTGACATGACAAGAATGTGAAGCATTCTAAGTACATAATCAACCGTAGTCTTCCTAACTGCATATGACAGTCGATTGTCATGAATCGGTGGATGAAACCTTCACCTGCACCAAGCAACCAAGTTTCCCCCGATTACCGCATCCGATAAACATACGAGTACAATCAAATCAACAAACAAACAAACGAAACAAATGCGTTACGTTACGCCAAATGTGAAAACAAACCGAGACAGCACGTTTCAACTGCAACTCTCAACTCCAACCATTGTAATAATGCCATAAAATCCCAGAGATACACAAGATGTGATAATACCGCATCCAGCCCTAGGTTAACGCTTGTTAACCAACCACACTCTAACTAGAAAGCCCACTCCGGGCAAAAAGTGCGCATACGAAACCGATTCACAAAACGTTTTCAACTTTGATCTGCGACCATATACGCTATTTAGATGGAAATCCAAATGGGGTAAGCAAAACTGCGCCACTTACTCAGAGCTCTGCGCACAGTCTTGGAAGAAAGCAAAATGCACCACTCTCTCTTTTTATGGCCAAACCATATGCATTGGAATCCTACTTGTCTACGACGACAACGACGATGACTGCGACCAGATCTGCGAGAGGGGAGACAAAGAAAAAAGAAAAAAGCTACATCGTCCGCGACGGATTCTTTAGGCCGATCGACCTCATGCCGTGAACTCCCGAGACAGTCGTAGATACCCGTACTCACATTCAAATTTGAATCTGTGGACGACTCTGGGTCTATTCCGCGATGATAAATCGCAAACCGATCGCTCTAACATCTGAAAGACATGACGGTGGTCCCACAGCAGCGCCAGTCAGGCCATCTGTTTACGCGCCGAAGCGAATTATGAAACAGAACTTGTCCAACTCCAGATATGAGATCCTGCCGCCATGCATCTTCCAATTGCACCTCACCTGGCAGATCGGACAAGCCGACATCGGATTGTGACAATTCGCGTTGTAATTAAATTGAAGCTGGCCAAGCAGACAGACCGTTGTGGTGCTTTACAGCTGCCGCACTGTCCACTCATAGATACAAAGATACACGCGACTGTACAAGTGCAAAATAAAACAAACTGACGACGGAAATGAAAATTAAATTTTCATTCTCAATTTACAGCCGCTTCCCCATTATCGGGCAGAGGCATCTTGTGCAGTCCGTCAGACAGGGTATCTGAAAGTGTGGCCGACGTAGTTGGGGGGTCTTAGATTTTCCTTCGAAGCTTCTCCACATGAGGTGAGTACGCGCTCTCTGATGATGTGTTCGTCGACTGATGCCAGGAGTGTCTCTCCGGATTGCAACAGGAAACATATCCACTCAGGCATTTCCATTTCGTTTTGGGTGAAATTAATGAAAGTCATTTGCGGACGCAGACGCAGACTCCGCCGACGGGACAGGCAATTCCCAATTGCAATTGATATCGTAATTTTAGCAAAGCACTGCGCCTCAGTGAAAGTGTGAATTGGTCGTTATCGTCGTTGGCGGCAGTGGTTGTTGCGTTCGGTAGATTTGTTTCCCCAAGGGGGTGGGAGTGTGTGGGCTCTAGAGATGGAAACTCCGATAGAAGAAATTATTGCGGTTTGGTGGTAACATTTTGACTGTTTCTGCTAATTGGTGGAAAATGTGTTTGTCGCCGATTAGATACATTTTTTTTTTTCGGACATCAAAAGAGATTCCGAAATGTAAAGCTGGCACTGGCTTGCTGTGGGAATTATGCCAGCGAAAGTTTTATTCTCGCTATTTTACATCTTTTTGAGTTATTTGTAAGGTTTCCTGAAACAATTGGAAAGGAGGTCATCTTTCACATCAATCCTAGGGCAACATTAGTTTGACAACAGCTGAAAAAGTTTAAGAAAATGTCTGCAAAATGGGAGCATTGACAGTCTACACTGAAATCTTTTGGTGACAAGGAACGGGTTTAGATAAGCAGAAGTATCTTTGCATAAATAACTTCCCAATCCTCGCTGAATGTAGTAGACAATACTTGTAGATAGATTGGATTAGAAGCCTGGAAAAGGCCCATTATGATGCTTAGAACTAGTCTGCATCTTTCATGAACTGCTCAGTAAATCTGAAGGTTTCGGGAGACATAACTTAGGTCGTGCTACGGTTTCAGGTTAATCTGATCCTCAATCCACGAGCCTATCTGTCTTGACTGTCTTTAGTTGCGTACTCCGAGGTAAGGTTAGGTTGAAGTGGCTCCCAGTTAGACCAGTGATAGGTCCATTGTGATAGCACATGAATCTAAAGAGATCTTCATACCTACTCGTTAAACCAATTGAAGCTTTTTATGAAGCGAAGGAGGTTTCCGATATCCGTGTTTATCAGATCGCCAAGTCGTTTAAGCAGAATTCCCCTAAATGGAGTCTCCTTTTACGGGGGAGAGCTGGGTAGTTACAAAGAAGGTGGGGACTAGTTTCCTCCTCCTCTTCATCCATGCAGCTTCTGCAGAAATCGTTTGAACGGACGCCAAGCCTTTTAGCATGCTTGCCTATTAGACAGCGTCCCGTGATGACATCTATTACGGATCTGATATGCGATCTGATGAGAGAAATTAAATTCTAAGAGCGTTTCAGATCTAGTCCTGGCCCAATCTGCTTTGTCGCTAGACTGGTCATACCATTTGTCCACCTAGAATTTGTTTTCTCGAAAGCATCCAGTTTAAGTTTAAGTTTACATGCAGCGATCGGTATACCCAGGGTATCTCTTTCTGTGAGCACGGGCACAGTTGTTCCATATCTGGCGAGTTCATCAGCCTTGCAAATCCCTGGAATATCTCTATGTCCGGCATCCAACAAAGGTGAATATTGAACTGCTCCGCAAACTCTATAAGAGATGATCGACAATCTAGAGCTACTAACGAATTTGAAGAGACTGATCCCAGGGAACTGATCGCTGCTTGACTGTCTGAAAAGATACGTATATCTGTGGAAGATATCACGTTTTCTTTTAGCCAAGATAAGACTTTTTTGATCGCCAATGTGTTCCGCTATAATGATTTGGAAGATGGAAAGAGAGGCTGAGATTAAGCCAATTGGAGAAAACACCACCACCTATACTCTCATAGGTTTTAGATCCGTCAGTGTAAAAATAGATCGAATTGTCTTGAAGAAATGACTCGTTCTCCCAGAGTGACCTGGAGGGACGCGCACTCCTAAGACGATGCTTTTTTCTACTCCGTTGTCCCCCCGGCATAGATTGGGAGCGTTAGTGTCTAATTGTTCTTTTTGACTAAGTCGATGTTGCGGTACAGCTCGTCAACGTAAACGGGATCGAATATGCTACAAAGAGCCACTGAGCCCAAGCAAACAACGCTTGATAAGATGTCTTTGTTAGAAGTTATAGCAACAAGGCAGACAAGATCCATTATTATCCCAAAGTTTTATCTGTGCATTGTGACATTCTGTTCGATTCATCGGTGTTGGGTGTCAATTCTTGTTGACAGCAAGCATTTTGGTTTTACCCTCGTTCATCGTTTAACTCATTTTGGTTGTTCCTGCTACAATGACAGCTCTCTCAGTTCTGCTAACGATGTCAATATCGTCAGCGTAGGCAAGTTATTGGTCTCTATTTGACACTTTCTTGGTCTAATAGGGACCTGTTCTTGTTGGCGAAAGGTTTCAAGATCTTGTACGTTATTCTGACGCGACTGATGCCTCTATACTTGGTGTAGTTAAAGGTCTCCTTTCTGGTGGATCTAACGAACAATGATGAGCTTCTATTTATCAGGCGTACACTCGACTGACAAAATCTTAAAAATAAGTTGCTCTCCACCAAGTTATATGCACCTCGGCCGAGAAGCCGTCGGGTTCAGAAGGATTATATGATTAAAGCTTGGATCATACTACATTTACTTAGTTTTAATCCGGTTTAAGGTTCGTTCTACCTGATAGCGTGGTGTAGGTCTTCAACAGCGTTATACAGCCTGCAGAAGTCTCATATCCTCTTCTCAGTATCCTTTATGTGCTATCAGAAGACTCAGAACTATTGTCAGGCAGTTAGAGTTCTTGGTTCCTTTGAACAATGAACTTGATTGTAGATCTACCTAAACTGTTTGCAATACTAGGAAGTCAAAAAAGACCTCATCACTTCCAATTCTGTCAAATTGTCTGTACATTTTTCTATTCGCAAGGCTGTTTGCTACCGTTGTCAAGTTTCTCTCGGTACTCGTCCTTGAGTGAAGAGGTGAGACATTCAAAGGATTGTAATAATTTTTGAGAATGATTCAACTTTGCTGCCTACAGTTTCAATCAGATTGAACTTTACTGAACTCGGCTTGGCTGCAGACGCTTGTTGGTTGAGGCCAGGGTCCACCCTGTACTGTAGCGCCATCATAAGTCCCAAGCCTGTAAAATTTCAGTTAAAAAATAGAGATTGCCAGCCGAAATAAATCAAAGAACGAACTATCGGGTCATCAGATCATTTCCTGAACGATGCCCGTTTACCACTATTCAGTTACTCCCACATAGAGCTTCTAGTCTCTGTCAATGTCAGTCAATACCTTGACATCCCTTGACATGAATAGTAACAACAAACGAACGCAATTATTTTTCCGCTTAACATTATTTAATTTCCTCCCCACAACCCATAGAGCACAGCACAGCGAGTCTGCAACAAGGAAGAACATACACTACACCATGCACACAGAATAAATTACAAGCAATAACTATTCACTATCCTATTTTCCATATTTACTGTCAACGAAACAAATGCCAGCAATAATTCATTTGGCAGTTTCCCGAAGGAGGAGGAGGAGATACAAAAAAAAAAAAACGACCAAGACCCGGCACACGAGCCACAGCCCAAAGTGCACACAGCTCCCACATGGTGACGAGTAAGATACACTACAACAGCGCCGGCACAAACATAGAACGTTCTACGAAACACACCACTCAGCGCACAACATCATCTCAACATCTCTCAGCATCTCTCAGATCCATCGATCGATCGGCCAGACTTTGGTTTCGTTTGTTAATTTCCAGGCAAATCATGTTCGGGAACAACTCTGCCAAGGCATTGCGCCAAGAATAGCGAGTATCCGCTGCCAAAATGTGGGGATGGCCATAGATCGATCGAATGTTGAAAAGGTCCTCATCGCGATCGTTGATCGTTAAGTCGACGACAGAAATGTCGACAACGCCGCTGAGATGACGACAACAACATCAACGATACTATGCACCAACCACGCACTTTTGTCAATAATCACCAAAAAAACAACAAACCGGCGACGCACGGTACGAATCGACATGTGGTAAGAACTCTAAGAACCAGATCGTATAACTCTTCTCGAGACCCGCCTGTCCACCACAACAGAGCCACCACCACAACAGATCAACATCAAACCTCCTCCTCCTCCATGGCAGAGATACTAATGACAGATTCCTTGCTCTCGTTTGGTAATTTTCTTTTCGCCTTTTTCCACCGTCCGTCAGTCATTTTGTAATTATTACCCGAACATGTATCCGCTGCGGAGTTGAATTACCATAATTGTTGGAACAAAACAAAGCGAACGAAGCGAGCGAAAAGGAACGTTCGACAACGCAACTTAATATTGTAATTACGATCGCGGTAAGGTGGATGTGGGTGGCGATCAGATCGGATTGGATCTCGCGAGAGGCACACACAACTTGTGATATTTGACAGTAAACGCTGACAATGGGATCACTGTCTGTCGCACTTCGATGCCGTCCAAGTGTGCATATGTGCAGATCAGGAATATAGGGCGTTCGATTGATAACCACTGTTGCGGCGCGGTATGCAAAACGATGACGGGTGGGTTGCCCACTTTTGTGCAATTCTGGCAACTTTTTGGACTTATTTCTTGATTATGCTAAGAATAGGTTCTGTAAGTCGGTTATTATGTATGCAGATATCATCGGAGAGCTTTAGTATCGTGGGGAGAAGTTTGAAGCACCACGCACTTTGGATATTGTGCGTCGAGGTGTTGGCTGTTGCGATTTAGCAGTAAGATGATGCGATTCTTGCTGTATGACACCACCACCGATAACGACTTCGCGTCGGGTAGGAACGTCCTCGAAGGTAATATGTGGTTCCCGGATCCCCTTGTGAAAGGGGACCTGGAAGTTTGCTGACCAATCACTCGTCAACCAAATTGATCGGCGCAAGGCAATCCTCTAGTATAATGGATGTCCGAACGTTCTGAGAGAAGAATTTGACTCGGACGGCTCAATTGCGAGAGACCTTCAAAGCCTCTTTCCAGCCGTCTCTGCCGCCAGCATAAAGTACCGAAGACCAGTGGCAGCATTGCCAAAAAGCCATCAGAGATGCACTGAGTTTCTGCCGACCATCTCAACCAACCCATGGTTCCACGAAGAATACCGGGCAACGACATGCAGCAAAACAGGAGGCATGCAAAGTGGTCCTGCATAGAAAGACCAGAGCTGAAAGTGCGAGCTTTACGAGCAGAAGAGAAAAGACGAACACCAACTTCTCAGAAGGAGGTTAGGTTAGGTTAGGTAGGAGGGTTGACGGTTAAGGAAATCCTTTCCCCGCCACACTAAGGTCGATGTAGAACCATTGTGATGCCCTAGGGGTCTTTCAAGCCAGCCCTCATCCCTGATGAATCTGTGTATGTCAAGCATCGACTTGCTGGTGCCTTCCTAGGATCTAAAATATTTAATGGCAGAGTGCCGGACAGTGGCAGAGAAAGTGTGGAGTGCTTCATATACTTCCTCGTCACCACATCCCCTGCATAGGTCATCTCAGAAGGAAAAAGAAGGCGTATGAAAAGGGCACGGTCCATGAAATAGAGAGAGAGATGCTTCTGCAGGAATGAGGCTCGAATGTACATATATGTCAAGGCTATAAAATCCGAGCCGAAGTGTGGAAAGACGAGCGAGGGAATGATGAAATGTGAGTAAGTGCTGACGATATGGAAGGACCATTTCTGCAGACTGTATAATGGCGACGAGGACGATCCAAAATCGCTGTAAAGGCTCGCAAAAGACTTCAGCTTAACCAGTCATTGAAGAAAGGCGAGCTCTGCTCATTTCTGCAGGATTTCTTACTGAGCAACAGCTTTAGCTGTTCCAACCAATGTGGAATGATTTGCACAGCTCTGTGTTTCCTCATCACTGCAACCCACAACTAAAGCCAACGCGCATCGGTATCTCCTTCGTCTCTCCTCTAATTTCCCTAATGCCCGTGCTCTAGTTTAAGGGTAGCGCGCGCTTGTTATAAAAAAAAGAAGAATGAATGAGTATTCTCGTGGTCCCGTTTCTCGCTTCCCTAAGTCTGAATGTGACCGCATAGCTCTTCTGCTGCAGTACAAGTCCAGAGGTGGCTTTTTGGATTTTGGTCAGACTGACATTTTTTTCGGTCGCTGCATCCAAGATCCTAAGATCTCGATTGGGGAAATGCTAGTTATAATCGAAGTATATGAATCTGAATCTTCGGTACAGATAAAGTGTGGCCTGTGGCATCTTCCTTAGATTTGTGAGTTTGTCCTGACCTAACTATGTCATTGTGCAGAGGCCTAACTCTTTAATAACAACTTGGTGGCTTCTTGACTTAGTAAGGCTTTTCTTTCGCGTGAATTTTTCTCTCCGAAAGTGTTTGAGAATTTCGCCTGCTGATTGGTTCTTGTCCTAACTACCCACGTTCCATTTGGCTCGACCCTCCCCGATCCACTGGCTCATTTTTTCATATTTGTCTTCATATGAGCTTGTCTCCTTTAGAAAAAAAAGAAATTGATACTGAGTCCTATTTTCTTCACACTTCTAGACCCTCCTGATCTGCCAATAAGTCGTGTCTTATATTTAAGGTTAATGGCTACTGTTTGTACGCATCACAAACAATTCTCACAATTGTCGGCTTGAAAGACTCACCTCTCCTATGCTCAATCCACATTGTATTTAGATCATCTAATTCAAGACCACGCATGTAACTCACACATTTCACTTATACCCTCTCGGCTTGTCTGACTTTATTGTACCGCTAGGCTGTACCTGACTATGCACTTAGAATAATGGATTTAATTACTATCGCTTGCAAAACAAGGAACAACATCAACAATTGAATAGCTCCACCGACTCCAAGTGCCAGATTACAAAAAACCCATGTTCCATTTCTGTCTTCCTTAAGTAATATCCCCGATCGGCTGCGGCAAGCAAGCCCAAAAGCGTATCTAACGCTTTGTATATTCTTCAACTTCCTCGAAACGAGGATAGCATTCCTTTGCTGGGTTGCCTGCTCCTCCCAGTGCAGTGGTTAGACAACCATTCTCCAACCAGAACCATGATGGATCTTCACACGTACTCACCTTGTATTTGGCATCGAAACCTCAAACTTGAGTTTATCCATTTCGGTAATGGGTACAGTGCGACGATCACGGAAGAACCTTGCGCCAAGCCACAGACCAAAGCCCATCGCATCGCAACGAACGACCGACCGCAAGGAGACAGGTATTAATGGAAAAGTCCATTATTTGATGTCTTTATACGTAATAATTTGCGACTCTCATGAGATGTGTGTGCGCATGCGCATGCGCAGGCCCGACGAGGCGCGCAATTCATCTTTGAACCATGGCCATGTGCTATGCATCATTGGGCGAGAAAGAATCTCTAGGAAGAGCTGGAATATTTTCACTCTTCGTCATGCGAGTAGGAAGATTCACTTTTTCCCCATTTTCAATGGGCATCAGCGCTCCGAAGACTGGTTCGTTCTGTGCCTCTCTATGGTCACTGGCCATTACTTTTGTTGCGGTCAATAAATCCAATCCATTGGCTATGGGGCCTTTAGTGGATATTGAAATTTTTTCGAATAGGTTTAGGTGGCCATCTATGGTGCGGCATTGTGGTGATAAGTGCGCGAACGCATGCGAGTGAAGAGTGAGTGCCGCCCGAGGGGAGCACATCACACACAGTGAGACCGGCCGATCACACTTGAGGATATTAGCTTCACTTGTTGCCTAGCGCGGTGGATCCTATCCTTTGTCCGATGGTTTTCATTTCGATTTTATTACTATTATTAGGAGCTCTAAAGTGCTAATTGATAGCCTTTCAGGCTCTATCACTGGGGCATTTGTTACGTTATTATGTGTGAAGTAGATGTGTGGATCGTTGTCCTGGAGTTCATCACTCACTGGGACTCGAATAAATTGATACGGACTGCGAGAGAATGGATTTAAGATTCTTATCGGTTCTATCGATTGGATAAGAGGAGTGTGTGTGTGTCGTTGTGCTACTGATGGATGAAAGGACTGGTTCACAGTAGGAACCGCGGTAACCGTGAAATGAACAATAAATCCGTTTAATTGGATAATGCATGGAATTGAAGCAAGTTGGTGTTGAACAGGTCAAAAAGTTCAGACTACTTGATTAAGTTCGATTGGAGACGAAGATCAAGTGGAATCGATGTACGGTCTGTGCTCTGGCAATTGCCAGGAGATGACAAATTTAACTTCAAGAATGGGAATGACTTGCCATACTTTGCTGAGCAAAGACTAAAGGCAGGAGGAGATGAGTATTTTTAAAGCAACTTCTAGGAGGTTCTTGATCTTTCTTTGAAAGTCGAGGATGCCTCCAGTCGAGGCGTTTCTAATATCTTCAGAAGCAAAAAGCGGCTCATGATGCAGCAGAGAGCCATGCACTTCCACAGTACGTGCGTCCTTGATTCGTGTTCTTCTAGACAAAGTTGACTCTCAGTTTCCAGAACAATATTTGGTTTATGAAAGTGATTTCTGAGGCTGCAGTGTCCGAAAAGGTCTTCTGATGTTCTTTGTGGTTTTGTTCAGGGTCGGATGGCTCTTTTAGTCTGTCTGGGTCCCTGTCTAAATTGGTTTTAAATGCGAACTTAGGGATGCTGTAAAAGGGTTCGGCACCTATCTGCCTTTCAGAAGAACCTTTCCTAGCCAGTTGGTCAGCGAATTCGTAGCTTTCAATGCCTTTGTGTCGTGGTACCCATCGTTGATTAACTTTGTTTCGTTTTGATAGGTCTTGGAGAGCATTGAAGCTGCAGTAGTAGGTTAGGTTAGGTTGGAGTGGAACGTTGCAAGTTGAGAGGTCTTGAGGAGCATTGAAGCTGCAGAAGTAGGTTAGGTTAGGTTGGAGTGGCAGGCTGCAGGTTGCAATCTTACTTAGACTAGATAAGGTCCTTTGTGTCTCCACATAGATCTGTACTTCAACTAGAACGAGTCAGAGCTTACTAT